>OY986971.1:19715449-19830869 GCA_963920575.1 Narthecium ossifragum | reverse complement strand
TCAAGTTTTTGTGTACATGCTTTACCCTGATTTTACTAAAACATTGAAGTTTGAATGTGATGCTTTAGGTTTTGGAATAAGTTGTGTTCTTATTCAGGTTTCAGTTGCATATTTTAGTGAGAAGCTAAGTGCGGCAACCTTAAACTACCCTACTTTTTGACAAGGAATTGTATGCATTGGTTTGAGCATTGGATACATGGCATCACTACTTATGGCCTACGGAGTTCGTGATACGCACTGATCATGAGTCATTAAAGTATTTGAAGGGCTAACACAAGCTGAACAAAAGGCATGTGCGATGGGTGGACTTCATCAAGACATTTCCTTATGTGATACGGTACAAACATGGGAAGGAGAACGTCGTGGCAGATGAACTATCCCGCATGTATGTTTTACTCTCCACTCTTGATGCAAAAGTACTTGGTTTTGAACACATCAAAGAATTATATGCTTTTGATCAAGATTTTAGTGATGTCTATCAGTCTTGTGAGAAATTTGCATTTGGGAAGTATTTTAGGCATGATGATTATCTCTTTAAGGAAAGTAAATTGCGTGTGCCTAATTGTTCTTTGCGTGATTTGTTAGTAAGGGAATCCCATGGTGGAGGATTAATGGGGCACTTTGGGGTAGTTAAAACCCTTGACGTTTTACAAGAGCACTTTAATTGGTCAAATATGAAACGCGATGTTGAGAGAATTTGTGGTAGATGTGTCACTTGTATGCAGGCTAAATCAAGAGTATAACCCCACGATTTATACACTCCATTGCCAATATCTAATGAGCCTTGGGTTGACATTTCGATGGATTTTGTCTTAGGTTTATCTAGGTCAAAACGGGGTAGGGATTCATTATTTGTGGTCGTGGATAGGTTTTGTAAGATGGTACATTTTATTTAATGTCACAAAATTGATGATGCTTCGAATGTAGCATAATTGTTATTTCGTGAAATTGTGAGATTGCATGGTATGCCTAGAACAATCATTTCAGATCGGGATGCTAAGTTCTTGAGTTACTTTTGTAAGACCTTATGGAGAAAGTTAGGAACTAAGTTGCTGTTTTGTACTACGTGTCACCCCTAAACTGATGGTCAAACTGAAGTAGTCAATAGAACTTTATCAACCTTGTTACGGGATATAATTCAGAAGAATAGCAAAAATTGGGAGGACTGTTTACCATACGTTGAGTTTGCTTATAATCATGCGGTTCACTCTGCTACTCAGTTTTCACCCTTTGAAATTGTGTATGGTTTGAATCCATTAACTCCTTTGGATTTAATTCCTTTGCCAATTTCTGAGCATGCTAACTTAGAGATGAAAAAGCAAATCTGAATTTGTTAAACAGATCCATGCGAAAGCACGGCTCAACATTGAATGAAGGACAAAACAATATGCGAAGCAAGCCAACAAAGGGAGAAAGAAGCTAGTTTTTGAACCTCGGGGATTAGGTTTGGTTGCACTTGAGAAAGGAAAGGTTTCCCGAACAGAGGCACTCCAAACTCCTTCCACGAGAGGACGGTTCATTTCAAGTTCTTGAGCGCATCAATGACAATGCATACAAGCTGGATTTACCCGATGAGTATAATGTTAGCGCCACATTTAATGTTTCTGATCTATCCCCTTTTGATGCAGACGATGATTTGAGGACAAATCCTTTTCAAGAGGATGGCAATGATGGGGACATGATTAGGTGATGTCACTCAAATGTGTCTCACACAGCGGTCACGGCATAAGAGAGGTCGATCCCTCAGGGAAACTGATGAGACGTGAAAAGTACACAAATTAACCCTTTAACTTGCCCTTGTTAGTCTCCGAGCAAAGTATTACTAATAACCTTCTTGGTATTTCAGGTAAAAGAGACCTCAACAAGAGTTAGATCAAGTTTGGAGCGAAAATGAGAAAATTGGAGCTAAAAGGGGCAAAGAAGCTGAAAAGATTACATGGGTCAATTTGGAAGATTAAATTGTATCTGTTCAGGAAGAATTAGATGATGTGCCATATATAATTCGAAAGTTCTGGAAGTCTAGTTTCTGGAGAATTTTACGGTTCATGATTTGGAGTTTCCTAGAGGAAGTTACAGTACTTTTGGTACCAATGGTGCAGTGCTGAATGGTAAAAGAGATAATACGCAGAAAAGAAGATCGATCTTCTTTACTATAAATGATCAATCTTTGTACTGTAGCAGAGATGACAGAGGATGATGTTTTAAATGATCGATCTTCTCCCTATAAATGATCGGTCTTCCTCGGGAGCAGTCAGTTTTACAAGAACAAATGATTGATCTTCTTCTTAAGAAGATCGATCTTTCCTTTCCAGCAAGGCAAAATAAAAGGTGCAAATCAAATCCGAGTGGGACTATTTTGGAGCCTATAAATAGGGGACTTAGGGTTCTTCAAAAGGGGATTCTTTTGGGATAAAAAGAAAGGGGCAACCCCCTTGGGCAAGGAAGGGAGCTCTCAATCAAGAGGGAGGAGATTGATGAAGAAGAGGAGGATCCATGTCTTCTCCATAGAAGATGGGTAGCTAATCTATTTACCTAGTGGAATACTATAATTTGTAGCTAATCTACATCTAACCTAGCATCTATTCTATCTTTTGTAGCATTTTGGATTCGGGGCGATAGAACCACCCTGATCCACTACTCGATTCCATACAACCCCATTCATTGCGATGAGATGATCCTAATCCGACCTCTCATTAGCGATGATCGAAGATGATCCTAATGGTAAACCTAAGTTAACAAAGGAAATCAAGTTTTGGATGAGGTAGGCTTCAGGAATCCCTCACTCGGACTTGGGTTCTTCTCTTACCAATAGTTCATATAAAACTCAGTCATGGAATTCACATTCCAACCACCTCGACTGGAAAGTATGGAGCTATGAATTTTATAGAATATAAATGTCTCTTTTTATGTTTGGTTCTTCGAGTTGTAGCCCTAACTCTATCCTACCAGATTCTAAGAATACACGATACCGGTTGTCACTACAGGCAAAATACAGCAAAAGTTTCACGGGACCAAGCCCTAACCTTGTCTTACCAGATCCCTAAGAATTTGCAATACCAGATGTCACTACGGGCAATGCATAGCAAAGATTTCATGAGACTAAGTAGGAGAACAAGAGAGATAACTATGGGATCACAATATCATAACTGGAATTATAATAATGTTCAACCACATAACCATATATGAAGATCCAATACATATATAGAGTTCAAACATTAAAGATTAAAACATGAGCGTTCGACTTCCAGCTGAAGTTCGGATGCTCTCGCCACCCTGGATTATACGTCTTTGAATAGGGAGTGTAAGGCCTCCTGAATGCGCCCACGGCGTTGCAATTTTCATCGTACATGCCCCTCATCTCAGCATAGGTAGGGCAATCGTCAATCTGGTGATCCACGCCCTGACAGATCATATCTTTGGTCGTTAGTAGCTCCAGCTCCCTTGTCAGGCTCTCCACTTTTGCCTTGAGTGCATCTTCCTCGCACAGCTGATATATTTTCCTACCCTGTTGTTGTGATAATGGTTTGGCTCTACTGGTACTATCTGTTGCGCTCGGTCCAGTCCATGTATGAGCTTTCTCAGCAAGCTCTGTCAAATAATCAATAGCCGCATCAGGATATTTTTGTAAAAATTCACCATTACACATCATTTCAACAAATTGCTATTCTCTAACAGTTAATCCATCGTAAAAATAACTAACAAGTCGACAACTCTCATACCTGTGGTGAGGACACAAGTTCAAGATGTCTTTAACTTGCTCCCACGCCTAATACAGAGTCTCACTATCCTTCTGTGCGAAGGTCGAGATTTGCTTCTTAAGTGCATTGGCCTTGTGCTGTGGAAAGTACTTATTGAAAAACATATGTGTCATTTCAGCCCAAGATCCTACCGATCATGGTCTCAAAGAATATAACCAACTCTTCGCTCTATCTTTCAGTAAGAACGGGAAGAACTTATGTCGGATCATGATTAGTGTGCCTGGTTGGCCATGAAAGGTTGCTAATACTTCTTCAAACTCCCTAATATGCACATATGGATTTTCATTTTCCAACATGTGAAAGGTAGGAAGCAACTGAATCATGCAAAGCTTAAAGTCTACTTGTGCTGGCGTAGCAGTGCGTGTGGGATGCAGATACTCTTGCAAACTCATAGGAGCTTGATGTTCTTCGTGCTCGGCCATAATCAAAGTATGTTATGAAGTCTGTGATTGTGTGTCAAAAAAATCATCAATGTATTTATCACTATCAAAGTATCAGAATCACTCTCGGGACGTCTAGCAAATCTGCCTAATTTGTCTCTATACTGAGGCATACACCGGCAATCACGCAATCCCAAAAGGTGCAAACTAAAGAAACCAAGTTAAGTAAAAGAAAGAAACAAAGAACAAAGAAAGGAACGAACTTACCGCTTTGATGTTGTCAATCGTGCTACTGATGATTCTAATGATTCTAGCGCTTCTCTGAACAGTCGCTTCGGCAACGGTGCCAATTTATGATGTCGCTCAATTGTGTCTTACACAGCGGTCGTAGTGCAGTACAACATAAGAGAGGTCGATCCCACAGGGAAACAAGCAGAAAGGATCTAGAAACACATATAACAATGTATCAAAAACAATCAGTCGGGAACGGGAGTGACCCCTCGTGGGGAGTCAGTCGTGTCCTCGACGCTTTGTTCATCCAGGATGATCGGGTTCGGGTCAGACTAGCGGCATTCCGGCTCGACGGGGATGCTTTGGACTGGTGGAGTACTGTTTTGGCCATCGGGAACGGGAGTGACCCCTCGTTGGTCACATTTCATTCATCTTTTCTCGACACGTACTTTTCTCAGAGTGCGCGCCAGGCCTTGGTTCAGGAGTACCTCAACATCTCTTAGGATACGCAATCAGTGGCCCAGTATGCAGCTAAGTTCACCAGACTCATCAGGTTCGCCGGCCCAGTGGCGAGTGACCCTCTGGGCAGAGCACGACAGTTTCAGTGGGGGCTGTGGCCTGAGATCAGGCTTCTGATGGCGGCGCGGTGTGCTGACGCTCTCAGGGGGTGGTGAACTGTGCCTTGTCAGTGGAGGTTGTACTACTGGAGGCAGGGCCTAGGGTAGTTCAGCCAGTGTTCCCCTCGAGTTCAGGGCGCGCCGGCCAGCCGCAGAATGCTCAGGGCGAGGAACTACCATGGCGCGGGGAGGCCCGTCCACGACGCCTTCAGCCCTATCAGCACCAACCAGAGGACGTCGGTAGAGACAGCCCAGAGGCAGAGGAGGGGGTGAATGACGAGGATGATCCCGAGCAGCAGTTCTCAGGGGACGAGCAGCAGGAGTAGTCAGTCGGTGAGTACGACGAGGACCAGCCCCTCTCGGGGGTAGAGGGGGAGCCTCAGCAGGAGGCGTTCATAGGGCATGGTCAGGTCCAGCAGGCAGAGCAGAGACCCGTAACGTGTTTTGAGTGCGGGCAGCTGGGGCATTTCCGAAGAGATTGCCCCTTGCAGAGAGCGCAAACCAGGCGGGACTGGGTGCAGGCGGGCCCAGGCTGCGTTCATTCTATCAGTGTGGCCAACTGGGACACGATCGCCGAGAGTGCATGACACTGCGAGGCGGAGGCCGTGGCAGTAGAGGCCAGTAGAGGCGGCCGGGTTGACTTTAGCATCAGTGTCCTCTCAAAAGGTATCTTTTACTGCTTTGTAGTATCCTGTTAGGCGCTGTTTTCGTTTCCGAGCCCTACCTTTATTGAATCTCGGGACAAGATTTCCTTTAAGGGTATTAGGATTTGAGGACCTGTCCCTCTACTTCTGGGTCGACCGGATGAGTCGGAACCGTCTCTCGTTTGATTGTTTCACGTCGAGCGCGCGATCCGGTGGAATGCATTGTTTCTTGGACCGCAAGGGCAATTTGGTAAATTATGCGTTTTTGGTTTGTTCCACACCCGCGTGTGCACACACTGACCTTGTTGTATTAGTGGTTGATTAGAAAGGTTAGGTGGACCCGGGATTGAAAGATCCGGGCTTGGGCTTGAGTTTTAGCCCAAGTCTAGCTTTCTGCACCTAAAGGATCGATCCTTCCTTGCTAGAAGATCGATCTTTTGATGCCAGAAAGTCAAGGCGCGGTCATCATGAAGGATCGATCTTTCTCTAGAGAAGGATCGATCATTCATAGGTCGGTTAATTTGTCTATAAAATGGACGTAACCCTCTTCATTGAATCCCTTTTGAAATCCGCGTTCTTGAGCTCAGAGCTGCCGAATTTTGGGAAGTTTTGGGATGATCCAAGGCTTAGCAGCTGGGATTGAAGCATCTATTGCCTAGGTAGGGATCCTATCTACGTTTGTTTTCTAGTTTTGTGAGTTTTGAGTTGATTGTGCCTTCTTTTGCTTAGATCTCACTGCATACTTGTTAGTTTGTAGTATTTCCATCGGTTTTGGACTCGTGGTCCTTCGTACTACCAGATCCCAAGGTTTTGTGGGATTTGGTGGAGGTTTCCGACGGTATTTCTCGCCGGAGGTTTGCCGGAGAATCCAACAAGATCGACCAAGAAAGATCGATCCTTCTTGTTGGTTATGCCTAGCCCGTTGAAGGATCGATCATCTGGTTGGAGGTGATCGATCGTGTGCCTTGGGTGGCATGGGATGCTCTTATCACGAGGATGACCGATCTTCCTGGGAGGAAGGATCGATCTTCCTTGGCGCGACAAGGAGGATGCCCTCTGTCGTGAGGATGATCGATCTTCCTGGGAGGGAGGATCGATCTTCCTTGGCTCGATAGGCAGGGGAGACTCTTTGCTACTTGGAAGATCGATCTTTTCTTAGGGAAAGATCGATCCTTTGATAGCAGAGAGGGGTTTTCATTGGTTTTGGCCGCGGGGCTTTGTATGTACCGTTTTCCTTACAACTTTATATCTTGTACATACTCTTAAGCTTGCTAGCCCCATATTAGGGGCAGTGGTGAACCAGGAGAGTGATGACTCCTGGGGTGTTTTGACTAAGAGGGCGTGCGCCGAGGGCTTTTACTTGCGTGGTTTGTCTCTGTTGTTTGCGGGGCTGCTTCCCGATGCAGGTTGCTGGTGAACTAGCTGGACGTTGGTGGTTTACCACTACAGCAGTTCCAGACCTTAAATATCATGTTCACCACCCCGGGTCGGCAGTGTGCCGAGCCCAGACCGTGTTATGCCATCATCACATCCTCCTGCATGCTTTGATTGTTCTCTATGCGTATGTTCATCGCATGCATCCCTGTTTTGCATTAGTTGAATGGTTAGGGCGTGGGCGATCTGTGGGTCGCCATCCCGAGGCTGGAAGCTCTGATTTAGCCCCAGGATCAGGGTTGGGTAGTTTGGACCCGGTTTGAATTATGGTGTCCAATCGAATTTGATGATAGTCCTAAATGACTGGTACACCTGTTGCTTGATGATTGTAGAGGTCATGTCGGCCTCGAGTCGGATGCTGAGGTGTAGCCGGTGTCCCTCTGTGTTGACCCTTGAGTAGAAAGGTTGACTACTCAGCGGTGTCATTTCCCGCCTGCAGTGTCGTTCCCTGCTTGTGGGCCAGCAGTGTTAGTTTCTGCTTACTGAGTGTGACCTGACATGTGACCAGTTCTTCTGGAAGACCATGATCGTGGGCCTCAGGGATACGCGGTGGGGTTATGGGACCTCTGTATACATCCAGGTCTTACTTGAGGGCAACATTGTTACATTTCCCTCTTCTTTTTGTATGTCGTAGTGTAGTTTCCCTGCTGAGCTTAGTTGCTCACTCCTACCCGGGCTGCGTTTTGCAGGTGCAGACGTTAGCTCCTCTTTGGTGGCCCCTACTGGGCAGTTGGTAGGCGGTGTGGCAGTGCCAGGCAGAGTCTGAGAGGTGGCGATCCTTTACTGCTTTTGAACCCTATGTTAATTAGTCTCCAGACTTTATCGATCTTTTTCAATTACAGACTAGCGCCATACATTATGAGCAATTGTTAAGAGAAGAAGATCAAATAAAAGCCTCGTCTCGAGGAACTTATTATAAAAACGTAAATTATAAACTCAATCATGTCGATAAAGTTGAGGACGTTTGTGAGTGTGAAATGGATGTGTGCTTGGCTGAATTAATAAAGGGTCAGTCATATACATGTAAGGCTCTTGCTAGGCTTGAGCGAGAGCTTAGAATTAAGGAGGATGCCAAAGATGGCAAACCTCAAATAAGGAAATTTATGTTTGATACTTTAAGGATGATCAAATTTTTGATGAGTTGTTGAAGGACAAACAAATTAAATTGAATGATGGACATATTATGCCAAACCCTGAACAGATTAAGGATAAAAAATATTGTAAGTGGCATAATGCTTGGTCACATCATACTAATCAATGTTTGATCTTCTGTAATGTTTTGCAGGATGCTATTGACTCCGACTGTGAGGATCAGCTCCTCCAACCCGGTCCGACCGCGTTAGGTCGAGGGTCTGGGCCGTTTGGGCTTGTTCCGTGATCGGGTTGATCGCGAAGACCCCAAGGGCAATTTGATAAATTGCGCCTTGACGGTTGGTTCCACACCCGTGATGTACACCCACGACCTCTGATTGTAATCTGTGTTTGATTAGATTCTCATAGGCGTTCTCGATCGGAAGATCGGATCTCGATCGGAGAGGATCGAGACGGGCGATCGGAGAGCTCGATTGTAATCTGTGTTTGATTACAGTAACACCTTTAAGAGCCCCCCCACTTATCCTCTTCTCTGCTGGTTTTCCTTTCTCTTCCCCTGCTCCCGTGGCCATCTCCTTCCCTTCCTTAGCTTCGTTCTCCCTCCTCCGGCTACCAAATCAAGTGCTTGAAGGCTTTTTGGATTCGTGGAAGCTTGAGGAAGACCTGTGGACTGGTTTTGAGCTGGATTAGTGGCTGATTAGCGAGGATTCAGCCAAGGAAAAGCGTATTAAGGTAGGTTTCTATGTTACGGTTTGTTTGGGGGGTTGTTTGTTGTTTAATTGATTTGTTCTCCATGTAAGTTTACTAGATGATGTATATGGGGCTGATTAACACCTGATTGAAGTTTGGTAGGAATTGGATTTGATTTGATATGGATTTAAGCATGTTTTTCATCTCTTGATTTCCGGATTTTCTGTTCTAGCAGAACAGTGGTGTTCTAGCTTGTTTTCCAGCTTCTACGTGCATGATCTGAGTTAGATTTCTAAATGAAGGTTGTAGATCTATGTGTTAGCTTTCAGTACCAACTGGTTTCATGATTTTTGGAGAAACGTATAATATTTAGTGAATTAAGTAAGCTGACTGTGTTGAAACAGGGCAGCTGGGTTAAAGTGAGGATTTAAGTGGTTTTTATATATTTAATTGAGCTTATTTTTGGAGGGGTTGATCTTAGTGATATTTAGGCGTGATCTGGAAAGTTTAGTTTAAATCCAATTTATTTTTGAAGGGATTTTAATTGGGTTTATCTAATCTGAGATTTAACCGAAATTATATGTTTTGATCAATTTTCGTTTATCCGATGGATTCAGTTTTCGGATATATGATTCGGGGTATGTCGTTGAGTAGGCATCTCAAGTTTCACATCAATCGGACGGTTGGATTGAAAGATATGATTTTCTGAAGTTATCAAGATCATTTGCGTTAATATTGATAAATCTAGTTTTTCAATATTATCTTAGATATATTATTATTATATCTGATTAAGTCCGTGCGTGGCTTGTGGTTGAACCAGGGGAGCCACGCCTCCTTTGGGATGTGTAGATAAATGGGCCTTACGTTCGCCCTAAGCTTTGAATATAATATTATTATATTGCTATCATAGCTGTTGATAGTTTAGCTGGGGTTGCTTCCCGTTGTAGGCCTGAGTGCCCTTTTATCTGCTTTATTCTAGACTGATGCTATGCATACCCTTAGGCGGGCTGTGTGCTGCGCCTAGCCCTTGTATAATGTTTGACATCGTGTTGCATGCCTGAACTGTTATATTTGTGTATGATCATGCATGGCATTGATTGTGCATTAGTTGCATTGGTTAGGGCGTGGGTGATCCTTGGGTCGCAGTCCCGAGGCTGGAAGCTCGGACTTAGCCCTAGGACCGGGCTTGGGTTGTTTGGACCCAGTTGAATTGTGGTGTCCAGTCGATTCGATAATAGGTTTAGATGACTGGTACACTTATTGCTTGATGTTTGTAGAGGTCGTGTCGGCCTTGAGTCGGATGATGAGGTGTAGCCGGTGTCCCACTGTGCGGACCCTGGGGTAGAGGAGTTGCCTACCCAGCGGTGCCTTTTTCCCGCCTGCAGTGTCGTTCCCTGCAGTTGTGCTGTCGCCAGTGCTGTTCCTGCTACTGAGTGCTGCTCCTGGGCCTCAGGGACACGCGGTGGGGTTATGGGACCCCTGTATACACCCAGGTCCTACTTGAGGGCGACATTATTGTGTTTCCCGCTTCCTTCTGTGTGTCGTAGTATAGAAACCTGCTGAGCTTATTGCTCACTCCTACCCGGGCTGCGTTTTGCAGGTGCATACGTCAGCTCTTCTTCTGTAGATCCCAACTGGACAGGCACATGGTGGCGCGTCGTCTTTGGAGGTGTTCGAGGACTTGGGGTTCATTCAATCTTGATGAATTATTTAAATGTAATTTTCCTTTTGTAAGGATTTTGAGGATTTAATATTGTATCTGAATCTTGAATTATAATTGAATCTCTAAATTGACCCCAGATCAATTGTTAGATTAGTTGTTTTTATTTTATTATAAATGCGCCAATGATGATTGAGTAGAGTAGGAACCCTCACGCCTCGGCCTGGATGGGTTTTCTGGGTCGGGGCGTGACACCGACAGAATTGGTTTTCCAAACAAGAACATGGGAGTTGATGCTAACCCATTTCCCAAAACTGCTCCAGTGGGAATGGTATTGACGGATGTGGCAAACTTTAAGTTTCCAAAGTTCAAAATCGTTATCGATAAGACTCAGGACGACAGTGGTCCAGATGTGTTCGCCCGACTTGGCCAAGATAAGGGGAAGGAACCAGCGCTTCCACAAGTCTTCCCTAGGTGTCATTGGGACCTCAGTCGCCCAGCGACCCCATTCGTCGGGACGAAGTTTCATCGCCCACAGCCTTGGCAATGGAATTGAGGTCGGCCACATGTTTACCCTAAGAATTTCTTGCCTCTGCCATATAAACCAGACAGGTGGTACAACTACAATTGTTACACTCGCCGATCAGTCCCAGTAGAAGAGATGACAAGGACTCAGTACCGGTGACATCAGAAGAGGTATGGCCAGATGATGAAGGCCAGACAAGCTCAAGAACATAGCCAAGAACAGATTGAGGATTCCGAGGAGGAGGATGAGAACACTGCCGGTTCCAAGGCAGGTGGTAAAGTACCTAGCAAATTCTATCATCTCAAGAAGGACGAGGAGGATGATGAAGATAACCAGATGATCCAATTTGGAACTTTGCCTCCAGTTATCGCCAACCATTACATACTGCCTAGTCGCCTTGGACAACATTGTCCAGTGGAGAGTGACTCAGATATTTCTAACATGGCCGACGATGGAGAAGCGTCAGCAGCATTGGTCGATGAAACTGTGGGATCAGCGTCAGTCAGTTTAATACCTGATGACGAGGGCGAATATGTCGAGGTGGAGGAGAAGATAGATGTCACAGAAGAAGCTCAGAGGAAGGGTATATCTACTGAGCGATTACTACATCATCTCTATGACGACGGTAACCCAGTAGTGGGACCAGTCGGCCAGTCAAATAGCTGATACGATTTCCCGAGAGTTTATGGCGACGTAAGGGATAAGCGGTTGGTTAAGAAAACAGAAGTTGTCGCCCAAATTGTTCCACCTGTACCAGACTCAATTGTCCCAACTGGTCGAAGAAGAGGCAGCAAGAAGGAATATCTCCCAAAAGAAACTTATAATAGAGCTATATAAGGCAGGCAACCTAGTTATGAGTACTCAGGGCGAGCCTAGTGAGAAGTTCGACTACTTAGTATGCTACGACAACCCGTTGGTAAAGAAATGGGTTCCCAAGGGCGATGTGGCGAAGTATATTCAGCAAGCTGAAGAAGCACCAATTATCCCAAGTGGTTGGGACGTGGAAGTAACAGAGGTTCAACGAGAACAAAAGAGAACTGATCAGCAATGTCCATCATGGGATGGACAAGAAAGCCCGGAGGTTATCCAGGTCACGGGGAAGTCCAAAGGTAAAGCAGTTCAAGATTGGCCTGGATCATCGGCCAAGTTGCAGACTCGAGATCACCCATTGAAAAGTAAGTCAAAAGCAAGCTAAGCTTCCCTTGTTCCGTTTCATTGTGTTCGATCGACTGCCAGAAGCCATGACGCGCCATCTTCGACCTTTACACATTAAGGCCGAGATCAATGGTGTTCCTTTGAGTCGGGTTCTGATCGATACAGGAGCTGCAATTAATGTAATCCCGGCTAAAATGATGATTAAATTGGGCAAAACAGATAGTGATTTGATTCCCATAGTTATCACAGTAACAGGTTTTAGCGGGGTACCAACTCATGCAAAAGGGATTCTTCCCTTAGATGTTAAGATGGGAAGTGTGATAAGGATGACAGTGTTCTTTGTTATGGATTCGACGACTAGTTACAACGTGTTACTTGGTCACGATTGGATTCACGGCGGCAAATACGTTCCATCTTCCTTGCATCAATGTTTGTTTTTGTTGAATGCTGAAGGAAATGTGGAGTCCATTATGGTCGATAATATGCCCTATAATGTTGACACTCATCCTGTCGAAGCTTCCCTTTATGACTGCAATTATGGACCATTGCAGTTCATGCAGATCGACGATACTTTGAAGGTAGTGTCAGAGAATGGAGCTATGTTGAAAGAGTGTGTGGCTGAATTATTTGATCCTGCGAGACCAATCTCAGTGGTCTTTGCGCCAAGAGTTGGCCGATCATCAGCCACAAATTTGAAGTGATGAATACAAAACCTGAGAGAGACTGAGCCACTGTAACGGCCTTGAAAGCCAAGTTAATGGCTTATCAGGTAGAAATGTTCATGGCACAAGATATGAACGATATTGACTGTTTGAAAGAGGTCCCTCAAGAGGAAGAAGAAGAAGTTCCTTATGGTAAACGTGAAAATATGTAAGCTCAAGATCCTTTGGAAGAAGTCAACATCGGCGATGGAGAGGAGCATCGGCCAACATTCATCAGCAGACTTCTCGACCAAGATGTAAGGTATGAACTCATTGTCATTTTATGTTCATATAAGGATTGCTTTGCTTCGGATTATAAGGAAATACCTGGCTTAGATAGAAATATTCTCGAACATGAAGTTCCTACTCGACCAAATTTTAAGCCATACAAGCAAGCGCCAAGGCGTTTCGCTTCTAATATAATCCCAGAGGTTAAAAAAGAAATTGAACGATTGCTAAATGCAAATTTTATCAGAATGGCCAGATATGTAGAATGGTTTTCAAACAGTGCCAGTTATGAAGAAAAATGGTAAACTTAGAGTCTGTATGACTTTAGAAATTTGAATTTGGCAACACCAAAGGATGAGTATCCTATGCATTCAGTAGACAATTTGGTCGATTCAATTGCTGGACATGAAATGTATTCTTTTATGGACGGGTATTCAAGGTAAAAACAAATCTATATCGCCAAGAAAGACGTCCATAAAACAACATTTAGATGTCCATGAGCGATTGGTAGCTATGAATGGATCGTTATACCTTTTGGATTAAAAAATGCTGGTGTTACTTATCAAAGAGCGATGAACATAATTTTTCATGATATGATCAGCCAGTTTATGAAAGTTTATGTTGATAATATTGTGATTAAGTCCCCGGTTGTGGCCGATCATTTTCGTCAATTAGATAAAACCTTTGAATGAGTGAGAGAGTACCAGTTAAAATTAAATCTCTTAAAATATGCATTTGGGGTGCAAGCATGAAACTTTCTTGGTTTTCTCGTTCAACAATGTGGAATTGAACTTGATCAAAATAAAGCAAAATCTATTGTTGATGCCAAGCCTCCAAAAACTGAGAAAGAACTGCAAAAGTTCCTCGGTCAAGTGAACATTTTAAGAAGATTTATTTCTAACTATGCAGAAAAGACTCAAGTGTTCTCATCGCTCTTAAGATTGAAGAACGAAGACGACTTCGTCTGGGAAGAACATCATCACCAAGCGTTTGAATACTTGAAGACTTATTTAGCAACGCCACCAGTTATGGCGTCGCCAAGAGTGAATGATCCCATGAAGCTTTACATTGCTGCATCAGATCGATCGATAGGAGGTCTATTAGCGCAAGATGGCAAAGATGGCATAGAGAGAGCAGTTTATTATCTAAATAGATAGTTATTACCTTACGAGCAAAAGTACTCGGCCATAGAGAAGTTATGTTTGACCTTGTATTTTATGTGTACTAAGTTGAGAGCTTATTTAAAGCCTGTAACTGTTTACTTGATATCCAAGTATAATGTAATGAAATTTTTGTTCTCTCGACCAATTTTACATCAACGAATTGGATATTGAATACTAACTCTAGTTGAGTTTGACATTCAATTTGTCTCTCAAAAGGCTGTTAAAGGCCAAGTGTTGGCCGACCATCCTTGTATAGATGTACCAAAAGAATTAGAGTGAGAAATTAACATCGTATTGATCACTCCATGGAAAATGTATTTTGATGTTTCTAAAACTGTCAATGGACCTTGCCTTGGAATTACAATTCTATCGCCTATTGGTCGTCAGTATAAATTTGCATATACACTTGAGCAATTATGCACCAATAATCAGGCCGAGTATGAAGCGTTGATCATCGGCCTAAAAATGTTATTAGATTTAGGGGTGTCTAATGTGAAAATCAAAGGTGACTCACAATTGGTGATAGATCATATACTTGGCCATTATAAGTGCCAGAGCGACATACTAATTCCATTTCATCAAATCGCTCTGTAATTATTAAATCGATTTCATGATTTTGAACTACATTTTGTCCCAAGGTTGCAGAACGATAAGGCTAATACCCTCGGCCAAATAGCATCTGGCTATAAATTGTTAAAACACCTGGGGGCATGGCCAATTTTAAGTATAGTACGATTCAGTCTGCTGTAGAGCGGTTTCATCGCTCAATGGAGATTGCTCAGATAAATAGCCAACAGGATTGGCGTACCCCAATCATTATCTTTTTGCAAAATCCATCACATAAGACTGATAGAAAAGTCCGCATTAAAGTGATACATTATTTGTTACAAAACGACGTCTTGGATAAACGTCGCCCAGATGAGATTTTGTTACGATGTTTAAGTCTTGATGAAGCTAAAATAACGATGGGCGAGATACATAATGGTGTATGTGGTGCACATCAATCTGGCATCAAAATGCGCTGGCTAATAATGCGCAGTGGCTATTATTGGCCGCGCATGGGGGAGGAATGTGCCAGATATGCAAAAGGGTGTGAAGCATGTCAAAGGCATGTCCCATTACAGCAGACACCGGCTAGTGAGTTATCGATCATTATAAAGCCTTGGTCATTTAGATGTTGGGTGATAGACATTATTGGTAAAATATATCCACCATCATCTATGTTGCACAAGTTTGTTATTGTGGCGACAGATTATTTTACTAAATGGGTAGAGGCTATCCCATTGAAAAAGTGTCTGATGACCAAGTGATAAACTTTATTTGGAAAAATCTCATATGTAGATTCGGCATCCCACAAATAATAGTATCCGATCAAGGGACAATGTTTGTAAGTACTAAGGTCAAGAATTTTTTGACCGAGTATAAAATTAACATGGCCGATTCTACACCGTATTATGCCCAATCAAATGGACAAGCTGAAGCGTCCAATAAAACAATCAAGTCAATCATAAGAAAGATGATGGACGATAACCCAAGACAATGGCATGAAGGGTTATTAAGAGCATTATGGGCACATAGGACTATACCTAAGTCCAGGACTAAAGTCACACCTTACCAATTAGTATATGGTCAAGAGGCAGTTTTGTCTGCTGAGATAAATGTTCTATCATCCAGAGTTTTAGAATAAGATCGCTTAACAACTGAAGAATATCAAGAGGAATTAATGTACAATCTCTTAGAGCTCAATGAGCAACGAGCTATTGCCTTGGAAAATATTTAGACACAAAAATTGAAAGTGGCCGATATCTATAACAAAAGAGTAGTGTTAAAAGGCTTTCACGAAGGGGACTTAGTTTGAAAAACAATCTTGTCTATAAATCGAAATGACCCCAAATATGGAAAATGGTCACCTAATTGGGAAGGATCATACTTGATCGACTAAGTATTGCTGAATGGGTCATATCTGATGGTCCAAGAGGGGGGTGAATTGGACTCTTTTCGAAAAACTAGATTGATGGAAAATTCAGATAGAAAAGGATCTAACAGCTAGAATGCTTGTAAACAAAATGAAACTTAACTATAATAGCATGCAAGCATTAACTGAAAAAAGGGTAAGAGAGATGACACCGATTTATAGTGGTTCGACCCAACTCTTGGTCTACGTCCACTTCTCTCAAGGCTCCCCTTGAGGTTCCACTACTTGCAAATCCCTTACAAGCTTTTCCTCCAAGCTTCCTGGTGCTTGGTGAGCTTACAATCACAGCCACTTGCTGTTTGAACAACTCTCAAGATACTTCTTCACACTTGAAGAAGGTTTACAAAGGTTTTAGCTCAAGGAGAATAAGTAGAAATCTTTCCTAAAATTTGCTCAAATGATCTCAATAATAGTGATTAAAGTTGTGACAAGTTTACATGAAGAGACTACTTATAGATGGGCTTCAACCAGCTCAACAAGAAGCCCCAACAGCTCTCTGCAACTCTCCAACGGCTAGTTTTTTACTCTGCGCGCTCCTGGCGGTCGATCCGTCCATCGTCCGTCACGTATAAAAAACTCAGCCTCTTTGGTCGTCGGTCGATCCACACATCGTCCGTCGCTCTCACGGTCGACCGTGACATCGACCGTCACATCGTCCGTGAGCCTCTGTTGAGAAAGTCGCTTCCCAGAGTCGATGCTCCGATCGACCGTCGCTCCTTGACTTTTCTTCATATATGCGCTACGGTCGACCGCCGCATCGACCGTCGCATCGTCCGTGAGCCTCTGTCAAGAAAAACGCTTCGGACGGTCGATGCACCGATCGACCGTCGCGTCTCCACTTTCTTCATTGATGCGCCACGGTCGACCGCCACATCGACCGTCGCATCGTCCGTGAGCCTCTGTCAAGAAAAACACTTCCGACGGTCGATGCACCGATCGACCGTCACGTCAATACGCACATAGCCAAGTGTGAAGCATTCATCACGGTCGATCCATGGATCGACCGTCCCATTCCCACGGTCGATCCTTGCATCGACCGTCAGTACAAAATCACTTGAATATTGAATTTAATATCTCCAATTAAAGGGGTAATAAATATTAAACGTATATTTTATCATTTATTGTATATTGGCATCATCAAAACAAGGTTAGGATCAACAATCTCCCCCTTTTTGATGATGACAATCCTTTTAAATGTGATGATAAAATATCTTGACTCCCCCTTAATCAATGCATCCTTTTCTTCCAAAAAATATGTTCTAAAGTCAGTTTTCAAGATGCACACAAGTCATATATCTTTAAAATGATGTTAAAAGTTCCATTCAAGATATGTTGACATAATGGTTTGGATTTTAGCATGTTCACTTCTTTTCAAAAATGACATTTATGCTTTCATGAAGTGATTTCATATGGTATTATAACATAGTAACATTGTATCGATACATTAAGCAATTATCCAAACTCAACTTCATTTCATTCAAAAGATTCCAACATTTCCATACAATATTTCCATTCAAAATCATTTGGAAAACTTGGAACTTACAAGACTTTCATTTCAAAACAAAGGTTTTCAAAATACAAAAGTAAGAAATGTAGAAATGTAGG
The DNA here is from genome assembly GCA_963920575.1 of Narthecium ossifragum. Lineage (NCBI taxonomy): Eukaryota > Viridiplantae > Streptophyta > Magnoliopsida > Dioscoreales > Nartheciaceae > Narthecium > Narthecium ossifragum. The sequence continues at coordinate 19,813,010 of OY986971.1, read as the reverse complement.
GCTTTGACATGCATCACACCACACTTTTTCTCCCCCTTTGGCATTATCAAAAAGAGGTAAGGAGGATAGGGAATTAGGATCAATCACTAGAGGCTTTCTGAAGGAGTGCTAGGTGGAAATTCAGTCTTGATGTAGGTGAAGATCTCATCAAGTTGCTGAGACACTTTGGCTTGATCTCCGGTGATGTTTGCTTGGGAAGACTTGATGTCTTCTAGACTTAGTTCCATTCTCCCCATTCTAGCTTCGAGATCATCAAGCCTTTGTGCTGTGGTGCGACGAACTCGGCTACTAGAGGCTTCTCCGTGATGTTCTTCAAGCAAAGGCTCTCCCCCTATATTTTCTTCTCCATGCTCCTCTTGAGGCTCATCATCCTCAAGTGCTTCCTCTATCGTTTTAGGCTCAATTTGAGATAGGAAGGCTAGATTAGCACAAGTATTTAATGAAGATCTAGTTTGGATTCCTCTTGATGGTTCACCAATTTTTAATTCCTTTGGGTGCGAAGATGCATACTTCCAATCATTTGGCAACTCATGATGTTGATCACTAGGTATAATCTCAAGGGATTCCTCAAATCTAACATTCAATTCTCCAACATCATTTTGGGTTTCATCCAATAAGTCTTTTGATTTTTCATTTTGGTTTTCCTCATCAATACCATTATCAATTCTACTAGGAATTAAAATCATTTCATCAAATGTCACATGCATTGATTCTTCAACCACCAAAGTCCTTTTATTGAAGATTCTATAACTTTTACTTCTTCCCGAATATCCAAGGAAGACTCCTTCATCGGATCTAGCATCAAATTTTCCAAGATTATCCTTGCCATTGTTCAAGATAAAACATTTGCAACCAAAAGCTCTAAAGTACCCAATATTTGTAATTCTTCCTTTCCAAAGCTCATAGGGGGTTTTCTTCAAAATGGGTCTCAAGGTTACTCTATTTATCACATGGCAAGAGGTATTGATTGCTTCGGCCCAAAAATACTTAGGAAGATTATTTTCACATAATAAAGTTCTAGCCATGTCTTGTAGGGTTCTATTTTTCCTTTCAACAACACCATTTTGTTGAGGGGTTCTAGGTGAAGAGAAGTTATGGGAAATCCCGTTGTCATTACAAAACTTTTCTAGAAGGGAGTTCTTGAATTCTCCTCCATTATCACTTCTAATGCATGTAATGAGAATACCTTTCTCATTTTGGACTCTTCTACAAAAGTTGGTGAATTTCTCAAAGACTTCATCTTTGTGTGCAAGGAAAATCACCCATGTGAATCTAGTGTAGTCATCTACTAAGACAAATCCATATGAGCTACCACCTAAGCTAGTTGGTTTAGTAGGGCCAAAAAGGTCCATATGAATGAGTTCTAGTGCTCTTGTGGTAGAAACTACATCTTTAGACTTGAAAGAGGATTTTACTTGTTTTCCTCTTTGACATGCATCACAAATCTTGTCTTTCTCAAATTTGATCTTGGGAAGTCCAAGAACAAGGTCTTTTCGAGAAAGTTTGGATATTAAATCCATGTGAGCATGCCCAAGCCTTCTATGCCATAACCAAGAATTTTCATTTAAAGCACTAAGACATAGATCATCATGGCAAACAAGATCATTAAGATAAAATGTGTATACATTACCATCACGATGTCCTACTAGCAAGATTTTATCACTAAGAGCATTCTTAACATAGCATTTTGAATCTTCAAAAATAACTTTGTTACCTCTATCACATAATTGACTAATGCTAAGTAAGTTATGTTTCAAACCTTCAACTAAGAGAACATTTTCAATAATAATGGAAGAGGTTTTACCAATATTGCCAATTCCAATAATTTTTCCTTTTCCATTATCTCCAAAAGTCACCATTCCTTCATCTTTAGGTTGAAGGGTTGAGAACATGCTCCTTTCACCCATCATATGTCTTGAGCATCCACTATCAAGGTACCATCTTTTAGCCTTTGAGTTGGTCTTGATCTTGGATCTCATGCAATCCTACAAATAGGAGATCAAACCTTGATTTTTGGTACCCAAATCTTTTTGGGCCCATTTGCATTAGTACTATGCATAAGAGAAGAAGAATATCTAGGTGACCAGATTTTCTTAGCATTAGCATTCTTCATGAGATAGCAACTAGGTGCAATGTGACCTACTTTGCAACAATAATTACATGTAGGTCCTTGTGTTACCTTAGGAGGATGAGAAGAAGCTTTAACAAAGTTAGTCTTCTTTTGATTGTTCACCTTCCTAGGGTTGTAGCCAATTCCTTCCTTGTTCAAGGAGTTCCTTTGGCTATCAAGGATCTCATCTAGTTTATCTCTACTCTTCACAAATTTGGCTATAGTAATTTTTAGGTCATTAACCTCTAGAGTGAGATCTCTCTTGGATTTCTTCAAGAAGATAAGTTCTCTTTGCATATCATAATTTATATTCTTCAATATGGTGAGCTCATATTGAGTGTCCTTGAGTTCATCCTCAAGTGTGTCATTGGTGTCACAAGACTTATTCTCTAGAATGCATTTGTTTTCTTTTTCTAGAGTCCCAATCCTATGCATGGCATCTACTTTCTCTTCTTCTACTTTCTTCAAGTCCTTACAATTAGCATAGTATTTCTTTTTCAGTAATTTGAAATCATTAGCTAACGCATGGTAAGTATCAAAAAGTTCTTCAAATGCAAGCTCATCCTCTACCTCATTTTCTTCTTCTTCCTCATCTCCATGTGCCATTAGGCATATGTTGGCTACCTCTTGTTCTTCTTCATCGGATGAAGTCTCAACATCGCTTTCTCCCCAAGTAGCCACCATTGCCTTCCTTCTATTGAACTCCTTCTTTGAAGGCTTCTTGAGTTGAGGGCAATCGAACTTGATGTGTCCGGGCTTCCTACACTCATAACATATTATTTCATTTGAGTTAGAAGAAGTGGGATTATACCTTTCACCTTTGACGAATTTCTTCTTGAAGAATTTCTTTCCTCCTTGGCGTTTGAAGATCTTTTGTATTCTCCTTGATATCATCGCCAACTCCTCATCGTCATCTCCATCGCTTGAATCGGATGAGTCTTTGCTAGATGATTTGAAGGCAACCGTTTTCTTCTTTTTGTCTCCCTCTTCGTTGCTCCTCTTCAAGTTCATTTCATAGGTCATGAGGGAACCCATGAGCTCATCTAGTGACAATTTGGATAGATCCTTGGCTTCTTCTATCGCTGTCACTTTGGGATCCCACGACTTAGGTAGACACCTAAGGATCTTCCTCACAATCTCATCATTAGCATAAATTCTTTCAAGAGATTCAAGCATATTTAATATGTTATTAAAGCGTGTAAACATCTCACTAATAATCTCATCATTCTTCATGCAACATAATTCATACTCATGTACTAGCATACTTATCTTTGACTCTTTAACCCGGCTAGTTCCCTCATATGTAACCTTAAGCTTATCCCATATCTCCTTTGCTGATTTGCATGTGGAGACCCTATTGAATTCACTAGGGCTAAGGGCACAAAATAGAAAGCTTTTGGCCTTGGCATTAATTTGAAGGTTTTTGAGGTCAATTGGGGTGTAGTCACTCTTTGTCTTTGGGACATCTTTCCCATCAACAATTTTGGTCGGGACATAAGGTCCATCCTCAATTACTAGCCATGCCTCATAATCCATTGATTGCACAAAGATTTCCATCTTTGTTTTCCAATAATTGTAATTTGAGCCATTGAAGTAGGGTGGCCTATTGGTAGCTTGTCCCTCTAGGTTTTCCATCTCTAGTTAGGATCCTCTAAAGGTTGTTACACCTCTAAATTAGAGACCTAGCTCTGATACCAATTGATGGTCCAAGAGGGGGGTGAATTGGACTCTTTTCGAAAAACTAGATTAATGGAAAATTCAGATAGAAAAGGATCTAACAGCTAGAATGCTTGTAAACAAAATGAAACTTAACTATAATAGCATGCAAGCATTAACTGAAAGAAGGGTAAGAGAGATGACACCGATTTATTGTGGTTCGACCCAACTCTTGGTCTACGTCCACTTCTCTCAAGGCTCCCCTTGAGGTTCCACTACTTGCAAATCCCTTACAAGCTTTTCCTCCAAGCTTCCTGGTGCTTGGTGAGCTTACAATCACAGCCACTTGCTGTTTGAACAACTCTCAAGATACTTCTTCACACTTGAAGAAGGTTTACAAAGGTTTTAGCTCAAGGAGAATAAGTAGAAATCTTTCCTAAAATTTGCTCAAATGATCTCAATAATAGTGATTAAAGTTGTGACAAGTTTACATGAAGAGACTACTTATAGATGGGCTTCAACCAGCTCAACAAGAAGCCCCAACAGCTCTCTGCAACTCTCCAACGGCTAGTTTTTTACTCTGCGCGCTCCTGGCGGTCGATCCGTCCATCGTCCGTCACGTATAAAAAACTCAGCCTCTTTGGTCGTCGGTCGATCCACACATCGTCCGTCGCTCTCACGGTCGACCGTCACATCGTCCGTGAGCCTCTGTTGAGAAAGTCGCTTCCCAGAGTCGATGCTCCGATCGACCGTCGCTCCTTGACTTTTCTTCATATATGCGCTACGGTCGACCGCCGCATCGACCGTCGCATCGTCCGTGAGCCTCTGTCAAGAAAAACGCTTCGGACGGTCGATGCACCGATCGACCGTCGCGTCTCCACTTTCTTCATTGATGCGCCACGGTCGACCGCCACATCGACCGTCGCATCGTCCGTGAGCCTCTGTCAAGAAAAACACTTCCGACGGTCGATGCACCGATCGACCGTCACGTCAATACGCACATAGCCAAGTGTGAAGCATTCATCACGGTCGATCCATGGATCGACCGTCCCATTCCCACGGTCGATCCTTGCATCGATCGTCAGTACAAAATCACTTGAATATTGAATTTAATATCTCCAATTAAAGGGGTAATAAATATTAAACGTATATTTTATCATTTATTGTATATTGGCATCATCAAAACAAGGTTAGGATCAACAATCTCCCCCTTTTTGATGATGACAATCCTTTTAAATGTGATGATAAAATATCTTGACTCCCCCTTAATCAATGCATCCTTTTCTTCCAAAAAATATGTTCTAAAGTCAGTTTTCAAGATGCACACAAGTCATATATCTTTAAAATGATGTTAAAAGTTCCATTCAAGATATGTTGACATAATGGTTTGGATTTTAGCATGTTCACTTCTTTTCAAAAATGACATTTATGCTTTCATGAAGTGATTTCATATGGTATTATAACATAGTAACATTGTATCGATACATTAAGCAATTATCCAAACTCAACTTCATTTCATTCAAAAGATTCCAACATTTCCATACAATATTTCCATTCAAAATCATTTGGAAAACTTGGAACTTACAAGACTTTCATTTCAAAACAAAGGTTTTCAAAATACAAAAGTAAGAAATGTAGAAATGTAGGGCTTTGACATGCATCACACCACACTTTTTCTCCCCCTTTGGCATTATCAAAAAGAGGTAAGGAGGATAGGGAATTAGGATCAATCACTAGAGGCTTTCTGAAGGAGTGCTAGGTGGAAATTCAGTCTTGATGTAGGTGAAGATCTCATCAAGTTGCTGAGACACTTTGGCTTGATCTCCGGTGATGTTTGCTTGGGAAGACTTGATGTCTTCTAGACTTAGTTCCATTCTCCCCATTCTAGCTTCGAGATCATCAAGCCTTTGTGCTGTGGTGCGACGAACTCGGCTACTAGAGGCTTCTCCGTGATGTTCTTCAAGCAAAGGCTCTCCCCCTATATTTTCTTCTCCATGCTCCTCTTGAGGCTCATCATCCTCAAGTGCTTCCTCTATCGTTTTAGGCTCAATTTGAGATAGGAAGGCTAGATTAGCACAAGTATTTAATGAAGATCTAGTTTGGATTCCTCTTGATGGTTCACCAATTTTTAATTCCTTTGGGTGCGAAGATGCATACTTCCAATCATTTGGCAACTCATGATGTTGATCACTAGGTATAATCTCAAGGGATTCCTCAAATCTAACATTCAATTCTCCAACATCATTTTGGGTTTCATCCAATAAGTCTTTTGATTTTTCATTTTGGTTTTCCTCATCAATACCATTATCAATTCTACTAGGAATTAAAATCATTTCATCAAATGTCACATGCATTGATTCTTCAACCACCAAAGTCCTTTTATTGAAGATTCTATAACTTTTACTTCTTCCCGAATATCCAAGGAAGACTCCTTCATCGGATCTAGCATCAAATTTTCCAAGATTATCCTTGCCATTGTTCAAGATAAAACATTTGCAACCAAAAGCTCTAAAGTACCCAATATTTGTAATTCTTCCTTTCCAAAGCTCATAGGGGGTTTTCTTCAAAATGGGTCTCAAGGTTACTCTATTTATCACATGGCAAGAGGTATTGATTGCTTCGGCCCAAAAATACTTAGGAAGATTATTTTCACATAATAAAGTTCTAGCCATGTCTTGTAGGGTTCTATTTTTCCTTTCAACAACACCATTTTGTTGAGGGGTTCTAGGTGAAGAGAAGTTATGGGAAATCCCGTTGTCATTACAAAACTTTTCTAGAAGGGAGTTCTTGAATTCTCCTCCATTATCACTTCTAATGCATGTAATGAGAATACCTTTCTCATTTTGGACTCTTCTACAAAAGTTGGTGAATTTCTCAAAGACTTCATCTTTGTGTGCAAGGAAAATCACCCATGTGAATCTAGTGTAGTCATCTACTAAGACAAATCCATATGAGCTACCACCTAAGCTAGTTGGTTTAGTAGGGCCAAAAAGGTCCATATGAATGAGTTCTAGTGCTCTTGTGGTAGAAACTACATCTTTAGACTTGAAAGAGGATTTTACTTGTTTTCCTCTTTGACATGCATCACAAATCTTGTCTTTCTCAAATTTGATCTTGGGAAGTCCAAGAACAAGGTCTTTTCGAGAAAGTTTGGATATTAAATCCATGTGAGCATGCCCAAGCCTTCTATGCCATAACCAAGAATTTTCATTTAAAGCACTAAGACATAGATCATCATGGCAAACAAGATCATTAAGATAAAATGTGTATACATTACCATCACGATGTCCTACTAGCAAGATTTTATCACTAAGAGCATTCTTAACATAGCATTTTGAATCTTCAAAAATAACTTTGTTACCTCTATCACATAATTGACTAATGCTAAGTAAGTTATGTTTCAAACCTTCAACTAAGAGAACATTTTCAATAATAATGGAAGAGGTTTTACCAATATTGCCAATTCCAATAATTTTTCCTTTTCCATTATCTCCAAAAGTCACCATTCCTTCATCTTTAGGTTGAAGGGTTGAGAACATGCTCCTTTCACCCATCATATGTCTTGAGCATCCACTATCAAGGTACCATCTTTTAGCCTTTGAGTTGGTCTTGATCTTGGATCTCATGCAATCCTACAAATAGAAGATCAAACCTTGATTTTTGGTACCCAAATCTTTTTGGGCCCATTTGCATTAGTACTATGCATAAGAGAAGAAGAATATCTAGGTGACCAGATTTTCTTAGCATTAGCATTCTTCATGAGATAGCAACTAGGTGCAATGTGACCTACTTTGCAACAATAATTACATGTAGGTCCTTGTGTTACCTTAGGAGGATGAGAAGAAGCTTTAACAAAGTTAGTCTTCTTTTGGTTGTTCACCTTCCTAGGGTTGTAGCCAATTCCTTCCTTGTTCAAGGAGTTCCTTTGGCTATCAAGGATCTCATCTAGTTTATCTCTACTCTTCACAAATTTGGCTATAGTGATTTTTAGGTCATTAACCTCTAGAGTGAGATCTCTCTTGGATTTCTTCAAGAAGATAAGTTCTCTTTGCATATCATAATTTATATTCTTCAATATGGTGAGCTCATATTGAGTGTCCTTGAGTTCATCCTCAAGTGTGTCATTTGTGTCACAAGACTTATTCTCTAGAATGCATTTGTTTTCTTTTTCTAGAGTCCCAATCCTATGCATGGCATCTACTTTCTCTTCTTCTACTTTCTTCAAGTCCTTACAATTAGCATAGTATTTCTTTTTCAGTAATTTGAAATCATTAGCTAACGCATGGTAAGTATCAAAAAGTTCTTCAAATGCAAGCTCATCCTCTACCTCATTTTCTTCTTCTTCCTCATCTCCATGTGCCATTAGGCATATGTTGGCTACCTCTTGTTCTTCTTCATCGGATGAAGTCTCAACATCGCTTTCTCCCCAAGTAGCCACCATTGCCTTCCTTCTATTGAACTCCTTCTTTGAAGGCTTCTTGAGTTGAGGGCAATCGAACTTGATGTGTCCGGGCTTCCTACACTCATAACATATTATTTCATTTGAGTTAGAAGAAGTGGGATTATACCTTTCACCTTTGACGAATTTCTTCTTGAAGAATTTCTTTCCTCCTTGGCGTTTGAAGATCTTTTGTATTCTCCTTGATATCATCGCCAACTCCTCATCGTCATCTCCATCGCTTGAATCGGATGAGTCTTTGCTAGATGATTTGAAGGCAACCGTTTTCTTCTTTTTGTCTCCCTCTTCGTTGCTCCTCTTCAAGTTCATTTCATAGGTCATGAGGGAACCCATGAGCTCATCTAGTGACAATTTGGATAGATCCTTGGCTTCTTCTATCGCTGTCACTTTGGGATCCCACGACTTAGGTAGACACCTAAGGATCTTCCTCACAATCTCATCATTAGCATAAATTCTTTCAAGAGATTCAAGCATATTTAATATGTTATTAAAGCGTGTAAACATCTCACTAATAATCTCATCATTCTTCATGCAACATAATTCATACTCATGTACTAGCATACTTATCTTTGACTCTTTAACCCGGCTAGTTCCCTCATATGTAACCTTAAGCTTATCCCATATCTCCTTTGCTGATTTGCATGTGGAGACCCTATTGAATTCACTAGGGCTAAGGGCACAAAATAGAAAGCTTTTGGCCTTGGCATTAATTTGAAGGTTTTTGAGGTCAATTGGGGTGTAGTCACTCTTTGTCTTTGGGACATCTTTCCCATCAACAATTTTGGTCGGGACATAAGGTCCATCCTCAATTACTAGCCATGCCTCATAATCCATTGATTGCACAAAGATTTCCATCTTTGTTTTCCAATAATTGTAATTTGAGCCATTGAAGTAGGGTGGCCTATTGGTAGCTTGTCCCTCTAGGTTTTCCATCTCTAGTTAGGATCCTCTAAAGGTTGTTACACCTCTAAATTAGAGACCTAGCTCTGATACCAATTGATGGTCCAAGAGGGGGGTGAATTGGACTCTTTTCGAAAAACTAGATTAATGGAAAATTCAGATAGAAAAGGATCTAACAGCTAGAATGCTTGTAAACAAAATGAAACTTAACTATAATAGCATGCAAGCATTAACTGAAAGAAGGGTAAGAGAGATGACACCGATTTATTGTGGTTCGACCCAACTCTTGGTCTACGTCCACTTCTCTCAAGGCTCCCCTTGAGGTTCCACTACTTGCAAATCCCTTACAAGCTTTTCCTCCAAGCTTCCTGGTGCTTGGTGAGCTTACAATCACAGCCACTTGCTGTTTGAACAACTCTCAAGATACTTCTTCACACTTGAAGAAGGTTTACAAAGGTTTTAGCTCAAGGAGAATAAGTAGAAATCTTTCCTAGAACTTGCTCAAATGATCTCAATAATAGTGATTAAAGTTGTGGCAAGTTTACATGAAGAGACTACTTATAGATGGGCTTCAACCAGCTCAACAAGAAGCCCCAACGGCTCCCTGCAACTCTCCAACGGCTAGTTTTTTACTCTGCGCGCTCCTGGCGGTCGATCCGTCCATCGTCCGTCACGTATAAAAAACTCAGCCTCTTTGGTCGTCGGTCGATCCACGCATCGTCCGTCGCTCTCACGGTCGACCGTGATATCGACCGTCACATCGTCCGTGAGCCTCTGTTGAGAAAGTCGCTTCCCAGGGTCGATGCTCCGATCGACCGTCGCTCCTTGACTTTTCTTCATATATGCGCCACGGTCGACCGCCGCATCGACCGTCGCATCGTCCGTGAGCCTCTGTCAAGAAAAACGCTTCGGACGGTCGATGCACCGATCGACCATCGCGTCTCCACTTTCTTCATTGATGCGCCACAGTCGACCGTCGCATCGTCCGTGAGCCTCTGTCAAGAAAAACGCTTCCGACGGTCGATGCACCGATCGACCGTCGCGTCAATACGCACATAGCCAAGTGTGAAGCATTCATCACGGCCGATCCATGGATCGACCGTCCCATTCAATTAAGAACCATCGATGGTTGGTTACATCGATCAATGATAAATGGTCGATATCTTAACAAATACTACCCATCAATGTAAAACAAAAGCATAACTATAGAAGAAACGTCCTCATAATGGATGATAGCAATTAACAAAATATATATATTACAAAGTTATCGGCCAATAGCCACAAAAATTACAAGCTATTTTCTCATAGAGAGATGTTGAGATATGCGAGCGATGTTGATAAGACGTGAAAAGTGCACACATCACCCTTTTAACTGGGTCTCGTTAGTCTCCGAGTAATGCTATTTTAATTATTTTCTCCCCATTTCAGGTATTAGGATCCTCAGTGAAGATTAGATCAAGTTTAGTGTTAAAACGAACAAATTAAGAACCAGCTAGAGCAAAGGAGCAACAATGGGTCATATTTGACATCAAAACCGTATCAGGTCATGAAAAACTAGATGATGTTTCATATATGGTTGGAAAGCTCTTGAAATCTAGTTTTTGAAGAATTTTACGGTTCATGATTCTGAGTTTTCTAGAAGAAGTTAGGACATTTTTAGTACCAATGGTGCAGTCTGAATGACAAAAGAGTAAAGCTCTTCCCCTATAAGGATCGATCATTGCATTGTAGCAGAGATGACAGAGAGCCATATTTTACATAATCGATCATTTCCTTTCGAATGATCGATCATACTTGGACGAAGCTAGTTTTTTGGGTTCAAATGATCGATCATCAGCCCTAAATGATCGATCATTGGATAGCAATTAAGAAAAATCAAAGGCCCAGATCTAATCCGAGTTAAGGGGATACCTAGGCTATAAATAGGTATATTTTAGGATTTTTGGGGGGCTCTGTAGACTCTCTCTTGGCTGCTTGGAGGCCAAGGAGAGGGAGCACTCTTTCTTAGTTTCTTTTTCCTCTTTTTAACATTTATTTTTAGAATCTTTTGGGAGAAAATCCATGGCGGAAGAGCTTCATCAACCTTCATCCACGGATTAGACCCTAAAGTTGAGTAGCTAAACTTTTTACCATTGGATTCTTATGATGTAACTAGGGTTTCTATTAGGGATCCCTAAGATTTAGGGCTTGTATACATCTTTGAATGGTTTGTATGGATTGATCTTAATTTCTTTATGAACTTGGTTTGATTTTATTATTAGTGGATGAATGATTTGTTTCTTTATGCCCTAGATCTAGCTCTTGAGCACGCTAGGTCTTGAGATTAGAGATTCTCGTCAAAACATTCATGCTAGAACCATGGATGTGAGGATTTTGTTCTCGAGATTAAGAGTCTTGTGATGTTAGGACCATTACACATAATGCTAGAACCATTACACATAATGCTAGAACCATTAGGACCAACTCTTAATCCGCTATTCATCTTAATTCAAGATTAGCGATTTCGTAGTGTTAAAACCACTAGTGTAACTTCTAATCCTTGATACATTCTATTTGGCGACATCAAGGTGCTAGAACCATCTTGATCTTACACATAAATCCATATTATACTATTTTTACACGATGAATTCATCCTAATCACAGGGTTCATTAGCAGTGATCATAACTAATCATTAGGTCACTGACTTTTATATAATTGCTCTCACCGACAATGGATCCTAATCGAAACTTGTTGAGTGATAGTAAGAACTAGCCATTCACCTATCAACCATTAGGAAAACCATTCAGTTTAGTTAGCTCGTTCTAATCCTAGGAAGATCTGGTAGAGTCCTAGTTATTGATTAAGAATTCCCTGATACCTTTTCTCGTATTTATCAATCCTTTAGTGTAAAGTTAGTTTAATTTCAATTCTGAATCTTTTCTCAACTTATTGGTAGGAATACTTAGATTGAGTTTAGTAGTTTAATTATTTTTCTACGCATTCCCTGTGGATTCGACTCGGATTCACAGCTATCTACCCCCAAAGTAGTTAGTTTGGAGTATGATTATAAATTTGTAATTTTGAGTAGACTTGTTATGCCATGACACTTTTCAAGCGCTATCAAAATTTTCGCGCCGTTGCCGGGAAGTGCTATAGGAGATGATTGAATCGCTTTGTTTAGTCTAATATTCCTTGTAAATATCTTTAGTTTAAATTTTTATTCATATCTTAAAAAAAGAAAAAAAAAGAAAAAAAAAGATTCGTACTTACATTGCTATATCTTTTTGTTGTTAGAAGACACCGACGTGAGGAGAATCAACAGTCTACGGTCGACGACGGACGTGTCGTGCTTGGACCAACCCCTTGTAATGTATTCCTAACGTTTTGCTTGGTCCTTGTTTAATTAATTAGTTATACATGGCCAATAATTATATACCATCGGATGTCACGTTGAACGATTACTTTTTACCGTCTAAACATGCACCCGCTTATATTATTGATACATATGATTTCTCAAACCCTACATATGATTCACATTCATACACCTATGATCCGGATTTGAGTGTTCATCCATACCCTTGGCAATTCCAAGGTTACTATCCTCATAATGTTCAACCACAAGATTCAAGCATACCGGACCAATACTTTGCACCTAGTTTTGAACCATCTTATCTTCCTCAAACACAATACCCACCACCCCAACATTGGTATGAGTCTCTCAGTCCCTTTGAACTACAAGCACAAGTAGATCTATCTTTAGATGAAAGGATTCTTAACCAAATTCTACATTCTCACTCCCAATCAATAGCCAATATAGAAGCCCGAATTGGACAACTAGCTTCTTTGATGGATTCATATTATGATGAGGTTGATGATTGTGTGAATGAGGTAGTTCCTCCTAATGTTGATGATAATGCTTATGATGCTCATCTTACCAATGTTTATGATGCATGCAACGATGAGATTCCTTTTGAGGTATTACCGGATTGTGATACTTTAGATGATATTACGCTTTGTGATGTGAATGAATCGGTGCCTCTGGTGTTTCTTGATGATAATGGTATTGTTGAATGCATGCATGATTTGATACCTCCGGTAACTCATGATGATTTTATTATGCCGGTTCATGAAGCTTTTTATGAGGCCATACCTAATCTTGATGCATATATTGATGAAGTTTCATGTAAAAATCACATGTCGGTCTTTGATGTGATGGATGATGTCTGTGATGACTTGGATGATCCTTGTGAGACATCCTTTAGGAAACCTCACTTTGAGCCTCTACCCTTTACTTCATCCACATTTGTTGAACATTGTGAGGTACCGAACCTTGTTTTTCTGAATTTCTTAGGTCATGCTGAATTTGATTGTAGCTTCATAAAAAAATTTATGCAAGACTTCTTGTCTTTGAAGTACTTTGTTTGTTACGAACATTCCCTTCTTCTTTGATGAAGCATGTTTGCATGACTTTACTCTTCTTCGGACCATGTATTTCTATACTTTAAATCATCGGCTACCAAAAGACCACTTGATGATGACTCCATTTATTGAAATCTATGGCTTGAAGGACGAAAATTGGCCAATGCCTAAAGCTTATAATGAATTATTTGCCATGAATTCTCCTTTTGTCTTTGATAAAGCATGTTTGCACCTCATCTCCATCCTTCAATGCATGTATTTCTATATTTAAAACCATAGGCCATCAAAAGCCTATCTGACGATGGACAGATTTATGGCAACACATGATTTGCGGGATGGTGATTGACCACTGACTACAATTTTTAATGATTTCATTACCTGGGACCTGTCTTTCTTCTTTGATGAATTATGTCTCTATGACTTTACAATTATTCGGACCATGTATTTCTTTACTTTAAACCATCGGCCATCAAAAGCTGAGTTGAGGATGGCTCCCTTCGATGACATATATGGATTGAAGGATAGTGAATGACTAGTACATACACTTTCATATGGATTGTTTGCCAATAACGTTACTTTCTTCTTTGATAAGGCATGGTTGCACGTCTTCTCCACTCTTCATTTCATGTATTTCTTCACCTGGAACCACCGACTACCCAAATTCAATTTTAGCTGAGCTTGCATTGTGTCGAGCTCGAGATATTAAACCAAGCGTTTGGTGGGAGGCAACCCATCTCTTCTTTGTATTTTAACTAGTTGTTTAAAAAAATAAATTTCTTCTTTGGATGCTTGCTTGTTTTATAATTATTTGCATGTTTAATTTTTAATGTGTGCAAGTTGCTATTTGCTTGATGGTTTGATAATGTCGTAAATGTTGTTGCTGAATTTTTATGTTAACTGTTAGATTGGGGTGGTCTTACTTCAGTTTTGATGCTCTGGGTGTTAGTATTAATGCATATGTAGTATCAAAATAATTCCCAAATTTTAACTCAGTTTTGGCGTTTTGATGCATATGATCGATCATCACGTCCTAGAATCAACGACCATTGTTTTGCACCACAATTAAACATAACCTGGGTATTACACTGATTTAGGGTTTCTATTAGGGATCTCTAAGATTTAGGGATTGTATACCTCTTTGAATGGTTTGTATGGATTGACCTTAATTTCTTTATGAACTTGATTTGATTTTATTATTAGTGGATGAATGATTTGTTCCTTTATGCCCTAGATCTAGGTCTTGAGCATGTTAGGGCTTGAGATTAGAGATTCTCATCAAAACATTCATGCTAGAACCATGGATGTGAGGATTTTCTTCTCGAGATTAAGAGTCTTGTGATGCTAGGACCATTACACATAATGCTAGAACCATTATTCATCTTAATTCAAGATTAGGGATTTTGTAGTGTTAGAACCACTACGCTAGTGCTAGAACCACTTGGATAATTTCTAATCCTTGATACATTCTATTTGGCGACCTCAAGGTGCTAGAACCATCTTGATCTTACACCTAAATCCATATTATACTATTTTCTCGTGATGAATTCATCCTAATCAGAGGGTTCATTAGCAGCGATCATAACTAATCATTAAGTCACTGACTTTTAAATAATTGCTCTCACCGACAAGGGATCGTAATCGAACTTGTTGAGTGATAGAGAAAACTAGCCATTCACCTATCAACCATTAGGAAAACCATTCAGTTTGGTTAGCTCATTCTAATCCTAGGAAGATCTGGTAGAATCCTAGTTATTGATTAAGAATTCCCTGATACCTTTTCTCGTATTTATCAATCATTTAGTGTAAAGTTAGTTTAATTTCAATTCTGAATCTTTTCTCAACTTATTGGTAGGAATACTTAGATTGAGTTTAGTAGTTTATTTATTTTCCTACGCATTCCCTGTGGATTCGACTCGGATTCACTGCTATCTACCCCCAAAGTAGTTAGTTTGAAGTATGATTATAAATTTGTAATTGTTAGTAGACTTGTTACGCCACGATAGTTTTCAAGCGCTATCAGATGTCTTCTCGAATCTCTTTGCGTCGATACTTGTTCTTGACCAGATCAGCATTGAGCTCGATTAGGCGGTCTTTTGAGGAATCAGCTTTCCAAGCACTCTCTCTTACTAGATATTTCCTTTGAGTTTTCAGTTGAAGAACTTGAGCCTCCAACTCTTTGATTTGATCTTCGATTTTGGAAATGTCTGATTCTTTCTCGCCGACATCACTCAAGTTGCTTGAGAGATCTTTAATGTTCTTGTCAACAATATTACTTAGAAGTGTTCGATGTTCTCGGTGTTCTCCAACAAGGACAATTTCGTTGGTGAGGTTTTTCCTTTCCGCATCTAAGCTTTCAATATTCAACTTTAAGCTTTGGATGGCGTTCATGTCTTTGGACGACAGACCTAACACTTCTTGGTCGATGGTCAAGAATATAGTTGTTGCTCTCTCAAGATTATCACAATATGCATTTGTAAGATCCTCTTCTGGCGGTTTATCCAGAATGATCATACAATCGGCCAAAGCTTGTTTGATGTCATGATATTGACCTTGTTGAGGATCTCAGTATCAACAACTGCTTTCTTTCCAGACTTTTGAGCTCGCCATGAATCAGAAAGTGAATGAATGAAGTCGACCAGTTGAGCCATATCGACCTAAATCAATGAAGAAGTTATGATCGATAAAGATCATCTATATATTTCAAATCTGAAATGATTCATACCTCATCTGAAGTCGAAGTGGATAAACCTGCTTGTGGAGTGTTGAACGATGTCGGCGACATAGTAGTCGACAGGGCTATCAAAGTACTATCGATCATCGTCACTTGTGGCATGATTGATGTTGAAGCAGGTACAACGATGGACATTTCCATTGTTGAAGTACTGGGGGCACATTGGTGCTGCGCTTAGCACAGCTGGCCAATGGTTCTGGAACAGACAATGTCTTGACCATAGGTTGCGAGGTCGATACACCACGGGAAGCTGTTTCAGATGATAGTTGAATATCACCAAGGTCCCGTAAAAGATTATACGGACCATAAACAAGCATCTCACCAGTAGATGACAAACCTGGTTTGGATGGAGTAAAATTAAGAACGTCATAAAGGTCTGTAATGTCCTCATCCCTTCCTTCTTCTTCAGATGAAGAAGTAGTAACTTTGTCCTTCCTAGAGATTTGCAAATATAGAAATGAGAAAATATCGATAAACTAATCATGGGAATAGAATGTAATTAATTACTTTGTTATCCCTATGAACACAACGTTTCATTTTTTTGGAACATACTTGTTCTGCAAGTGGAAGGGGATCTGTGAGGACCTGCCCCTCTACTCCTGTGGCTCGTTGTAGACCGCAAAAGCAATTTGGTAAATTGCGTCTTGTTGGTTGGTTTCACACCCGTGTGTGCACACACTGACCATGTTTGTGTTAGTGTTTGATTAGAAAGGTTAGGTAGACCCGGCATCGTAAGATCCGGGCTTGGGCTTGAGTTTTAGCCCAAGTCTAGCTTTCTGCACCTAAAGGATCGATCTTTCATTGTTAAAAAATCGATCTTTTAATGCCAGAAAGTCAAGGTGCGATCGTCATGAAGGATCATCATAGGTAGGTTCGTTTGTCTATAAAACGGACGTAACCCTCTTTCTTGAATCCCTTTTGAAATCCGTGTTCTTGAGCTCAGAGTTGCCGAATTTTGAGGAGATTTGGGACGATCCAAGGCTTAGCAGTTGGGATTGAAGCAGCTATTACCTAGGTAGGGATTCCTACCTAATCCCTACCTACTTGTTTTTTCGGATTTGTGAGTTTGAGTTTGATTGTGATTTGTTTTGCTTAGATCTCACTGCATACTTGTTAGTTTGTAGTATTTCCGCCGGTTTTGAACTCGTGGTCTTTCGTACTACCAGATCTCAGAATTTTGTAGGATTTGGTGGAGTTTTTCGATGATATTTCTCGCCGGAGGTTCGCCGGAGAACCCAACAAGATCGATATTTCTGGGAGAAAAATCGATCCTTCATTGTTGGTCATGCTGAACCCGAGCAGGATCGATCATCTGGTGAGGATGATCGATCTTTGTGCCTTGGGTAGCATAGGATCCCCTTTATCGTGAGGAGGATCAATCTTCCTTTTCGCAGCAAGAGGGTGCCCTCTGTCGCGAGGATGATCGATCTTCCTGGGAGGAAGGATCGATCTTCTTTGGCACAACAAGGGAAGGCTCTCTGTTACTGGGAAGATCGATCCTTCCTTAGGGAAAGGATCGATCCCTTGAGAACAGAGAGGGATTTTCTTAGTTTTGACCGAGGGGCTTCGTATGGGCAGTGTGCCGAGCCCAGACCGTGTTATGCCATCATCACATACTCCTGCATGCTTTAATTGTTCTCTATGCGTATGTTCATCGCATGCATCCCTGTTTTGCATTAGTTGCATGGTTAGGACGTGGGCAATCTGTGGGTGATCGTCCCGAGGCTGGAAGCTCGGATTTAGTTCTAGGACCGCGGTTGGATAGTTTGGACCCGGTTTGAATTGTGGTGTACAGTCAAATTCGATAATAGGCCTAGATGACTTGTCACGCCCCGCCCCGAGATATACCCACCCCGACCACGGGACGCGAGGAAAGCCTGTCCTACACTAATACAATATAATCAACCTCTTCTCAACCATCACAATTATTCCAAATTCACTATGCTCATCACTACAGATACTCAATTTCATATGCACTAAATAATTCAAGAACCATCCCACAAATTATTACCAACTTCTGATTTCAGTTATATAGGTCAATTGAATCCGAATACTCAACTCAAATGATTAATTACAAACCTCATAATCTGAATACATGAATCACATTATTGCTCAAACCCCATAATTCCAATATCAATACAATTCTCAAATAAATGTACTGAAATAAAATAAATGAATTCAATGTCGAATCCTTCCACGATCTCAAACTCGGATGTCATCACCTGATGAACCTGCAAAAGTAGGGGTGAGCAAAAAGCCCAGTAGGAGACTAACTAACGCCACACAAGAAACCAACTAATAACTAGCATAAATAAGCAAGAAATCTGGCGCCTAAGTCTTACCTCAAGGGAAGTCACAACCTAAGCCCAAGCTCGCAATCGACCCATTGCTCTCCACCACGATCCGGGCGACTACCCTGTCAACCGTGGGCACAGCTCGCTCTCCACCATAGTCCGGGACACTACTCTGCCAACTGTGGGCACAGCTGGACTGGCATCGACCAGTAGACATTAGGCTACCTCCCAATAGCCACTAAGACTAATGTTCCAGAGAATCAATCGATTCTCGAATAATAACAATTTAATTCTCTTATCCAAATTAGATTTCATAAACATTCTACTAAAACCCCGATCGATCACAGGGACCACGTCCACCTGTAGCCTCGATCGCAAGTTCCTAGACCTGACCTCCGGCCTATTCATGCAATGCCTTCACATATAAGATTTGATATGAACATAACAAAATGTTAATACACATGCAACATCTCCAGTAACCATCATCGCAAGCGAACCAACATAACAGTCAATGCCAATAACACTTAATACACTGGAAGAACTCAAGCCAAACCACATAGCACGTGCACCATACAAAGCACTGTTATAACCAGCATCACAACTACTATTTATAAGTATCACAAGGTACATCCATGAATATACAATCCACCGTTCAAGCAAAACATCAAAGCGCGTATACCAATATAACCATAATGAAACCAGCATATACTTACCACCAAGAGTATCACAGGAGATAAATCTATCTACACATCATCCATGATTTATGGTAGTTACAATAGTTAGTTTCATGTATGCATCTGGATAGTCCACCTACCTCAACCAATAGAGAAAAGCAAGCTAATGCACGTCCAAAATCCAAGCCCTACACCTCAGCTTCCTCTGTTGCCATCAAAGAAGACATCCTATTCAATTACCTAGCTGACCACATAACACTCATTCTCATCAGAGGACATAACTAAGCAATGAAAGAAAGCAAGGCCAGCCTCAATCCATATCAAAACAAGGTTACCCAAGCAGAGGTCAATAAAGCTCAACCAAACTCCAAAAAAAATGCTTCCGTTAAAACACTAAGAAAGAATGAGAATTCCACTGCCAAGGAGCCCAGCATAGCCATCCATGCAAGCATTATTCCAAATAACCAGGAAGAAACTGAGAACTCAATCACAATTGAAAGAACACCTACTCGGCACAGCTCAGTCAACACCACTACAGCAAAGAAGCAAACTAACAAGCACCCGGTATGCATACTCAGAAGACAACTAATGTCGACAGAAAAAATGCCAACAAGCACCAGCCGACAAACCCAAGGAAAAACAGAGCAGATGTGAAAAATGCCAAGTTAACTGCATCAAAATCCATCAAAAGCTATAGCTTCAAACAATGTCAGCGAGGAGGAGGAAAGAACACCAACCATCAGAGCTACGAGATCCACAATTCAACAAACAAATCCAAAACCAGCAAGAGCACATCCAACCCAGCAAACCAACACGAAAACCAACTATAGAAAACAGAGCATAGCATTGAATCCCAACCATAACCACCAATCTACTCCACGGCAGCTAAGAGAATACGAAGGCAAACCGAGACAAGGGAGACCAGCAGAGCATAGCAATGAAGGAGAGGAAGAAGAACATCACAAGAAAACAGAGACGAAAACAAGGAAACCCCAAGCTATTGCGGCAAAGAAACAATTCCTCAAACACCTTACATGCATGCTCAGGAGACAGCTACTATCCAAAAGAAAATGAAATAACAAGTACCCAATGCCATTGACCCTACCTACTCGGATTTAAATCCAAAACAAAGATGATGAAACAGAGATTATAACCCAACAATTGATCTCAAAACAAATCCCCAATCACAGCAACCCGATCGATCAATGAACAAGAACAAAAATCAAATCAAGGAGATAAAGGCTGCGGTGAGGGAAGAAGACAAAGCACCCACTGAACCAAATAAAAACGAGGAAGAACAAAAACCACAACCATGGAAATTTGATCAATAAAGAAGAATCCAATCCAAACACAACGATAGGAAACAGAATCTCAAGGACTCCATTCGATCAAGGAAACCCGGCATCTAAAAATCCATACCGATCTTGCATAAATCCAAAACAAACAAGACGGAACTAGAAACTCAAGAAAAACTCCAGCCGATCAACTCCAGATCAAGTAACCCAAACAAATCGATCACAAGAATTCCATCGGATCCTATTGGTCGGAGCCGACCATGCTCAAGAGAAGAACTAGAACAAGGAAGGGAGGAGAGAAGGTTGCTAACCTCCAGCCGGTGAAGATCCTCCCCGCCGGCGTTGATGATCTCGACGGCGTCGATCACGAGCGTCGAGCGTTGCTCTCTCTCCCTGCTCTCTCTCTGGTTCGACGGCTGAAGAAAGGATGTGAAGAAGGGGTTTAGGCTAACCGTTAGGTTATAAGATTCCTAGTTATAAGTATTATGTCTTATTAATGAGGACTTTGTTAAAAACCCCCTTCGAGAGTGGTATTTGCATATAAGTCCTCAATTTGTATATGGGTCCTCACATGACTGGTACACATGTTGCTTGATGATTTAGAGATCGTGTCGGCCTCGAGCCAGGTGCTGAGGGTGCAACCGGTGTTGGTCCTTCGCCTAGTAGTGTCGTGTTCCTGCTAGTGGGACAGTAGTGTTTGTTGCCTGCTTTACTGAGGGTGGAACCTGGACAAGAGCTCTCAATGACGCGCGATGGGGTTGTGGGGCCCCGTAGCATACCTAGGCCTAGCTTGGGGGCGACACTGTTGTGTTTCCCTCTTCCTTCTATGTGTCGTAGTGTAGTTTCCCTGTTAAGCTTAGTTGCTCACTCCTACCCGGGTTGTGTTTTGCAGGTGCAGGCGTTAGCTCCTCTTTGGTGGCCCCTACTGGGCAATTGGTCGGCGGTGTGGCGGCACCAGGCGGAGTTTGAGAGGTGGTGATATTTTACAGCTTTAAACCCTTGTTAGTTAGCCTCCTACGGGAGTAAATGTTGTATTTGGATCTTCCCCTCTCCGAGAATATACATATTAAACTCTTTTTTGGATTTGTAATCTTGGGTTCGAGGTTTGCTTAATTATTGTCTTTTAATTGAGGGTGTTTGGTGAATTGTTTAGGGAGACCAATAGGTTAGAGGGAACCCTCACCAAATTTTCGGCGTTTCGTTAGGTTCCTGTTCGCGTCGCCCGGCCCGGTTGGGCTTTCGCTGGTCGGGGCGCAACAGGATCCATCAAGAGTCTTTCCTCCTGACCAATTTCAGCAACTTGACTGGTCGTCGCAGGAGGGTCTTTCTCAACTTCTTTACGGGCAGCTACATCGCCCAAATTTGAAGGAGAATCGGAGGGAAGATAAAGGCGTGAGGGAGTAGAGGAACCTGATCTTTCTCTGCAAAACGGAGAAAAGTAAGTTTAAAAGGTGTTGACCATGAAGAAGAAAAATACAAAAGAATAAATAAGGATGCTCACTTAGAAGCTGAAGTAGACTGGCCACTTTGTCTACTGTCGGGCGATACTACATCCTCTCCTACTGCTGAGGATGAGTAAGCTTGTTTCTCAGCTTCCTCGGCCATTACTTTCTCAACCAAGGTCTCTCGGCCAATGGTGATATCCTAGATTCACCATCAGATATCATTTTCTTCTTACGAGATGAAGTCTATTCAGTAGATTTTCCATGTCTCTTTTTGGGCGATTCCTCACCTTTTCTACTAGAAACTGTAGTTTTTCCAATGTTTTCTTCTTAAGTCCCAATTTTTTGAGAGGAACAAAATTTTTGAAGACATCATTCTTGTCTTGCGAGAACAAGCGCTCTTTAATGGCCGAATTCCAAATATCAACGATGACAGGCTCAACATCGGCCACTGATTCGAATTGTGTAAGCTTGAATCGCTTACAAAGAGCCATGTCTCTTTTTTCCACACTAATTACTCTATCAATGTTGTGGAAGACACATCGACCTTTAGCGATTATGTTGAAGCTAAAGTAAGGAGGAACTGGCCAAACTTGCTTCAACCCAAATTGGCGGGCGACAAAGTTTGGAGCATATACTTCTACTCCACATTTGTTATTGCCCTTACCCCACGACATATCAAAATGCAAATCTCGGCCAACCGGAAAACGAGCCCAAGCCAGTCTTTTATTCTCATCATCCAAACTGGTTGATAGGTCAAGAAGTGGACGAATAGAAGCTGGATGAGAATCAGGATTGAAAGGATGATAGGAAGAAAAATCAAGTAAAGTATAAAAATAATAAAAAGTTTGTTAAAAGGATTTGGGGATGAACGATGAAGAGAGATATAAGTGGCCTTGAGTTCTTGCCGATGAAGATGATGAAGGTAAATGATGTCCAGGAAACTCTAAGCCATAGCTAGACGATCCAGAGAGGGCCAAAGCCAGTAAGGCTCCCATCATCTCTCAATTGCTCAAGAGTAAGGTAGATACCTCTATATATGGCCGATAAAATAAAAACGAAAAGAGACAAAACTTGCTTTCCAGAAGCAATTGATTGAGTAAGTGTTCGCGAATAAAACGTCGATCTCGCGGGGACGAGATCTTTATTTTATTTTCGAGCATATCATTTTTTATTTCAATTTCGTTCAAGGAAATTGTAGGCACCACACCCCTGGATCGCCAAATAGGCAGATCCATCATTTACATCCCCGTAGGGAAAACCTCCGATTCTAGATCCGATAAAATAAGTTTTCTTTTTTTACATTAAAAAAAAATAATAATATTTGGGATCGCCACCTTCATCGCCAGGATTTTGAGGTGACTGAGTTCGAGTTTTTGTCACCGGGGCTTCAAGGCTGCCGGCATTATCCGAGTGTCGGAGCTGATGTTGTCAAAGCCGGTGGCGTCGGATAAAGTTGGAGAGGCGCCGGAGATAAAGCTGAGGAAGCACCGGAGATAAAGCTGAGGAAGACGCCGGAGATAAAGCTGAGGAAGACGCCGGAGTTGAGGAAGACGACTGGGTCAAGTTGAGAAAGCCGACTGGATCAAGTTGAGGAAGCCGACTGGATCAGGTTGAGGAAGCCGACTGGATCAAGTTGAGGCGCCCAAGCTTTGAAGCCGCCGGCACGTCGCTGGAAGCAGGGGAGCTGCAGCTCGTTGGGTGTAGGCTTGATGCCGTGTGCTTGAGGCTGCGGACGGGCTCCTCTTGCTGAGCGACGGGCTTTGTTAGGTTCCGTCGGTTGAGGAAAGAGGAAGACGACGACGGTCTTTGGGTGCTTCTGCTGGGTGGAAGCGGGGAAGACGACGACGGTCTTTGGGAGCTTCCGCTGGGTTCCGTCGGCTGGAACAGAGGATGCAGCGACCGGAACAAGGGACGCAGCGGCTGGAACTCGAGGACGTCGGCTGGAAGCTTGATGACGTCGGCTAGAAGCTTGAAGACGCCTGGGTTTGGACCTCGCCGCCGCGGGTTGGGTGACGAATCTCTTTGGGTTCCGCCGGCTGAACGTCAGCGATGGGTTCTTTGGGCTGGTTCAAGACCGGTAACGGCGAGGAAGACGATGGGTTCCTCCCTTCCGCTGAGCTGGGCGACGACTCCTCCGGCTGGATCAGAGAAGACGGCGACGAAACTTTTGGGATTTGTATTGGGTCGGAACAGGGGGAACGACGAACTCCTTGAAGGGTGGCGATGGATGGGTTCCTCCTTGGGCTGGGCGACGGCGACGACTCCTCCGGGTGGATCAAGGAAGACGACGGCGATGGAGGGCCTCAGGCTGGAGCAAGGCGAGCGGCGACGACGATGCTCCTCATCTCTTCCTTTCTTCTCTCCGCTTTGCTATTTCGCCCGCCACTCTCCTCTGCTTTCTCTATTTTTCGCCAGCCCCTTGCTTTGTTCCTTTCTCCTCTTCTTATAGGAATCGGGGTCTGTTGAGAGATCTGTTTGAGAGCTCCATCAGATACGCCCAGGGCTCATGGGATTTTATCCTGGGTGTTGAGATTTGGTTCTCAACCAGGTTGTTAGGAGGTTAGGACGTGGCATTTGTTGAGATACGGGATTTCCTAACCATTTAGATTAAGTTGGGATTTGGCATTTAAACTTCAAACGTCTATTTAAATTTGAAGGTTCGAATGGCCTTGTTTAAATTTGAATGTCTCATTTAAATTTCAAGTTCACTTGTGAACTTATTTGAATTTCGAATATTTATTCAATTTTCAAGTATTTATCTTGAATTTGAATAATTATCCGGCTGTCGGACATTTGTCCAAATTTTGAATGTCTTGTTTGAATTTTGAATTTCATGTGATATTTGGAGAATTTACTGAAATATCCCCGGGCAAGCCGGTTGTAAATTACCAAAATACCCTTTTTATCGGTCATATGTATTTTGGACCGAAATGCCCCCAGGGTAGAGAAAATACCTCTATTTTAGATTTTCACACCCCTGAAGATGTGAAATGACTAAAATGCCCCTTGGGGTTAAATAACCAAAATACCCTTTTGGTCTGGTTGTTTAGACGCGACGCATGGCAACGCGACTTTTGTGTGTATCATGGACACGTGCGCGCATTATGTAGCGCATGTATATTTTTGCCGAGGTTTGGGCATATTTTAATTTGAACGCGATGCATGACGACACGTATATGTTGCATGTGTCATGGACACCTGCGCGCGTATTATGTAACGCGCATATTTTAGACTCGATGTATGTGAGTCATGTGCGCGCGCATGGCACGCGCATCGCCCTGGCCGGGACTTAGGCGAATTTGAGTTTGGGTATTTGTTTGGGTTTATTTTGAATTTTCGGAATTTTTCTTTATTTATTTCAGGGAATTTTCTATAATGCCCCTGAGGCTGTGGAAAATTACCAAAACGCCCATATATTTACATAGCTTATTTAGGATGCCGTCAAAGCTATGTAAGGGCTATTTTGGAGTGTAGTAGGAAATTTAGACATGTATTTTGGTCTAAATTCCTAAAATACCCTTGGGTGAGTAAAATTACCAAAATACCCTTGTTCCCTCGGTTTGTATAGGATGCCGTCAAAACCGGGAAAATGTAGGTAATTTGGATGGATTCGACTGTGTATGAGCCAGTTTTGATTTGGTGCATCCGGATTTAATCGGGAGAATTCCGCAAGTGTTATTGACTTAGCCTTAGCTAAAATTGATGTCAACAGATGCCCCCTCGAGGCCTGCGTGTGAAATTTATGTGATTTGAACACGCAAGGCTCGAAAATTTTGTGTTGTAATAGCAATTTCATTTCCTGCAGGATTTCTTGTGGAAAGTTTGAATAATGTGAGTGATGCTTTACCGTGATGTATATATCGGCTGGGCGTCACAAAGGTTGGTTTACTTGCTTGTGCTATTTATGTGCACAAGCATGTTGTCTTTATACTGTGGATCAGTATGTGATTGAAGCTGTTGCCACATATCTTTTTTTGTTTCAAGATCTTTGGACAAAGTGTTTGATTCAAATTTGGAAATATCCAGGTAGGATCAGGATTATTTGGTGCGCGGATGACCAGAACTCCAGCTTCTGTTGGATCATTTTTGGTGCAATCCGGACTCAGATTCAGTTCGGGAAGAGTTCTAGTTTATTTTGAATTCTTCCAAAACCAGTTTCACTTTTCCCTCTTTTCTTAACAGCTCGATAACTCTCAATATCGGTAGTTTGACAAGATCGCGTAGGAATCCTATATATATCTGGATTACTCCGCTCGCGTGCCTCTTTCTTCAGAGCTTCTTACAACCAGAGAGCTTTCTTTTCTCAAGAACTTGGTGACGGAGAGTTTCCAGCTTTTGTCAGAGGGGAGAAGGAGCTCGACGAGGGTTTAGTTTCTTTTACCCAGGTCTTCCTCATCCTCCGTTTAATCACATATCTTGATTGCCAATAGTTGATGCATTTTATTTTGATTGGATCACATGCCCATGCTTTTTTATTTCCGCATATGCATGCTCTGTTTCTTTGTTTTCGCATACTTTTCTTTTCTCCTGTTATATTTTGGAGAGTGTGATTGGAGGTATCTAGTAAGCTCGATACTCTCGGAGAAGGACAGCAAGCAATCCGGCAACATATGGAAGTCTTGCAATCACTTTTGGTGAGCGACAATGGCAGGGAGTGCCAGCGAACCCATGGGAACTCGCCAACGTTGTTGTATAATGCGAGACTCAGACACTACAGGAAGTTGCTGCAGTTGCCGGCCAGTGCTTTGGAACCCATTCCCCTGTTTCTTCCATGTTCATCCTTGCCTCAAGGCTTAGGTGACAGCTTTGTTTTTTCCAGGAAGTTTCTCAGGTGGTGAAGAGGGGTTCCGGCCATGGTGGACAAGACTGGCAGGAGATCATCCTCTTCTCCTTCTTTCTTTCCTTCGTTTCCTCTGTTTTTTTTTGTTGCTTTTTTCTTGCTCTGGCGTTTTTTTTTTTTTGGTTCCTTCTTTGTTTAGCTGACTGTTTTGCTTCTCCAGGAGCTTCTCAAACAGCAAAGAGGGGAACGACAATCATAAAGAAGGCCAAGGCGTTGTGCGGCGTTGTTTGGGATCAGGCCGGTTGCAGATTTGTGGTGGCGGCGAGAAGTCTCTGAAGACCCGTTCGCTTTGGCTGGCGTTCCTTCATTTTTTTTTTTCACGAGAACCTTGTTGGTGAAGAAGAAGGAAGTTGCTGGGAGAGATCGGCGGGGACTTTAGTTTCCCCTCTGAGGTATATCTTTTCCTTTTACTCTTCTTCTTCTTCTCCATTGTTTGGTTCCAGCTTCCTTCTTTTTTTTTTTTTTTTTTTGCTGTGTTGCTCTGTTTTTTTTTTTTCTTTCTTCCGCGCTCTTCCCTTTGCTCTTTGCTCTGCCTTGTTTGCTTCAAAGCTCTGGTGTTCATTCTTCTCCAGGGGCTTCTCAAGCGACGGCTGAGGCAGCTTGGGTGACGTTGCGGGCATTAGGAGCGGCGACTCGGACTGCGTCGGAAGAGAAGAGCCTGGCGTGTCTTGGGTGAGCATCAGCGATCATCTCTTTTTCCCTTCTTTTTTCCTGGTGTTTTTTTTTTTACTTTCTTTTGTTCTGTTCCTTACCTCCATTTTTGTTTCTATCTTGCTGTAGATTTTCTTGGGAAAATTCTTTGCTGCCAACATATGTTGATGTTTCCTTTCTTTTGCAGGATGTTGAGCTCTGCTTTGAAGAATAATGAGGCGTCTATGCCTTTGACGCAGTTAGCTCGATCGCAAAACATATTTGTTGTCAAAAGTGATGACGAGAAAGAACTTTATACCCCAACTTTTAAGACTGCCGAGGGAAAAATGGATCAACAGGATGAATTTGATTGTAGTGCTGGCCCTTATTTTGATGCAGTATTGCTTTCTCCATTATCAAAAGGATCGACTTCCCTGCCACTGTCTTGCCTTGCTCACCGGTTAGTTGCTGAGAAGCTGGACTGGAAAAGATACAACCACTGGTCTCATGAACCTGTTGCAGGCTATGTTGCGTGGTGTAAGAAAGTTTTAGAGACGGAGTCTAGGAGCTTCCGGGAATCTGGCATTTATGGCGGGGTTTTCTGTTCATTGGGTAGATATTCCATTGACGAACAACTTTTCCGTAGTCTGATGGAGCGGTGGAATCCAGGTACCAACACATTTCTATTTCGGCACGGAGAGATGACAGTGACTCTCCTTGATATCTCCTATCTTGGGGGATTCTCCATTATAGGAGATATGTATGATGAGTATCTCCCAAATGAGGGGCTCCCAAGTGAGACGACGGCGCCTGCTTATCCTCCGGCGGCATATCATCTTCTGCAATTATGGAAGGAATTGGTTAAGGACCAAGACAAAGTTTCTTTCACACAGTGGGTGCGATGCTTTTACAAGCCTGAGGATCGAGATTTTGACCCGCTTGCAACTTTCGGCAATGAGGTTTATGTGGCTGCCTTTTTATCCATCTGGCTGTGCTCTTTTGTCATTCTAGGACCAGAGGAGTGCATCCGCCCAGGGGTTTTTATACCGGCCAGTTTGATGGCGATGGGGAGATCATATTCATTGGCGCCAGCAGCACTATGTTCTTTGTACCGGGGGATGAGAATAGTGAGTTTGCACCCTGCCGGCCCGGGTTTTGCAAGTATGTCCAGTTGGGGTGCTTATATGCTGATGGGATGGGCTCACCGTTATCTTCGAGGGGTCTATTATAATAATCATGATAGCATTCGCCCATTATGGATTCTCCCAAATGCCGATTGCGAGCAGACTAGTATGCCGGATTTGAAGCATCTAATGTTTCGCGAGCCCGTGGCATTTTCTGACAGAGAAGTCAGAAGTCGGCTAGACGTCAACG
Source organism: Narthecium ossifragum (assembly GCA_963920575.1). Taxonomy (NCBI): domain Eukaryota; kingdom Viridiplantae; phylum Streptophyta; class Magnoliopsida; order Dioscoreales; family Nartheciaceae; genus Narthecium; species Narthecium ossifragum. Next base: position 19,784,203 of record OY986971.1, on the reverse strand, counting down.
AGAATTTTTGTTTTCGTCCTCCAGTGTTTTTATGGGGGACGCAAAATGCAAGATGGTATCGTGCATCGGGTTCCAACCGTCGCCATGTTGAACGTTTTGTTATCGCTATTCGCCGAGGTGTTCTTCCCCTTCGATTGGTTTCTACGGTATCGACGATGTATGCCGAGCCATATAACCCGCACCGTGTAGCGCGACAATTTGGGCTTGATCAGGGAACCCCGAAGGAAGGTTTAACATACCCTTTGGAAGAGCATCGTCCAGGAGTTCTAGTTGGGCATTGGGATCATCTTCTGCGGAAGGACAGTGAGAAACGATTCATGCTTCCCTCTGATTCTCGAGTCGGGAGGCTTTCTCATTACTGGACGAGGTGGTGGGTGAAAGAAACACGTATTTTCTTCACCGAAACACTGGCGCGCTTGAATCGCAAAGGCTCTTGGAGTCATTTGTCATTTGAGGCGAGACTGTCCCTTGCATATCATAGCGCTCCTTTTCCTGACTGTTGGAAGTCGCTACGTGAGGCAGACTCTAAGGAAGCATCTGCTAAAATTCATGCCCTAGAGAAGGCTGATGATAGCTTTATGCTTGCTTTCGGGAAGAGATTGAAGCTTGGTTGGGAGCAATTTTATAATCCCACAGGAATTTCCCCTGAAGAGGTATATTTATTTATCTATTTTTTTGATGTCATGACTTTATATTGTGCTCATTTTCCTTTCCTCCCATTTTTAGGGCGTTGCTGATCAGTCTCCCCTTCGGAAGAAGAGATCGAACAACGATCAGCGACTCCGGGAGAAACCAAGCCGTAATCATTCGTGTCGAAAGAAAGCTGATCATTCTGTTGGGAAAGCATCCGATCGTTCTAAGCGGGAAAGCGAGAACTTTCGATTTTTGATGGGCCGCCGACTTCGAGCAAAAGGGTGATACTTGCTCTTCCAGCTCAAGGGGTTTGTGGAGATTCTAGAAGAAAGCGAGCAAAAGCTACTGGCGCTCTTAAGGTTGGCTCAAGTCCCACGGCTGATCTTTCTTCTGCAGAGGTCATAGGCGCCCTTTCGGACATTCTTCCTACTTCGACCCGGATTGTGGCGAGATCTCTCCAATTTAATGATGTAGACGGGGATCTTCATAGAGGAGTTTCTATCTCTAGTGATAGCGAGGCGGCTCCTGCACCGGCTAACGGAGGTACAATGGCTTCGGCCAGTGATACGTCATCTAGTGTCTCTGGAGCAGATATTTCAAAGGGGGTTGTTTCTACCCCGGTTCTTGAGGAGGTTGAGACTGGTTCCGATAGCTTAGCTTTTGACGCTTCTTCTACGCCTATTATTCCCTCCGAACCTGCTTTGAACGAGCTAGTTGTTGATGCGTTCAGAAAGCTTGAGAAGACCTTAGTGTCTATATTTCTTCCAGATTTGACTATATCTCAAGATATCGGAAAGCTGGAGCAGCGGATCCAGGATTTGCTTGTAGCATTGCCTGATCGAGAGTCTGGCTCTGCTTCTTTGAGAGAAATCTTGGAATTACTTTTGTCGCAGGTATCCTCATATCATAAGGAATTCTGCAGAGAAGAGGCAGCATTGCGCCAACTTGTCGCTGATATATCGGCGTATCCTGCCAAGGTTGAAGCAGCGACATCTGAGAAGGCTACTGCTGTAGAGTGTCGCCGATGTCATCTTGAGTGCCATGAGCTCCAAAAAGCTGAAGTTGCTGCTCTCGAAGCCCGTTTGGAAGTGGAGAAGCAGAAGCTGAAGACTATGGTAGAAGAAGACATCGCTTTAGAGGAAAAGGTGGCTGCTTCTACATCCATGCTTGATGATTTGGAGCATAGACATAAAGAAACATTGACCTCATTGGAGGTTCTCCAAGGGACAGGTAAAGCACAGGGAGTTCGTGCTGAGCTTGTTAGGACCTATGAGTCTTTGCGCCCGTGGAGATCTTGAACCTCTTAGTGTGTTTGTTTCCTCTTGATTGATTTTTGTTTGGGAACCATGTGGTTAATTTCTTGAATATTTTTCATGCTACTCTTTTGATAGCAGCATTCAGTTTTCTCTCAATGTATGCAAGATAAATCAAATGATCTACCTAGCTGATATCTGTTGCAATGCGACGACTTCTTAGAGGATTTTTTTTTTATTGATTCGGATGAGTTCAAGGACAGGTGTGTGTATATATACACCTTTCCTACTGAGCTGAAGATAGATAGGAGTAGAGCTTTTAGAGACTGTTCCTATACGCCAATATTCGATTTTGCTCTTTGAGGGTTTGTATGCTCATATGAATTCAAAGACACAATTTTGTTTGTATCCCTGCGAGATTTAATGGCGCGTTGAGAACGGGTATTGTCTGTGTGCAATGCATACTCATAACCCAATGTGTACTTGCAAAATGCAAATCAATTTTATTTCTGCTATCAGTTTAGGCTCTTGAAGCTTGGAGCGTACATATATTTTTTGTGTGCTGTCAGTTTAGGCTCGTGAAGCTCGGAGCATTGTGGATGAGAAAATGTTGTGCCTATAGTTTATACTTGCAAGGCTTAGAATAATATTGCTTTAGTTTAGGCTCGTGAAGCTTGGAGCCTTGTGGATGAGAAATATTGTGCCTATAGTTTATACTCGCAAGGCTTAGAGTACTATTGCTTCAGTTTAGGCTCGTGAAGCTTAGAGCATTCATATATATTTTGTGTGCTATCAGTTTAGGCTCGTGAAGCTTGGAGCATTATGGATGAGAAAATGTTGTGCCTATAGTTTATACTCGCAAGGCTTAGAGTAATATTGCTTCAGTTTAGGCTCGTGAAGCTTGGAGCCTTGTGGATGAGAAATATTGTGCCTATAGTTTATACTCACAAGGCTTAGAGTACTATTGCTTCAGTTTAGGCTCGTGAAGCTTGGAGCCTACATATATTTAGGAATAATATCTTTTAAGAAATTTTCCGTTTACTGGTGGCAGAGCATATTCGCCATCTGGTGAGATAATCTTGTAAGCTCCGTTGGTGTAGACCTCTTGAACTATGAAAGGCCCTTCCCACTTAGGATCCAATTTTCCTTGGGTTCTTCTGGTGACGACCATGGGTCGAACTACAACAAGGACGAGATCCCCAACTTTGAACGAACGGCGCTTCACCTTTTTGTCAAAGGCTCTAGAGACTCTTGCTTGGTACATCTCTAGATTTTGCTGAGCTTCGATGCGCTTTTCTTCTAAGCTGTCGAGCTCTTCAAGCCTCAATTTTGCTGCTTGGTCTTCCGTCAGATTCTCATGTATAGCGACTCTGAGTGAAGGGATTTGGATTTCGAGAGGAAGTACAGCTTCTCCACCGAAAACAAGCGAATAGGGGGTTGCCCCCGTTGGAGTCTTCATCGTGGTACGATACGCCCAGAGATTCTCCAGAAGCTTCTCGTGCCATTCTCTTCTGTTGTTGTGGACGACTTTCTTTAGGAGCTTGCAGAGGATTTTGTTAAAGGCCTCCGCTTGTCCGTTAGCCGCGGCGTTATATGCCGACGAGAAGTGGTGTTTAATTTTGTGCTTGGCACAAAACCTCTCCATGTCTCTGTTTTTGAAAGGTGTACCGTTGTCCGATATGAGTTTTGCAGGGATCCCAAATCGGTAAACGATATGTGTTTTGATGAATTGTACTACTGTCTCCCCCCTTGTATTTTTTAAGGGGATGGCTTCTGCCCATTTGGAGAAATAGTCTGTTGCTGCCAGGATGTAGGAGTGACCTTTTGAGGAAGATGGCTGAATAGGACCTACGATATCCATACCCCATGCTTCGAAGGGCCATGAGATGCTCGTAGGATGGAGCGGTTCTGGGGACTGATGTATGAAGTCTGCGTGAATTTGACAAACATGACATTTTTTAACATACTCAATGGCGTCGCGCACCATTGAAGGCCAATAGTACCCCAAATGTTTCAGCTGGTGATATAATTTGGGACCTGATTGATGTGCTCCGCATACACCTGAGTGTACTTCTTGGAGGGCTGAAGCTGCTTCTTCACTGGAGAGGCATCGTAGCAGGAGTCCATCATAAGACCTTCTGTATAATATGTTGTCCATGAAGGTGTATTTTGTGACCCTTCTTCTTATCCTCAATCTTTCTTGGGGGTTCATAGGAAGTATCCCGGACTTGAGGTAGTCGAGGAAGGGAGTTCTCCAGTCTTGCGTTTGTATTTCTGACGCAGCGGCGACGTTGATGAACACCGGCATGTATCTACTTGGAATTTCTTCAAGCAGGGGAGTGAGAACTCGTCTCTCCTCAACTCTTACTTCCAATGTTTCGGTGGGCGAGAGAACTATGGCAGCAGCTAAACTGGCTAGCGCATCCGCTCTTTGGTTCTGGGATCGCGGGACGTGTTGGATCTTCAATTCTTTGAAGTGATTGATGAGCTCTTTTGCCCTAATGAAATAAGGAATCAATTCTTCTTTCTTGATTGCATATGTGCCCAGAAGCTGATTTACTACGAGTTGGGAATCCCCGTAAGCAGTCAGCGGATCCATCCCTATTTCCAGTGCTATCTCCAATCCAATGACGAGGGCTTCATATTCCGCCATGTTGTTGGACGACGCCGAAGTGAGCACGAAAGAATATGGGAGTAAGGCTTGTGTTGGAGTGACGAAGATTATCCCTGCCCCCGCTCCCGAGCGCCTGCAAGCTCCGTCGAAATACATCTCCCAAGGAGGTTGAATGTCAGCAACAAAAACTTCTTCGTCTGGAAGGTCGTCTTCTATAGCTGAGCCATCCGGTACTGGGAACGCGGCGAGGAAATCGGCTAGCGCTTGTCCTTTAATAGCTTTCTGTGGAACATAGGTTATATCGAACTGTGATAATGACATGGCCCACTTTGCAAGTCGTCCGGAGAGGACCAACTTCTTCAAAATATACCGCAGGGGGTCGGCTTTGGAGACGAGCTGCACTGGATGCTCTAAAAGGTAGTGCCGGAGCTTTTGGGTGGCAAATACCAGGGATAGACACACCTTTTCCATCTCCGAATAACCGTGCTCGGCTCCGACCAAAGTTCTACTAAGGTAGTAGAGAGCTCTTTCCTTGCCTTCGTCGTCATGCTGTGCAAGTAAAGCTCCTAATGACCCAGGCAAAGTTGCCGTATAGAGGATCAAGGGCTTTCCTTTGACGGGAGAGGCGAGAACCGGTGGGTTGATGAGATATTCTTTTATACTTTGGAAAGCATTTTGGCAAGCTTTATCCCATTCGAAGGGTGTCCCTTTCTTCATAAGGTGGGAGAACGGATGGCAACGGCCTGACAGATTGGAGATGAATCTGCGTATATAGGCGAGCCGACCTTGAAGACCCTTAAGTTCGCGAAGATTCCGAGGCGGAGGCATCTCTAGAATCGCTTTAACTTTGGCAGGATCAACTTCAATTCCTTGCTTGCGAACCACAAACCTAAGGAGTTTGCCGGATGTAACTCCGAACGCACATTTCATGGGGTTCATCTTTAAATTGTGGCGTCTGAGTCTCTCGAAGACTTTAGTCAGATGCTTGAAATGATCTTGTTTGTGTTTTGTTTTCACCACGAAGTCATCGACGTAGCACTCTACAATATCATGAAGTAGATCGTCCAAGATGACCGTCATGGCTCTTTGATAAGTGGCCCCGGCATTTTTTAACCCAAAAGGCATTACTGTATAGCAGAAAATGCCTTTCGGTGTGCGAAAAGCAGTGAGCTCTTCATCTTCGGGAGCCATCTTTATTTGATTGTATCCCGAATACCCATCCATGAAGGATAGAATCTCATGGCCGGTAGTGGCATCGACTATGAGTTCAATTATAGGTAACGGAAAATCATCTTTTGGACAAGCTTTGTTTAAATCTCGGAAGTCTATACAAAGCCTAAGTTGCCCATTCTTCTTTTTCACAGGAACAATATTTGCGAGCCATTTTGGATATTGGACCTCTCGAATAAAGCCTGCTTTCATGAGCTTGTCAACCTCGGCGATGATTTTTGGAATCAACTCGGGTCGAAAGCGCCTTTGAGATTGCTTGATAGGGCGGACATCTTCTGTTATGGCGAGATGGTGGACAGCCACATCGATATCCAAGCCGGGCATCTCTTTATAGCTCCAAGCGAACACGTCCTGGTTTTCACGAAGGAAGAGAACAAACTGGTTCTTCTCATCCGACGTCATATGTGAGCTGATGAAGGTGGGACGATGATCATCCTCTGCCCCCAGATTAATTTCTTCTAGTTCGTCAATGGTTGCTTGACCACCATCTTCGAGTTGTGGTGGTGCTTCCTGGAGATCAACGAACTCTGCAGAAGTGGCGCATACTTGGAACTCGTATCCGAGCCCTGCTCTGTCAAATATTAAGTTTTCGCCGTAGCGAATGGCTTTTCTTTGTGCTTCTGTAAGAATGTCTTCAAAGGGTTGTCTTTTGCCTCGACCTTCGCATAAGCCTTCGCCTGAGTTTATATCATATCCCATTTGAGAGATCATATGCAATGGTTTTGGGTCATAAAAGGGTATGGGGAGGATTGTGTTTGCGGCGTTTGGATCCGACACAATCGGAGAGGCTTGCATGAACTTTATGGGTTGCTTGTATTCTGCTTCCCCTTCAACTTCATTGCCCAATTCTTGACCCGCATAACCTTTCCCTTTTGTTGGTAAAGGTTTGATTTGTGAAGGACAGATCTTTGGTAGTGGTATCGGGAATTCGTGGAGAAGTGATTTAGAGGGCCTCTCCTCGACAATGGTGAATATTGGGTCTCCCGGTTTTCTTTGACTGCTTGGCACATAGCGGTACATCTTTTTCTTCTGAGGTGGCTTTTTTCCTTGCTGGACTTCTGCGGTGAATCTTTCCGTGAAGCCCATGTCTTCCGGAGGTGTGGGGTCTGGCTTCTTCGGCTTCAGCGGTGGTTCTAGGTAGAACTTGGCATCTGCAAAGAATGCTTCTCCCGGGGTGAACGGCTTTGTGTCAGCGAACACCCTTTTAACATCGCCTTCTGGAGTTTGATATTTGAAACATTGGTGTAGCGTTGAAGGAACGACCTTATACTCATGGAGCCAAGGTCTTCCTAACAACGCATTATAAGAGGTTCGAGCGTCAATAACATAGAAGACGACACTCGAGGCCAAGTCCTGAAATTTTAGTGTTAGGCATATGGATCCTAACACGTGTTGTCCTGCTTGATTAAAGCCTTGGACTATTATGTTACTCGATGTTAGATCATTGATATCGTACCCTAAGACATGGAGTGTTTTAAGTGGCAGCAAGTTAATAGCTGATCCGCAATCTAACATAACCCGTGACGTGGGTATATCGTCGATATCGCCAGTCATTAACAATGGCCTATTGTGTGGTTTTGTACCAAGCAATAGGTCATTATCAGAAAATTCTATTTTAAAATTTTCGACTACCAAGACGCCAGTTTGGAGGACATCTGCTCGGTAGTCGTCAGGGAAAGTTAGTGCAGTTATGAGAGATTTACGAAGATCATGAGACAGACACAGAGCATCGTACACGCTAAGCAATGCAGGTACTTTCTTTAAGTGAGAAATTACATTGTACTTGACAGACTCACTCGGGTTTACATTATTTTGCATTGCTTGGTGTGGTTCTGGGTCCCTTCCTCTTGGCTGTGATGGTTGGGAGTCTGGAAGTCGGAGCCCGGAGCGGGTGATGATTTCATGGACTTCGGCCTTCTCTTCTTCTGGGAAGCACAGGGACTCGTCATCATCTCCAAAGACCCCGATGGTGCAGCAGGAGTAGTGATCCCAAGAGGTACCGTTTTCTGGCACATTTGGTTTTCTGGTTTGAAGGTCTCTTGAGACTCGGTGAATGAACCCTTCAATTTCTTCACGGGCCATCACCTTCCTCAAGATCTTGTACTTTGGGGTTCTATGCCTCTTTGACCTCGGCTGCCAATTTTCTGGGAGCGGAGGTTTTGGGGGAGCGTATCTAGCCGCTTTGATCCTTTGCTTGAAGGCTTGTCTCTTCCTTTGCCTTTTGCTGATATAGGGCCTCCCATAGCGATCATAACTGGGCTCGAAGTCAGATAGTGTATCATCATCATCCAAGCTAGAGTAATACATCTCCTCCAAAGTAGGCCACGGACATCCCTTGGCATGTGTCAGAATGGGGGCTACGTATTCCTCGTCTTGCTCATATGGAGAGATAGATGTATATCTATTCTCAACGGGCAAATAGGGAGGTGCCTGAGGGACATACTCCATTTCTTCATAAGGAGGTGTTGTGGGGGTATATTCCTCGCACGGGGATTCGGGGTGCGCTTCGGTAGTAATCATATGTGTTGATTCTACCTTTTTGCCCTTCTGGAGCTTCTTCAACAGCCCGGCATCCATGATTCCGTCATCAATTAGTTTCTGGATTTGATCCTTGAGGACGAAGCAGTCTTCGAGCGCGTGCCCAAGTATTCTGTGGTAATGGCAATACTTTGGCTCGTTAACTTTGTTTGCTTCATGAGGGCGCCGCGACTCCGGGAGCTCTATGAGTCCGAGATCCAGCAGACCTTTGAAGATATCAGGGACCTCCTCTCGAGGGAAGGAATACTCCTTTTCGATCCTCTCCTTGAGGGTCTTCACTCGCCGTTGTGTGGGGTCGGACGAGGGGTCTCTGGACCGAGGCTGTTCTTTGGGAATATAAGTCTCCTTTGGTCTAGATATTTGCATTGCCGAAGTCTGGAGCACAGCTTTCCCTTTAGGAGGAGCCTTGTCCTTTCTTGTGCGGTCGGAAGTTTTGTTCGCAGTATGATTTTTGCGAGCCATGTGATGTAAGTAATTCTCGATATCGGTGGCCTTGGAAGTCAGCTCCTCGAAAGAAAGCGGACGGACACCTTGCAAGTAAAGGGCCATTTCCGGCCGTAAGTTGTTCATACACATCCGCACGGCTTCAGGTTCTGTGATGGGTTGTGGGCAGTGGATACTCAAGTTTCTCCACCTGTTGACAAAATCAGCAGCTTTCTCATGCTGGCTCTGCTCGGTTTGAGTGAGCTCAGTAATTCCGACAGTTCTTTGGGTGCTATAAAATCTTTGGAGGAACGCTTCTTGCATCTGCTCCCATGAATTGATGGACCCCGGAAGCAGCTTGCTGTACCAAGTGAAAGCCGGTCCAGAGAGTGTTTGAACAAATTGGCGGAGAAGCAGTGCGCCATTATGAACTGTGTCTTGACATGCTGCTAGAAAGTGAGCGATATGCTCGTGTGGGGATCCGGTCCCGTTAAACTTGGTGAACTGAGGCTGTCGATAATTCACTGGGTATGGGACCAAGTCAATTTCAGCTGGGTACGGCTTCATGTACCCTGGCCTCATGGCATACTGGTGCTGCATGTAGAACGCTCTCACGCTCTCGGCGACCATTTTCTGTACGGTGTCGAGAGGTACCATATTTGGCGGTACATTCTCGTGAGGGTGGTTCTCGACATGCGAATTGTTTTCAGGTATCTGGGATTTTAGACTGGCTATTTCCGCATCCTTCAACTGGAGTGTGCTTCGCAGCTGCTCCAGTTCTTCCTCGAGCGTAGTTGCAAGGACTTGATATCGCTCCGGGGATTTGATTGCTGGTGAAGGCGATCGAGTCTCCGGAGATCCAGGCATAGCAGGGGATTCTTCTTCATATGATGCTTCAGATGCTGCATCTTTGCTGCCAAGGGAACGAGTGACGCTCCGAGTATGGGGACGATTGGGAGGTATATTAATTTGAGGTAGACCGATGATGGCAGCATCTCGGGGTTCCTCGACGGCAACTTTCTTTTTCCGTCTCTTGGCAGGGACATTTGAGGAAGTGGATGTCTCATCATCTTGGACCCCGACAGGCATCGCCGCGACGATGTTGAAGTTGTTTTCCTGGAGGACTCCTTTTGCACCGCCGTATGTTGGTGACAAAGCTTCAGGATGGTTGGTGTTGAGCGACGACCCATAATATGGACGACTTGAGCTTGTGGCATGGACAGGAGGGCGGTATGTAACCGCTTTTGAACTCGCCTTCTTCTTCTCGGCGGGTTTCTCCGTCTTGGCAGAAATATAATTGATTTGTGAAGTGTTGCGGCTTGACTCTGGTTGAAGAGTGTTGTCGCCAATATAATTGCTCATGTCGGAGGCTGCTTCGATTTGAAGACTCTGTAGCTCCTGAGTTATATAATAAGCATAGGCCGCTCGCATATCAGCGAGATAAACTTGATGGTTTGGACGCTTCAGGTCCGGATTCTTCCGTTGGCGCTCGTACTCCGCCCGAAGTAGTTGGACATAACAGTGGCGAACATGCAGCGACTCTTCATCATCGCCGGTTGCATGGAGACCAATCCAAGGTTTGTCAGGATAAACTTCGTACCGAGCCTCGTACGCAAGTTCGGGGATCACCTGTGCTTTTATAGCAGAGGGAGATGTCGATTTAATAGGGGATTTCTCGGCCGCTCTAGGCCCTTTTCTGGAGGTGACAAGGGTGAAGCCGTCGTCATCTGTCGGGACATGTCCGGCGTGACTGCTAGCTGCCCCCAGCCGTGTTTGAGATATAGTTGGTTTCGCCGAGTTCTCAGCAGTCTTTGGGCGTGCATGCGCGTTTCCGACATTCTGACGAGCAGAGGGTCCGAGTATAGGGACCTTGACGTTGCGTCCCCCTTGGTGGGCAGAATAAGCCTTCATCTCCTCGTACGGCCTCTGTGCTGACGCCTTCACTTGTGCATTGGAAGTAGCCATCATTTTGGTTCCAGAGGTATTGACAACAGGGATTTTGGCGCCGGGTGTAGCCGTCGCTTTAGTGCCGGTGACCGCCAGAGCTGGAGCTGTGAGTGAAACTTTGGATGGTGCAGTGCGCATCGGGAGTCCGTCAGTACCCATGGGGATGTCGAACCAAAGATCACCGAAGCGGATAGTCACGAACGCCTCCAAAGTTACTTGTGCCATATCCTTCATTTAAGAAGGAAGACTTGTCAGGATATATGGTTTTAATTTTTTGGTTTTCAATTTCGATGATGATTTTTTTTTCGTCATCGAAATCTTTTTTTTTTTTTTAAATTTTGATGATGAAATTTTTTTGTGTTTTTGTGTTTTTTTTATTTATTTATTTTTTTTTATCATCATCATTTTTTTTGAATCGGATCTAGAGATGGGAGGTAAGGGGTGGTCCCACCGGGCGTGCCAGATTATGTTCGCGAATAAAACGTCGATCTCGCGGGGACGAGATCTTTATTTTATTTTCGAGCATATCATTTTTTATTTCAATTTCGTTCAAGGAAATTGTAGGCACCACACCCCTGGATCACCAAATAGGCAGATCCATCATTTACATCCCCGTAGGGAAAACCTCCGATTCTAGATCCGATAAAATAAGTTTTCTTTTTTTACATTAAAAAAAAATATATATTTGGGATCGCCACCTTCATCGCCAGGATTTTGAGGTGACTGAGTTCGAGTTTTTGTCACCGGGGCTTCAAGGCTGCCGGCGTTATCCGAGTGTCGGAGCTGATGTTGTCAAAGCCGGTGGCGTCGGATAAAGTTGGAGAGGCGCCGGAGATAAAGCTGAGGAAGCACCGGAGATAAAGCTGAGGAAGACGCCGGAGATAAAGCTGAGGAAGACGCCGGAGTTGAGGAAGACGACTGGGTCAAGTTGAGAAAGCCGACTGGATCAAGTTGAGGAAGCCGACTGGATCAGGTTGAGGAAGCCGACTGGATCAAGTTGAGGCGCCCGAGCTTTGAAGCCGCCGGCACGTCGCTGGAAGCAGGGGAGCTGCAGCTCGTTGGGTGTAGGCTTGATGCCGTGTGCTTGAGGCTGCGGACGGGCTCCTCTTGCTGAGCGACAGGCTTTGTTGGGTTCCGTCGGTTGAGGAAAGAGGAAGACGACGACGGTCTTTGGGTGCTTCTGCTGGGTGGAAGCGGGGAAGACGACGACGGTCTTTGGGAGCTTCCGCTGGGTTCCGTTGGCTGGAACAGAGGATGCAGCGACCGGAACAAGGGACGCAGCGGCTGGAACTCGAGGACGTCGGCTGGAAGCTTGATGACGTCGGTTAGAAGCTTGAAGACGCCTGGGTTTGGACCTCACCGCCGCGGGTTGGGTGACGAATCTCTTTGGGTTCCGCCGGCTGAACGTCAGCGATGGGTTCTTTGGGCTGGTTCAAGACCGGTAACGGCGAGGAAGACGATGGGTTCCTCCCTTCGGCTGAGCTGGGCGACGACTCCTCCGGCTGGATCAGAGAAGACGCCGACGAAGCTTTTGGGATTTGTATTGGGTCGGAACAGGGGGAACGACGAACTCCTTGAAGGGTGGCGATGGATGGGTTCCTCCTTGGGCTGGGCGACGGCGACGACTCCTCCGGGTGGATCAAGGAAGACGACGGCGATGGAGGGCCTCAGGCTGGAGCAAGGCGAGCGGCGACGACGATGCTCCTCATCTCTTCCTTTCTTCTCTCTGCTTTTTCAGCCTTTCTTCTCTCCGCTTTGCTATTTCGCCCGCCACTCTCCTCTGCTTTCTCTATTTTTCGCCAGCCCCTTGCTTTGTTCCTTTCTCCTCTTCTTATAGGAATCGGGGTCTGTTGAGAGATCTGTTTGAGAGCTCCATCAGATACGCCCGGGGCTCATGGGATTTTATCCTGGGTGTTGAGATTTGGTTCTCAACCAGGTTGTTAGGAGGTTAGGACGTGGCATTTGTTGAGATACGGGATTTCCTAACCATTTAGATTAGGTTGGGATTTGGCATTTAAACTTCAAACGTCTATTTAAATTTGAAGGTTCGAATGGGCTTGTTTAAATTTGAATGTCTCATTTAAATTTCAAGTTCACTTGTGAACTTATTTGAATTTCGAATATTTATTCAATTTTCAAGTATTTATCTTGAATTTGAATAATTATCCGGCTGTCGGACATTTGTCCAAATTTTGAATGTCTTGTTTGAATTTTGAATTTCATGTGATATTTGGAGAATTTACTGAAATATCCCCGGGCAAGCCGGTTGTAAATTACCAAAATACCCTTTTTATCGGTCATATGTATTTTGGACCGAAATGCCCCCAGGGTAGAGAAAATACCTCTATTTTAGATTTTCACACCCCTGAAGATGTGAAATGACTAAAATGCCCCTTGGGGTTAAATAACCAAAATACCCTTTTGGTCTGGTTGTTTAGACGCGACGCATGGCAACGCCACTTTTGTGTGTGTCATGGACACGTGCGCGCATTATGTAGCGCATGTATATTTTTGCCGAGGTTTGGGCATATTTTAATTTGAACGCGATGCATGACGACGCGTATATGTTGCACGTGTCATGGACACCTGCGCGCGTATTATGTAACGCGCATATTTTAGACTCGATGTATGTGAGTCATGTGCGCGCGCATGGCGCGCGCATCGCCCTGGCCGGGACTTAGGCGAATTTGAGTTTGGGTATTTGTTTGGGTTTATTTTGAATTTTCGGAATTTTTCTTTATTTATTTCAGGGAATTTTCTATAATGCCCCTGAGGCTGTGGAAAATTACCAAAACGCCCATATATTTACATAGCTTATTTAGGATGCCGTCAAAGCTATGTAAGGGCTATTTTGGAGTGTAGTGGGAAATTTAGACATGTATTTTGGTCTAAATTCCTAAAATACCCTTGGGTGAGTAAAATTACCAAAATACCCTTGTTCCCTCGGTTTGTATAGGATGTCGTCAAAACCGGGAAAATGTAGGTAATTTGGATGGATTCGGCTGTGTATGAGCCAGTTTTGATTTGGTGCATCCGGATTTAATCGGGAGAATTCCGCAAGTGTTATTGACTTAGCCTTACCTAAAATTGATGTCAACAGTAAGATTAATATAATCCCTAACGGGTTTCTTAGCAGGAAGACAGAGAACGAATTTACATAGCCAATAGTAAATAAAGGCTAATCATTCTCGGACGTTCGGTGGGTCATCGGTCTCTTCAAGCTTGGCGTAGGTATTAATAAAGACGTCATAGTTCTTATCGCTATCAAAGACCGTATCACGAGAAGGAAGCTCCATATTGGCCGACACAAGTTTACCAATAGGAGAAAGACCGGTCAAAAGAGTGATATCCAAGAGGGTAATAGAGAGAGTGTCACAAGAAAAAATAAAGTTATTATACTCTATTGACCAAAAAACGGAACGACGAGAGAAGTAAGTTAGATTCTTGAGCAGGGATCCTAGTGCTCAAATCTAAGAAATCCAAAATGCCAGCATCAAAGAATATTTTCTTTGAATCAGGATGGTTAATCATCCTACTGTGCTACTCGATGAATTTATCATCGGTCAAGGGCTATGGTGTAATGGGGTTTTTGGAGGAAAAGATCGATAAATTGAGATCTTGGGATAAAGGTAGATCACCAGAAAGTGGAAAAAGAATTGACAACAACCTTAAGGTCAGAGGAAAGGGAAGGCATAAGATCAGAAACAAAACAAGGTCCAAGAGAAAAAGACCTGGAAGTAGAATCACCAGTTCTGACCAGATATGTCCCTCTTGCCTCATCTGATCTCAGAAGCTCGCTGAAATCCGCATAGGTCCTGCTGACTTCCTTATGAATGACCTCATCGGCTTTGATTTCACGAACCATAGTGGAGAACGGATTGCTTGCCGGTGAAGAAGAGGATGAAGTCTTAGACATCGCAGATGTTTGCAGATGAAAGAACGGAAGAAAACTCAAGTGCCGCAATGATGAAAGCAAAGAAAGAAATAAAACCCTGAATAAAAGAAGGAAGAGCCAATGGAGTTCTTTTGAGATGTCAGGATAAATACGCCGCATTAAATGCAGAATTTTAAGGGATATGGAGAGAGAGTGAAAACGAGGCGGCGATTCGATTTCCTACAGAGAGATCATTATTAACATTAATGATTAACAAGCAAGATGTCAAATCACACTAGATGCGGTCATCTTGTCATAAGTTCAAATTCCTTGATAATCGCATGGGGGGTAAAATGTTAGCCAAAATAATAGCTAACCAATCAATGATTGACATGTCAACATAATAAATATGATTGATAGACTTTCAAATCCAATTGGACGATGTTGTTCTAAGTTAAGCAAAAGATCATCGGTCAAAAGAAAGAAACTATCATTTAAGGACAATGATAATCTTTGCATAAAGAAGTCATCGACCAAGGGCGATGATAAGTTAAAGACAAAAAAGGTATCAGCTAAGGACGATGAAGATGTATGCAAGAAAAGAGTATCGACCAAGAAGGATGACATTGCAACAATAGGAAAGCTCATCAACCAGACAAAACCTTCATCGGCCAAATCGTGATGTGGAGAAACGAGGAAACATTGGAGAACATGAGACACGCGGCTTGTCCAGAGTGAAAGATGAAAGATGATGGAGAACGTGATGAGTGGAAGTTATCAAACCGCTCTAATATAATAGTCTTCTCTTTCACTGTGTAATCTCTCTCGCAAATCTATCATAGAGCTTACGCTCATGAGTTCTTTTTTTTCTCGAAATGTTTCCTGTTCATGTAAGTTAACTTTATTTAATGAAATGATTATGTTTCTTCCATCTTTACTTTCTCTTTTCTGTATAATGTGTTCAAATTACTGTTCTTAGATAACTAATATAGAATAGGATTTTATGATGTTTACTTTGTCGTTTTCCTTAGAAACTTATTTACTGTTTTCTTGAGATTAGTTTAATTTAAGAGCTTTAATATCTTAATTTAGATTAAGTTAAGCAATAGGTTTAAATTAATCTTTTCCTTGATTTAGTAATTTAGGATGATCTTTACTGCTTTCTAGATTAACTTATCAATTTTAGGTAATTTCTCATTTACAGTAGATTAATTTAAGATTAATTTATATTTAATCTTGATAATTAGTCTTATTAGATCATTAAATTAGGCTCAATCTAGATATCTATTTAGCTTGACATCTTTGTTCAAACATAGTTTGAAGGAGTTGAATTTTACCACAATTTCCTGATTCTTGAGTGTTAGGTAATTTTGACCTTGACTATTTGACCGGTCAATGATTAAATTTCTACCCTAACACGGCTCTAGATAAATTAATCAATAAAAAAATAAGTAAACCCTAGCCTTCGGACTGGCTGTCGGGCCTGGGCCCTGGTCTAGGCGATCGGGGCCTAATTTGGACTCGTTTGGGCGCGGGTCTGGAGGGGAATTTTTTGCCGTATGATACCCCTAAAGTTCACTATTAGCAATATGATACCCCTCACTTGTTTTTTTGCAACATGATACCCATCAGCCATAAAAATGACCTTCATACCCTCTAATTAATATGTCACATCATACATGCCCATCAGCCCATGAGAAGACCTGCCATCATTCGAGCATTAAATGCGTCCTTAACTACGCGTAGAAATTCGCGCGCGTAGTTAACAAATACGCATAAAAGTCTGGCATCATATGCATATGATTTCCACGCGTGGTTATCACTATACGTGCGTAGAAATTATGCTAACGTCGCACGAAAATAATACTCGTAGTTAACAAACGCGCATAAAAGATCAAAATACTCGTGGTTATCACTATATATGGCATGGCCTGTATGATCAAAATACTCGTGGAAAACGGAAAACCCTCCTCCTCCTGTTCTATCTTGTGTCTTTAATACGAGAGAGTCTTTGTTGGAGCTGGATTCGTCACTATATATATATAGATATAGATATGCTTTTGATTTAGTCCCAGCAGAACTGGGTGGGGCTTTGGGTTGATCTTGTGTTGCTTTGGATCTCAAGGAAGGAAGCATCCATATATCTGGAGCTCGAGGAGTCCGGGGTGGGGGTTTGACGGCTGGGCTTTGAAGCAGCAGTAGGGTCGGTCAGGGTGGGTGGTTTACTAGTTAGTTTGTCACGATTCCCCCTCTCATCCACATCCACATCCTCATCCATCCGTTGGATTGGAGAAGACTCTGCTCAATGTGGGCTTTGAACATGCAGTTCACCTTGACCCTCAAGGTGCTCTTTTGGATTGGAGAAGACTCTGCTAAATGCCCTCCCTCTTTCTAACCCCCTCCCTCTTTCCTGCAGTTCCAAACCCCTCCCTCTTTCTAACCTTCTTCATCCTCTTCTCCTCCAACTACTCCAAGAAGTCGCCTCCCAAGTTGCCTCCCCACCTTCCTGTACCCTACCACCACCCATCTTTTTTTAATCATACAGTCCATGCCATATATAGTGATAACCACGAGTATTTTGATTTTTTATGCGCGTTTGTTAACTACGAGTATTGTTTTCGTGCGACGTTAGCATAATTTCTACGCGCGTATAGTGATAACCACGCGTAAAAATCATATATGCATATGCTGCCAGACTTTTATGCGTAGTTGTTAATTACGCGCGCGAATTTCTACGCGTAGTTAAGGACGCATTTAATGCTCGAATGATGGCAGGTCTTCTCATGGGCTGATGGGCATGTATGATGTGACATATTAATTGGAGGGTATGAAGGTCATTTTTATGGCTGATGGGTATCATGTTGCAAAAAAAAAACAAGTGAGGGGTATCATATTGCTAATAGTGAACTTTAGGGGTATCATATGACAAAAAATTCCATAGCAACAAGCTATCTGGAGCCGTTCATCAGAAGTATTCCCATCCGACGGCCGTATCCGGCGGTCCCACCTGATGAACGGTTACCGGTGAAATCCAGCCGTGAGATACATCCAGACTAGATTAGGATCTAATTAACGACGTTCCAAATCCTAAGCCATATTTAATAGCTTTCTTCCTCAAAAATCTTACTCGTTACGGATTCGGCCGAACCTCCTATATCTACCAGAATCCGACCAGTCGCAACCGAACCCCACAACTTCCCGCCGTTTCCCACTCCCAAAGCTCTCCCCACGTTTCCCCAAGCGGGCCTCTCTCTCTCCCCCCTCTTCTCTCTGTGATGTTTGTAGGGTTTCTCCACCGGAAGGTGCCGGAATGATGCCGTACCAACCCCGCCGCATGTACTACCGTCCTCGGGCGGCGGCGCAGCGACCATTATCATGCCACCCCGCCTTCATCATCCGCCTGCACTACGCTGGCAAAAGCCGCCGCCGCCTCTTCCCCTCCGAACTTGACGCCATCATCTCTCCGCTACCTTCCTTGCCGGACTCCTCTTCCCTCCCTCCGCCTCGAGGCGAGGCGGCCGCCGTTCTCTTCTTTCACCAGTGGCACCATGCCCTCGCCGCTCTCGCTGACCTCTGGCGCCGGCGCCTTGCTGGCGCCCTCCCACTCCCCTTAAACCCTAGCCTTTCCTCCTCCCTCCCTTCTCCCCCTCCCTCGGACAAGGCCGAAGAGGCCTTGCTCCTCTCCCCCCTGTTCATCTCGCATGCGAAATCTCTGCTCCAATCTGATTCGGTTCGCCGCTGCGAGAAGGGAATCGAAGAGGTCTCCAACGAGATTAAGAAGGTTGCGGTGTTACTCACTGGGAAGTGCGGGTTAAGGAAGCTCGACGAGTTGCTGGCAAAGAAGAAGAGGCTGTGTGAGGAGAAGGAGATGATGAAGAGTAGGTTGGGGGAGTTCAGGGCGGGTATTAGGTGCGTTCTTAAGAGGCTGGGGGAGAAGGATGTTGGGGATGGGGATGGTGATGGAGAGGAACAAGGTGGGTTTGAGGTGTTCGAGTTTCAGGAACAGTTGGATTGGTGTAGGATATTTTCTGTGTTGGAGCGCGAGTGCCGAAGGCTCGATGAAGGGTTGCCAATTTATGCCTGCAGGAGGAAAATTTTAAGCCATGCTAGAAGTAATCAGGTAAAAATTAATTTTGTTTCGTCCTATAAAAATCTATTGTGTTCCTTGGGTTCTACTCTTTTCTTATTTCTGGTAGATTTTGTTCTGTCATGTTACTGATACCGCTGATGAAAATAGGAAAATCACGGTTTGAATGCTGTGGTGTGAAGTGCCCTTGATTTTAGGTCCCTGGTTCACTTGCTTCCCTTTGTTCTAGTGGAATCAATTCCTCATTCTAGTGTTATGAAATACCCCTGTAAGTGGACATTTTTTCCGGGAATATAGTGATTTGTTTAGTTTGGCAAGTTAAGTAATGCACATTAGTCAGTTGATTGATGTTTGCTTCCATCAGCATTCACAGAATATCTCCTTTTAAGCTGTTTCTTAGAATTTTCAATTGTCAAAAGATATAAACTTAAATTTTTTTTTTTATATGATGCGGGATAGAAGAAAGCATGTTGGTCGACTGTTGTTAAAACAGATCCTTTTTTTTGCTTGGTATTGCCATTGCCAATTGGATAGTGATATAGCCTCCATCTTTTTCTATCTCCCAACAGGAATAACATACAAAATTGCAATCCATGCACTTGAAAGTTTGGATGGGGGTGTCAATATATTCTTCTAGGAGTGTATACTTTGGAGCTATACAGTGAAATACATTTAATATACAAACGAGATTCGAGGTCCCTGTGTTCTTTATGAAGTATATGAATCATTACCTAAGGCGTATTGCTAGGCTTTATACATGTCCTCATGATTTGTTCCTTAGCGACTGTATGAACCATTTCGTTTGCAAATAAGTGGCAAACTGGCATAAGGTCAGGTTTTGATCGTCTATAAGCCTCTCTCTGTAACAATGTTTCTAATATGATGCTATCTTTGTGCTAATTGCTTTTGTTCTATGACTTTTGTGACCGAGTTGTCTTGTTTCCGCTAAATCAATTGTCTGAGAATTTCCATTGACAATCTTCTAGATGTTTGCTAGGTAAGTCATACACATGAAACATTGCTAGGTAAGTCATGCATGCAAGACATGACGTGCGAACTGACATTTCTTGGTCTATGATATATGTGCCAGATATCTGCTTTTCTAGGTAACCCTTTTGTTTTGGAGCATTGATTTCATTTAGTTCATCAAAGAACCAATGAATTTTTGCCTCTATCCTTGTATTTGTTAATTCGTTTCAGTTCCTGAAGCAGTCTAAATTTGACTGAGACTAGGCAAACAAGAAGTTTGTCATTTCATTTCTGTTTTATAATTAATAAGATTCTTTACTAACATGCTTATAGGTATTGGTTCTAATTGGGGAAACTGGTTCTGGAAAGAGTACACAGTTGGTGCAGTTTCTTGCTGATTCAGGATTGGCTGGCAATGGAGCAATTGTGTGTACTCAGCCTCGCAAGATTGCTGTCATGTCCGTAGCACACAGGATTGAGGAGGAAAGCAATGGATGCTACACTGATGATTTAGTGACGTGTTATCCTACATACTCATCACTTCAGAAGCTTAACTCACAGTTGATATTCATGACAGATCATTGCCTCATGCAGCACTGCATGAATGACATGAGTCTTTCTGGCATTTCATTTCTTGTCGTGGATGAAGCTCATGAAAGAAGCTTGAATACTGACCTCCTTCTAGCTGTTGTTAAGAAACAACTACTTGTGAGGTTTGATTTGAGGCTTATTATCATGTCTGCGACAGCTGATGCAAACAAGCTTTCAGACTACTTTTATGATTGTTGCACGTTCAGTGTGACAGGAAGAAGCTTCCCTGTTGAAATAAAATATATTCCTGATGTATCTGCAGAGGCTTCGTTTACTAGTAATGTGAAACATAAATCTGGCGATTGTGCTTTATATGTTTTTGATGTGATGAGAATGGTTAGCCTGATTCACAAGACACAGGATGATGGGGCAATTCTTGCATTTTTGACCTCTCCAATGGAAGTTGAATGGGCTTGTGAAAACTTTGATGATCCCTCAGCAATAGTATTGCCAATGCATGGGAAGCTTTCTTATGAAGATCAAAATCGTGCTTTTCAAATCTACAGAGGAAAAAGAAAGATCATTTTCTCCACAAATGTTGCAGAGACGTCCATCACCATACGAGATGTTAAATATGTAGTTGATTCTGGTATGGTCAAGGAGAGCAGGTTTGAACCCAGCTCTGGCATGAATGTGCTTAAAGTTTGTTGGATTAGTCAGAGTTCTGCTAATCAGCGGGCTGGCCGTGCAGGTAGAACTGGACCAGGTAAGTGTTACAGGCTTTATTCAGAATCTGATTTTCAACAATTGCAAACCCATCAGGATCCTGAAATACGTAAAGTGCACCTTGGGATTGCTGTTTTGAGGATTCTTGGTCTAGGCATTCAAAACATAGAGGACTTTGAGTTCATTGATGCTCCAAGTTCAAAAGCAATAGATAAAGCAGTGCAGAATCTTATCCATTTAGACATCATTGCTCACAGAAATGGTGGTGTTGAATTCACCAATATAGGTCGCCATGTGGCAAAATTGGGTATTGAACCTCGGCTTGGGAGGATCATTCTTGGCTGCTTTAGTTGTGGCTTAAGTAAAGAGGGTTTGGTTCTTGCTGCTGTAATGGCTAATGCTAGTAACATATTCTGTAGGGTTGGTACTGATGATGAAAAGTATAAAGCTGACTGTCTTAAGGTGCCATTCTGTCACAGTGATGGAGATCTTTTCACATTGCTCTCTGTTTACAAGGCATGGGAGGATGAACGTGAAAATAAGAATAAGTGGTGTTGGCAGAACAGTATAAATGCGAAGTCCATGAGGAGATGTCATGAAACTGTATTGGAACTGGAGAATTGTCTCCAGTACGAACTCAATATTATAATTCCTAGTTATTGGTTATGGAATCCAAATGAACCCAGTGCCCATGACAAGTCACTAAAGAGAGTAGTTCTTGCTTCGCTTGCTGAAAATTTGGCCGTGTATACTGGACGTGATCGCCTTGGTTATGAAGTGGCTTCAACTGGACAACATTTGCAACTCCATCCTTCATGTTCATTGCATATTTATGCCCAGAAGCCAAGTTGGGTAGTTTTCGGTGATATCCTGGCCATATCAAGTCAATATTTGGTTTGTGTGACTAGTGTTGATTATGAGTGCCTTTGCGAAATTCAGCGTCCTTTATTTGATCTCTCTCTTTTGGAGAGCCGGATGATGCAGATTAGCGTGATAACTGAAGTTGGTAATAATCTTCTTAGAAGGTTATGTGGTAAACCTAATCATAACCTTGCATGCATTGTTTCACGCATGCAGAAAACATGCATGGATGATCGTATTAATGTGGATGTTGACTTTGACAAACGAGAGATTCAGTTATTTGCTTCAGCAAGAGATATGGACAAGGTCTCGTCCATTCTTAATAGTGCCCTAAACTCTGGGAGGAAAAGGCTAAGGGATGAATGCCTTGAGAAATGCGTATTTCATGGTGGACCTGGTAGCTCTCCTGTTGTGGCTCTATTTGGTTCTGGTGCTGAAATTAAGCATCTGGAAGTCGAGAAGCGATATTTAACCATTGAAATATCTCATCCATGCGCATATGATCTGGATGATGAGGAACTTCTTGCAGTGATTGAAGAATATGCTCCTAGAATAGCTAGCTTTTGCAAGAATACAGAAGCATGCTCGGATAAATGGGGAAAGGTAACATTTATTACTCCTGAAAATGCAGAAAATGCTGTAGCAAGGCTGAATTCAATTGAATTACATGGCTACTTGTTGAAGGTTCTCCCTGTTACAATGGGTGATCATCTAATGCCACCATTTCCAGCAGTAAAAGCCAGAATCAGTTGGCCGCATAGGCAAAGCAAAGGCTCTGCACTTATTACGTGTGCTGAGGGGGAAGTTGAGCTTGTTGTTAAGGATTGCTCTCAGTTGGAGCTAGGTGGAAGATATGTACATTGCAGAGTTAGCACAAAGCACTCAAATTGTGTTTTCGTAGGTGGAATTCCTAGAGATGTAGAAGAACCAGAACTGCATGAGGCAGTCTCTCGTGCGACAAGGAGGAGAATCCTTGACATTCATTTGTTGAGAGGAGATTTTATCAATGATGTCCCAGCTGCTCATTGTAAGGAGGCACTTATAAAAGAAATTATTCCTTTTATGCCCAATGCTCGTTTACCTAGTGACAAGTTCCAAGTCGATGTGTTTAAAGCTGAAATAAGGGATTATATGGTCAAAGCTATAATTAGTTTTGATGGAAGTCTGCATTTGGAGGCGGCAAAGGCCTTAGAGCACATCCAAGGGAAAGTACTTCCTGGTTGTCTTTCATGGCAGAAGATAAATTGCCAGCATATGTTTTACAGCTCTTTATCTTGTCCTAATCGAGTTTATATGGTCATCAAGAAGCAACTGGATTCTCTATTACAAAGCTTCAAGCATGAGAAGGGTATGTAAGTGTCTAGTTATGGCTAATGACTTTTTTCGCTTTTAATATCAAATACACTTGCCTGCATATATTTCTTTTTGAGAGAAACTATGATTCCGGGTTCAGTTTGTGCTTCTCTTTGCTTTGAACAAGGCCCTAGAGCTATTGCCTTTGCCTCTTTTTCCTTTCCTCTGTCACTTGGTGCTACTTTTGGCTATTTTATACTGCTTATGCCGGAAAAGATGGTCACATGGTGTAGAGTTATTTTCTCATCCTTATTCCGCGTTATTCTTCTTTTTTTACTCTCTCCATCACCCTTCACTCTGGTTCATTCTCACACACATGAAGGAATCTGCTAAACACGAGCCTGACTTAGATCTAACCACACCAGTAGGGGTCTATGGATGTGTTTGAGTGTCAATAGGCGTCAGCAATCCGACAACCTAATCTGAACCTAAACATCAGATATTGATGCTCGTCTATACCCAAATAGTAATTCGAAGGGGTCTATGATGTGTTTGAGTGTCAATAGGCGTCGGTAATCCGACAACCTAATCTGAACCTAAACATCAGAAATTGATGCTCGTCTATACCCAAATAGTAATTCGAACTGGTTTTGGACAGTGCAATAAGCTCCTTCTTATGATACCATACACTAAAGCTTGATTACCTGACATGAATGAGATTATTCTTTTACGGATTTCAATGTGGCAATCTCGTCTCATACCTTAATGGATTTCGGTTGGATCTCTATAGTATTCTGCTAGTCTATTGAGACCCCTATGGACTGGGAATTGTTAATTGTGCCAAAAGGCGAACAACACATCCAATGTTAGCCAGAAAACTTTTGCGTTGTTATTATGAATCCAAAACCTGTTGTATCATAATTACTTTTAAAGTCAAGATTCGATAGGCTTCTTTTTCATCGCACAGTTAAGTCCACTAATGCAGTTGAACATATTAAGGTTTGCAGTTTTCGAGATCAATTTCTCATTTGCACCAAAACAGATCCATATGTGAATGGCGCCCTGCGACAAAACCGAGATCAGACTCATTAGATAATCTATTAATAAGTAAGAAACGAGTTATATTTATTTAGTTTGTAGTGTGCATGAAATTTGATCTCAAGGATCGTGTATCGAAATAGAAATCTATTTACAAGTCTTGGTGGACTGTCATTTAACTTGTGTTCAAAGACAATGTAGCTGAAAGATAAACCTGGTCGCGCTCAAACCTTGGTGCATGTATCCATTATCTTCTTCTCAGACAATAAATAGAAAGACTGTTCTTTGTCCTTTTCTGACAATCCTAGTTAACTTGGTATTGCGATAAGAATAATATTGGCAAATGGAAAACAATTCCTTTTCCACTCACTTCTCATTTCACCGCCTTTCGTTCCAAATAAACTTGTAATTCTAGTGAATCGCCCATCCTTACAGGGATAAGTAGTAAGCTTTCTTGAACCATGCAGAATTTTAAGTTTGATGTTAATAATATTTTCTAATTCATCGGATGGTGGTTCTCACGAGATGTTGACAATGCCAGATGGACTTTTATGCATGAATGGGGAACTGATATTACTCATCGAATAAATTTCTATGCTTGTTACCTTGTTATGTACGTAACTTCTGTAGCTGATGATTGCATGTTCTAATTTGATTGTATTTTCGTATGGACAACAATTAAGTTTCTATCTATGTTGACTATAACCTACTTTTGTCTATCTATGGTTCCACCCAGGTGTCTTATATGAGGCGGGAAATAACGTGAATGGTTTGTATAGGGTGAAGATACGTGCCAATGCCACCAAAATCATTGCTGATGTGAGGAAACCGCTTGAACTGTTAATGAAAGGAAAGGTCATAAGTCATCCAAGCCTCACTCCAAGCTTGCTGCAGCTCTTGTTGTCCCGGAATGGTCTCATGCTTATTAAAGGTATTGAGCAGGAAACCAGGACTTACATTTTGTATGACAGAAAAAACCTTAATGTCAAGGTGTTTGGCCCTTCAGAAGAAGTGGCTGCAGCAGAGCAGAAACTTGTACAGTCCGTGCTTTCTCTTCATGAGAACAAGCAACTTGAAATCCGTCTCCGAGATAGCAACCTCCCACCTGACTTAATGAAAGAGGTGGTTCGGAGGTTTGGTCCTGATCTGAGTGGGCTGAAGGACAGAATACCTGGAGTCGAGTTAGTTCTGAACACCCGGCGGCACATCCTGTCTATTAGAGGAAACAAAGAACTGAAGCAAAATGTCGAAGAGGCTATCTCTGAGGTGGTTCAGTCTTTAAACTGTGGTTGTGGTGTAGCAGGGCGACTGTCACAAGAAGAGTCATGTCCCATATGCCTGTGCGAGCTGGAGGAGCCATACACGCTAGAAGCCTGCAGCCATGATTTCTGCCGGACGTGTTTGATAGACCAGTTTGAATCTGTCATGAAATCTCGGGATGGGTTTCCTCTGTGTTGCACGAAGGAGGGTTGCAAGGAGCCCATCCTGGTTGTAGACCTGAAGTCTCTATTGCCAGCCGATAAGTTGGAAGATCTTTTCAGAGCATCCGTGGGTGCTTTCGTGGCATCCAACACCGTGACCTACCGATTCTGCCCAACCCCTGACTGCCCTGCTGTTTACAGGGTTGCCTCACCGGGTGCAGAGGTCGGGCCATTCGTGTGCGGTGCTTGCTCGGCGGAGACTTGCACCAAGTGCCACCTAGAGTACCACCCCTTTGTATCTTGTGAGAAGTATAAAGAGTACAAAGAGAATCCAGATCAGTCCCTTATGGAGTGGCGGAAGGGGAAGGAGCAGGTGAAGGACTGCCCGGCCTGCCAGCATACGATCGAGAAGGTTGATGGGTGCAACCATGTTGGTTGCAGGTGTGGGAAGCACATCTGCTGGGTGTGCCTGGAGGCCTTCAGCAATAGTGATCAGTGTTACAGCCATCTAAGGTCCGTGCATAACTCAATTTAGTGAACTCTTGGGTGCTGAAATCATCTGTAGATATGTAAATATGATAATGTGAATAGAAGGTGTATATGTGTGCATGGAGATTGGAGGGTTCTTTACTTATAAACTTAATTAAGCTTGTTATCAGTTTAAGCTAGCTATTATCAAACTGCTATGTATAAAAATGAGTGAGATCTTACGTTTTTCACAGTAATGGCAGCCGCTATGGCATGACCCTTGCTAACCTGTCTGCTTTTTTAAAGGATTTTCCAAATTACTTCATGCGTCTGTGCGGAAAATTTACATATTAAATACACTTTGGCTTGGTTTTTAAAATTTGGGAAATCTGTGTTTTTGTTATGTGAAAATGTACAAAAATCTTGTTTATGAGTGTGGATTCCTACTTATGAGTGGGGTGTCACGGACAACGATCTATTTTGTAACAAAAACAAAAACAAAAACACGAAGCCAGTTCTACATTATTAAAAATAAAGTAAATTAAATTTAGTGGGAAGGGGCTCTAGCACCATATATTAAATTTATCATGTTAAAAAAATACTAAGCATAAGATTTGAGATTTTAACACCAATTTAGACTGTAAAAGACACATATACCCCTTCGTAACTGACATCTAAAAACCTTGCTCTATCGACGGCCGCATTCAAAAATTCAAGTTCCCAAGATAAAATTAACCTACTCCAACAATGGTCGCATTCAAAAATACAATTAGGACGAAGATTTCAAATAGTGAAACTACCTATTACGTAAAATCTTCGAAGAAGATTTCGTTGCAACTCGGGTGATCTACTCTGGTTTTTTTAAAAAAAGAAGAGATCGACTACCAACGAAGCCCTAGAGCCTACATCTCGCGTTTTTCACATTGAATCTTCTCGAATAAGCAGTGGGAAATGGCCAAAGATAAGATATATTTTGATTGCGGCTTCTTGCCCTATAATCATTTCTCTATTTCACTAATTTCAACGAATGGATTGCGTTCTTGTCTTTGAACAAATAGAAAACCCAACTAATAGGGTTTGGTGTTCATGAGTATTCTATTTTCTCTTTTTCACTCATGTTCACGAAGGGTTTGGTGTTCTAAGGATTCTCTTTTCCCTCTTTCACCGATGTTGTCGAATGTATTGCATTATTCTCTTTCCCATTTTCGATTAATGTTCATTAATGTTCATGACTATTCTCTTTTCTCTTTTCCGTAGTGTTCACGAATGGATTGCAGTATCCTCGATGTAAAAAAAGAGAGAAGCCATAAAAGAGAATAATGAGTGAATGTAATACATTACAATATTCTCTTTTATCTTTTCATTTTTCTCTTTTCTGGTGATCTACTTCAATATTCTACAGGATATGATTGCATTATTCTCTTTTCTCTCTTTCACTGATGTTGTCGAATGTATTGCATTATTCTGTTTCCCATTTTCGATTAATGTTCATGACTATTTTCTTTTTTTTTCCATAGTGTTCACAAATGGATTGCAGTATCCTCGATGTAAAAAAAGAGAAAAGCCATAAAAGAGAATAATGAGTGAATGTAATACATTGCAATATTCTCTTTTTTCTTTTTTCTTTTCTCTTTTTTGGTGATCTACTTCAATATTCTACAGGATAGGATTGCATTATTCTCTTTTCTCTATTTTATTGATGTTGTCGAATGTATTGCATTATTCTCTTTCCCATTTTCGATTAATGTTCATGTCTATTCTCTTTTCTCTTTTTTCATTAGAGTTCATTAATGAACATGTAGTATTCTCTTTTTCATTAATGTTCATTAATCCCTTCTTCGCAGAACACTGAGGAATACAGGTCCACTCTAACCACAATCACTAGTGTAATGCAAAAAATC
Source organism: Narthecium ossifragum (assembly GCA_963920575.1). Taxonomy (NCBI): domain Eukaryota; kingdom Viridiplantae; phylum Streptophyta; class Magnoliopsida; order Dioscoreales; family Nartheciaceae; genus Narthecium; species Narthecium ossifragum. The sequence goes on along the minus strand of OY986971.1, from coordinate 19,756,396 downwards.
CACGACAATATCACCAAAGAGTACCTTGAACTAATGCAGAAGACCCCATTCTACACAATGTTCATGGCAATACACGAGAACAAGATTACAAAGACTGCATGTAGAAAACATGATGGGGATCTCACAGAATTGATTGAAAGGTTCAACAGGGACACATGAAAGTTTAATATTGGAAAAAGGTATTAAGAGCTACACAAATAAGATATTCAATACATATTTGGGATTGAAAATGGAGAGGAGAAAATAAAGATCCCAAAGGGAAAGAGGAACAAATCAACATTCATGGACAGAGTCTTTTCAAAGATGAAAGACATCACAATTTGCATGTTGAGTATGAGAGTTGTTGAACTAATCAGTGTGAAACCAAAAACCACAAAGGAGGATTGTGTTAGGCTCCTCTGCCTAATATTGTTTGGCTCATTGTTCTTCAGTACAACGGGGCAAAAAGTGGCATGGGGGTTCACTGAATTTGTTGAGGACCTCAATGATATGAAGAAATATGATTGGATTGAATTGATCCTTCATACATTCATTGAGTCTTTGAAAAAGAATGCCAACAATTCCCCTAAAGTAATTGGCTGCGTAGTTCTCATTCTGGTATGCTAACTCAACCCATTAGCTTATGCTAGTAAGAGAGTATAAAGTTAAGAATAGCTTCCAATTTATGTACACATTGTGTTCCTTCTTTTTGCAATACTGGTTTTGTGAACACATCACTCTGGTACATCCAAACAATACAAAACATAAAGCGCCAAGGTGCATAAAATGGGACTTGAATAACGAGGGAAAAAATATCGTGCCAGATAGAATACTTGCATCCTAGGTGAGGACATCCAAATTTTTCCTTTACAGTGAGTTATAAATACATTGAAAATAGAATGTCAATATTTATGATTCGGTCTACATAGTCAAGGCTCTGTCAATGCTCATTCTCCTTAACAATTCTCTTTTCACTTTTCACTTTTCTCTTTACAGTTCATGTCAGAAGAATTGCAATGCACAATTAATGAGTCAAGGCTATATAGAGCCTTATTTGAAAATATCAAAGAAGAAGATGAGTATGGAGAAGCTGACGGGGGAGATAATCAAGATGAGGTAGATGATGAGCATGAAGAAGAAGAAGAAGGTGAAGACAGTAAAGTTGGTGGCGATCATCAAGATAACAGAGGAAAAGAGGAGATAATGGTGATGACCAAGACAATGTCCACGCTTCAAAAACTTCAGAAAATGATGATGATGATCACATAGATCAAGAACCAAGCACTTCTAGGTCACATCATCAGGACATTGAAAAAGATGTAAGTGTTAACAACCATTTCTCTCTTATCTCCTTTATCCTCTTTTCTCTTTTCTCTCTTCCCTTTTCTCTCTTCTCTCTTCTCTCTTCTCTCTTATCTCTTTTATCCTCTTTTATCCTCTTTTCTCTTTTCTCTCTTCCCTTTTCTCTCTTCTCTCTTCTCTCTTATCTCATCTTTTCTCTTTCTCTTTTCTATATTCTCTTTTCTGTTTTCTCTCTTCTCTCTTCTCTCTTCTCTCTTATCTACTTATTTTTGTTTTCTCTTTTCTCTCTGTCCTTTTCTCTCTTCTCTCTTATCTCCTCTTTTCTTTTTTCTCCTTTTTATCTTCTTTTTTCTCTTTTTTCTTTTCTATCTTCTCTTTTTTCCTCTTTTCTCTTTTGTCTTTTCTCTTTTGTCTTTTGTCTTTTCTCTCTTCCCTTTTCTCTATTCTCTGTTCTCTCTTATCTCCTCTTATATCTTTTCTCTTTTCTATCTTCTATATTCTCTCTTCTCTTTTTTGAATTCTCTATTCTCTTTACTATATTCTCTTTTATATTTTATATTTTATCTTTTATCTTTTACTTTTCTCTTTTATCTTTTTTTGCATCATTTATTCTCAATCAAAAGTATAATAATGGTTTCTAATACTCCAATAACAAATGGAATGTAGGTCAACCAGCAAACCATTGATGAACATGCATTAGAGCATCGGCAAAAAGACTTGGAAAATGAAAGCATGAGCAAATTCCATGCTAAAAATGATCAGCTGAGAGAAAAAATGCAAACAACATTCACTGAGAGAGAGTCGACAAGGGTCAGAAATTTTGAACTGGTAAGAAAAGTAATGAAGGTTGAGAAAGAAAGGATTGCAATGACAATAGTGATCAAAAATAGGGAGGAGGTGAGAGAAACATATGACGATACACATATTGCTCAGCATATCGAGACAGAATTCGACCCATACATCAAAAAAATCTAGCAACTGACAAGATTTATCAATGAAAAATATGCAAAATTGAAGGCAGCAGAACATAATTTGTGGGTTGCAAACCAAGAAAAATCTGTGAAGAAATCTAAGATTAATGAGCTTAGGAACAACAATCTACTCATAAGATCTGAAGGACGAGAAAAGTCCGCAAAGATCATAGAACTTGAAGCTCGAATTAAGACATTAGAGGATGAATTGGCCTCACGAGAGAAGGAAAGCCAAGACAACTTGAAGACACATTGAAACAGATTGAAAAGGAAAGGGCAATGCAAAAGACAGAGACTTTTATGGTGAAGGACATTAAAGAAAAGAAGCAGAAGAAGAACAAAGATCCCAAATACACTTACAATACTCAAAAAAGGCCAAAAAAACAAAGGATGAAATTGAAGAAATCATATAAATGTGGCCAGTACTTGAATGATGCCGCATACAACCAAATCAAAACAATGCTGATGAATGAAGGCACAAAGTAAACATACTCAATTGCATATGAACAAATGGTTTCTTATTCAAAAATGTTACTAACTAACATTATTTCCCAATGCAGCGCAACGATATGGCGAGACAATGTAAAGCCAAACAACATCGTAATGGTGGAATGCATACTATCCATAATGAATGATGGGTACATACCTAGCACCATAAGTGCCACATCAATTAAATTTCTGGATGGTTTGTTATCATTGAATATGTGATCCATGGAAAAAGCCTATTGAATGCTAACTTCAATTCCACTGAACAGGTGATCGATGGATACACCGCCATACTATCCCAAAGAAAGGAATTCAATCACAAGAGCTCCTTCATGCATAGCTCTGTCTGGGTACAAAAACTTCAATCCATTTGACTCTGATTTTTATTATTATTTATGTGCCAACAATATTGACTATATATGTCATTATACAGACCTTGGCTTTACAAAGTAATAATGATCAGTATAGGAAGCACATCGCCAAAGAATGCAGAGATGCTAGTGCAGATGAAAAACAACTCTTCTTCCCAATTTGTTCAAACAAAGGGGTACAAGGAATGTAGTCAGACCATTGGACACTACTCATAATAGATACAGGAGATGGTATTTGGTATTTCTACAACTCGTTGGAGCCCAGAGATGGACATCAAGACGATTACCTAAGGGATGCAATCCAACTGGTAAGTTAGAATGCTCAATACTTGAAATTTAAATTCCATATAAGAAATACCTACAATGAATGCACTTTTGACCCAATGTTTACTAATATTTTGTGAATGCAGAAGCATTTCATTGAAAACGCTTACGATCGACCAAAAGACCCTGCCTTCTCCACTCAAGATTTTGAACGTCCGATTATAAGCGTCAAGGATATCCCCCAACAGCGTGAATATACGTGAGTATCAAATAGGCAATAGAGTTGCATTTTTAACCACTCACCAATGCATTTTGAAGATGTTGCTAACTCCATAATTTCCCAAACAAGCAGGACTGACTGCGGAGTGTATATTTGCTACTACATGACGCAGCTGGCACTACACCAACCAATAGACAAGGAAGTTAGCGAACATGACATCAGGAGGTTCAAAGCAAAGTTAATTAAAGGCTTTGTACAATGTCACTGACACATTATTATCTTGAAACTTGTACTTGAAGTTACAAACACAAATTGAAACTATATAGTTACATTGGCAAAGTGTACATATTGAATTGATATGTTTCTACTTAATTTAATGTTAAAAGTTGTAATCTAATATTTTAGTTGAAATGAAAATCTTCATAAATATATGAAACTTAAGCAGAGTGTATGTGTATTAACTTTGATGTAACATATTGTAAATTTGAACATGATAAGTTCATTTGATCAAAATCAGACAAAGTATATGCAATACGTGCAGAAAGAAACTACTAAAGATAAAAATGAAAAGAGAAAAGACAAAAATAAAAGGAAAAAGAGAACATAGAAAAGAGAAAAGAGAAAAGAGAAGAGAGAAAACAGAAGAGAGAAAAGAAAAGAGAAAAGAGACGAAAGAAGAGAGAGTAGAAAATAGAAGATTGAAAAGAGAAAAGAGAAAAGAGAAAAGAGAAGGGAAAAGAGAGAAAAGAGAAAAGACAAGGGAGAAGAGAGAAAAGAGAAAAGACAAGGGAGAAGAGAGAAGAGAGAAAGGAGAAGAGGAAGAATATTTGTTAATCAATGAAGTTTTCTATCAAATCCTAGCCATCAAGTACATCAAACTTTGCAACAACAACAACAATGCTCCTGATTTTATTAAACAATAATTTCAAGGGGGTCTACAATTTCAATTACACAATCAAATCAAATATCTTCCATCCAATGCTTCAGTACAAGTTCTCCTATTATGACGCCCTTCGCAACCACACAGCGTACATCTAATGCTCCTGACAGACTCACCCTTAGATTTAATCCTTTTCTTCCTTGGCCTGCCTGGAGGCCTTCTAGATAATGGAAGAAGTATGGCTTCATCCTTAGACGCATTCACTGGCTTGTCTAATGTTGGAATAGGGTATATTGGAAATGAATAAGACATTGCGTATGTTGATGAGTGTAAATAAGCATCAACAAATGAATGAAGATCTCCTCCAGTGTAAAGTATACAAGCAACAACATGGGAACATGGCAGCCCATTCAACTGCCATTGATAACAGGAGCACGTCTGCCTTCTCAAATCAACTGAAACAGAAGGAGTTGATTAAATTTCAAACATCGTAGTAGTGGAATTGTTGACAAACTAAGACCTTGCTTCATCAATAGATGCATTAATCCTCTGATCAATTTCCGGACATGTGACCGAATTCCATTTCTTACAAGCTGCCCTCCAATCTGCAAGTACAAGCACGATGAAATTAACACCAAGTATTCACTGAAACTTATAACAAAAAAAACAACACAATTACACACACCCGCCAATTGTTGCATCAGTTTGAGCCTTATCAAGTCAACCATATTGGTGATAGGAAGATGCCTTTCGTCAATGATCCATGAATTAAAAGATTCTACAGAAGCGTAGCTCATCTCGCCATATCATGTCCCCTTGAAAAATGCATTTGCCCATTGATAGAGCTTGAAAAGTGTCGTGGCTTAACAAGTCTACTCAAAATTACAAATTTATAATTTAAATTTAAACTAACTACTTTTGGGGTAGCTAGCAGTGAGTCCAAGTCCAATCCATAGGGAATACGTAGGAAAATAATTAAACTACTAAACTCAATCTAAATATTCCTACCAATAAGTTGAGAAAAGATTCAGAATTGAAATTAAACTAACTTTATATTAAAGGATTGATAAACACAAGAAACGGTACTAGGGAATTCTTAATCAATAATTAGGATTCTACCATGTTTTCTTAAGACTAGAACGAGCTAACCAAACTGAATAGTTTTCCTAATGGTTGATAGGTGAATGACTAGTTCTCCCTATCACTCAATAAGCTCCGGTTAGGATCCATTATCGGTGAGAGCAATTATCTAAAAGTCAGTGACTTAATGATTAGTTATGATCACCGCTAATGAATCCTCTGATTAGGATGAATTCATCGCGAGAAAATAGTATAATATTGAATTTAGGTGTAAGATCAAGATAGTTCTAGCTCCTTGAGATCGCCAAATAGAATGTATCAAGGATTAGCAGTTACCCTAGTGGTTATAGCACTAACGTAGTGGTTCTAGCACTACGAAATCTCTAATCTTCAATTAAGATGAATAACGGATTAAGAGTTGGTCATAATGGTTCTAGCATTACGTGTAATAGTCATAGCATCACAAGACTCTTAATCTCGAGAAGAAAATCCTCACATCCATGGTTCTAACATGAATGTTTTGATGAGAATCTCTAATCTCAAGCCCTAACATGCTCAAGACCTAGATCTAGGCATAAAGGAACAAATCATTCATCCACTAATAATAAAATCACATGAAGTTCATAAAGAAATTAAGATAAATACATACAAACCATTCAAAGAGGTATACAAGCCCTACCTCTTAGGCATCCCTAATAAAAACCCTAGTTACATCATAAGAATCCTATGGTAAAAAGTTTAGCTACTCATTTTTAGGGTTTGATCCGTGCATGAAGGTTGATGAAGCTTTTCCGCCATGGATTTCCTCCCAAATGATTCTAAAAAGAAAAGTTAAAAAGAGGAAAAAGAAACTAAGAAAGAGTGCTTCCTCTCCTTGGCTTCCGAACAGCCAAGAGAGAGTCTAGAGAGCTCCCCAAAATCCCTAAAAGATGCCTATTTATAGCCTAGGTATCTTCTTAACTCGGATTAGATCTTGACCTTTGATTTTGCTTAACTGCTATCAAATGATCGATCATTTAAGGGTGATGATTGATCATTTGAACCCAAAAAACTGGTTGCGCCCGGGTATGATCGATAATGTAAAATATGGCTCTCTGTCGTCTCTGCTACAGTGCAATGATCGATCCTTATAGGGAAAGATGATCCATCATCTGTTATGTTTATTTACTCTTTTGCCATTCAGGCTGCGTCATTGGTACTAAAAATGCCGTAACATCTTCTAGGAAACTCGGAATCATGAATCGTAAATTCTCCAGAAACTAGACTTCTAGAGCTTTCCAACCATATATGAAATATTATCTGATTCTTCCTGAGAAGGTACAGTTTGGATGTCAAAGATGGCCCATCTTTGCTCATTGTCACCTACCAGGTTCTTTATTTGTTCGTTTTAGCACTAAACTTGATCTAATCTTCACTGAGGGTCCTAATACCTGAAATGGGAAGAAGATAATCAAAATAGTATTGTTCGGAGACTAACGAGACCTAGTTGAAAGGGTGATTTGTGCACTTTTCACGTCTTATCACACCCCCAACTTGATCTTTGCTAGTCCTAGAGCAAAGCAAGACAAAAGTTAAAATAAAGCAAGAAACCTGACTAGCCACTTTCGTAGGTCTCACGATTACACTTGGCATGTGTAATAAGTCTTTAAACCCCTGGGTGGCCCTAGTGGAGGAGTTATAGTCTCCTGAGGGTTTCTAGTGATGATACCCACAAACATCTATACATCCCCTTAACATATCATCAGAAATCAATTACAATATTCATTAATTCCAATGCATAAAATAGAAATAATATTCATGAATATATTCATTAATTCATAGTCACATAAGAGCAAAGTAAATCAAAACAAGTCATAACACACTTTCAATACTTCAACATATTTAATCATGATTCAAAAATACCTTTGACTCTCCAGTGTGTGAATTTGGTTCCACATGTATCAGAATATCCATTATCTCCAAGCATTCAACTATTTAAGATCACAATTCTAAGAATGCATATATTTTCCACTATTACATAACAATAACTGTTCTTTTCTTTTTCTTTTTTTTCACAAGGAAAATTAGCCGTTTTACGCGAACAACGTGTTGATCAGGAACATTGCCCGGTTACTAAGATGAAATCCTGTTTCTTCTTTTCTTTTCATTCATAAGGACTTTCAACCATTTTACGCGAACAGAACGCTGGCTAGGCATCCTGCCCGGTTATTAAGTTGAAAGCCTTACACTTGCGAACACATATACTTGTTGCGAACTGAAAATTGCATGTATTCATGTATCTTCTGTGACATGTCATACAATTATAAATCTATCCTAGTTTCAGGCTTAGAATCTAATTTCAATTCCTAAACATGTGGAAGTGCATATGTGCAATAGAATATGTTAAGTTATCCTTAAATCATGGTAAAAGTGTTAAAGTGTAGAGATAATGCCATGCCTAGCTAAATTTACTAAATCTTATATGACATATACATTTCTGAATAATTCATAGGACAAATTTCTAAATCAAGCATCTTTATCAATAAGTATCATAATTTCATTCTTCTGACATAATCTAAGGGATGTATAAAAGTTGGTTATCATGAAATAAATAAATAAACATGAATTCCTAGAATTCTACCCCCCAACTTAAATGTAATCGTCCTCAATTACACGAAGTCATAAAGATAAAACAATAAAATAGGGTAGAGATAACCATAATGAATGCCCATAATGGTGGTTCATCTAGGTGAACAAAAATGATCGATCTTCTAGGTATCGATGATCGATCAGTGTAATACCCAGGTTATGTATAATTATTGTGCAAAACAATGATCGATCATTCTAGGACGTGATGAGCGATCATATGCATCAAAACGCCAGAACTGAGTTAAAATTTAGCAATTGTGCTCTAACCACATATGCATTAATACTAACCCCCAGGGCATCGAAACTGAAGTAAGACCACCCCAATCTAACGGTCAACAGAAAAATTCAGCAACAACAATTACGGTATTATCAAACCATAAAGCAAAGAGCTTGCACACATTAAAAATTAAACATGCAAATAATTATAAAACAAGTAAGCATGCAAAGAAGAATTTTTTTTTAAAATAACTAGTCAAAATGCAAAGAAGAGATGGGTTGTCTCCCACCAAGCGCTTGGTTTAACGTCTCGAGCTCGATACAATGCAAGCTCAGCTAAAATTGAATTTGGGTGGTCGATGGTTCCATGTAAAGAAGTACATGGATTGAAGAATGAAGAACACATGCAGACATAATTCATCAAAGAAGAAAGACAGGTCCCAGGTAATGAAATCATTAAAAGTTTTAGTTAGTGGCCAATCACCATCCTGCAAATCATGTGTTTCAATAAATCTGTCCACCATCAGATAGGCTTTTGGTGGTCTATGGTTTAAAGTATAGAAATACATGCATTGAAGGATGGAGATGACGTGAAAATATGCTTTATAAAGAAGAAAGGAGAATTCATGGCAAATATTTCATTATAAGCTTTAGGCATTGGCCAATTGTCGTCCTTCAGACCATGGATTTCAATAAATGGAGTCATCATCAAGAGGTCTTTTGGTGGCCAATGATTTAAAGTATAGAAATACATGGTCCGGAGAAGAGTAAAGCCATGTAAACATGCTTCGTCAAAGAAGAAGGGAATGTTCTTAGAAAACAAAGTACTAGAAGGACGAGAAGACTTGATCAGATCTTTGATGAAGTTTTGATATAAATTGGCATGGTCTCCAATCGAAACAAGGTCTGGTCTCACAAAATGTTCAACTAGTGTGGATGACATGGAGGATAGAAACTCAAATGTAGGCTGCCTATAGAAAGTCTCGCTAATATCACCATAGTCCTCATGATCATTTAAACAAGGCAATGCATCATCCCCATCCGACACGACAAAAACCGGTAACTTATCATTACACGCACCTTCATCACCATAGGCATCGAAAATCGGTGAAATATCACTATCATATGATGCATCAAATATTGGCTCAATATCATTAAAAGTATTGTTCATCGGTAATGAATCGTCATGAACATTATCATCAATAAAATACTCAAACACCGAAACATCTTCATGAAAAATATCATGGACCTCAAACGCATGCAATATGTTCTTGCTAACATCATTATCATTTTGTTCATCGCAAACTGGCGAGTTATCATAAACCATAGCTCCATCACATGCCTCACAATTATTAAACGGATAAGCATTATAAGCATCATCATCACTCATAGGAGGCGTTAAGTCACATATGCTTTCATCACTATCATCATCATCATAAAAATTATGAGGCACTTGTTCATTCACCAAATCAATATGTGCCGGCCAAACATTATCCCTAATATCATCACACACCGGCAAAACATTATTCCAATCATAATGAACGAGCGAGGCCTCATTAAGAATTACATAGTTGCATGCATCACTAACATTGATAAATTGGGTATCACAAGCCTTGTCATTAGAACTAAGGAGCACCGGCTCATTTCCACAATCATCAACCTCATCATAATAAGATGTCATCAAGGATGTTAATTGTCCAATTTGAACTTCCATATTGGCAAATAATTGTGAATGAGAATGTAGAATTTGGATTTACGCTTCAAAAGTCTAACGAACCAGTAAAACCCCAAAAGGAATCTCATCGTTGCTTAAATCATAAACATTGAAAAGATGAGCATCATAAGCATTATCATCAACATTAGGAGGCACTATCTGATTGAGTTTGAAAAGTATCGCGGCTTAAGAAGTCTACTCAAAATTATAAATTTATAATCAAACTACTAACTAACTATTCTATGGGTAGCTGATAGCGCTTGAAAAGTATCGTGGCTTAACAAGTCTGCTCAAAATTACAAATTTATAATAAAACTACTAACTAACTACTTTAGGGGTAGCTAGCAGTGAGTCCGAGTCGAATCCACAGGGAATGCATAGGAAAATAATTAAACTACTAAACTGAATCTAAGTATTCCTACCAATAAGTTCAGAAAGATTCAGAATTGAAATTAAACTAACTTTATACTAAAGGATTGATAAATACGAGAAAAAGGTAGCAGAGAATTCTTAGTCAATAACTAGGATTCTACCAGGTCTTCCTAAGATCAGGGCACATTAATCACGCTGAATGGCTTTCCTAATAGTTGATAAGTGAATGGTTAGTTCTCGTTATCACTCAACAAGTTCTGATTAGGATCCCTTGTTGGCAAGAACAATTACCTAAAAGTTAGTGACCGAATGATTAGTTACGTTCACTGCTAATGAATCCTCTGATTAGGATGAATTCATCGCAAGTAGTAATAAGGATGTTGATTTAGCTGTAAAATCAAGATGAGTTTAGTATTTTGATGGCCAAATCTAAAAAGACAGGATATATGGAGGATTAGAGATAGAACGTAGTGGTTTTAGCACTACTATAGTGGTTCTAGCACTATACAATCCCCAATCACGAAGAAGAGTTCATCTGAGATACCAAGGTACTACCATGGTACTCCTAATAGATGAATCCAATTCAAGCCTAACATGCACGAGCTCTAGAATCAAATGCAAACGAGAACAATCACACATCCAGCAGGAAATCAATACCAAAATATAAAAGAAATAGAGATCAATCCATATAAGCCAATCAATAATGTATATAAGCCCTAGATCTCAGAAATCCCTAGTAGAATCCCTAGTTACATCATAAGAAACCCATGGCTAAAAGTTTAGTTACTCATCTTTAGGGTTTGATCCGTTAATGAAGGCCATTGGTTTTCTTCACGGATAAACAGATGATCGATCATCCGGGAGTGATGATCGATCATCTCTTCTTCAACTGCTGGCTACGCCCCGTAAAGTGTTACGAGCGGTCTACTCGTGATCCTCTCGTAATGGGTCTCTACTGCTCCAACCGATCAGAATCGGCCTGATCGGACTTGATTTGAGTCCAATTGGCTGATTTGGCTAGCTGGATCGGATCTGGCTAATGCTGGATCGGATATGGCTGAAGCTGGATCGAATCTGGCTAAGCCTGATTGGATGGGACTTGACTGGGTCAAGTCTGAAGTGATCTGGATCAGGTTGACCAGGTTCAATTGGCTGGATGTGGCTGGATTGGTTGGTTGGGCTGAACCAGCCTGGATCCGAGGGCTGAGAGTGGCCGGAGTAGATCGCCGGCGTAGGGACGGTGGCGGCGGTCGGGATACTTCCAGGAAGGGTCGCCTGGAGGTGGGGATGAGATCTACCGGCTCGGATTGGTCGGAGAATGGCTAGATCAACGGGATCTTGGAGGTGGCCGGCGGTGGGTTTAGAGGGGATCGATGTCGGGGACGACGGCGGGCTTCGGGAGTGGCTTAGGAAGGTTGGGATCGGGTCTAATGAGGTCGGCTATGGGTTTAGAGTGGGTTGGAGGTAAGATAGGGGTCGGAAGTGGGGTTGACGGCGATGGGGACGGAGCCGGGTTGTTGGGTTGCCGTGGGGATCACCAGAGAAGATGGAGTGGGGGGACGGAAAAGTGATGGCCGGAGTCGTGGTGGCTCGGGGAAGAGAATGGAGGTCTTGGATGGCGACGGGGCTGGCCGGAGAGGAGGTAGGGAAGGATGCCGGCGGTGGAGCTTAGGGTTTGGCACGGGAGAGAAGAGGGAGGAAGGAGATGCTGACGTGGCAGGTGACTGGGAGAGAGGGCTGACGTGGCGCTGACGTGGAGGAGAGAGAAAGTGACGGGAGAGAGAGAAACACTGGTGGAGGCGGTGCCGGCTGCGGAGAAGATGACCGACGGGGAAGAAGGTGGATCTATGGTGGATATCTTGTGGAATCTACTTTACTTCTACTCCTATGATATTCTACTCCTATGATAATTTATCAACTACTCTTAATCATTCATCTCATGCTTTCATTATCATCATAACCTAATACAAACTACTAAGGTCCTTTTATAGAGACTTTGACAGAGTCCTAATCCACTAGAAAACCCCCTTGCTTGATTAGCAAGTAATAAGGTTTCTGACTCAACTCAACTTCCTAACTCAAAGGGACTCTTAATTAATTCCTAACAATCAACTAGGACTCAATAAAAGACTAATGATAAATACTAATTAAATACTCTAGTTTGAACTAGGGAAGTCCAAGTAAAACTAGGAAAGAGGTTGAACCAGCTTGGTTCCTCTTCTGGGTTCGGGTCCAGTTGGTCGAGTCGGATCGACTCGTATCATAAAGGATCGATCATCAAGGGATAAGATGATCGATCATCCTCTTGTGCTGATGGTGACGCCCTCTGGATGATCGATCATTCCATAACGGAAGATCGATCATTTGAAACTTTGCTCTCTGTCACGTTGCTGTCGTGCATGCATGATCGATCATTTGAATCCAAAAACTGGTTGTGTCTGAGTATGATTGATCATTCAAAAGGGAATGATCCACCATGCAAAATATAGCTCTCTGTTACAGTAGATGATCGATCATCTAGGGAAGGATGATCCATCCATTGTTTCTGCATATTTTGTCTTTTGCCATCAGACTGCGTCATTGGTACTAAAAATATTATAACATCTTCTAGCAATATCGGAATCACAAACTGTAAACTTCTCCTGAAACTAGACTTCAAGAGCTTTCCAACCATATATGACACATCATCTGGTTCTTCCTGACCATGTACCATTTTGATGTCAAAGACGGACCATCCTTGCTCCTTTGACTTCACAGGTTCTTTATTTGTTCGTTTTAGAACCAAACCTGATCTAATCTTTGTTGAAGGCTCATATACCTGAAATACATCATAGACTATCAAAAAAGCATTGCTCGGAGACTAATGTGATCCAATTAAAAGGGTGATTTGTGCACTTTTCACGTCTTATCAGTAGCTAGTAGTGAGTCCGAGTCGATCCACAGGGAACTAGGATTGAGTTCAGATGCTATGTATAGTCTCTAACTAATGAGTTGAGGAAAGGTTTGGAATTAGAACTAAACTAGATTGATACTAAATGATTTATAGATGCGAGAAAAGGGACCAAGGAATTTTTAATCCGGAACATGGGTTCTACCAGGTCTTCCTAAGATTAGGGCACACTAATCACACTAAATGACTTTCCTAATGGTTAATAGGTGAATGGCTAGTTCTTCCTATCACTCAACAAGTTCTGGTTAGGATTCCTTATCAGCGAGAGCAATTATCTAAAATTCGGTGATCTAAATGTTAGTTATGATCACCGCTAATGAATCCTCTGAATAGGATGAATTCATCGCGAGAAAATAAGTATTATATGGATTTAGGTGTAAGATCAAGATGGTTCTCACACCTTGATGGCCAAATCTAGAAAGATAGGGTAAACGGAGGATTAGGAATAGAACGTAGTGGTTCTAGCACTACTATAGTAGTTCTAGCACTATACAATCCCTAATCACGAAGAAGAGTTCACCTGAGAAACCATGGTTCTAGCATGACCCTCCTATTAGATTAGTCCAATCCAGGCCCTAACATGCAATATCTCTAGATCTATCACGCATAAGAACAATCCAAGCATCCAACAATAAATCAACACCAAAATTATAAAAGAATTAAGATCAATCCATATAAGTCGTGCAAAAAGGTATACAAGCCCTAGATCTTAGAAATCCCTAGTAGAAACCCTAGTTTCATAAGAATCCCTTGGCAAGGGGTTTAGCTACTCATCTTTAGGGTTTGATCCACAGATGAAGGTTGATGAAGTTCCTCCGCCATGGATCTCCTCCAAAAGAATCTCCAAAGAAAAATCTAAAAGTGGAAAGAAAACTGTGCTTCACCTCCAAGAGAGAAGACCCTAAAAACCCTAAAATATGCTTATTTATAGCCTAGGAACATCCCACTCCCGGATTAGATCTTGGCCGTTGATTTCCTTCCTGGCAATCAAATGATCGATCCTTCCATATAGGAGGATGGATCCTTTGTCTTCAATTGCCAGCCAGGCCCATAAAGTACTGATCATTCACGAAGGAGATGATCAATCCTTTCCTTGTGTGATTGATCATGCCCCGTGGATGATCGATCATGCCATGAAGGAGGATCGATCCGTTTAAACCTTGCTCTCTATCAGTGTTGTCGTGCACACATGATCGATCCTTTGATGGGGTGATGATCGATCCTTTAGATTTGGGCCTTTGATTTTGCATAACTGATATCAAAAGATCGATCATTCAGGGGTGAAGATCGATCATTTGATCCCAAAAAAATGGTTGCACCCGAATAGGATCGATCATTCCAAACGGAATGATCGATCATGCAAAATATGTCCCTCTGTCGCCTCGGCTACAGTGCATGGATCGATCCTTTAGGGGAGGATGATCCATCCTTCTGTTCTGCGTATTTACTCTTTTGTCATTCAGACTGCGCCATTGGTACAAACATTGTCGTAACTTCTTCTAGAAAACTCAGAATTACAAATCGTAAGATTCTACAGAAACTAAACTCAAAGAGCTTTCCAACCATATATGGCAGAACATCTGGTTCTTTCTGAGGCCGTACAGTTTTAATCTTCAAAGCTAACCCATGTTTGTTCCTTTGCTCCTAGCAGGTTCTTTATTTGTTCGTTTTAGCACCAAACTTGATCTAATCTTCATTGAAGGCTCTTATACCTGAAATACATCATAGATTATCAAAATAGCATTGCTCGAAGACTAACAAGATATCGTTAAAAGGGCGATTTGTGCACTTTTCATGCGTTATCACACCCTCCAACTTGATCTTTGCTAGTCCTCGAGCAAAGCAAGACAAAAGTAAAAATGAAGTAGTAAACCTAACTAGTTACTTTCGTAGGTCTCATGATTACACTTAGCATGTGTAACAAGCCTTTAAACCCTTGGGTGGCCCCAGTGGAGGAGTTATAGTTTCCTGAGGGTTTTCAATAATGATACCCACAAACATCAATACATCCCCTTGACATATCATCAGAAATCAATTACAATATTAATTAACTCTAATGCATAAAATAGAAGTAATATCCATGAATATATTCATTAATTCATAGTCACATAAGAGTAAAGTAAATCAAAACATGTCATAACACACTTCCAATACTTCAACCTATCTAATCATTATTCGAAAATATCTTTAACACTCTTGTGTGTGAATAATGTTCCACATGCATCGGAGTATCAATTATCTCCAAACATTCAAGATAAGAATCCTAAGTAAGCACATATTTTCCGCTATCACATAACAATAATTGTTTCTTTTTTTTTTCTTTTCTACAAGGAAATTCAACCGTTTTATGCAAACAACATGCTTGCCATCAACATTGCCCGGTTACTAAGTATGATATCCTCATTTTCTTTCTTTCAAGGAGTTCAACTGTTTTACGTGAACAACACGCTGACTAGGCATCCTGCCCGGTTACTAAGTTGAAAACCCTACACTTTTCATACAAATACGTTTTGTGAACAGAAAATTCCATGTGTTTATGTATCTTCTGTGACATGACAGAGAACTGTAAATCTATTCTAGCATCATGCTCAGATTCTAACTTCAACTCCTAAGCTTGTGAAAGTGTTCAATTGCATTAAGATATGTCAGACCATTCCTAAATCATTGTGAAAGTGTTAAAGTATAGAAATAATGTCATGCATAGCTATATTTACTAAATCTTATATGACATATAAATTTGTGAATAATTCATAAGACAGATTTCTAAATCAAGCATTTTTATCAATAAATATCATAATTTCATTCTTCTGACATAATCTAAGGGATGTATAATAGTTGGTTATCATGAAGTATTATAAGCATGAAATTTATGCATGCTACCCCCAACTTAAGCGGGATTGTCCTCAAGCCTGGAAATAGGGTAAGGGATAGAGATAACCTGATCTTCGGAAGACCGTATTTGCTGATCAAGGTTATGCGTGAAAGCCAAGACCATGAGTGATGTTGTACTGCATCGCAGCAATATGCATACCAGTGTATAGACCCTGGAAAATAGTAGAAGAAATGCCCCGTGATGGCAAAGAAGGAAAGAATAGAATAAGCATAAAAAGGTAGAGAAAAATTGGGCAGCATCTCCTCTATTTATTCAAGAAGCACAAGGGCTACAAATTTTCATTCTTTCTATCCACGGTACATCCGCAACCATAAAGATAGTGCCACATACACACGGGGCACACCCCCTTATTGATACAATTATAAAGAACCAACCATGCAAATAATTAGAAAACAAGCAAGCATGCAAATATGAAAGATTCAAATAAATAAATTAAAAATTCAAATCAAAGATGGGTTGCCTCCCATCAAGCGTTTGGTTTAACGTCTCTAGCTCGACCCAATGAAAGTTCGATTACTCATAAAATTGCGAGGCCTCTTCTAAATGATGGAAGCGTCTAGAAATTCGAGAACAAAGTCATATTCGAATGACTTTATTTAAACACCACTGATAAAGCCAACTTTCTTTCATCACAAGCCATTTTAAATTTATGTCTATGTAGGCAGGAAATCGGTCACGTTCTTTCTTAAAGGTATTATATGGCTAAATGAATGAATGCAAGAACGAGAAAAATGGCTTGAAATCTGAGATGGACACTGATAGAATTGTGGCAGAGGTTATTGAAGAGGAGAGTGTAGAAGGTGACAATTCAAATTCATGCCTCCACCAAGGGACCATGTCACTATTTCCGAATTCAAACTCTCCAATAATGGGCAAGAACACATTCAAATTCATTCTCATATGAAGTGTTGGAGCAACATTGTTTGGTAAATCTTCATACAATCCAGACAAGATCAGCTCAACACTATCGGAAATATCATCGTTAAACATCTCATAAACCGGTAAGTCAATCTCATAATCATCCTAAAAAACAGGTAGGTTTTCAACAAAAATTTCATACACCGATGAATTGATATCACAATTAATATTATCCTCTAGTATTTTCTCACAAGAATTCATATTGCTTTGTATGTCCTCATAGAATACTTCATATATCGGTAAATCACTATCACAAAGAACATCATTGCATAAAATATCATTACTGAATAAAACATCTTCAAAACGGTAAGCCTCATAAGCATTATCCACCATTGATGGTACAATATCTAAGCTCTCATCATTAGAATAATCTGTCCATGCATCGACCATAAAACATTCTTTATCACATGCACGATTCTTAGATGTATCAAAGATATTCATTCGTATCTTTATGTTACCAAAAGTGACGGTCATGACACCATTCCGACAATTGATTAAGGCATTTGCAGTTGCAAGGAAAGGTCGACCTAGAATGATGGGGATGGATTTTTTATGTCGTGGGCCCGGCTCCATATCTAAGACAACAAAATCGACCAGAAAGAATGCATTGTTTACTTTGATCAACACATCTTCAACTATACCTCTAGGTTTTTTCATTGATCTGTCTGCAAGTTGAAGGTTCATCATTGTGGGTTTGAGCTCTCCTATTCCAAATTGGCGATATAAGGAATACGGAAGAATGTTGACACTAGCTCCCAAATCAAGAAGGGCTCCCTCAATGAGATTATTACCAATAATGCAAGGAATGCTGGGAATGCCCGGATCCTCAAGTTTAGGGGGAAGGTCACATCTAAGGATGGAGCTCACTTGCTCGGTCAAAAAAAATTTCTTGAAAACAGGCGATCGAGATTTCCTCTTTTGAGTGGAAAGATCTTTGAGGAACTTAGCATAAGACGACAGAACTTGCTTAATGACATCAAGAAGCGGAAGATTGACATGCACTTTCTTAAATACTTCCATCATCTCATCGGTTTTTGGATTCTTGCATGGAGTTGAGGTAGGGTCTACTAGGGCCGCATGAAACGGAACTTTAGGTACGTAGATCCTAGGGTTTGGCTCAGATGAAATTGGTGTGAGCTCATGAGGTGGCGGTGTTGGTTGTGAAGATGCATGCAAATCAACTGATGGATGTGAATCATGTGATACTTTATAATGTTGTGATGCATGCTCATCTTGTAATGATGTATGTGTGTCATGCTCATGCTCTAATGATATGTCATTGGGGTTCTCCACATTTGCAAATGATTTTCCAGTCCTAAGGGTCGTCACTGAATGAACTTGTTCAAAGCTAGAATCAATAGAATGTTGACCTTTGGGGTTGGGGACGGGTTGACTAGGTAATCTCCCATCTTCTCTCTTAGACAAAGCATTAGCAAGTTGACCCAATTGAGCTTCTATTTTAGCTAAGGTTTGAGAATGGGAATGAACTAATTGGGTTATCTCATAACTGTGTGGACTTTGATTCAGTTGTGGTGGAGGATGAGAGGGTTGATTTTGAATCTCTTGAGGTTGTGGTGGCCCATATGGTTGATGTTCCCAAGATTAAGATGCTTGAGATTGATAAAGCACTTGGGAAGAATAACTTTTAGGAGTTTGATATGGAGGCTAAAATTTAGGAAGGTAATTTGGCGTTTGAGTATTCATTGATGGCCTTGGATTGAAAGAAGTAGGTTGTTGGCCAGGTAAATTCCATGAGAAATTTGGATGGTTTCGCAAATCGGGGTTGTAAGTGTTGGAATAAGGATCATAGTCCGGTTTAGATTGACCATAAATTGCATTTATATGTTTCTGTACTAACTCTGGGTAACGGCATGCTAAATGACAATCGGTGACATCATGACTAGGAAAAGAACACAAGAAACAAAGTTCCCCTGAAGATTGAAGCACATGAGGATTCGAGGACACAATTTGATTTGTCGTTTGGGTAAGAACTTGATCTAGCTTCCTACTCAATGCATCAACTTGTTGGGCAAGGCGGGTAGAGACTCATTTAGTTCAAGGACTCCTCTATGAGTAGGTTGATTTGAAAATCCTCGGTTGTTTCTAGAAGAGGTAACATAATGTTGAGAATTCTCAACATGTTTTTCAAAAAGTTTTCAAGAATCATCAAGTGAATTGGTCATGAAAACTCCACCACATGCAGCATCTATAGTCAATTGATGTTTCTCCTTAAGACCTTTATAAAAATATTCTACTATGGCCCATTGAGGAAATTGATGATGGAGACACTTCCTAAGGAGCTCTTCATAATGATCCTAAGCTTCATGAAAAGCTTCGTCGTCGGCTTGTCTGAATAAAGAAATTTCATGACGAAGGTCACTAGTCTTAGTGATTGGGAAGAATTTTTTAAGGAATTGGGCTTGTAATTGAGGCCAGGTAGTAATAGATTGAGGTTCCAAAAAAGTAAGCCAATGTTTGGCTTTACCCTTTAGAGTAAAAGGAAATAGTTTGAGTCGCCAAACATCTTCAGTAAAATTGTTGACTCTCACTGTAGAACTTATCAAAATAAACTCCTCAATATGATTATACGGGTCTTCATGAGACAATCTATGAAAGGTTGGTAGAGATTGTAAAAATTATGGCTTAATTTTGTAATGGGCTGCCCCAATCACCGGAGGTTGAATGCAAGAGTTGGAAGGGAATGAATTAGGAACATATAAATCCTTCATGGCCCTACGACCTTGATCTTCGGGTTGGCTAGGATTAACATTGGGTTCGGAATGGTCATCAGGGTAATCCATGGTTTGATGAGGAGGAGAAGAAACTAAATGTTTATGCGATACACCACAAGAAACAAAAAATTCTTTCAACGTGTGAGAAAGATCTGGGTCCTTATCGTCATTCATTCACACATCACAAAGATCTAAGAGAGTTTAGAAATACAAACAGTGTAATCTCGATGACGTGTTTGTTGGCGATCGCTCCCTCACCGCTCGGAAGGATGCTTCGTTGTTCTCCCCCTAATTATCACACAAAGATATGGAAATATTAGCACTGAAACTATTTTTGGTCTTTTACATAGTAAGCAAAAGAAAACTATACTAAGTAAACAACTCAAAACCAAGATTCCCCGGCAACGGCGTCAAAAATTTTATAGAGCTTGAAAAGTATCGCGGCTTAACAAGTCTACTCAAAATTACAAATTTATAATCAAACTACTAACTAACTACTTTAGGGGTAGCTAGCAGTGAGTCCGAGTCGAGCCACAGGGAACTAGAATTGAGTTCAGATGCTTTGTATAGTCTCTTACTAATGAGTTGAGGAAAGGTTTGGAATTAGAACTAAACTAGCATGATACTAAAGGATTTATAGATGCGAGAAAAGGGACAAAGAAATTTTTAATCCGGAACACGGGTTCTACCAGGTCTTCCTAAGATTAGGGCACACTAATCACACTGAATGACTTTTCTAATGGTTGATAGGTAAATGGCTAGTTCTCTCTATCACTCAACAAGTTCTGGTTAGGATTCCTTGTCGGCGAGAGCTATTATCTAAAATTCGGTGATCTAATGGTTAGTTATGATCACCGCTAATGAATCCTCTGATTAGAATGAATTCATCGCGAGAAAATAAGTATTATATGGATTTAGGTGTAAGATCAAGATGGTTCTCACACCTTGATGGCCAAATCTTGAAAGATAGGGTAAACGGAGGATTAGGAATAGAACGTAGTGGTTCTAGCACTACTATAGTAGTTCTAGCACTACTATAGTAGTTCTAGCACTATACAATCCCTAATCACAGAGAAGAGTTCACCTGAGAAACTATGGTTCTAGCATGATCCTCCTATTAAATGAGTCCAATCCAAGCCCTAACATGCAATAGCTCTAGATCTATCACGCATAAGAACAATCCAAGCATCCAACAATAAATCAACACCAAAATTATAAAAGAATTAAGATCAATCCATATAAGCCATGCAAAAAGGTATACAAGCCCTAGATCTTAGAAATCACTAGTAGAAACCCTAGTTACGTCATAAGAATCCCTTGACAACGGGTTTAGCTACTCATATTTAGGGTTTGATGCATAGACGAAAGTTGATGAAGTTCCTCCGTCATGAATCTCCTCCAAAAGAATCTCCAAAGAAAAAACTAAAAGTGAAAAGAAAACTGTTCTTCACCTCCAAGAGAGAAGATGCCAAAAACCCTAAAATATGGTTATTTATAGCCTACGAACATCCCACTCTCGGATTTGATCTTGGCAGTTGATTTCCTTCCTAGCAATCAAATGATCGATCCTTCCATATAAGAGGATCTATCCTTTGTCTTAAATTGCCAGCCACGCCCGTAAAGGATCGATCATTCACGAAGGAGATGATTGATCCTTCCGTTGTGTGATTGATCACACCCCGTGGATGATCGATCATGCTATGAAGGAGAATAGATCCGTTTAAACCTTGCTCTCTGCCAGTGTTGTCGTACACACATGATCGATCCTTTGATGGAGTGATGATCGATCCTTTAGATCTGGGCCTTTGATTTTGCTTAACTGATATCAAAAGATCGATCATTCAGGGGTGAAGATCAATCATTTGAACCCAAAAAAAATTGATGCGCCCGAGTAGGATCAATCATTCCAAAGGGAATGATCAATCATGCAAAATATGTCTCTTTGTCGTCTCTGCTACAGTGCAAAGATCGATCCTTTAAGGGAGGATGATCCATCCTTCTATTCTGCGTATTCACTCTTTTGCCATTCAGACTGTGCCATTGATACAAACAATGTCGTAACTTCTTCTAGGAAACTCAGAATTATGAACCGTAAGATTCTACAAAACCTAGACTTCAAGAGCTTTCCAACCATATATGAAACAATATCTGGTTTGATTTGAGCATGTACAGTTTTAATCTTCAAATCTAACCCATCTTCGTTCATTTTCTTTTTTGCTCCTTGCAGGTTCTTTATTCGTTCGTTTTATCACCAAACCTGATCTAATCTTCATTGAAGGCTCTTATACCTGAAATACATCATAGAATATCAAAATAGCATTGCTCGGATACTAACAAGATCTCGTTAAAAGGGCGATTTGTGCACTTTTCACGCGTTATCATTACCTCATTCACACAGCCATCAACCTTATCATAATATGAATCCATCAAAGAAGCTACTTATCCAATTCGGGCTTCTATATTGGCTAATGATTGCAAGTGAGAATGTAGAATTTGGTTAAGAATCTTTTCATCTAAAAATGGATCTACTTGTGCTTGTAGTTCAAAGGGACTGAGAGGCTCATAGCAATGTTTGGTGGTGGGTATTGTGTTTGAGGAAGATAAGATGGTTCAAAACTAGATGCAAAGTATTGATATGATATGCTTGAATCTTGTGATTGAACATTATAAGGATAGTAACCTTGGAATTGCCAATAAGGGTATGGATAAGCACTCAAATCCGTATCATAGGTGTATGAATGCGAATCATATCTCGGGTTTGAGAAATCATATGTATCATTAACATAAGCGGGTGCATAATTAGATGGTAAAAAGTAATCGTTCAACGTGGCACCCGGTGGTATATAATTATCGGCCATGTATAACTAATTTATTAAACAAGGACCAAGCAAAAAGTTAGAAATACGTTACAAGGGGTTGGTCCATGGACGAGACGTCCGTCGTCGACCGTAGACCGTTGATTCTCCTCACTTCGGCGTCTCCTAACAACAAGAAGATATAGCAATGTAAGTACGAGTCTCTTTATTCTATATTTTTTTTTTCTTTTTTTTGTTAAATATGAAACAAAATTTAAACTAAAGATATTTATCTGGAATATTAGACTAAACAAAGCAATTCAATCATCTCCTATATCACTCTCCGACAACCGCACCAAAATTTTGATAACGCTTGAAAAGTGTCGTGGCTTAACAAGTCTACTCAAAATTACAAATTTATAATCAAACTTCAAACTAACTACTTTGGGGGTAGCTAGCAGTGAGTCCGAGTCGAATCCACAGGGAATGCGTAGGAAAATAATTAAACTACTAAACTCAATCTAAGTATTCATACCATTAATTTGAGAAAAGATTCAGAATTGAAATTAAACTAACTTTATATTAAATGATTGGTAAATAAGAGAAAAGGTACCAGGGAGTTCTTAATCAATAATTAGGATTCTACCATGTCTTCCTAGGACTAGAACGAGCTAATCAAACTAAATGGTTTTCCTAATGGTTGATAGGTGAATGGCTAGTTCTCCATATCACTCAACAAGTTCGGGTTAGGATCCCTTGCCGGTGAGAGCAATTATTTAAAAGTCAGAAACCTAATGATTAGTTATGATCACCGATAATGAATCATCTGATTATGATGAATTCATTTTGAGAAAATAGTATAATATGAATTTAGGTGTAAGATCAAGATGGTTCTAGCACTTTGAGATCAACAAATAGAATGTATCAAGGATTAGCAGTTACCCTAGTGGTTCTAGCACTACGAAATCCCTAATCTTGAATTAAGATGAATAACAGATTAAGAGTTGGTCATAATGGTTCTAGCATTACGTGTAATGGTCCTAGCATCACAAGACTCTTAATCTTGAGAAGAAAATCCTCACATCCATGGTTCTAACATGAATGTTTTGATGAGAATCTCTAATCTCAAGCCCTAATATGCTCAAGACCTAGATCTAGGCATAAAGGAACAAATCATTCATCCACTAATAATAAAATCACATAAAGTTCATAAAGAAATTAAGATCAATCCATACAAACCATTCAAAGATGTATACAAACCCTAACTCTTAGGAATCCCTAACAGAAACCCTAGTTATATCATAAGAATCACATGGTAAAAAGTTTAGCTACTCATCTTTAGGGTTTGATCCGTGGATGAAGGTTGATGAAGCTTTTCTGCCATGGATTTCCTCCCAAAAAATTCTAAAAAGAAAACTTAAAAAGATGAAAAAGAAACTAAGAAAGAATGCTCCCTCTCCTTGGCCTCCAAGCAGCCAAGAGAGAGTCTAGAGAGCCCCTCAGAAACCCTAAAAGATGCCTATTTATAGCCTAGGTAACCCCTTAACTCGGATTAGATCTGGGCCTTTGATTTTGCTTAACTGCGATCAAATGATCGATCATTTAGGGGTGATGATCGATCATTTGAACCCAAAAAACTGGCTACGCCCGAGTATGATCGATCTTTTGAAAGGAAATGATTGATCATGTAAAATATGGCTCTCTGTCATCTCTGCTACAGTGCAATGATCGATCCATATAGGGGAAGATGATCCATCATCTGTTTTTCGTATTTACTCTTTTGCCATTCAGACTGCGCCATTGGTACTAAAAATACCGTAACTTCCTCTAGGAAACTCAGAATCACAAACCGTAAAATTCTCCCGAAACTAGACTTTCAGAGCTTTCCAAGTATATATGACACATCATCTGGTTCTTTCTGAGAAAATACAATTATGATGTCAAATATCGCCCATCTTTGCTCTTTTGCTCCTTTGCTCCTAGCAGGTTTTTTATTTATTCGTTTTAGCACTAAACTTGATCTAATCTTCGCTGAGGGTCCTAATACCTGAAATGAGGAGAAGTTGATCAAATAGCATTGCTCGGAGACTAACGAGACCTAGTTAAAATGGTGATTTGTGTAATTTTCACGTCTTATCACCCATTTCTCCTTTTGAAGGTTTTGCAAGAACCTCTCCGCAACGTGCCCGCCCTCCGTCAAGAATTCAGCAAACTTTGTCTCATAGAATTCAATAGTAGGTGCATATGCACATTCGGCAAATTTTTATATCATTTTATCCTTCAAGTTTTTACTGCAACATTTACGGTTGAAAGCATCCCTCAAATTATTCTTCAAATGAAAGAAGCAATAAGCATGATGATTCCTTGGAAAAACAATAGGCATAGCATTTAAAAGCCCAATATTTCTATCCGAAACAAATGTAATAGCACAATCCGGAGATAAGATTGCCTTGAGACACTCCAAGAACCACAACCAATTCTCTTTATTCTCAGAATCAACAATTCCAAATGAAAGCGGATACAAACCTACAACATTAATTGTAACAATCAATTCCTTGTATGATTTAAAAAAAGAGAACATAAAACATAAAAGAGAAAAGAGAAAACATAAAACTATCAACTGTAATAAAAAAAATGAAATTTCGAGATGTCACAGCTAACAAACTAGATACTCCTGCCATGTATATAAGATCATGAACAGAAAAGTGCAAACAGAGAAAAAGAGAATTTTAAACGTACCATGTATATAAGATCATACACTCTTATAATAAGTTTACATGTCTACAAAATAAGATGATCTAGAAACATAGCATACTCAACATAATGTAATTACACAAGGTGAAACATGAATAAAAAATGAAAACGGAAAAGAGAAAAGAGAAAAGAGAAAAGAGAAAAGTGCAAACAGAGAAAAGAGAATTTTGAACGTACGATGTATATAAGATCATACACTCTCAAAATAAGTTTAGATGTATACAAAATAAGATGATCCACAAATACATCATACTCAGCATAATGTAATTACATTAGGTGAAACATCAACAAATAGAAAAGAGAAAGAGAAAATAGCAAACAAAGAAAAGAGAATATTGATCGTACCATCTTTATCATATCATACACTCTCATAGTAAGTTTAGATGTCTACAAATAAAAGGATTTACAAACAATTCTATAATGGATAAACGAACAAAGGAATCACTTCCCAATAAATTAACAAATAACGAAAAACATAAGAAAAGATATGATGTAATGACTAAACAAACATAAAACACCAAGTTTGCTACAAACAAAACAGTTAGCATTAAGACCTCGACAGAGCTAGTGATCATTTCACGAACATAGAATGCAAACAAGGGATCACAGGAGTAAGGCGGGACAAAACAGACAAAGCGAGAGAAGGATAAAGAGATATGACGAAAATTACTAACCCACAAACCTCCAATACAAGAACGACGACAGAACAAACGAACAGTGGAGAATATTGCTAGCTTGCTTTTCGAATAGATACGCGAGAAGCAGACGATGCGGAGAACACGCTTCGGATGCCGCACTTGACGCTTCGAAACCGCTTCGGCTAATAAATAAAGGAATCAACTATAACCGCCTCGACAAATATAGTTGTATGATGGCCATGTTAATAACCAGTGACGTCATAGGGCTAGAAAGGTCATCAAAAATATATAACCAATCATAACTGATGTAAATTGGTGTTTATACCTTAAATCTAATGATAGGGGTGTGCCCATCAACAAGTTTCAAAAATTCAGTGTAAACACCAATTATCTATTAAATTTAATATGTAAATATTTTGTTATGAGTCACGTTTGGAACATATAATTCATATACGATGAAATATTTTTTAAAATAGTACATATGATGTAACCTCACATTCCAAAATTTTCAAACCGGATTTAGTTGATATTTATCTACTTGAAGAATACTCGTCACGAGTTTGTCAAGAAATCCGAGCTCAAATTGTCTACAAATTAAGTTACAATTAAGCAATCGTCTGATATCTATGCTGTAAATGTTTGTTATGTATTTGCGCTCTGAAACTATGATTTGATTTACTACACAAAGAGACGCCAAATAGATCAAAACATGAAACGACCCAGGACGAACCCTACGCCGGCAATCCCCACACACAGAGCCAGCGCAACCCACCACGGCGACGCCGGCACGGCGGCCTCCTCCTGCTCCTCCTCCTCTCGCATCTCCGGCGTGGACCTCTTCTTCTTCTCCTCCGTCTTCAACAGCGATACCTCGACCTCGAGCAGCTTCATCCATTGCCGATACGCGAACAGCCTCATCGACTCCTCCAGCATCAGGTCGGTCATCTCCTCTTTTCTCCTCTCCAATGCGGACGCCTTCTTCTCCGCCTCTCTCGCCCGCGTCTGTGAGAGTTGCAGCGCTCTCCGCAGGCTCGGGTTCTCTCCTCCTTGATTGGATCCCAATTCATCGTCCCAATCTCTCGCCTTTCTGCACATTTGTACGATTCGATTACTATCTCCCAAGATCAAACCCTAAAACAAGCAAAGGATAGCGAACTTACTCGGGTGCAATTGGTGGTGGAATGGAGGCTATTGGGTTAATGGCGGTGGGTTTCTTCGGATCGTCTTCGATTTGGAGGGGAGAGGAGAGCTTGAGAGGAGGGGGGAGGTCGCAATTGTCGAGGAGTTGATGCTGGTGACTGTGGTGGTGGTGGATGGGAACGCCGGTGAGGAGCTCGCGTTGGTAGTGGTCGAACTGCCAATCTAGGAACCATCTTTTGGCAGGAGGGGAGCAAGAGGCTGTCTTCTCGCGGCCGGGGAGGTCCATGGCCGGTGGTGGTCCAAAGGTCCGGCTTTTGGACTCCCTTTGCTTGGATTCAAAGAAAAGGAGGAGAGGAGATGGTGGTGTTGGGTAGGTGGGGTGTTGGAGGATGCGTGCCGCTATCGATACACAAACACTTTTCTTGCTTCGCAAGAATCACTTGCTTGCTTTTGCTCAGAATTGGTCATTGGCTTGTGAGTTATGCATCCCAAAACGAGTATTCCATTTGTTTGTTTTTGTGAACGTGTTAGTCTTTTAAATCTTATTTAATTGTATATAAATTTCTTAAATCTTATTTAAGTATCATATCAGTCCTTCAAATCATATAAATAATTATAAAAATAGGATTTTGGTATATTTCTAGGAAATATTCTGGGTATATTTCTAGGAACATGACTGTTAGTTAAGTGAATTTATTTGCTTGCATCAGTTGATATATTGCACCAGTAACTGATACAGTATTAGTTCATTTTATATTTAGTGGGTATGTATTGTATTAGTTGATATAGCTGTTTCATTCAATCTGTATTACATTGGTTATAAAATCACCTCCTATGTCCCTATGTGAGATTACCCCTCTCTCGATACATATCATATTTTTTCTTTATCTATTTTTTATTTAGCTATTTTCTTTCTTTAGATTTATTTATATCACTCAAATTTTAATCTTACGTTATGTAAAATATCCTTATGATGAAGACAAGGTTTTACATAAAGTATGGCAAACTAGATTTTGAGACAATTTGAGTTCCTTTCTTAGTTCTCTCTCTTGTTCCTTATTTATGCGGGCCCTCACAATCCCCATGATTTTCGCCAACTTGTATTAATATTAATTTAATTTTATTATGGGATTTTTTATCTTGATAGTAACAGTTGTATCTTTATAGGAATTTGATTGAAAAAGATGCAGAAGAACGGAATCGGATCTAATGAGTGGATTGCAGCTTTGATTACATAGGATTTTATTTTGGATGAGTTAATATGAGAGTCTATTTGTTTTGAAGCAATTCGACAAAATCAGGGCAACCCTTTTATATTCCTTTATTTTTAAGATTCACAAGTGCAGAATTATGAGAGGACATCACTAGCAGCTAGTTTTTTAAACATAAATTGAAGCAATGTTTGAATCTAAAGAGACCCGAGTGAAGCTTAAAAACCAGAAACAAGAGGGAACATATGGTAATCACTTTGACATTGAAGACATCACATGATTCCAAGGGCATTCTCCCCTTCTGCAAAATGTTGTAATACAGACTGAACCCTGAAGAATAAGAAGATGATTCCAGAGCAACCATGCAGATAGACTCCATAGTGACTGGTTCAAATATAAAAACCTTGTTCGCCACTCATCCTTATCATGTGAAATCTATATGCAACGACCACCCCACTTGTGTATAACCAAAAAGTTTTCCTAGTTTCTGGCTTCCTGCTGCAAGATATCCATACCTGAGAAACCAACTTCTGACATTGTAAAGAATCCTTGAGATCAAATTTCATCAGATACCGCTGAAATCAACAGTCAACAATCTTTCTTCATAGATGAACTTAATTAACAGAATACTAGAGCAGTGATAACAACTTAAAATGTCTCATGCAAATACTAGAGCAGTCAACATAGGCGAACTTTTATCAACAAAAAGCAACATAAAAACACTAGTGGATCACTTCAAGATCAATCTTTCTTCATGCAGGTACATTTCCCAACATTTGTACATAGTTGTATAAAGCATACAACAAACAATTTGATTGGAAAGCATAAAAAAAAATCTTTGCAGATACACTTGCACATTTTCGTTTAGGAAACAAACTAAAAATTAAACAAGATAGATAAGCAATGAGCAATATAAGAACAAACCTCTTTCTTTCTGAACTCTTTATAGTCATCAAATTGTTGTTGTCATTTGCTCTTATCCTGCTTGGATTCCTCTAAGCCTGGAAAACGTCCATGAAATGCTATAAGTTGTAACCAGAAAAGAAGGCAAAAAGCTAAAACATATGTGAAAATGGGATATTTGCCGCACCCTAGCATTGTTGGCAATAAACTTGTCAAGGCAAAACACCCTCAATCAGACCGACTTAGCCATGAAACCTCTAGCATCAATGTTCGTCATGAGGAGATGGTCATATGCCTAAACAAGGTCTTCTTGCTTGTAGCCTTTGCCATATTTTTCAAGACTCATAACTTCCCTATAGAGGTCATCAGCAAATTGGCATGTCTTCGAAGTCTTGAATTTCCAACAAGCCTGTCGAACAGAGTTTAACTAACAAGGCATTTACCTCCCACAATTAGTCTAAAAATACCAAGGCACACAACTTTAAAGAAACAAATGAAAACAGATGTAGAAATAGCTAAAGGAGGTTACTAGCTGTAGGGATATCTAGAGAGAGAAGGATTGTGTTTAACCCATCTCCTCACATAACACATGTTCAAGCGACAATAGTGTGTTCTCTACCAATCAAACCATTTAGGACACTCACCATAAATGAAAAATACTTCTCTCACTTGCTCATGGCCATGCAATGAGAATGGTCATGGCATGCATATACGATGCATGATAAGGTCAAAGAAAAAGGTTAAGGAAGTATGAAGTTAAGCTAGAATAAATTTGGGCGACGTAATGTGTTTTTAATGCCAAGCTTGACAGATCCACACATAGCATACCCAATCACATCATATCAATACCTAATCAAACATATCTTGGCTGTATAAAAAGCTCAAGCTGGCAGGGTCACCTTCGAGCATTTCACTGACCAAGCTATCCATGGCATCGTCACCACCAAAGGCCTCGGACAGTGGTTCTTGTTTGTAGTCTATGCTGCTCGCAAAGGGAAGGCTCGCAGGATCCTCTGAGTGACGCTCAGGAAGGTCAACAACTCCGGCTGGTCTCATGTCATCTTAGGCGATTTCAACGTCGTGGCGAACTCTGAGGAGAAGAGAGGAGGAAATGGATTCAAAAATAACACCTCTTTTATTGAATTCCTATCCTTCATCACTCAGGATGAATTGATCGATCTGGGCTTCAAGGGCCCCTCCTTCACCTGGTCAAATCAACAATTTGGATGGGCCAGAATCTTAGAAACGTTGGATAGAGTACTTGCTAGTCCCCTGTTGCGCGATTGGTTCCCTCAGGCTAGCATGTCACACCTACCTCGTTGCAGGTCCGATCACCGCCCAATCCTTCTCAGCTTGGCCACTGAGAGGGTGAGCTCCAGTCCTTCTCCGATCAAATTGCAGCAAATCTGGAATGTCCATCCTTCAAGCAAGGGGTGGCCAGAGCATGGAAGAGGAAGTGAAGAGGCTCGGAATAGTACGTGTTTCATGGGCGCATCAAGGAGCTCATGAAACTCGTGAAGACGTGGAGCAGGCGCGACGAGGGTGACATTACCAACTCTCATATTCACTTGGAGCATTATCTCCACAACCTGTACCTCCAGGAGGACCAAGGCCCCCTTTCCCTGCCCCAGGAGCAGCAGATGAGGAGTATCGAGC
This sequence comes from Narthecium ossifragum, assembly GCA_963920575.1. Taxonomy (NCBI): domain Eukaryota; kingdom Viridiplantae; phylum Streptophyta; class Magnoliopsida; order Dioscoreales; family Nartheciaceae; genus Narthecium; species Narthecium ossifragum. The sequence continues at coordinate 19,725,323 of OY986971.1, read as the reverse complement.
AGCATCTACTCGCCCTTGAAGTTCAACAAGAGACATACATTGCCCAACACTGCCGCAGATCCTGGGTGGTCGAAGGAGACATGAACTCTCGTCTCTTTCATCGAGGTGCTCGAGCTGGGCCGTTTTGCTCAAAAGTACAAGAGCTCAAACGTGAGGACAGAAGCATTACCAGAGGTTGTGGGCAACCAACACAGGTAGCACCACAAACGCTCTACCGCCTCTTCCCTCCATCTCCCCAGACACCAAAGCAAGCCTGCTGGGCTCTGTCACAGAGGAGGAAGTGCTACTAGTTCTCGAAGCTATGGGGAAGGACAGGTGCCCTGGTCCCGATGGCCTTACCGCAAAGTTCTTCCTTGAGCACTGGAGCGTCTTTGGACAGGACTTCATGTCCCTGGTGCAAGGCTTCTTCAGAGACTGCAAAATGCCAAGCGGACGGAACAACACTTACCTTGCCTTCATCCCCAAGTGCACCAACCCCCGACGCATCAAGGAATTTAGACCCGGTTCATTCGCATAGTCTTATTGAGGATGGACTTCCCTGACTCTTGGATCAATTGGATCATGGAGTGCATCACCACCACCCGGTTCTCGTTGCTCATAAATGGGCGGGTCTGCGGCTTCTTTCCCACCGCTTGCGGCCTCCGGCAAAGTGATCCGCTGTCTGCCTTCCTTTTCATCATCACGCAAGAAGTTCCCTCAAGACTCACCAGGATTCCTCTCTTTACTCTACAAGGCGTGGCTTACCAAGAGTCTGTAGCGCGCATCAGCCACCTCCTCTACGCCGACGATTGTCTCTTTGTCACCACTGCGAGGCGAGAGGAGGCCAAAAAGCTCACCAACATCCTGCGCCGGTACAGGAAGCTGTCGGGGCTTGAGGCCAATCCGGATAAGTCCAGTATTAAGTTCTCTCCCTCCACCTCCTCTTGGCGGAGGAGTAAGCTGTCTCATATCCTCCACTTCCCTAGGAAGGTCGACCCCTGGTGATACCTCGGCGTTCCTCTCGACTCGCGAAGAATCCAGGTAAAGGATTTCTCTTTCTTACTGGACACGGTTCACCAAAAGCTGGTGTCTTGGAGGGGTCCGACCAAGGGTACAGCAGGGCGGCCAGTGCTTGTTCAAGCTGTGTTGCAATCCATGCCTGTATTCATCATGACCTCCATACCGACCCCAATCACTGTTCTCAACAAGATCTATGCACTTGCACGGGACTTTCTCTGGCAAGGGAAGAGGGGAGCTCTCTCCAAGGTGGGATGGGATGTGGTTTGTCAGCATAAGATGCATGGAGGTCTGGGCCTCAAGGAGCTGAAGAGATGGCAGCTTGCATTTAGGATCAAGTGTGCCGCCAGATTCCTCGAAGCACAAGAGAGCGTTTGGACGACCATCTTTCACGCCAAGTATAGGTTTGCTGAGACTCTACCCAATCACAGAGGCTCATCCTCTATCTCCGCCCTCTGGCGCTCCATTTGCAATGTTGCGAGCTTGCTTCGCAAGCATCTGCGATGGGAGCTCAGCACATCCTGCCGCACTGACGTCCTCCATGATTGGTAGATAAGAGATGGCTCTCTAAGTGATAAGTCACAAAATATGCATAATTCACCCATTCAACTGGGCTTTGTTAGCTCTCAAGCAATGCATTTTTAATGTCTTTTCATATGATTTCAGGTACAAGAGCTTACGAGGAGAGTTGCATTGATTTCGGACCAAAAGACATCAATTACACAGAATCAACCATATTCGGATCGATCCAGACCTTTAATGGATCGATCCAGAAAATGTGAATCGATTCCAAAAATATGGATCGATCCAGAATCCTTTTCCAGAGAGTCATAACTCTCTGTTACACATCGGATCGATCCAGACATGGTGGATCGATCCAGAATATGTGGATCGATCCCAAAAATTATGGATCGATCCAAAACCCTTCTCTATAGAGCCATGACTCTCTGTTACATGTTAGATCGATCCAAAACCTGCATTGGATCGATCCCAAATATTATGAATCTATCTAGAACCCTTCTCCAGAGAGCCATGACTTTCTGTTACATATTGGATCAATCCAAAGTCACATTGGATCGATCCAAGCTGTTAGAAACCCCAATATTTACATCTTGGAAGACCGGCTGACGGTTAGAAATGCACGGTTCAGATCTAATCTGATGGTCCACAACCTAAGGCCTATAAATAGGGGATTTGGCTCTTATTTAGGGATCTTTTCTTCTCCTTTCTCCCTCCTTTTCTCCAGCCTTCTTCCCCCTTAGAATGAGAGAGAGATTTAGAGCTTCAAGGGGTGGATTTTGATGGAGAAGATGGGTAAAGCCTCATCCTCCATGGATCTCCCACTCAAGATGAGTAGCTAAATCCCTCTTCCTTGGGAATTTCATGATGTCCTAGGGCCTTCTCTTAGATTTCTCTTTTGATTCTTGATGTAATGACTCTTGTGAGATGGTTTTTGTATGAATTCACATGTAATTCCATATTTCTTTAATGAATTCCATCATTGAATGGTTGAATACCTCTTTTTGCATGTAATTGCTTGAGAATAAGATGATGCTTACTAGATGTTTGATTTAATTCCTCAAAGAAAAGGCTATGCTAGAACCATAGCCAACTCTAGGGGATGAATCCTTGATCTAGGGATAGGATCTTGAGGTGTTAGAACCATCCCAAGCCAAAGCTATCCTACCCACCATTCTTGATTTAGATGAGGGATGGGATTGAGGTATTAAACACATCTCAATCTAAGACCTTATCCATACAAAGCCTTGATCCTTTGCCAACGATATGACCTTAGCTAGTCCAGCGATTGTTGAGCTATGATTGAATTAGAGCCTCGATCATGGATCTTTACCTTGTTATGTACACGATGAGATGATCTTAACCCGACGTCTCTTTAGCGGCTAGCGATACTAACCCTACGCTCGTCGATCTCCTATTTTGACCATCTCGTTTAGGTGTCATTCATCTTGATTCATAGAGAAGACATTTAGACCCTAATTCGGATTGGAATTCCCTAGGAATTCTTTCTTGATAAATTTCCACCTTAGTTGCTTTTAGAATATTTTAGTTAGAAAACTCAAATAATCAATCCAATTGTTTCCAACTATTGTAGAGACTATATTGCATTTGTAATTCGACCATCCAATTCTTTGAGGATTCGACCCGTACTCCCATTAACTACGTTATAGTTAATTAGTAGTTCGGTAATTTGTTTTGTCCGTCATTGATTTAATTAACGACACATATCAAGGTGTGTCACTAAGCTCCTACCCCTGCCCGGTTAGCATCGATGATAGTTTCCTTTGCACCAGAGTACAGGATCTCTTCACTGAAGATGGGAGATGGGATATGGGCAAACTTTCCTCACTCTTTCATCCAAGCATGACTAAGCAACTCCTCCGCATCAACCTGACAGCCAATGCCACTCGCGATTGCCCCACTTGGGCATGGTACAAGAACGGCAGATTCACTACGCCCTCTGCTTACCAAATGCTGGAACACATGGACGAAAAACAGAGAACTGTGGAGGACTTCTAGCTATGGTGCAGCATCTGGAAAGCACCGGCAGGCCCGCGACCCAAGCTGTTCCTTTAGAAGCTCCTTCACGGAAGGCTGCCGGTCAAATCCAAGCTCTGGAGTCTCCGCCTTACCTCCGACAGTCTATGCCCTCGTTGTGGCATCGCAGAGGAAATTGCAGAGCATGTGTTATTTGAGTGCAGGTTTGCCCTGGATGTGTGGAACAGAGTATTAGCATAATCTGGCATTTGCGACTCTCAGTTCACCATGGACGGCTTCCTTCACCTACTTTGCAGGCCGCGCAAATCTGAAGAGACCATGCGAGCAGCCTCTGTGCTTGCCTACAGGGCCTAGTGGTTATGGAAGGACAGGTGCAAGGTCGTGGCATGGGAAGGGGGTCAAGACGCTCAAGGTATCACCCATCTGATTAGATGGCAATCACGGGAACACATCGGCGTAGCAAACCTTCGTAGGCGGGGAGTAGCCCCAGTTGAAGCAGTTGGAGCCCGGTTCCAGGTTGATGCTTCTTTCGACCCTCTCTCCGGCGTGGTCGGACTTGGCGCAATGTTTATCGATGAGGAGGATCTTGTCCTATGGTTCGTTATTAGTTCGCACAAGACTGACTCCATCTTGCTTGGCGAGCTCCATGCCATCCGTATGGCGGTCGAGAATGCCGTCCACCAAGGTTTCAGACAGATAACTGTTGAGAGTGACTCCATGCATGCGGTTCAGCTGATAGAGGGAAGGCTACCCTTAGTGGAGAATTTTAGAACCGTGGTTCAGGACATTTGGTGGTTGAGCCACAACCTCGCTGAGCTTCGTGTGACTTACATCCCCTGCGAGGACAACCTTCGTGCAGACTAGCTGGCTCGTGAGGCCCTGGAACTCTGTTTCGTCTTTGCTGACATCGAAGAGGCTAAGGGCCTTATCCTCAGCCCTCTTGACTTGCCTTATCACTAACCCTTAATTGGGTTTTTTAACCCTCGGGCTCAACTAATCAAAAAAAAAACCTAATCAAGCATATCTCCATACAATAACAATGCTTTTTATACAATCAAATTTGTCTGGGATTTGAACCAAGCAAAACATGGTAGGATTACAGTTAATCTGAAATAGCTATGATAGAATGGTTTGTGGAATCGAAGCTAAAATTGGTAGAAGTAGCAAGAGCATAGGCATTAAGGGAAGCGTGGTGATTGCATTTGTGGTGAGCGATGTGATTGACATATTATTATTTGCATTGGTCTTCTTTTACTACTACATGAGGTCTATTTCTTCTGAGAAGAAGGAAGAAGGGGGGATTCTTACAAGGTTTTTAAGCGAAGCAAGGAGTGCTGGTGTTTTCAAAAAGATGAATCTGAAACTTTTTCAGAAAGTCTTGAGCAGCTTGATATTGTACCATTAAATCATGATGTTAATAGTTCACTCCATAGTAAAAACGAGAATCAACGAAAAACAAACAGAGGAAGAGAAAGAAACATAGTGAGAGGGGGGGGGGGGGGGGGGGGTCACCTTAATGGTTGGATCTGGGCTCCGGCGAGGAAGGCAGCTTCAACCGAAGAGATCGAAGAGGAACTCTCGGATGGGGGTCACCCTCAGACAAAGGTGAGGCACTCAGATGGGCGATGCTCTCACACGGGCTAGAGGAACTTATGGGGGAGAGGGACAAGGTGAAGCTATCAGTCAGGGAAGGCCGGATCTGGCATCTTCCTCGCCTTATCTAACCTATTTTCCACTGGATTTGGCCTCCGAGAAAGAGGGGAAGGAAAGAGGGGGAAGAAAGCGAACAAACGGGTGAGCTCGGGCGAAATGAGGCGAACGAGCTCAAGGAAATGAGGCGAACGAGCTGGAGGAAATGAGGCGGACGATCGGAGAAAGTATCATGTGATGCATCACGTGATATCACGAGATGCATCAACTGATGATGCAATCCAACCAATTTTAGGTGATGCAATCAATTTTGCTGCATCACCTGGTGCCACATGAAATCATCTTTTTGCATCATCTAATGCAGCATCAGTTAATGTATTTGATCAATTAAGTATTGGTTTGTACCATGATGCTGCATCAACAGGCAACAAAACGATTAAATGATGTAGCATCATGGTATTCGATACGGTGTCCAATCATCTATCCTAAATCTGGGTTTGAGTCGGGTGGATGGAATATAGGTTTGAGTCCTATTCCGTTTGATCTGGGTTTGAGTCGGGTGGATGGAATATAGGACCACGTCACCCCGGTTTAGGTGTCCTGTATTCGATACGGTGTCCAATCATCTATCCTAAATCTGGATTTCTAACTTGGAAAGTGACTTGCGTATTGGGCTTTTTGGTGACCACCACATAGCCACTCAAATTGCGACCCGCAAGTGGTGGGTGATCCGCATTTGTTCTTTTGAGAATATTATTAGTCCAAACTAAAGATTAATATCCTAAAAAGAAAAGTCCTTCCAAAAATTGCGTTTGAGGTTGAGGTCACACCAGGTGATAACGTTACACGCAGAGCTTTTAATGTGGTTTGGGAAAAATGTGGGGCGTGACTATAGACCCATGGTTTGGGTTATTTTAGTTTTGTGCTCCGATTGTCAGCACACATTTTTATTTTGAGAAAAGCATTGAGCATTTAATCTTGATATAAGAGATGAAATTCCAAAATCGAGAAGAGATTGACATAAGAGGGAAGGTATCTGAAGTTTCTCGGTTCTTGATGCCCCTCAAGTTTTTTTTTTGTTTGAGTAATCAGACTGTAATGTTTATTTTATTAAGTTTTTATGTTGTTGCTAATCTGACCAAGATTTGTAATCTGACCAGGCTTAGGTCAATACGGTATGTATCACTGTCTGATGTGAGTTTTGCCTGGCCTGGTGATGAGAGCCTTGTGGCCTGGATTGTGCTGTGTAATTGGTCGTAGGTTTTAGCTCATAAAAAAAAAAACCATCAACGAAGTAAAAGTGAGGGGAAATTGGACGTTTTGTTTAACCAGATTCAAATTACCCTTCCAACATGAGTTGAACGCCAAAGATTTGAGTATTGACTTGGTAAAGATAGTACCTCAGTCTTTCCATTTGAATTGGTAATCACACCTTGATTTCTGAAATAATTACATTCTTCTTCGTGCAGAATAACTAACTAGCTAAAAATGTTGGATTTTATGCTGTCCTCACTATTGTCTTCATATAATCCGATCTATTAATTAAGCATATATTTTAGTTTTTTTGGGTCAAACTAATATCTGTTGATTGGCAAAAGACAAGAACTTGCTAAAAGATGCATACTGTAGTTAACGGGATGGAAATTTTGAAATGCAATAGTTTCTCACAATACAGAAAAAAAAAACTATGAAGGCTATATATCCAAAAAAACCCTAAATCCTAATCTATTTGAAAGTTCAGCATCACTCATAGTCCTACCATTTTCAGAGTTTTTCCACATCATTTAATCGTGTTATGAAATTTTGAAGAATGTAGGAATAAAGAAAAAAAAGTAGCACATGGACTGCATGCATGGCTTCCAGAATTCACAAGGTGTTCCTTTGATAAGAAACAATGAAACCATCGTAGATCCTTTATATTTGGCCAGGTAGATTTCCTATTTCATATCAAAATCCCCTCTTCTCAAACACTATAGTTAAATACAATCAGAACTTCAGTGTTGGTGAAAATTCGGTATGTACAATCAGCAACAATTTCATCAACCCCCTATAATACCTCTTTCAACACCTCCGCACAAATTCATCAGCTATAACTTGATTTTTCTACCTCAGTTTTCTCATTGGAAGCGTCTTCGGCTTCTGCATCTTGATCTGATATCCTGACAGCGTCATCGTCATCGTCATCATCATCGGTAGGTAATCTTCTAAGCATTAAACGAATTGGCCTCCCCATCAATCTCTATAGCAAGTAAGAACACAAGCTGGAATTTTAGTTCCTTATTTCAACAATTAGTCACTACATGCAACAGATATAGAATTCACCTTCCCATTGAATCCACTGATAGCAGCCTCAGCTTCTTCCTTTGATGGAAATGATACAAATCCATAACCTGCTGATATTCTTGGATTGGTCTGGAAAATAACCTCAGCAGATAAAACATTCCAATTTGCGCCAAAGAGTTCTCGGAGATCCTTCGATCTTACTCTCCAAGCCAAATTCCCGACGAACACATTGTAGGACGTCGAAGCTGAAAATTTAGTCACATGAGAAGAATTTTTCTTCCTAGACCTCGCATAGTCGACGTTTATCACACGGCCATCGAAATCCTGGATGAGAATTTCCAACACTATCGAAGATTACAAACGAAGTCTTTTTTGGTGAAATAGTCTAAAATTCCTATTTTCCATGAACCAGGATACTCACATAAGAATTGAGATTGTTTAGTGCTGCAAGAGCTTCCTCCTCTGAAGACATGGTCACAAATGCCAGTCCCCTATTTCTACTGCTATTGTGCATGGAAAGCTGTCTCAGCCATGGAAAGAAAAGAGTGAGAATTGTTGGAATGCAATTTAGGTAATTGAATTCAGCCTCTTGCATTACTCATGCATAATTCTTGCCCACAACAACTTAAGCTATGATTTTAAATAGGGGAAGAGAGCCGGACCTCGATGTCGACGACGGTCCCATGGCTCTTGAAGAGGGTCCGGATGTCGTCCGCCGTGGACGTCCACGGTATATTCTGGGCGATCAGCCTTGTTCTTGGCTGCCCAGAACTCTCCACCAGATCCTCTTCCTCTACCGCTGCTGTTGATGCTGTTGAGCTGCTGTTGCTGCTTAGAGGGATGATAGGATTGGTGCCCCTAATGAAGGACAGGCTTCTTGTTGCTCTGTTTCTAAGAGTGGCAGCTGGAAGAAAGGAGAAGGGGTGGTGTTGTTGGCATGGGGATGTGTTTGAAGGAGGAGAAGAGAGTTGGAGGGATGAAGGGAGTTGGAGTAGTGCGAGAGCCATTGGGAGTAGAGAGTTATCCTAAGTCCAACATCCATCCATATAGGTTGGTGCCTGGTGGATGGGGTGCTCTGGAATGATGTGTTCTAATGGGCCTTAAAAATAGTAGTTTTCTCTGCACTAAGAACTGCATTGAGATTTAGGATTTTATTTTATTTTTTAGGGTTAGGGCTGAGGGATTGGGTCAACTTTTGGGCATGTTGGATTTGGTGGTGGATTGAATAATTTCGAGTCAGGTTGGTGGTAGGTTGGATCGAAGTCGTCTTTGATAGAACCAATTGGGAAGATATGAGTGCAATTGATCAAATTCGAATCTTTACTCTTGGCTTAAATCCAATTTATTTTTTATTTTGCAGTTTATGGTTGTCTCATGTTTTCTAGAAAAACAAGTCATTTTGGTATAGAATCCTTATTTATAAATCGAGGATTCCTAACTTGTAAATGGTCTATTTTGTTTAAAAAAAAAAGACAAGACAACCCTATGTTTTTTTTTTGATGAGTTGAGCCAAAGGCTAAAAAGTTTATTTACAGAACTTGGTTCAGGGCAAATAGCTCATCATCAGCCTGCCATATAAAACCACTGCCAGCATCACAACACCATCTTGCAACCCGGTCTGCTTTAACATTAGCAGACCTTGGAATGTGAATAACCATCACAGACTCGAACTCCAAATATAGCCTCCAAATTGTCTTGACAAGTTCCTCAGTTTCACTCGGCCAAGCTCTCTGCCCCGAGAAAATCCCAACCACCTCCTTCGCATCCGATTCAATGATTAATCGGCGATCATTTCTTGTTCTTACCCACTCCAATGTACGACACAGCGAGAAGTTCCACTTCGAATACTGACTGAACCACAACCTCTGCACCCTGTACCCATCACAATGCTCCACTAGAGTCGCAGGGCACTACTCCAACCGCTGCTTTGTGGTCAGCACCCACCTCACATGAAGCATCCACCTAAATTATCAAAGAACCTTCGCCTGGACGCTCCACACCATCGCTAGGAGGCTTCCGCTGAGCCAAAAATTCCACCGCCAATCCTCTTGTCCGACGTGCCACTGTATCTGTAATTTTACATAGCTCCCCAAATACTCTCCCATTTCTTTCCTTCCAAGTTAACCACACCCCATAACCTAAGTAAGCTTGAAGTTTTCGGACGCCCCGCTGGCTTGAGGACCGCGAGAATGCCCTCCTCAAGTTGTCCTGGTTCTAGTTGCAATTGTCGATCCCCTCCTCTTGCAATAAGAGGTTAACCACCCGTCGAACAGAGTAGCACTCAAACAGGGCGTGCTTAATCGTCTCCTCCACTCCACATCATGGGCATCCCCTATCACCAGATTGGCAAATGCGCTACAAGCTCTCCTTGACTAGCAACTTTCCCCGCATTGCTTTCCATAAAAACTGGAGAATCTGAGGCCAAACC
>OY986971.1:19343011-19715249 GCA_963920575.1 Narthecium ossifragum | reverse complement strand
ATAGAAAAAGATCTAACAGCTTGAATGCTTGTAAACGAAATGAAACTTAACTACAATAGCATGCAAGAATTAAATGAAAGAAGGGTTAGAGAGATAAGACCGATTTATAGTGGTTCGGCCCAACTCTTGGTCTACGTCCACTTCTCTCAAGGCTCTCCTTGAGGTTCCACTACTTGCAAATCCTTTACAAGCTTTTTCTCCAAGCTTCCTAGTACTTGGTGACCTTACAATCACAGCCACTTGTTGTTGAACAACTCTCAAAATACCTCTTCACACTTGAAGAAGGCTTACAAAGGCTTTAGCTCAAAGGAGAATAAGTAGAAATCTTTTCTAGAACTTACTCAAATGATCTCAATAATAAAGATAAAAGTTGTAGCAAGTTTACATGAAGGAACTACTTATACTTGGGCTTCAACCAGCTCATTTAGGAGCTCCAACGGCTCCCTGTAACTCTCCAACGGCTAGTTTTTTACTTTGCGCGCTGCTGGCGGTCGATCCATGCATCGTCCGTCACGTATAAAAAACTCAGCCTTTTTGCTCGACGGTCGATCCACGCACCGTCCGTCACTCTCACGATCAACCGTGACATCGACCGTCACATCGTCCGTGAGCCTCTGTTGAGAAGGTCGCTTCCCAGGGTCGATGCTCGGATCGACCGTCGCTCCTTAACTTTTCTTCATTTATGCGCCACGGTCGACCGCCGCATTGACCGTCGCATCGTCCGTAAGCCTCTGTGAAGAAAAACGCTTCCCAGGGTCGATGCACCGATCGACCGTCGCTTCTTCACATTCTTCATTAATGCGCCACGGTCGACCGCCGCATCGACCGTCGCATCGTCCGTCAGACTGTGAAGAAAAACACTTCCCACGGTCGATGCACCGATCGGCCGTGAGCCAATATGCATATTGCCAAGTATGAAACATTCACCACGGTCGATCCATGGATCGACCGTCACATTCCCACGGTCGATCCTTGCATCGACCGTCAGTACAAAAATAACTTAAAAATTGAATTTAAGATTTCCAATTAAAGGGGTAATAAATGTTAAACATATATTTTATCATTTAATGTATATTGGCATCATCAAAACAAGGTTAGGATCAACAATCTCCCCCTTTTTGATGATGACAATCCTTTTAAATGTGATGATAAAATATTTTGACTCCCCCTTAACCAATGCATCCTTTTCTTCCAAAAAATGTGTTCTAAAGTTAATTTTCAAGATGCACATAAGTCATATATCTTTAAAATGATATTAAAAGTTCCATTCAAGATATGTTGACATAATGGTTTGGATTTTAGCATGTTCACTTCTTTTCAATAACAACATTTAAGCTTTCATGAAGTGATTTCATATTGAATTATAACATTGTATTAATACATCATAGCAATATCCAAACACATCTGCATTTAATTCAAAAGATTCCAACACTTACATACAATACTTCCATTCAAAATCATTTGGAAAACTTTGGACTTACAAAAACATTCATTTCAAAACCAGGTTTTCCAAAATACAAGATAAGAAATGTAGAAATGTAGGGCTATTGTTCACATTCTTCACACTTTTTCTCCCCCTTTGGCATTATCAAAAAGAGGTAAGGAGGATGGGGAATTAGGATCAATCAGCTGAAGGAGTGCCAGATGGAAATTCATTCTTGATGTAGGCGAAAATCTTGTCAAGTTGCTGAGACATCTTGGCTTGATCTCCGGTGATTGTTGCTTGGGAAGTCTTGATGTCTCCTAGACTTAGTTCCATTCTTCCCAATCTAGCTTCAAGATCATCAAGCCTTTGTGTCGTGTTGCGACGAACTCGGCTACTAGAGGATTCTCCTTGATGTCCCTCAAGTAAAGGCTCTCCCCCTACATTTTCTTCATCATGTTCTTCTTAAGGCTCATCATCTTCATCTCCACTGACATCAGGCCAACTGAGGCCTAGAGCTCGTTTGGCGGCCTTCATCCTCTTGTAGGTGGACTTGTTGAAGGGTTGAGAAAGGGGTTTCCGGTCATCATCGGCTAGGTTTAGGGTGAGGGCTTGGAAGATTGTTGTTAGAAGCCCCCCAAAAGGAAGTGATTGCCTAGAATTTAGATTAAGCATCTCCTTGATAAGGAGATAACCTAGGTTAAGAGGCTTCTGCCTAACCATGCAAGAAAGAACATAGGCATGGATGGGTTTTAAATGATCATGATGGCCAAGCTTAGGAAATAGGTTTGTTCCTAGGAAGTGGGCAAGCTCCCTAAATCGTTGGTGTAGGCTATTTAGCTCTATAGGGTTTTTCTCAACAAGTAGGGCCTTAAGGATTGCCTTCCTCCCTTGTTTGTCTTTATCAACTCTATTTAGATCCTCATAAGAAGTGAAGTATATGCACTCTCCTTGATTAGGTGCATCTAGTAGCTCATTCAACCATTCTATGGTAATTTTGATTTCATTACCATAGACATAGCTACTAATAGCTACATAACCTTCATCATCTATATCCTCAGTCATATTGCAATAAAAATACCTAACCATTTCGGGATAGATGTACTGAGGCATCTCTAGGAATTTCTTCTAACTCATATCAGTAAAAAAACGTTCAACTACACGTTCCTTTCCTACAGGCAGTTGTAAAGCTCTACCGGAGACAACGAATTTATCCTTAAATTCAGGCCAGGATTTATACCTATCCATATCTAGGAAGAAGTAGTCGTCGTAGGAAGGGGTAGGTTGAGGATTGGATGAAGAACCTCCTTGCGCTTCTTTAGCTTTCTTTGACCCGGGTGGCTTCTTTGCTGCTGGTTTTTTCCGTTTCCCAGCTGGACTTGGTTCCTCAGGTGGAGGAGGGCCAGTATTTTTGGTACGAGGCATGGTGCACCAGTTTGTTAGGGTTTTGAGAGGGGTAGAGAAGATCGTGGCTTGAGAGAGAGGAGGAGGAGGAGTGGCTGCGGACGTTTAAAGGAGTTAGGGCACGATCGAACCAGAGAGGTGAATGAAGGGTGATAGGGAGTTATAAGGGGAGATTGGAGAGGAAATGTCGAAAAAGCCCCTACTTAAGTTGTCACACGGTCCGTGGCAGTCGACCGTAAGAAATTGGCGGTCGATCGTCGCGAGCATTTTGTGTGAAAAGAAAATCCGACGGTCGATCCGAAGACTTGGCGGTCGACCGTCGCACACATTTTGTGTAAAAAGCCATCGCACGGTCGATCAAACGAAGTTGGCGGTCGACCGTGGAACACAATGGGTCTAAAAATTACATCCCACGATCGATCCGAGGAAGTTGGCGGTCGACCGTCCAGTGCGAATGTACGCACAGTCGACCGTCAAGAAGTCTGGATCGACCGTCAGTTCCAGAAAGTGATTTTTGAAATTCAATTTAAAATCAATTTTAAATCAAAACATCACAAATCTTTGCATGCACGTGTAACTAAATATTATGAGACAAAAATCACTCATTAATCATGATATTAACTTAATTTACCAAAATTTAGCATTCAAGTTGAATATGGTATGAAAAGCAGTTAAAGAGGTGACCATACCTTTTCCTTTTAGCTCCTTTATTTTGGACATCCATTGGACATCCCAAGCTCCCTTAGTAGATTGAGAATTCTGTCTTCACTCAAGGGTTTGGTTAGAATATCTGCAATTTGATGTTCGGTGCTAACAAACTCAAGTACAATATCTCCTTTTTGTGCGTGATCACGAAGGAAATGATGTCTAATTTCTATGTGCTTTGTTCTAGAATGTAGGATGGGATTTTTAGATAAGTTTATGGCACTAGTGTTATCACATCTAATGGGTATTTTGCCTACATGTATGTTATAATCTTCCAATTGCATTTTCATCCAAAGTAGTTGTGCACAACAACTACCCGCCGCAATGTATTCCGCTTCGGCGGTGGATAAAGCAACTGAATTTTGCTTCTTAGAAAACCAAGAAACAAGTGCATGACCAAGAAAGTGACATGTACCACTTGTGCTTTTTCTATCAAGTCTACATCCGGCAAAATCCGCATCGGAGTAGCCAATTAGATCAAAGGATGATCTTCTAGGATACCACAAACCATAATTTTGGGTTCCTATTAGATATCTAAAGATCCTTTTGACCGCAACCAAATAAGATTCCTTAAGACAAGATTGATATCTAGCACAAAGGCAAACACTAAACATGATGTCTGGTCTACTAGCGGTCAAATAGAGTAAAGAACCAATCATCCCTCTATAAAGTGTTTGTTCAATGGGTTTCCCATATTCATCCTTGTCTAATTTTAGTGTTGTACAAATGGGGGTTCTATAAATTTTGGATTTTACAAAATCATATTTCTTGAGTAGGTCTCTAGTGTATTTGGCTTGATTAATAAAGATCCCTCCTCGAGTTTGCATGATTTGTAAACCAAGAAAATAATTGAGTTCACCCATTAAACTCATCTCAAATTCACTTTGCATGCATGTGGCAAATTCTTCACAAAGTTTATCATTTGTAGAACCAAAAATAATATCATCAACATAAATTTGAACTAAGAGCAAATCTTTGCCTTTTGATTTGTTAAACAATGTAGTATCAATTTTTCCTCTACAAAAGTCATTATCCATCAAGAATTTGCTAATCCTTTCATACCAAGCTCTAGGAGCTTGTTTTAATCCATACAAGGCTTTAGTGAGTTTGAATACATGATCTCTCAATTTATAGTCTTCAAAACCGGGGGGTTGTTCAACATAGACTTCTTCTTTTAGTAAACCATTTAAGAAGGCACTCTTAACATCCATTTGATATAATTTGAAATCTTTGTAAGATGCAAAAGCTAAATGTAGTCTTATTGCCTCAAGTCTAGCTACCAGTGCAAAAGTCTCATCAAAATCAATTCCTTCTTGTTGGTTGAAACCTTTTGCAACTAGTCTAGCTTTATTCCTTATAATTGTTCCCGATTCATCCATTTTGTTTCTAAAAACCCATTTAGTACATATAACGGGATGATCATGAGGTCTAGGTATCAAATTCCAAACTTCATTTCTTTCAAATTGATTCAACTCTTCTTGCATTGCTAGGATCCAATGATCATCCTCTAGTGCTTTCTCTATCGTTTTAGGCTCAATTTGAGATAGGAAGGCTAGATTTGCACAAGTATTTAAAGAAGATATAGTTTGGATTCCTCTTGATGGTTCACTAATTATCAATTCCTTTGGGTACGAAGATGAAAACTTCCAATCTTTTGGCAACTCATGATGTTGATCACTAGGTATAATCTCAAGGGATTCCTCAAATCTAACATTCAATTCTTCAACATCATTTTGGGTTTCATCCAATAAGTCTTTTGATTTGTCATTTGGGTTTTCCTCATCTTTACCATGATCAATTCTACTAGGAATTAAAATCATTTCATCAAATGTCACATGCATTGATTCTTCAACCACCAAAGTCCTTTTCTTGAAGATTCTATAACTTTTGCTTCTTCCCGAATATCCAAGAAAGACTCCTTCATCGGATCTAGCATCAAATTTTCCAAGATTATCCTTGCCATTGTTCAAGATAAAACATTTGCAACCAAAAGCTCTAAAGTACCCAATATTTGGAATTCTTCCTTTCCAAAGCTCATAAGGGGTTTTCTTCAAAATGGGTCTTAAGGTTACTCTATTTATCACATGGCAAGAAGTATTAATTGCTTTGACCCAAAAATACTTAGGAAGATTATTTTCACATAATAAAGCTCTAGCCATGTCTTATAGGGTTCTATTTTTCCTTTCAATAACACCATTTTGTTGAGGGGTTCTAGGTGAAGAGAAGTTATCGGAAATCCCGTTGTCATCACAAAACTTTTCTAGATGGGAATTCTTGAATTCTCCTCCATTATCACTTCTAATGCATGTAATGAGAATACCTTTCTCATTTTGGACTCTTCTATAAAAGTTAGTGAATTCCTCAAAGACTTCATCTTTGTGTGCTTGAAAAATCACCCAAGTGTATCTAGTATAGTCATCTACTAAAACAAAATATGAGCTACCACCTAAGCTAGTTTGTTTAGTAGACCCAAAAAGGTCCATATGAATGAGTTCTAGTGCTCTTGTGGTGGAAACTATATCTTTAGATTTGAAAGAGGATTTTACTTGTTTTCCTCTTTGACATGCATCACAAATCTTATCTTTCTCAAATTTGATCTTGAGAAGTCCAAGAACAAGGTCTTTTCGAGAAAGTTTGGATATTAAATCCATGTGTGCATGTCCAAGCCTTCTATGCCATAACCAAGAGTTTTCATTTAAGACACTAAAGCATACATCATTATGGCAAACAAGATCATCAAGATAGAATGTGTATACATTACCATCACGATGACCTACTAGCAAGATTTTATCACTAAGAGCATTCTTAACATAGCATTTTGAATCTTCAAAAATAACTTTGTTACCTCTATCACATAATTGACTAATGCTAAGCAAATTATGTTTCAATCCTTCAACTAAGAGAACATTTTCAATAATAATGGAAGAGGTTTTACCAATATTGCCAATGGCAATAATTTTTCCTTTTCCATTATCTCCAAAAGTCACCATTCCTCCATCTTTAGATTGAAAGGTTGAGAACATGCTCCTTTCACCCGTCATATGTCTTGAGCATCCACTATCAAGGTAGCATCTTTTAGTCTTTGTGTTGGTCTTGATCTTGGATCTCATGCAATCCTACAAATAGGAGATCAAACCTTGATTTTTGGTACCCAAATCTTTTTGGGTCCATTTGCATTAGTACTATGCATAAGAGAAGAAGATGAATATCTAGGTGACCAGATTTTCTTAGCATTAGCATTCTTCATGAGATAGCAACTAGGTGCAATGTGACCTACTTTGCAACAATAATGACATGTAGGTGCTTGTGTTACCTTAGGAGGATGAGAAGAAGCTTTAACAAAGTTAGTCTTCTTTTGGTTGTTCACCTTCCTAGGGTTGTAGCCAATTCCTTCCTTATTTAAGGAGTTCCTTTGGCTATCAAGGATCTCATCTAGCTTATCTCTACTTTTCATAAATTTAGCTATAGTGATTTTTAGGTCATTAACCTCTAGAGTGAGATCTCTCTTGGATTTCCTCAAGAAGATAAGTTCCCTTTGCATATCATAGTTTGTGTTCTTCAATATGGTGAGCTCATATTGAGTGTCCTTGAGTTCATCCTTAAGTGTGTCATTTGTGTCACAAGACTTGTTCTTTAGCATGAATTTGTTTTTCTTTTCTAAGGTTCCAATCATATGCATGACATCTAATTTGTCTTCTTCTACTTTCTTCAAGTCCTTACACGTAGCATGGTATTTCTTTTTAAGGAATTTGAAATCATTATCTAAAGCATGATAAGCATCAAAAAGTTCTTCAAATGCAAGCTCATCCTCTACCTCATTTTCTTCTTCTTCCTCATCTCCATGTGCCATTAAGCATATGTTGGCTACCACTTATTTTTCTTCATCGGATGAGGTCTCCACATCACTTTCTCCCCAAGTAGCCACCATTGCCTTCCTATTATTGAACTCCTTCCTTGAAGGCTTCTTGAGTTGAGGGCAATTGAACTTGTACTGTCCGGGTTTTCTACACTCATAACATATGATTTCATTTGTGTTAGAAGAAGTAGGACTGTATTTTTCACCTTTGGGGAATTTCTTCTTGAAGAATTTCTTTTCTCCTTGGCGTTTGAAGATATTTTGTATTCTTCTTGATATCATCGCCAACTCCTCATCGTCATCTCCATCACTTGAATCGGATGAGTCTTTACTAGATGACTTGAAGGCAACCGTCTTCTTCTTTTTATCTCCCTCTTCGTTGCTCCTCTTCAAGTTCATCTCATAGGTCATGAGGGAACCCATGAGCTCATCTAGTGGCAGTTTGGATAGATCCTTGGCTTCTTCGATCGCTGTCACTTTAGGATCCCAAGACTTAGGTAGACACCTAAGAATCTTCCTCACAACCTCATCGTTAGCATAAATTCTTCCAAGAGATTCAAGCATATTTAATATGTTAGTAAAACGTGTAAACATTTCACTAATAGTTTCATCATTCTTCATGCAAAATAGTTCATACTCATGTACAAGCATACTTATCTTAGACTCTTTAACCCGGCTAGTTCCCTCATATGTAACCTCAAGTTTGTACCATATCTCTTTTGCTGATTTGCATGTAGAGACCCTATTGAATTCACTAGGACTAAGGGCACAAAATAGAAAGCTTTTGGCCTTGGCATTAGTTTGAAGGTTTTTGAGATCAATTGGGGTGTAGTCACTCTTTGTCTTTGGGACATCTTTCCCATCAACAATTTTAGTAGGGACATAAGGTCCATCCTCTATTACCAACCATGCCTCATAGTCCATGGATTGAACAAAAATTTCCATTTTTGTTTTCAAGTAATTGTAGTTTGAACCATTGAAGTAGGGTGACATTTTGGTAGCTTGTCCCTCTATGTTTTCCATCTCTAGATAGGATCCTCTAAGGGTTGTTACACCACTAAATTAGAGACCTAGTTCTGATACCAATTGAAGGTCTAAGAGGGGGAGGTGAATTGGACCCTTTTCGAAAAACTAGATTGATGGAAAATTCAGATAGAAAAAGATTTAACAGCTTGAATGCTTGTAAACGAAATGAAACTTAACTACAATAGCATGCAAGAATTAAATGAAGGAAGGGTTAGAGAGATAACACCGATTTATAGTGGTTCGACCCAACTCTTGGTCTACTTCCACTTCTCTCAAGGCTCTTCTTGAGGTTCCACTACTTGCAAATCCTTTACAAGCTTTTCCTCCAAGCTTCCTGGTGCTTGGTGACCTTACAATCACAGCCACTTGCTGTTGAACAACTCTCAAAATACCTCTTCACACTTGAAGAAGGCTTACAAAGGTTTTAGCTCAAAGGAGAATAAGTAGAAATCTTTTCTAGAACTTGCTCAAATGATCTCAATAATAATGATAAAAGTTGTAGCAAGTTTACATGAAGGAACTACTTATACTTGGGCTTCAACCAGCTCATCTAGGAGCTCCAACGGCTCCCTACAACTCTCCAATGGCTAGTTTTTTACTCTGCACGCTGCTGGCCGTCGATCCATGCATCGTCCGTCACGTATAAAAAACTCAGCCTTTTTGCTCGACGGTCGATCCACGCATCGTCCGTCCCTCTCACGGTCGACCGTGACATCGACCGTCACATCGTCCGTGAGCCTTTGTTGAGAAGGTCGCTTCCCAGGGTCGATGCTCGGATCGACCGTCGCTCCTTGACTTTTCTTCATATATGCGCCATGGTCGACCGCCGCATCGACCGTCGCATCGTCCATAAGCCTCTGTGAAGAAAAACGCCTCCCAGGGTCGATGCACCGATCGACCGTCGCTTCTTCACATTCTTCATTAATGCGCCACGGTCGACCGCCGCATCGTCCGTCAGGCTCTGTGAAGAAAAACACTTCCCACGGTCGATGCACCGATCGACCGTGAGCCAATACGCATATTGCCAAGTATGAAACATTCACCACGGTCGATCCATGGATCGACCGCGACATTCCCACGGTCGATCCTTGCATCGACCATCAGTACAAAAATAACTTAAATATTGAATTTAAGATTTCCAATTAAAGGGGTAATAAATGTTAAACATATATTTTATCATTTAATGTATATTGGCATCATCAAAATAAGGTTAGGATCAACACCATATTGCATAGTTCATGATCCCAAGTCCTCCCCACTCCTTCGGATTGCACACATCGCGCCAAGCCACTGCATTAAGACCTGCTGGCTTTCCTTTCCACAAGAAACTCCGACACAAGCCTTCCAAGCTGTTGATGACAGGAACAGGAAGAACAGAGGTAGTCATCGCATGAACAGGGATGCTCTGCAAAACCGACTTCACCAGTGTGACCCGGCCAGCTTCAGACATATTCTCCACCAAAGGTGTGAAGTCAGCGATCCGGAGCTTCTTCGAGCTGAGGGGTGAACCAAGGGATTCCCAGCCCTCTATTTTCTCCCCAACTCGCAAGATCCCATGGATGGCGATACGTCGGTACTTGTCAACTGTCCTAGAAAATCTCACGCTGCTCTTGCTAGGGATCATTTCAAGCCCAGTCAATACATGGAACAATGTAAGCTTCAACCTTAGTTTTCTCTCCTCAAGACAAGTAGCCTGAGTCACAAGGAGGCAGTCGTCTGCATAGAGAAGATGTGAAATATTGAAATCGGATCCTCGGAAATTTAGTCCCTCCAACCTCGAGTCCGAGCTCTCAAGGATTCTTGACAATGTCTCCTACGCAAGAATGAAGAGATAGGGTGATAACGGGTCCCCCTGTCGTAGCCCTCGCTTAGAATGAACCCGGCCATGCACCTCACCATTTATGATAAAGGAGTACCTCACATCATGTACACAAGTCATTATCGAATTGATCCAAATAGCAGGGAATTCCATCCTCCGCATAACTGCTTCAAGGAAGGACCATCGAACTCGATCATAGGCCGACATGAGGTCCACCTTAACCACCATGGGGCTTCATGATTTTGGCGCAGTATCAACCGAATGGACCACCTCCTACGCTACATCAATGCTGTCGAAAATGCATCTACCTTCTAAAAATGCTAATTGATTTAGACTCACCAACTCGCCCAAAGGGTCCTTAAGCCTACGCACCAAGATGGACGTGAAAACCTTGTATCCCACGTTGCAGAGGCTAATTGGTCGATAGTCCTTCACTCGTTGAGGGAGCTTGCATTTAGGTATGAGTGAGATGAAGGTCTCGTGCCATGTCGGGGGAAGCCTTGCGGCCCTACAGTATCCTAGAACCAGACGTAGAATTCTATCGGCACTCCACCAAGGCGGGGGCATTTGTTCCGGCCCAGAGAAAAGATTGCATCCTTAACTTCCTCATGTGTTACCTCTGCCAAAAGTATATCATGCCACTGCAACCCCAACTTCGGGAGATCTGGGAGAAAATGCTCAAACAGTTGTCCACCATCATCCCATAGCCTATAGTAGTGCTCCTGCAGCATCCAACCCAGGCCGCCCTGATCAGCAATTATAGTCCCATCTTCACGAATAAGTTGGCAGACTTGGACTTATGAGCCCTCCGAGACACCTGCTGGTGGTAAAATTTGGAATTTCGATCGACAACCTGAATCCAGTTTCGACGCACTCGCTGGCTCACTCTTTGCTCCTGCATTGTCATGACTTTGTCCCATTGAGTCTCCAGATTTTCCAAGAGGTCAGCATCCACTTCCAGCAATTCACCACGGTCCTCTAAGCTATAGAGATTATCAAGGAGAGCCTCAATCTTCTTGCCAGTCCCAAATAGATCATATGACCGCTGACGCCGATCCCACCCTTTGACCACCGGGTTTAATAGCCTTCAATCGGATGGTGAAGACAAACTGGTTTGAACCTGCACAAGGGAAGCTCCATGCTCTCGTTAATGCCTCCTTGAACTCCTAAGTCTTCATCCAACTATGCTCCAACCAGAATGTAGTAGGACCTCTCTTCTGTTGATCCCTATGTAGGATGACCAACAGAGGTGCATGGTCAGACCCTACCCTCGGAAGATGGCGCACAAATACCATAGGGAACATGGCCTTCCATGCTTGGTTACATAGAGTCATGTCCAACCTTTCTAGGATTCGCCTTAGTCCCTCCTAATGATTAGACCAAGTGAACTTGCTACCAGTGAAGTCTAGCTCCATCATACCATTAGCACAAATAAAGTGAGAAAAATCCCTCTCTACCATGCCAAATTTGAAGGCCATTCCACCCCTCTTCTCCTCCGCGGACACAATGGCGTTGAACTCGCCAATTATAAGGTGTGGCAACCCAACAGTCTCGGCCATGGACAAAGCCTCCCAGAGCTGCTTGTGTTCCACATCACTTGTAGAACCATAGACGGTTGAGACAAGCATTAGTCCAACACTAGGAGAAGAGAGAGTACCATGAATCACCTGTACTGACCAATGCGTAAAGGAAGCACGCCCGTGTGCGACCCTCCAACACACCAGGATACCGCCCCTCCGCCCAACACAGGGAAGAAGGTAACAATCCCACTGGTCACCTAGCTTACCCTATAGCCATGCTAAATTATCTTCACCGAGCCAAGCATTAGCTGGCATAATCATAGAGAGAACGTGTTCGCCAGTAAGCCGGTAAAATGTGCGGACAACACGCCCGGGTCCAGCCCGCCGGCAATTCCAATATATTAGGGTCATGGAATCACCTTGGAACTGTCCGAGTGCTCACTTAGCGGTGTATCTAAGCAGAGTCTCTTTCGCTACCCTTCGCACTCTATCTCCTTCGCTATCCGAGGGCCATCGATCACCATCGTCGCCTCAACTGTCTCCATAGAGTCCCCAACTTCACCAGAATGTGAACATGCATCTTTGAACCCATGGTGGCAACTAACTTTTGAAAGGCCACATCGTGTTGCTTGTCTAAGTCCATGTCACCATCTATGCCTAAGGTGGTTGAAGACAGGCCCCTCTAATGCAAAGCACCTTGGGCATAGATAGAGCATGAAATCTATTCACCAGCTTACCCACTTGAGTTATGGGATTGGGTCTCAATACTTTGTCACCTGGCTGGGCTTTTGCCTTAAGCCCATCAATGAGCATGGTCACTTGAGCCACCTTGCTTCCAGAGGCTTCCTGCCCCCCACTTTGTCACATGGCTGGGCTTTTGCCTTAAGCCCATCAATGAGCACGGTCACGTGAGCCACCTCGCTTCCAAAGGCTTCCTGCCCCCTACTTTTTTCCAGAAGGATATACACATCCATATCCCATCTCCATCCTCTTGTTCAATGTCCAATCCGGTACCCTCACCTCTCCACTGCCCTGCGTCCTTCCCTCGTCCTGGTGCGGTGGCTTGTCCTCCAGGCACTGTGTGATAAGACGTGAAAAGTGCACAAATCATCCTTTCAATTTGGCCTTGCTAGTCTCCGAGCAACGCCCTACTGACTACCATTACCCCATTACAAGTACAAGAGCCCTCAACGAGGATTAGATCAAGTTTGGAGCTAAAACAAACTCATTCGAGCCAATTTAGTATGAAGAAGATCGATCCTTTATTGAAGAAGATCGATCCTTTAAAGACATCAAGAAGAAATCCAGGCGGAACAACAAAGATCGATCTTCTCATCATGAGAAGATCGATCCTCTATGTGCATTTTCAGTGACAGAGCGCAAGTTTTGAAAGGATCGATCTTTCCCTTGGACAAGATCGATCTTTCCCTTGGACAAGATCGATCTTTCACAGGCAAAAGAGATGACAGAGCGCAACGATTTAGAGGATCGATCTTCGTCTACTAAAAGATCGATCACCTTCTGGAGCTGAGGAGCATATGAAGCGCAAAAGATCGATCTTCACACCATAGGAAGATCGATCTTCATCGGGATGCAGCCGCCAGTCCAGAACACAGATCGATCTTCATCCATAGGAAGATCGATCATCCACGGGATCAGAAATCACACGGAAGAGAAAGATCGATCTTTTACCCTATAAAGATCGATCTTTATGTGCCAGCTGAGCAAAATCAATGGCCCAGATCTAATCCGAGTGGGGGATGCTTGTAATCTATAAATAGACCCCTTTGGGGGAATTTTGGGGGCCTCTCTCTTAGACTTTTTCCAGCCTTTCCTCTTTGAGACTCCTTTTACCTAATTTGGAATAAGGCCTTTTTGGAGGAGATCCATGGAAGGAGAGCGTCATCAACCTCCCTCCACAGATCAAATCCCCAAGATGAGTCACTAAACTCTTAGCTTAGGGATTCTTATGATGTAATAAGAGTTTCTTTTAAGGAATCCTAGGATTTAGGGCTTTTGCTACTCTATTGAATGGTTGTATTGATTGGATTTAATTTCTATATGAATTTGGTGTTGTTTTCATTGATGAATGCTTGGATTGCCCTATTGTGCCCTAGATCTAGGTCTTGCATGCTAGGGCTTGGATGGAACCTCTCATGAGAGGGATTCATGCTAGAACCATGGATTATCTCACGGCGAAGGATTCTAATCCAAAATTGGAATAGATTGGGGTGCTAGACCCACCACCAATCTATTCCTAATCCTCCACCCATCCTATCATTGGGATTTTGACCAGCAAGGTGCTAGAACCGCCTCGCTATCACACCTACATCCATACTATGTTAGCTCTCTTGCGACGAATCCTTCCTAATTATAGGGTTCGTTAGCGGCGATCACAACTAATCATTCGGTCGCCGATTATTAGACGTTTGTTCTTGCCGACGAGGGATGTTAACCCGAGCCTCGTCGAGTGATAGGTGTAACTCGCCACTCGCCTATCGACATTTGGATTTAATCATTCAATTTGAGGAAGCATGCCCTGGTCCTAGGAAGAAGTATTAGAACCCTTGTTATTAATTAAGAATCCCTCGACCCTTCTTCATATTTTATACTTAGTATGCCACTTCAATCCTAGTTTTTTCCCGGTGGATCGACTCGGACTCACCACTAGCTACCCCAAAAGGTAGTTAGTAGAGAGTTTGATTATAAATTTCTAATTTTGATCGGGCGCGTTAAGCCGCGACACTTTACACGTCTTATCAAAATTTTGGTGCCGTTGCCGGGGAGTAATAATTAGTTTTGAGTAGCTTACTTAGTGTAGTTTTCTTTCCAGTTAGTTTTTTTTCTTTTACCTACTATATAAAAGACCAAAAATAGAATCGTACTAATATTGTCATATCTTTTTGTGATCGAAAGGGGGAACGACGGAGCATCCTTTCGAGCGGAGGAGGAGCGATCGTCAACAACATGTCACCGAGAGTGCACTGTTTGTATTTCTCAACCTTGTATGCTCTTCGTGATGTGTGAATGAGTGTGCATGAGGATTCCGATTTTGATATTACATTGCAAGCATTTTTGAATTCTCGTGTTGTATCGCATAAACCATTAGCTCATTCTCATTCATCCATGGATAACCCTGATCCTCTTGATCTTCCCGACCCTCTGGCCAATCTTCACCAACTCGAAAACCAAGGTCGTAGGGCCATGAAGGACTTTTATATTGATATCGCTCAAATGTGTCACGCACAGCGGTCGCGGTGCAGTACAGCATAAGAGAGGTCGAATCCCACAGAGAGACAAGCAGGAAAGATCCAGAAATACAAATAACAATGAATTGAAGACAAACAAGAACTTGAGAAGTAACTAAATTAGATCAAAGGAGTTAATGATAATGTAAGGTTAACTAGAGATATCAGGATTTTGATGAGGCTAGGCTTCAGGAATCACTTCACTCGGATTTAGGTTCTTCTCTTCTCAACGGTTCATATGATATTCAGTTAAGGGATTCACATCCCAATCACCTTAACCGGAAGATATGGAACTATAAACCTAACAAAATTTATAAATGTCTCCTCCTACGATTAGTTCTTCCTTTTTATAGTTCTAACTTCATCCAACCAAACCTAATAATACACGATACCGGCTGTCACTACAGGCAACGCGTAGCAAAAGTTCATCGGGACAAAGCCCTAACTCTATCTAACCGGATTTCTAATAATACACAATACCAACTCTCACAATCGGCAATGCATAGCAAAGATTCCTCATGATAGAGCCCCAACCTTGTGTCACCAGATCCCTAAGAATACACAATACCAATTGTCACTACGGGCAATGCATAGCAAAGGTCTCGGAAGACTCGGTAGGAGAATCAAATGAGAAGACTATGGGATTATAAGATCATGAAAGAAGCATGACTGGATTCATAATATTTATCATCCACATAGAAATCTATAATCTGAAAATAATATTTGAAGATCCAATACATAGAAAAGAGTTTAACAATGAAGATTAAAAACTATGAACCATTGTTGGAGAAGAAGCCCTAGTCCTCACTAGATCATCCGTCCACCATGCCCGCGGATTACTCGGCCATGGATGGAGATTCCTTCATCTTCTTCCTTTGGGAAACGTCCAGAAAATAGCCTCCAAAAACGTCCAAGAACTCCTTTGAGTAACCCTAAGTTTCCTATTTATAGGGTCCAAGAATTAGCAAACTCGGGTTAAGGTTAAACCCGTTATACGCCCCTGGCTGATCTGGCGGTCGACCGTGAGACCCTGACGGTCGATCGTGAGGTGCACAATTTATTTTGATAAACTGCGGTCGATCTTCGCATCGACCCTGCGAAGTATTTTCGTTGACAGAGGCTGACGGTCGATGCAACGGTCGACCGTGAGCATCTTACGGTCGACCGTGATGATTTTCGGGCTCCGCGGTCGACCGTGAGGATTTGACGGTCGACCGTGAGGATTCCACTATTCACTCAGCACTGCGCACTGGTACGAAAAATGTTGTAACTTCCTCTAGAAAACTCGGAATCACGAATCATAAAATTCTCCAGAAACTAGACTTCAAGAACTTTTCAACCATATATGGCACATTATCTGGTTCTTCATCATCAGGTACAGGTTCATCTTCCAAGTCGACCCATATAATCTTTTCAGCTTCTTTCAGCTCCAATTTCCTGCATTTTCCAAGCAACTATGTGAAGTAACATTTACTATAAAAATAGTGCTAAAGAAGTTGATTAAGGGTGAAGATATAGCAATTGAGATGGTTTTAAGGTTATTCAGAGTGCACTTTCATGCACTCATCATATATCCCTAATTCTTTCACCTCAAATTCTTGCATCCAACCCCCGGTGATTTAGGTGGCCCATTATGAGATTAAACCTCAATTTCTACAATCTTTTTCGGCCTTTCATGGATTATCCCACGAGGACCCTTACAACCATATTGAAGAATTTATTTTAATAAGTTCTATGATAAGGGTCAACAATTTTACCGAAGACGCTTTGAGAATTAAATTGTTCCCCTTCACTCTCAAGGGTAAAGCCAAATATTGGCTTACTTCTTTGGAACCTCGATCTATGTCAACTTGACCTCAACTACAAGCCCAATTTCTTGCTAAATTCTTTCCAATCACTAAAACTAGTGATCTTCGCCAAGAGATTGCATCTTTTAGACAAGCCGATGATGAAGCGTTCCATGAAGCTTGGGACCACTATAGAGAACTTCTTATGAAGTGTCCGCATCATCAATTTTCGCAAGGGGCTATCGTGGAAAATTTCTACAAAGGTCTTAAGGAGAGGTACCAATTGACTATTGATACCGCGTGTGGGGGAGTCTTTATCACAAACCCTCTTGATGATTCTTGGAAACTTTTCGAGAAACTTGCCGAGAACTCCCAACACCATTCCTCTTCCTCTAAAAACAACCGAGGGTCTTCGAGTCAACCTACTTCTAGGTGAATTCTTGAGCTTAATGAGTCAACCCAGCTTGCCCAACAAGTCGACGCTTTGAGTAGGAAGCTTGATCAAGTCCTTACCCAAACTATAAATCAAGTTGCTTCCTCTAATCCTTTGTCGCCCTCATCTTCGAGGGAACGTTGTTTCTTGTGCTCCAATCCCGGCCATGATGTAACTGATTGCCATTTGGCATGCCATTATCCCGAGCTAGTGCAAGAACATGTCAATGCGATTTATGGACAATCCAAACCGGCTTATGATCCGTATTCCAACACGTACAATCCCGGTTTGAGAGACCATCCAAATTTTTCTTGGAGGACACCCGGCCAACAACCTAATTCTTTCAACCCAAGGCCACCACCCATGGGCACTCAAGCCCCAAATTACCCTAAAAAATTCCAATCGGCATATCCTCCTAATTCTCAAGGCCAAGCTCATCCATTCCAACCGTCATATCGGCCTCCCCAAGCTTACTCTCCCCAAGCACCGTATCAAGCTCAACCACCTCAACCTTGGGGATCTCGACCATATGAGCCTTCTCATTCTCAAATTCCTACAAGCCAACCTTCTCATTCTCGAAAACCAAAGGGAAACCAAAACATTGATGAGAGACTTTTGAAGGCCTTGGATTCTTTTGAAGCTAGCACCCAATTACTTCACTCCCATTCTCAATCTATAGCAAACATGGAGGTGCAATTGGGCCAATTGGCCAATGCCATCTCAAGAAGGGAAGAAGGGAGATTGCCTAGCCAACCCATTCTTAATCCCAAGGGCCAATATTCTATTGATTCATCCCATGAGCAAGTTCAAGCCATCACGACCCTTCGGAGTGGTAAAACTTTTGCCAATATTGAGAAACCTACGGAGGATACTCTTAATCAAGAGCATGCATCTCATTCGCATCCATCAATAAATGAGGATTTGCATGTGTCTACGCAACCAAATGCATCACATGACATGCCTATCCCAAACCCTCATGAGCCCATTGAAGATCTACATGCATCGCTAAACATGACATCATCCAAGGATACCGAGCCAAATCCTAAGACGTATTTTCCTAAAATTCCTTTTCCCGAGGCTCTAGTGGACCCAACCTCAACTCCGTTCAAGAATCCTAGACTTGATGAAATGATGGAAGTGTTCAAGAAAGTCCACATCAACCTTCCTCTTCTAGATGCTATCAAACAAATCCCATCTTATGCTAAGTTCCTTAAGGAGCTTTACATTCATAAAAGGCAATCTAGGTCCCATATTTCTAAGAAAATTTTCTTGACTGAGCAAGTAAGTTCAATTCTTCGATGCGACCTCCCTCCTAAGCTTAAGGACCCTGGGACCCCGACCATCTCATGCACCATAGGGGACCGTGTGATAGAGGGAGCTTTGTTAGACTTGGAAGCAAGCGTGAATCTCATGCCTTACTCATTGTATTCCAAGTTTGGCATAGGCGAGCTCAAGCCTACTGCGATGACTTTACAATTAGCCGACCGATCTATTAAGACCCCAAGGGGTATTTTTGAGGACGCACTAGTCAAGGTTGACCGATGTGTCTTCCCGGTGGATTTTCTGGTTTTAGACATGGAACCCGTGATTCAAACTAAGAAAACCATCCCCATAATTCTTGGTCGACCCTTCTTGGCTACGGCCAACACTTACATTAATTGTAGGGACGACATTATGACGGTCACATTCGGCAACATGGAGCTTCGCCTAGACATATTCCATTCATCTAAGCATCATGCATACGATGATGATTGTTTTATGGTTAATGCATTGGTGAATGATGATGAAGTGGATAATTGTGTGGATGATGCAATGCATAAATTGTTAAGTTTTGAAGATGCTTGTGATGTGTCCATCTTGAGTGATGATGTTGTGTACAAGCAAGATTTGCCGGATTTGAACATCGATTTTCCGAATTTAAATGTTTATTTTTCGGATTTGCATGAGAAGAATGGCGATTTCAATGAATTTGCATCGGTTTTCAAGCTCGATAGTGACGAAGTTCCCAAGGATTCAAGTGCTCTTGATTTATATGATGACGTTTGTGAAATTTCGTAGCGGAAACCCCCGATTGAGCCATTACCTTCCACTTCTTCAACTCCGGCGTTACCATCTTTGGTCGTGCCACCTTCTTTAGAGCTCAAGACATTACCCTCCAATCTCAAATACGCCTTCCTTGGACCTAAACACACTCTTCCGGTGATTATCTCTTCTTCGTTGACCAAATCCCAAGTGTCTCAACTTCTTAGAGTTCTTAAATTACATAGAAGAGCTATAGGGTGGTGCATCGCCGATCTTAGAGGCATAGACCCCTCGATATGCATGCATCACATACATTTGGAGGATGAAACTAAATCTATGAGGGAGATGCAACGCTGCCTTAATCCTCTCATGAAAGAGGTGGTGATGAACGAGGTGGTCAAACTGTTGGATGTGGGTATCATTTATTCTATTTCGGATTCTAAATGGATTAGCCCAACCCAAGTCGTCCCTAAAAAATCAGGAATTACGGTGGTTAAAAATTATAAGGGAGAGAGTATCCCAACTCGCCAGACCACGGGATGGAGGGTTTGCATTGATTATACGCGCTTGAACGCCTTGACTAGGAAGGACCATTTTCCCTTGCCATTCATTGACCAAATCTTGGAAAGACTCGTGGGCCAATTTTACTATTGTTTTCTTGATGGCTACTCCGGATACAATCAAGTAACCAAAGATCCCAATGATCAAGAAAAGACTACCTTCACATGTCCCTATGGCACTTTCGCATATCGACGCATGCCATTTGGCCTTTGCAAAGCCCCAGCCACTTTCCAACGATGCATGCTTTCTATCTTTGGGGACATGATTAAGCAATTCCTAGAGATTTTCATGGATGATTTCTCCGTCTTTGGCCAAACATTTGAATCATGCCTTGTGAATTTGACTAAAGTTCTTGCTAGGTGTGAAGAGACTAGCCTTGTCTTGAGTTGGGAGAAAAGTCATTTTATGGTTAGTGAGGGGATCGTCCTTGGCCATGTGATTTCTAGTAGAGGGATGGAAGTCGATAGAGCCAAGCTTGAACTCATTTCCAAACTTCCTTCTCCCTCTTCGGTTCGTCAAATCCGATCGTTCTTGGGCCATGCTGGGTTCTATAAACGATTCATAAAGGATTTAAGCAAACTCTTCCGGCCTCTTTGTGCCTTGCTTGCTAAGGATGTGCCATTCGTATTCGATGATTCATGCCTTCACACTTTTCGCACCCTTCATGATTCACTCTCTTCGGCACCCATTGTTCATCCTCCGGTCTATGATCATCCTTTTGAGATCATGTGTGATGCTTCCAATCATGCCGTAGGTGTCATTCTGGGGAAAACAATTGACAAACTTCCTCGAGTCATTTACTATGCGAGCAAAACTTTGAATGAGGCCCAAGTGAAATATACCACCACCGAGAAAGAGTTTCTAGCCGTGATCTTTGCCTTAGAGAAATTCCGGTCCTATCTTCTTGAATCTAAAGTTGTCATTTTCACGGAC
This sequence comes from Narthecium ossifragum, assembly GCA_963920575.1. Lineage (NCBI taxonomy): Eukaryota > Viridiplantae > Streptophyta > Magnoliopsida > Dioscoreales > Nartheciaceae > Narthecium > Narthecium ossifragum. The sequence goes on along the minus strand of OY986971.1, from coordinate 19,694,512 downwards.
CACTCCGCCCTTCGATATCTCGTCACCAAGAAAGAGGTCAAACCTCGATTAGTCCGCTGGATCATGCTTCTTCAAGAGTTCGATCTTGAGTTGAGGGATAAGAAGGGAGCTTTGAACGTTGTAGCATACCACCTTGCTAGACTTCCTTTGGATGTGATCGACGATTCTTCGCCAATCAATGATTCGTTCCCCGATGAACATCTTTTGGTAGTGGATCAAGCGCCAAAGCCTTGGTTTGCATATATTGTAAATTACATTGTGTCCGGTCGTACTCCTTCTCATTGGTCTAAGCAAGACCGGGACAAGTTCTTCTTTTGAGTCAAATCATATGTTTGGAATGATCCAACCCTGTTTAAGCATTGTCCAGATCAAATCATGAGGCGTTGTGTGCCCGAATCGGAAATCATTTCTATCTTGACGGCATGCCACTCTCGCGCATGTGGAGGACATTTTTCGGGCCGACGAACCGCGGCCAAAATCTTTCATTCCGATTTCTATTGGCCCACTATCTTTCCTGACACAACAACTTGGCAACATTTCTAGGCGGAATGAGATACCCCAAAATCCTATTCTTGAATGCGAAGTTTTCGATGTGTGGGGCATTGATTTAATGGGCCCTTTTCCACCCTCAAATGGAAACGTGTATATTTTGTTGGCCATTGATTATGTTTCGAAGTGGATAGAAGCCATAGCCACTAAGACTAATGATCATCGAGTTGTCATCACATTCCTTCATGCCAACATCTTCTCTCGATTTGGTCACCCTAAGGCTATCATAAGTGATGGAGGGTCACATTTCATGAATAGGCATTTCTGAGCCACCCTTGACAAATACAACATCTCCCATAAGGTTGCCACACCATACCATCCTCAAATGAGTGGGCAAGCGGATGTGTCTAATCGTGAAATCAAGCGTATCTTTGAAAAGGTGGTGCGTTCAGACAGAAAATATTGGTCCATGAGGTTAAATGTTGCCTTGTGGGCATATAGGACCGCTTACAAGACACCCATAGGGATGTCACCCTATCGGATGGTTTATGGAAGGCACTGCCGCCTACCTATAAAACTCATGGATAAGGCCTGGTTGAATATTCTTAAGATTAATTGGTTACCCACCGGCCTTGATGCTCGATTGCTTCAACTAGATGAGTTAGAGGAACTCCAAAATAAGGCTTATGACAATGCCCTCATTTATAAGGCCCGGACAAAGGCCTATCATGACAAGTTCCTCATCCGTAAAACGTTCAATATTGGTGATAAGGTTTGGCTTTCCAATGCCAAGCTTTGGCTCTTTCCGGGAAAGCTCAAATCTAGATGGAATGACCCCTTCCAAGTCACTCAAGTTTTTCCTCATGGGGCTATTGAAATCCATAATCCCAAGTCCGGTTCTACTTTCAAAGTAAATGGCCAAAGGTTGAAACCTTATGTTGAAAATTCACTCACCTTAGAAACCACCATGATCTTGAATGAACCGAATTATGAGTGATAGTGCATGCATTGTGTCAAGCTAGAGCCGGTAAATCAAGCGCTTGGTGGGAGGCAACCCATCCTTTCCTCGTATTTTTGATAATTGTGTGTGTGATATTTCTACTTTGCATGATTGATTGTGTTTTCAATTATTTGCATGTTTGATTTTAGTGTGTTTTTTAATCGATTTTTGTGTGGATGATTGTGATGTTAAGATGGTTTTTGTTGAATTTGTGTGATGATTGATGAATTGAATGGCTTGGAGTGTTTCCACTATGGTATTTTAACGCCTAAGGAGTCTAGTATTCATGCATGTGGAGTGTCGAGCAAGTTCCCAGGTTTTTAGCTCTATTTTGCGTTTTTGTATGCAAAAGATCGATCTTCCGAGGTGTGAAGATCGATCCTTTGCATCCGTTTGTATAGGAGCTGAAGCTTGGGTATGAATGATCGATCTTTTCGTCACCTGAAGATCGATCTCTCTTGCGCATTTAAATGTGACAGAGGGATGGATTTGAGGTGATTGATCTTTCCGTCACTGAAGATTGATCTCTCTTGCGCATTTAATTGTGACAAAGGGATGGTTTTGAGGGGATCGATCTTTTCGTCACTGGAGATCGATCTTTCTTGCGCATTTAATTGTGACAGAGGGATGGTTTTGAGTTGATCGATCTTTTATCACTTGAAAATCGATCTTTTACGGAGTTTCTGCAATTCTCAGAGACAGTAAGATCGAGCTTCTTGCATGGAAGATCGCTCTTACCTTTGCCCCATCTTAGCTGAGAGGCCAAGTGAAGAAGATTGATCTTACTTGTACACGTCAGCGCGCCTTAAGCCAGATCCTTTTATGATGCTGCCACGTATCAAAAGATCGATCTTTCTCCCTGCAAAAGATCAATCTTTTGCGGGGATTGTTAAAAAATATATATAGGAGGGAGATCGACTTAGGGCTCACAAGCCCTAAGATCGATCTTTCCCCCCCTTCTTCCCTCAGTCGACCCCGCCGCTGCCTCTCTTCGTCTCCGTCTCTGACCATCGCGCCGCCGGTTCTCCGACCAAATCACATCGCCTTCCACCTCTCAGTGCGTCCGCGACCTCTCCCCATCACTTCCCTTCCCTCAATCGACCCTGACGCCGTTACATATCTCCACATTTCCTCTTCTCCTCCCGCCGGCTGCGCTTTCTCTTCCAACGAGCTCCTCTTCGCCGGCCACATTCGTCGTTCCTCTTCTCCTCAAGCCGACCACCTTCGTCTACTTACCTCCGATGGGCCGCAAGTCAACCGCCGCCACCAAAAAGGCCGTCGAGAAAGGAAAGGCCGCCGCTTCATCTTCCACACCACCGGCAAGGCCTCCCTCCACTCCTTTAGCGAGGCTTCCAGGACCTCCGACACCTCCACGATAAGCTTCCACCCTCCTACTTCACCACCTTCACGATAAACTGCCACCCCTCCTGTTTCTTCCACACGGCCGGTGCGGACCGCGAGAGCTCCGGCCGCATTGCCCACGGCTCCGATAACATCAAAAAGGAAAACCTCAACTGCTTCTTCATCCAACCCTCGCCAATCCAAGAAGCTCAAGAAGAATGTCCGGCCTTCCACTGCGCCCACGGTCGTCCGAGGTCTACTTCTGCAATGGCAGCGGGAGGTAAACCTCAAATTCACTTTCGATGTTGATTTCTTTCGTACTATCGAGCATGCCCAGGAGTCCATCGCAATCCTAAAAAGCCGTGGTCTTCTACCTCTGTGCACACCTGAGACCACGGTGTACCCTAGGCTTGTCTGCATGTTCTACCAGAACATGAAAGTCATCGCCTACAAGGATGATAGGGATGATGCTACTGATGGATCCTTCCCCGCCTGTGGCTTCTCATCCGTGATTGAAGGGGTCGAGGTTACATTAACGTCCAAAACCATCTCGGAGGTTTTGGGGATTCCTATTCGCTGCCCTGAACTTTTACAAATTCCGACCCGAGGAGTTGTACGTTCGGGACTCCGATGCTCACCTCTTCCTCCACCCGGTATGCACGGGCGGAGGCACATTTACGCATGTCGAGCTGCAGGGCTCATTTTGGTTGATCGACGAGATCTTGCGCCGCAACGTCTTTCAGAACGACTATGACCAATATCGGATTGGTTGTTGGCTTTGCACATTGTGGTTGTTGGCCAAGGAGTGGGCGCTCTACATACCTCAACAGATTTTAGAGGATATGACGCAGTTTTACCACGGGGTGGTTCGGGACCGGAAACCGAGCTATGACAACAAAGTTGTCCCGCACCCGAACCTGATTTCATCCTTCTTATCCAGTCAGGATCTTGTCCCGGAGGGCGAGCCGACCGTTTCTACCGAGGCCCTCAGGCTTGCCTACTTCGGTGCCGCCACCTGGGGCAAGGTCCTTGGCTACATGCGAAAGGTCGGCGCGCCCATACGACAGCCGAGACCTGTACATACATCGCCATAGTTTGGACCCGTGGAGCACCCTACCTTGGACGAGATTTATCGTGAGCACCGAGCGCTTCAGGACGCCGTGCTCCATCGTTTGGACGCGGTAGACGCGCGTGACGCCGCCTTTCGAGAGGACATATCCGGCCTTCGCCAGGACGTCTCCGCACTTTACCAGGTTGCCTCACGTATCCTCGCGCGTCTCGATGACCTCCACCCTCCTCCTCCGCCGGTCACCGCTATCGTTCCATATCGACCTCTTACCTTTCCAGAGCCGAGACCTCAGGGATGATACGTGTCCTTTCAGCTCAGCGGTTTGCATGTCGCCTAGATGCTTGCTTGGTTGCATGTTTACTTTTTAGGTTTCTTGCATCTAGAGGCATGTAGTACTAGGGGCTTGTTCTTGATGATAGACTTTATCTAGAGGTCAATTTTGTATTTTGTCGATGGTTGGAGCGTATTCTTTGTGTGTTTGGTGGGTGGGAAATTTTTGTACTCCATTGCTCCACTTTTGCTATGGTTGCCATCTTTAATATTGGGTATTTATATACATGATTTTTTGCTTTGGGGGTGTGCCCCGTGGGTGATTGTCATGGTGGATGGGTGGATAAAGATTTTGTTGTGCTTATGTTATTGTGGATGTATGCTTGTAAATGAAGATGTGGCAATGTATTTGTGAATGGATGTATATATGTTTGGATGCAAATGGCATCTTTGTACATCCCTTATGCTTATTGAATAAATAGAGGGAATGTTGCCCGATTTTTCTCCAAAATGTGCATCTCTATTCTTTGATTTCCATAATGCTATTATGGGTACTTCCTCTATGATTTTACAGGGCAGAAATACTATGGATTGCAACTCGATATATGACATTTTGATATCACGATATCACTAGGTGTTCACGACTAACCTTGGCTCTCATCTACTTTGTATTTATCACCAAGGTTACATTTTCCTATACAGCTTCACGAGGTTATCTCTACACTTTACCCTTCTTCCGTGCTTGAGGACAAACCCACTTAAGTTAGGGGGTATGATTTCATCATGTTTATAGATAACCTATGATCGACCTATGTTGAGTCACATGTTTATTTGAGTGGTAAATATGCGAAAAAATTTCAATTCTAATGCTAGCATGGATGATTATTGCATAATTCATCTTGATTCTCATGCGTTGTAAAATTTGGCGAATCACTTCATGAGTAGTGTTATTCTTCTACTTTAATTCTGATTGCCATGCATTAAATACATTTAAGTGATCCAATCCACTTGTGCACTTACACTTGTATGAGGGGGCAAGTAATGTTTGATTGGGGGACCTTGATAGATTGGAAATCCAAGGCTATTTACATTCGAGTGAGATGACTTGTAGTAGGGTACGAAGCCAAGTTAGAGGCCAAGAACCAGTTTACTAAAAGTGACTAGTCTTGATTCGTAGCCTTCTAGGCTCAAGTGAGTAGGTCCGAGGGGTGCTTCAACACCTAATGCCCCAAAGCCGTCTGGCTTGGGAGTCATTGACCTAACACTCGTTAAATGAGCCTTGAAGAAAGCTTAAGGGATCAAGGCATTGCACAGTCATGCTAGTATTGAATAAAAGCTTGCGGTCAGCTGTGATTCATGGCATCCTGGGTTCGGGAAATTAAGCCTGAGGGGTGCCTCAACACCTAGTGCCTTTAGGTCATCTGACTGGAGAGCCACTGGCCCAAATCCCGTTACATGGGCCTAGTAGAAAGCCTAAGGGATCAGAGCAGTGTACGACCAATAGTTTTATTCATAAAAAAAACAAAAAGAAAAAAAATGCTTTAAATAAAGGGAGAATTACCAATAAGTCTTTTATAAAATATCAACTTATCATTAAGTCTCTAAACTTATATTGGACTAAAATACCCTTATTATATTTAGGTCTCACAAACACTCTCTCAAAATCCTCTTGCGCCTTCATGGCCACCGCCACCGTACTGTTGTGATGTGTGGGTCTCTATCTATATGCATTCCCTTGGCTTTGATTAGTGGTTGTGGTTGGAGAAATGATGCCAAGGCCCAAGGGTATCATATATAGCTAGCTACTTTGACGCGTCTTCTTCGTATGTGTTTTAAAACTGCTGTGGGGCTTAATGGGCTACCCTTCAACCACCCCTTCATTCTTTGTCCTGCTGGCACTTGTCTTCCTAGCTAGCTAGCATGGTAGATGGAAGAGCAGCCTTCTATAATGTCTCTGTCTTGGTAATAAGAGAGCAGAGGATGTGTTACTGTTACCTGTACTACCTTTTCATATAACGAGAAGTGATGCACTACTGTGACAGATCCAGTTGGATTTTAATGCACAATTTGGCACAGCATGCTTGCTACTCCCATGATAAAGATTCGTTGAGATAACCTTCGATTTGCACCATATAAGTCTCTAAATAATTATGAAAAGTAACTACCATCAAAATTGTGGAAAGTAACCACCAAAATTATGGAAAGTAACTACCAAAATTATGGAAAGTAACTACAACTAAAATTTTAGAAAGTAACTACTACCAAAATTGTGAAAAGTAACTACCAAAATTATGGAAAGTAACTACAAAAATTGTGGAAAGTAACGACCACAAAAATTATGGAATGTGTGGAAAGTAACCACCACCAACATCATTGTGGAAAGTAACTACCACTAACATTGTGGAAAGTAAGTACCAACTGGAAAGTAACTACCAATGAAAACTACCAGTTAGTAGTTACTTTCCAAAATTCTGTTAGTTACTTTTCACAATGTTGATGGTAGTTACTTTCCACAATGCTGGTGGAAATTGCTTTCCACAATGCTAGTGGTAGTTATTTTCCACAATGCTAGTGGTAGTTATTTTCCACAATACTTGTGGTAGTTACTTTCCACAATGCTTGTGGCAGTTACTTTCCACAATTTTGGTAGTTACTTTCCATAATACTGGTGGTAGTTACTTTCCATAATTTTGGTAGTTACTTTTCACAATGATACTAGTGGTAGTTACTTTCCACAATGCTGGTGGTAGTTACTTTCCACAATTTTGTTGGTAGTTACCTTCCACAACGCTGGTAGTTACTTTCCATAATTTTGGTGGTAGTTACTTTCCATAATTTTGGTAGTTACTTTCCACAATGCTGGTAGTTACTTTTCATAATTTTGGTGATAGTTACTTTCTATAATTTTGGTGGTAGTTACTTTCCACAATACAAATATACAATTATATATATATATATATATATATATATATATATATATATATATATATATATATATATATATACCATTGGTTGAGAGAGTGCATGCATGCATCTCACGGCCGAGAAAGATTGAATTTGTTGTAGGTTTGGATGTTGTTCCCTTGGAACTTCTATCTTAAGCTAAACCCCCATGCTGTTGGAGTGAGAGGCAGCTCACGGTTGAGAATCTGGGATGAGATGAGATCTTCTCATTTATTTGATTACTTTTTTAATCCTTGGAAACACGTGTGCGATAGGAGGGCTGCTGAGGAGAGATCAATTTGTTGGGAGGCATGGATGTTGCTCCCTCGAAACTCTATCCTACTTCAATTAGGTGATGCCACTGATTACTCTATTGTCCTCTTGCTAGAGTCCACAATAATTATATTGATCCTCGCCGCAAATTGGACTAAAATCTGTTGATTTGCCTCTATTCCAGTACTTTGATTGGGGGGGTTGGTGTTTCCGGCGTTGCCAGGGGGGGCGGCCGCCGCCCCCCCCCCCCCCCCCCCCCTCTCCTGTTCCGCCACTGCTCTGCCTCTTTGTTGGTGGGTGGGCTCCTGGCTTTTCTGCGTCCCCCACAGCACTACCCACTGAGATTTTTGACCCACCCATCATCGATCTTCTTCTTTATAGTAGTAGTTATCAAGTTTCTCTTACTCCAATGGCAATCACCACCACCATGCCATATGACTCTTATAACCAAGTTGCAGCATGCAGGCAGGCATGCAAGAAGCTCTGAATGCAACAGGGTTTTCCAGACAACCTGAACTACTACTGTACCATTTTATTCTAATCAATATTAAGGGACACGTATTATAAGAGTACAGGCCAACCCAAACGAGATCAGCGACCTCCGACGGGATCACCCACGAGATCAGCAACCTCCGACGGGATCGCGATCTCACGCGAGATGTTGGGAACGACGAGCCGGCCTTGAGGGCATTTTGGTCATAAAACATGAATTAGGGGGACTAAACGGGTTAAGGTCTTCTAATCTAGACTAATCGGTAAAATTAGTCTCCCAATGAGACTAATCGGTAATTATCCGTTAAATAAAACTTGTCATTTGTTCAACCGGTGTGAAGTGCTAAGGATGCCTAGTTTTGATTGGAACCCTACTTGAATGACTATGAGACCCCGAGTACTTGAGTAGCAACTTTCACTACACGGATTGCTTAGACGAGTGCTAATCATGGTCAAGTGCTTTGAAGTGTTTGAATGATGCTATTGATGGAGTTATCCGCTTGCATTTTATTTGTGCTATGGTTTGATAGATTGAGTTATGCATTTGAATCTATGTGTGCATATAATTGAATCTTGACTGCATAGGAACTAACACTATTTGAGAAGTGACTAATCGTAGGTCGGGTGATTAGAGTTAGATAGTTTCTTATTTTTTTCCTTTCCCTTCGTTTTACTTTGCTTTGCTCGAGCACCAGCAAAGATCAAGTTAGGGGGTGTGATAAGACGTGAAAAATGCACAAATCACCATTTTAATTTGGCCTTGTTAGTCTTCGAGCAACACCCTACAGGTACAAGAGCCTTCAACGAAGATTAGATCAAGTTTGGAGCTAAAACGAACTCATTCGGGCTAGTTTAGTATGAAGAAGATCGATCCTTTATTGATGAAGATCGATCCTTTAAAGGCATCAAGAAGAAATCTAGGCGGAACAACAAAGATCGATCTTCTCATCATGAGAAGATCGATCCTCTATGTGCATTTCCAAAGACAGAGCGCAAGCTTTGAAATGATCGATCTTTCCCTAGGGCATGATCGATCTTTCCCTAGGGCATGATCGTCTACTAAAAGATCGATCACCTAATGGAGCTGAGGAGCATATGAAGCGCAAAAGATCGATCTTCACAGCATACGAAAATCGATCTTCACCGGGACGCAGCCACCAGTCCAGAACACAGATCGATCTTCATTCATAGGGAAGATCGATCTTCCACGGGACCGACAATCACACGGAAGAGAAAGATGGATCTTTTACCCTATAAAGAATGATCTTTATGTGCCAGCTGAGCAAAATCAACGGGACAGATCTAATCCGAGTGGGGGATGCTTGTAATCTATAAATAGACCCCTTTGGGGGAATTTTGGAGGCCTCTCTCTTAGACTTTTTCCAGCCTTTCCTCTTTGAGACTCCTCTTACCTAATTTAGAATAAGGCCTTTTTGGAGGAGATCCATGGAAGGAGAGCGTCATCAACCTTCCTCCACGAATCAAACCCCCAAGATGAGTCACTAAACTCTTAGCTTAGGGATTCTTATGTTGTAATAAGGGTTTCTTTTAAGGAATCCTAGGATTTAGGGCTTTTGCTACTCTATTGAATGGTTGTATTGATTGGATTTAATTTCTATATGAATTTGGTGTTGTTTTCATTGATGAATGCTTGGATTGCCCTATTGTGCCCTAGATCTAGGTCTTGCATGCTAGGGCTTGGATGGAACCTCTCATGAGAGGGATTCATGCTAGAACCATGGATTATCTCACGGGGAAGGATTCTAATCCAAGATTGGAATAGATTGGGGTGCTAGACCCACCACCAATCTATTCCTAACCCTCCACCCATCCTATCATTGGGATTTTGGCCAGCGAGGTGCTAGAACCGCCTCGCTATCACACCTGCATCCATACTATGTTAGCTCTCTTGCGACGAATGCATCCTAATTAGAGGGTTCGTTAGCGGCGATCACAACTAATCATTCGGTCGCCGATTATTAGAGCTTTGTTCTTGCTGACGAGGGATTTTAACCCGAGCCTCATCGAGTGATAGGTGTAACTCGCCACTCGCCTATCGACATTTGGATTTAACCATTCAATTTGAGGAAGCATGCCCTGGTCCTAGGAAGAAGTATTAGAACCCTTGTTATTGATTAAGAATCCCTCGGCCCTTCTTCAAATTTTATCACCTTTTCGCATTAATTTTAGTCTAGTCTAGTTAAGAACCCAAATCTTAATCTTTTCCTCTAACTTCTTGGTAGACGATTATGCTTAGTATGTCGCTTCAATCCTAGTTTCTTCCCAATGGATCGACTCTGACTCACCACTAGCTACCCCCAAAGGTAGTTAGTAGAGAGTTTGATTATAAATTTCTAATTTTGATCGGGCGCGTTAAGCCGCGACACTTTTCACGTTTTATCACTGTGTCATGCCCCGACCCAAGAGAACCCATTCGAACTAGAATGTGAGGGGAGGGACCTGCACCTATTCACTTCCGATCTGACGTGATACAACAATTACCACAATAACCTAAACAAAAGACTTATGATGGCAAAACTGCAATTTAAATACTTACTATTCCATTAACATCAGACTTGTAAAGATCTATATCAAAATTACTCAAAGATGGAATTATACATATAAACTGATCCACGAGGGATATTGTATACAAAACTATCAAGTTGTACTATCAGATCTTTAATCACCTCAATGCCCTCCAGAAGTCGACACGGCGCCAAAAGCTGATCTGTTGGGAGCTACGGAAGCACTGGCGTCTGCACCTGCAAACGCAAGCCAGGTAGGAGTGAGTAACAAAGCTCAGTAGGGTTCTACTCTATGTCACACTCAAGGAACGCATTTTGAAAAGAGCCGCTAACTGCAACTGAACCGTCTCCTTGCCAAGCCTAAGGCGCAACCAACTACAAGCATGCAAACACGACGGGGATCACACAGGCTCTAGGCGCTCCCCAATCGCGAATCACGCCGGGGATCACGCGGGTCTAGTGCTCAACAAACGTCAACAACAGGAAAGTAAAGCACACCCACACCTTAAGCTTGGCAAGGGATAATGGTATGACCTCTAAACCTCAAGAACCATGATATGGTAAACCAATAACACCACAATCTTGCCCTAGACTTGGCTACCCAACCATGACCCTAGAGCTAGACCCGAGCTACCCGAGAGCCTCGGATCGGCGATCAACCCATCGCCCACATCCTAACCTAGAATGCACCTAATGCAATCAAATGCATGCACCTATACCTGCATCTAACCTATGTGTCACTATATGGCATATCAACAATATGAGGTACAACTATGATTCTCTCGGTTAGCCACAAAGCGGTAAAGATCTAACTACTACAAGTTACAACTAAAATAAAGCATAATAAATAAATGCAACTACAGATTGAAAAATCGATTAAAATCCATAAAAATCGGCAAAACGATTCGAAATACAAATCATCGTAAAACTCGAAGGCAAACCATGAAATCACGATTAAAACATTTTAATATCCTAATTCTAACAGTAGGAAAGACATATAAGAAAACCGAGTTGATTTGAAATCAAAGCCATTGAAAACCAAATCAAAATCAACTTACTCGGGCCACAGCCAAGGAAAGGATCCATCTTCACCTCATATGAAGATCGATCTTCCTCCGGCCGCAGCGCAGCACCGCCTTGTGCAAGAAGAGATCGATCTTCATGGCCATGAAGATCGATCCTCCTCGGGTTGGGCGTGAGGTCACAAGGGAGATCGATCTTCTTGTGTGGAGAAGATCGATCCTTCTTATGCAACGCCGGAAACCCACCGAAGAAAACGTCGGAAAACTCACGGAATACAAAACCAAACTTCGTGAAATTCATGGATCGGAAAGCGTAGGACTAGAGGAGTCCAAAAACACCAAAATACCAGAAAACCAATGGCTAAACAAATAGTTCTAAGCAAAAGAGAAGAGAACAAGCCGTAAGAAACCAAATCACATGACTTGGGTAGAGATCCCTACCTAGAACTGCTGGAAGCCTCCAAATCCAAATCAACAAGCTTTGGATCGTCCAAATGATCCTCCTCAAGCCACCGGATTTGATCTTCATCCTCGATTTCCAAAAGAAATCCAAAGGAAAGAGACATGTCCTACTTATAGGACCAGTCACGACGAGAGAGATCAATCGATCTTTTCTCCTGACAATTCAAAGACTTTCCAGGCACAAGGAGATCGATCGTTTATGCCTAAAAGATCGATCTTCTCATACTGAAAAGTGCCAAACGAGCAAACGCTTATGTCCTAACCTTGATCTTTCGATCCTGGTCACACCTAAGGGTTCTAATCAAACAAAGACATCATCCCAAGGTCGTGTGTGCACAACGTGAGTGTGGAACGACCCTCGACACACACGGTTGAGTCAGGTTTGAGGAACGGGTCCTCACATGTTGTCCCCTCTGCGACACCACCGGTGCTTTTAGCCTCCAAACTCCACGTGTGAGGACCCGTCCCTCTACTCCTGTGGCTCGTCATGGACCGCAATGGCAATTTGGTAAATTGCGCCTTGTTGGCTTGTTTCACACTCGCGTGTGCACACACTGACCATGTTTGTGGTAATGTTTGGCTAGAATGGTTAGTGAGACCTGGAATCGAAAGATCCGGACTTGGGCTTAAGTTTTAGCCCAAGTCCAGCTTCCTGCGAGAGACGGATCGATCCTTCCTTGCTAGAGGGATCGATCGGTCAATGTCAGGAATATGAATCGTTGCGAAGGATCGATCGGACTCGGAGAAGGATCGATTGGTCTCTTGGGCTGGATCGATCGTTCTCTTGGCTGGATCGATCGTTCTCTTGGATGGATCGATCGTTCTCTTGGACGGATCGATCGTTCTCTTGGACGGATCGATCGGTCTCCTTGGACGGATCAATCCTGCTTAGTCGGTTCGTTAACCTATAAAACAAACGCAACCTTTTTCGTTGAATCTCTTTGGAAATCCGAGTTTTTGGGCTGAGAATTTCTGGATTTCGAAGAGGTTGTGGACGATCCAAGGCCTAGTAGCTGGGATTGAAGCTGCTATTGCTTAGGTAGGGACCCTACCTACTTTTGTCTCGGGCTTTTGGAAGTTTCTCCAGCTGTTGGTGTTCTTATGCTTAGATCTTGTTGTATACTTGTTAGATTGTAGTATTTCTGCCGGTTTTGGACTCGTGATCCTTCGTACTACTAGATCCCAAGGTTTTGTGGGATTTGGTGGAGTTTTCCGACGGTATTTCTCGCCGTCGGTTTATCGGAGAACCCAACGCGATCGATCCGTCTTTGAGATGGATCGATCCCTCCTTGTTGGTCATGCTGACCGGAGCAGGATCGATCAGTCTCGGGTGAGGACGATCGATCCCGGTGCCTTGGGTAGCATGGGATGTTCCCTATCGCGAGTCGGATAGATCGTACTGGGAGGATGGATCGATTGGACTCGGCGCGATATGGAGAGTTTGTTCTCTGTCATTAGAGGGATCGATCCTCCCTTGAGGGAGGGATCGATCCGTCTACGGTAGAGAGAGAAATTCTCTTTTTATTTTGCCCGCGGGGCTTTGTATGACGGTTTTCTTTACTGTCTTAATACTTGGTACATATGTTTAAGTATGTTAGCCCTATAATAGGGCAGTGGTGAACCGGGGGAGTGATGACTCCTGGGATGTTTAGAATAAACGGGCGGGTAGTCCTACAGCTTTACTTAGCCTCGCATGCCGGCGTGCGCCGAGGGCTTTATCCGTGATGTATGTGAGCCATTGTTTGTGGGGCTGCTTCCCGGTGCAGGTGTTGTGGTGGACTACTGGCAGTTGGTGGTGGTACCACGGCAGCAGCTCCTTAGACCTTATTTACCTGTTCACCACCCCGGGCCGGCAGGGTGCCGTGCCCAGACCTTGTTATTTATATCATCACATATTGTTGCATGCTTACATGCTTTATCCTGCGCATGTCATAGCATGCATTGTGTTGTACACTAGTTGCATCTGTGTAGGGCGTTGCCGATCCGGGGCTTTCTGGTAGCCCGGATCTAGCTCTAGGACCGTTGCGTGTAGCTTGGTCCAGAACTCGATTTGTAGTATTCAGTCGTTTTCGATGATAGGGTTATGGGACCCTTGTATACACCTAGGATAGGCTTGGGGAACTACACTGTTGTGTTCCCTCCCTTGTGAGTGTCATAGTGTAGTGTTCCTGCTGAGTTTAGTGCTCACTCCTACCCGGGCTGCGTTTTGCAGGTGCTGGCGCTAGCTCTTCTTCGGTCGCCCCTACCGGGCCGGTGTTTGGTGACGTGGCGGCGTCTGGCGGTACTTGAGGAGCGGCGATCTATGCTTTTACCTTTTGTTATAGATAGTCTCCTACGGGAGTGATAAATGTATAATTTCCCTGTTTTGAGGACATGTATCTATTCTAGTTCAGTCTTTGAGTTTGTAATGATTGTATAATACATGATGATTGTGAATTGTTAGGGTAACCACTACGATTAGAGGGAAATCTCGTCAAAATTTCCCCAGTAGGTTAGGTTCCGCTTCGCGTCGCCCGGCCCGGTTGGGCCTACGCGGGTCGGGGCGCGACACCACGTGTACGCGCTCCATCGGCTGACATCATCTGACACCCATAATCCTTCTAGAGTGCGTGTCCCCCATCTAGTGGGCGTCTCCCCCGCGCTCCTGGTCGTGCTCGCCGGACCACATGCCATCCCTCCGCTGTTGCGGCAATCAACGCCGGCGTGATCTGTATCGGTTCAGAGTGGGTTTCCGGACCTTCAAAGCCCAGCGGTATATCTTCATCCATTTCGGTCGCTGGTGTCTCCCCGTAAGGTACACAACCATTTGTAGCCATCTTCTCCTTGACCGTTGGTCTTCCCCTCTCTTCTTTCTCACGGGCCTCTTCTTCCTTCATCTCCAAACTAGGCTTACACGAACCCGCCTCGTGACCAATCTTTGCACAAAATTCACAGATCCTAACATTCTCAAAAATGAAATCTACAAGCCGCGTTCCACACCTCGTCGTGACCGGGACCCCAAGTTTAACCATCCGACTTAGGTCCATCTTGACACACACCCTCGCATAGCATCCTCAGTTACAAGGTCAACCTGTAGAGGTAGCCCAACCGAGGAGACAATCCTCATTACCGCCTCCCTGTCAAAGAGCTCCATAGGGAGGTCCGGTAGGTGAAGCCATACTGGAGTCTTAGTGAAGTCCTCTGGTGTACCGGTGATGGATCAGATGCGAGGTCTCTTTTTTTTTTAAGTTTGCAAGTGAAAAATGACATCTTCCGAGTCCTCACAGGAGGACCATGGTCTATTGCTGGGAAGACTCTGTCTCTACTACGTTTCCAAGTGAAAAATGACATCTTCCGAGGTCTCTTTTTTTTTAAGTTTGCAAGTGAAAAATGACATCTTCCGAGTCCTCACAGGAGGACCATGGTCTATTGCTGGGAAGACTCTGTCTCTACTACGTTTGAGAGATGGCTTCCGCCCAACGGAGAAGGATTTCTAGAAGGCACCGGTATGGGTTCTTATTCTAGAGATACCGCAGGAGTGCTTCAAGTGGAAGGTAGTGTTGATGATTGCTGCAAATGCTGGCACTACATTGGCAATTGATGAAGTTAAAAGTTCACTGATAGATGTTGTTATGCATGAGTTTGAATTGAGATGTACCTCATGGTGCCGGCAAAGCTAGGAAACCCGGTGGTGATAATTATACCTGGGGGGAGAGTGATTCAGTTCACTGATAAGGCTCGAAAAGTGTCAAAATTTAATGCGTCCGTTCAAAATTATAAATTTATAATCAAACTACTAACTAACTAACTACTTAGGAGGTAGCTAGCGGTGAGTTCGAGTCGAATCCACAGGGAATGTATATGGAAATAATTAAACTACAAGGCCTAATCTAAGTGTTCCTACAAGGATAAAAAAGAAATGGTTTTGGGTTTTAGAATATGATAACTACGGAAACATGTAAATGATTCAAGGGATAGAGAGAGGTCCTAGAAAGTCTCAATTTGAATTAGGTTCAATCGTAGCTTTCTAATGGATCAAGATGTGCAATTCTATCGATGCAATACAATATCGACTACCTTGTGGTCAACAAAGGTTGTTGCTAACGAATAGCCGGTTAAGGACTATCCGTCGCAAATAGTCTAAGCTAGAAAGTCAATGATCGAGGGATTATCTTCGATCATCGCTAACAAGAGGTCAGGTTAGGATCATCTCGTTGCAAGGAGTTCGGTTGTATGAAAAATAGTAATATATCGAGGTGGTTCTAACACATCGCATCCAATACACTACAAAATATAGAATGGACTCTAGGCTAGATGTGGATTGGGGTGGTTCTAGCACCTACAAGCCCTAATCTAGAGTCAATACTCCTTTCAACATGAGTGGTCATGGTTCTACCATAGCCTACTCATTTGGGAATATCAACAAATACCATCCAAGCATAAGGGTCTAGCCTATGCAATAGAATGAGATCCACCATTCAACATTAGAATCCAACTACAAAGGTATAGAAATGAAGAATAAATTTATACAACTTGTCTCACAATGATTACAACATCCAAATTCAAAGAAAACTACAAAGAAAACCTAAAACATCATGGTATTCCACTAGGATAGGAGATTAGCTACTCATCTTTATTGTTCGAGATGTGAAGAAGAGTTGGATCATCCTTCTCTTCTTCAATCCCTTCCCTTGGAGGAGAGAGCTCTCCTCTTTCCCAAGCTAGGGTTGCCCCTTTCCTTGCCCAAAACTTCTCTCATTGGGCTTAGATCTGGGCCCTTCATTTTGCTTAACTAGCAAGGAAAGATCAATCTTCTAGGGGTGAAGATCGATCTTTGCATCCTGTATAGTTGGCTGTGCTAGAGGAAGATCGATCTTCTATAGGGAGAAGATCGATCTTTTGAATTATTGCTCTTTGCCACTGTTCCTGCACAGAAAAGATCGATCTTCATATGTTGTGAAGATCGATCTTTTAATTCTACATGAAAATTTCAGCTTCTTTCTCAGCACTACGTCATTGGTATTAAAAATGTCGTAACTTCCGCTAAAAATATCAAAATTACGAACCGTAAAATTCTCCAAAAACTAGACATCAAGAGATTTCTAATTATATATAGTGCATCATCTGGTTCTTCCTGAGCATGTACATTAATTTTTGAAGTTGACCCACGTACTTTAATGTGCCCGAATAGGCTCATTTTCGCTCCAAACTTGATCTAACTCTTGTTGAGGGCTCTTGTACCTGAAATACCATGAAGATTATTAGAAATACCTTACTTGAAAACTAACAAAGGTAAATTAAGGGGTTAATTTGTTTACTTCTCACATCTCATCATTCACTCAACCTTTTGTGTATGAGAACGACAACTGCTCTTTCTGCGGTCGTATTGGACACAAAGTGACTTCATGTAAGGCAAAAAAGCTATACATAGAGGAGTTGTCCCGTGGTATGGCTGGTGCTGCGGTGGAGTCGAGCTCGGAACATGCGGCGGTGCATGGTATGGATGTGGCCCCTGCTTGGCATGATCAAACTCCTGTCTACTAGCCACGGTATGAAGCGCTAGAGGTGCAACTGGTGGAGACCAATGGGATGGTGTTAGAGGAGCCTTTTGGTGGGGAGTGGCACATTGTGCAACGACGATGACCACCGAGGGGGCTGGTTCAGCATGATCCTCCGATGGTGAACCCATGTCCGATGCCTAGCAACGAACGTGCTACGTTGTCTTCGGCAGAAGCAGACAAAGTGAATGATTTGGTGCCAAGTGACGCACAGATATGGAAGGAAAGATCGGTGGTGTCATCATCGTCCAACCATGATTTGGTGCAACCCCAGAAAGAAACTGGCAGCTGTTTCCAAGTTTAGCACAATTCTCGGATTCACATCCTTATAGGCGGCAGTCCTATACTAGGAAAGAAGTTTTAAATTTGAATTTTCAATCATCGTCGGATCATGCAGCGGATATGGTGCCTTCCTTACGAGATGGCGAGTTCGCAGAGATGTCGCTCCATGACATTTGTTGGTATGACTTTTAACTCGGGTTCAAATCGGCCGGGACCTCTAGTTCTCCCACATAGATATCGCCCTAACCAAGATCAGAATGAGGCCGGCTTAACCGAACTCCCCTCCAACCGAATCGGAGCCGCTTCTTCTGAGTTATCACCAAAGTGGGTTTCATGAGTTTCAAAAAGCAATTTTACATGAGGGTATGGTTCTTGATGATCATGCTCTAGATATGGAGATCAAGGAGAGAGAGGCAACCCCGGGATTTACTCTTGTCCATCATCAACAGGGTGTGGGGGACCTTTCGATGACTGATACTACCAGTGGCGGAACCAGGATGAGACTTAAGGGGGGGCGAAATCTAAAACAAAATGATCAAATTTTTTTCTTTTAATTAATGCAAAGTATAACTTAGAATTACAATATCGAACATTAAGGAATAAAAATAATACAAATATTAAAATATATGTATCGTACTATGTGCTGCAATTGAGAGGTGAAAGTTGGATCCTACGCTTTTGCATTTTTTGAAAACATTACAAAATGATTTCGTTCTCAATAGTTTCAAAAATTTCCCGCTTGATGTATACTACCATGCAATCATTCATCCAGTTATATCCCATCTTATTACGCAAATCAGACTTGATAATCTTCATCGAAGAGAAGACTCTCTCCACGGTTGCAGTCGCAACTGGTAAGACCAATGCCAACTCAAAAAGCCTAGTATATATATGGGATTGGCAGTCGCTTTTACATATATGTATATCCTAAATTCAAATAAAAATCCAACCAACGGCGCCTCTCTGGTTTAAACCACTTCACGTGTCCTTCACTCCAGCTACATCCATCTTAAATGTACTCTCTTCCCTGGTTTATCTTAAGCTCTCCCTCTTCAATAAGACAAAACCAAACAAAAACCCACTAATTGCTCTTTTGTCTTCTTTGCTAGAGTCCACAATAACTATATTGCTCCTCACCACCGATTGAGTCAAATTCTGTAAAAAAAGCATACCCATTGGGTTTTCCTATGTTCCAAAGCTTTGACTCAGGGTGGGGGTTGTTTCCGGCGTTGCCAGGGGGGGCGGCCGCCCCCCCTCGCCCCCCCCTGGTTCCGCCACTGGATACTACCACTGTAAGCGGTGGCTGCGCTAAATGTAATTGGTTGGAGAAGCATGAGTCTGGTCTGCGGGGTTAAACATCTCTTCCTCAATCAGATTAATGTCTTCTTTCCTGAAATTGTCATGGGCTTGGTCTACGACGGGTTCTCATTCATGCCAGAGACTCATTGTTATTTACCATCTAGATCTTATTAGGGGTTGTGGGTATAGAGCCTCAGATTGCTTTCATTGAGGGGTAGCTGGGCCCAGTTGGTCAACTTTTCTTTTGCCCTCTCAGCTTTCGTTTGATTTGGAGATAGAAAATGTGAGGATAAGGGATTTTGAGGGTAAATAGAAAAAGTGGGGATAAGTGGAACAAGGGATTTTGAGGTTAAAAAAAAGTGGAGATAATGAGTAATAATTGAAAAATAGGGATAAATTAGTAATGATTGCTTGGGGATAAAGGGATTCTGGGATTAGAAAAAGTGGTGATAATGAGTGGGGATAAAGTTATTGTTTGAAAAATGGGGATAAATAAGTAGGGTTTTTTACATATATATCTTCAAAAAACTTTCAAAATACGTATTTACCCCTACATTCTTCATATTTTCATATATATCCTCAAAAGTTTAAGTTATAACATATATGCCCCTCGGGTTACCTGCAGTGGAATCAAATGGGAATATTCCATAACGCCGTTAACGGCATGGTGTCAAATTACCTTTTTGCCCCTGATACTGTTCATCATCCCCGCCGTCATCTCCGGCGACCTTCGCCGGAGAAGATTCAAAAACTCCAAAAAATGCCATGAAAAATGTCCAAAAATACATGGAAAAACCTGGAATCAACAAGGAACCTTATTTACACCAAGAAGAAGAAAAAAATCGAAGATTACCCAACGCTACAGTCGCTGAAAAAAGGGGGCGGCGGCGTCTCCGGCGACCTTCGTCGGAGAAGATCCAAAAACCTAAAAAAATGCCACGAAAAATACATGGAAAAACCCGGAATCAACAAGGAAGCTTATCTACACCAAGAAGAAGAAAAATATTGACGATTACCCAACTCTACAATCGCTGGAAAAAGGGGGGGCGTCATCTCCGGCGACCTTCGCCGGAGAAGATCCAAAAACCTTGAAAAATACCATGAAAAATATCCAAAAATACATGAAAAACCCGAAATCAACAAGAAAACTTATCTACACCAAGAAGAAGGAAAAAATCGACGATTACCCAACGCTACAGTCGCTGGAAAAAGGGGACGGCGTCGTCCCCGACGTCGTCTCCGGCGACCTTCGCCGGAGAAGATCCAAAAAACCCAAAAAATGTCACGAAAAATGCCCAAAAATACATGAGAAAACCCGGAATCAATAAGGAAGCTTATCTACACCAAGAAGAAGAAAAAAAATCAACGATTACCACTCAAATCTCAAAAAAATCCGCGCGAAAACCCCTTTTTTTCTTCTATGTTTTTGTCCGTTTCTTTCTCTCTCAAACTCCTCCTTCTACTAGCTTCTAGTGAGAAATAGTGGGGAGAAGAAGGGGATAAGAAGGGGAAGGAGATCAGTAAACTTGGCCGGCTTTTGGCCTCAAAAATGGCCTATGTCGGCAGTGAAAACTGAGAATTTGTAAAAAAAACCCTAAAAACCCATAGTTACACGAAAATACCCATAAATTTACAAAAAGCCCCCTAAAATATGATTTAACCATGGTTAAGTTACTTAACCTCACGGGAGTTGACGGAAGGGTATATATGTGATCACTTAAACTTTTGAAGGGTATATATGAAAATATAAAGAATGTAGGGGTAAATATGTATTTTGAAAGTTTCTTGAGGATATATATGTAAAAAACCCAAATAAGTAATGATTGCTTGGGATAAGAAAATGGTGTTTGAGGATAATGTAGGAGATAACGGTTTTATCCCCACCCTATCCTCGAACCAAACGGGGGCTCAGGGTTTGCGAGGAGGTATTCTGGTGGTGTGGCGCACTTCTCTCGACCAAGTTTCTTTCCTCCATTTCAGATATCATACCATTCACGGTGTGGTGACCTCTAGCATGCATGGACAATGGTTCCTATCCATGGTTTATGCGACAATGAGCTCTACTATTCGTCGAGATCTCTGGCAAGTTCTATCTAATATCAGCGCAAGGGGCTAACCTCATTCGATGATAGGTGATTTTAACGCCATCACTTGTGCTTTTGAGAAGAGGAGTGGGGAGCCGCCTTTTTCATATTCTTGCTCAGTTCAGGATTTCTTGGAGTTTATTTCTGATAATGATCTATTGGACTTGGGTTTCCAGGGGTCCTCATTCACATGGTCTAATAGAAGATTTGGGCACATATTATGGAACGCCTAGACGGAGCGCTCTGCTCTCAATGTTGGAGGGAATGTTCCCAATGGCTGAAGTACAACACCTTCCTCGCTTGGCTTCGAACCATCGGCCTCTTCTTCTACGGCTAACCCGTGAGCGTACTCTGGAGGGACCCACAACATTCCGCCTACAAAATTTATCTGCCTCTTTTATGTGTACCACAGTCAAGAGATTAAGGATCATCGGAGCTGATAAATGCTAGTGTCCATCCTCAAACTCCATTTTTTGCCTACAGAATCAGATGTTGTATCTATCTACAGAGAGAGAAATGGTGCTTGTCTTCTTTTCATGTATGTTACAGAGAGAGGAATGGTGCTATCAAAGAAAGAAAGATACAATGTTTGGATTTGTAGTCTCATGAGTGTTAAACCAGTTAAACTGGTACTTGTATTTTTTGTATGTTTTGGGTAGTGTCAAGACCTTATATTGTACACTCACTCAATTATATGTTATGGGTAAAGTGCCAATGTATGTTGTGGATTTTCTTAATTGAATATGAAAAGTGCCAATGTATGTTGTGGATAAAGTGTCGATGTATGTTGCACTTGTATTTTTATTGTTGGAGTTAAAGTGCCAATGTATGTTATGGGTTAAGTGGTAATGTATGTCATGAGTGAAAGATAGAGAATGTCTACTATAAGCAAAATTGCAATCTGAATGTTGGAGTAATTTACTGCAGAATGCAGTAATTTAGACCCCAAAACTCTGTCCAAATCAAACAGAAATATGCGATTTACTGCAGAATGCAGCAATTTATTGCATAATGCAGCAATTTACTGCATAATGTTATACGAGTTATCATATGCAGAAAGGCCAAAATACACTTTAATACCTTGTAGTTTCAGGTATTATCATTCTACTACCCTCAGCTTTAAAAATCACATTTTAGTACCCTGTGGTTTCATAACCTAGCAATCTAGTCCTCACCCTCAAACGGCGTTAGCCTTACTCACGAAAAACCAGTCACGTGCGTGGCACGTGACCGGTTTCACCCGTTTCCCGCGGCTGCTCGAACCAGCCCCAGTGCTCGAGGTTCCGGTCCAGCGGCGACGACACCTCCGACTGCGGCGGCCCGGCGGAGCCCCACCAGTCCTTCAGGCATGACAGCACCACCTCCCTGAATCTCCCCTCCCCCATGTCCTCGTGCACCTTCTCGATGTACTCCCCTGGGCTCGCCTTCTTCTCGCCGGTGAGCATCTCCGCCCCCACCTCCTCCCTGACGAATCTATACACCGGGTAGGTGTGGCACTTCTTGATGCGGTTGCTGATGAGTGCATGAAAGTGCACTCTAAATAGGCTTCTAACCATCTCAATTGCTAGTTTATTATCCTTAATCAACATCTTTAGTACTATTTTTACATCTATATGTTGCTTCACATGGTTGTTTGGAAAATGCAGAAAATTGGGGCTAAAAGAAGCTGAAAAGAGTATATGGATTAACTTCAAAAATTAATCTGTACCTGCTCATGAAGAACCAGATGATGTACTATATATGGTTGGAAAGCTATTGAAGTCTAGATTCGGGAAAATTTTACGGTTCGGGATTCCGAGTTTCTTAGAGAAAGTTACGGGACTTTTAGTACCGATGGCGCAGTCTGAATGGCAGAACAGAAAATAAGCTGGAAGTCCGATCGATCCGCCGATCGATCGGACTACGCAGAAACGTGACAGAACATATAATTTTCAGTCATATAGGGTTCAATCGATCCCTTCATCCCTCCTATGGGGTCCGATCGATCCGACACCAATGGTCCGATCGATCGGACTCGGGAAAAGCCAAAAACAGCGGATTTTTACTCAACCGATCGATCCAACACTCATAGTCCGATCGATCGGACTTGGAAATTAAAGGATGACAGAACGTATGCTTTTTAGAGGAACATAGTGCGATCGATCCATCCATTGATCGGACTCGGGCGTAAATAGAAGTTGAAGATTTTAATGAGACTGATCGATCCAACATCCCGAGGAGGATCGATCGGACGTTCCCAGTGAACTAAATCAACGGTTTAGAACAAATCCGTTGATGGTGTGACTTTGGGGCTATAAATAGGACTTTTTTTAGGGTTTGAGGGGGACTTTTTGGCAGCATTTGGAGGCAAGGAGAAGGGTTCCAGGCTTGGTTTTCTTTTTTTATTTCTTCTTTATTTCTTCATTAGTTTTGTTGCCCTCATGGTGAACATGAGTGGCTAGTTTCTTCTCTAAGGTACCGATGTAGCCCTAACTGAATCATTCTATGTTATTGGATCATGATTATTTTATCAGTTTATTTTCCTTGTTTCATTCATTATTATAACTGAGATCTTAAATACCTTTATCTGGCCAATAGAAGTATTATAGATTGTTGTATGTGAGATTGGGCGAGGGTTCATTCCCTAATCTTGCAGGATCTATGAATGAATGAGTTTATGTCGAGGCCGGGTTCAAGCTAAGAGTATTCTTGGTTCATAATTGTTCTTCAGAGCTTAATGGATTCTTGGTTAACACTTAATTATGGGTTCATTAGCTAGGGTTAATTGAGGGTACTTGGTGAAGACCGCGGCCGAACGGATCATCATACCGGAAGAACGAGCCCTTGGAATTAAACTGAGATCTTTATTGATTCAATGCATAGAATGAGGATGTTATGGTGAAATCAGAACCTTAGTATCCATCCATCATATTTCTATCGTTTTCTTATTTCGTTATTAGGTCATCTATCTTCGAGACTTCATATTTCTTATTTTCCCTTCCTTATTTTCTTTCTTTTCTGTTATTTAGCGTTTCACTCTAATAATCTTAACAAATCTCTGTGGGTACGATACTCGTCTTGCTACTATACTGATTGCACTGATTCGTATACTTGCGAGATATAAAATTTATTCATCAAGTTTTTGGCGCCGTTGCCGGGGATTTGATTAGAGTTTATTTGTAGTGAATGCAAGGTCGCCGATCACGGAAAGAAAAGTTGTTGCCCTTGAATGATAAAGTAGATCAAATTAGTTGGAAGAAAAGATCTAACAAAGACAGCATGTCCACATCAGATCTAGGAGTTCAAGAGGAGGAACAAGAGGAGATGGCGCTTAATAACAATTTACGTCCTTTGGAGGAGTACGCGAGGCCTACTATTTCTACCTCACTTTCGTGCATTGCGTTACCTGCTGAGGCTAGGAATTATGAACTTAAAAATCTACATTTTTCTATGCTTCCTGAATTTCATGGTTTACCTTCTGAGGATGCACTAACGTTTGTGAAAGATTATTATGCTACTATTCAGACTTTTCCTCTAGGTGACATTACTGAAGATCAACTGAGGATGCGATGTTTTCCTTACACCCTGAAGGATAAAGCGAAGAGATGGTTGATGTCGTTGCCTCCTGGATCACTCACTACTTGGGATGCAATTTATAACAAGTTTGTTAGTAAATTTTATTCTCATGCCATGACTACTAACTTGAGAAGGCAAATTCCAAATTTTCAGCAAGCTGATGGAGAACCATTCCATGAAGCATGGGATAGATTTAAGATGTTTTTGATGCAATGTCCACATCATAATTATTCTTTAGAAAATCAGATGCAATATTTCTATGATGGACTAAATCTTTCTTGTCAGACTATGGCAGATAATGCTGCAGGTGGAGCGATGTTCAAAAGGACACCACTAGAGGCGTACGAAATTTATGAGATGCTAGGATCAAACTCGCAGCAGAGAGACACGAGGAATAAGGAAAGAGGCATCTATGAGCTTAACCAGAATGACGACATGGCAAGGCAAATCGCAGCCCTCAATAAGAAGATGGACGCAATGATGTCCACACAAGCAAAACCGGTTGAGGTTTGTTCAATTTGCAATATTGTTGGTCATAGGTTTGATTCATGTCCTTGTGGTAGTGAATTTCCTGAATATGTGCAAGAACAAGCTAATTTGATGAATGCTTATAACCCAAGACCTAGATTTGACCCTTATGCAAATACTTACAATCCAGGTTGGAGGGAACATCCGAATTTTTCATGGAAAAATACTGCTAATGCTAGTATGCCTACTATTAATCAGTCTAACCCATCTGTTAAGTCGTCTTTGGAAGCGACTATGTTGGCTTTTATGCAGAAAATAGATTCAAAGATGGAAAAACAAGATTCGACCATTGCTCAACATGATGCGGTACTGAAGAGTGTTGCAGCATCCGTGGGGAAGTTGGAAGTTCAAGTGGGACAACTTGCTGATGCTATAAGAGCACATGTTCTAGGAAAATTTCCGAGCCAACCTGAGCAAGCAAAAGCGATCACAGTTCTTCGTTCAGGTAAAATAATTGATAATAAGATTAATGTTGAAGTTATTGATGAATGTCATGATGAAAGTAAGAAGGTTGGAAAAGAGGAACTCACGAAAAGGCCATCACTGGGCACATCTACTGTTGAGTATGAAAAGGAAGCGGATGCAGTCCCGGAAGTGCATCACAACATTCCTGCACCATATGTACCACCGATTCCGTTTCCAGGCCGCCTGAAGAAAGCCAAAATGGATAAGTCTTATTCTGAAATTTATGATATTTTATCTAAAGTTAATGTGAACTTGCCACTGCTTGATGTGATTGGGAACATGCCAGCCTTTCCAAAGTTCTTCAAGGAATTAAGTACGTATAAACGAAAGTATGAATCACATGAAAAGGTAATGGTTTCAGAGACAGTAAGTGCAGTGCTTCAGAGGAAGCTTCCACCCAAGCTTAAGGATCCAGGGAGTTTTAACATTAGTATTACTGTTGGTGATACAAAAATAGGGGAGGCAATGCTTGACTTAGGAGCCAGTGTTAATTTGATGCCTTACTCTGTGTTCTGTCAGTTAGGAGTTGGTGAATTGAAACCTACTACGATGTCTTTATAGCTTGCAGATCGTTCAATTAAATATCCGTTAGGCATTGTAGAAGACATTTTGGTACAAGTTGATAAACTAATTATCCCTGCTGATTTTGTGATATTGGAAATGGATGATGCACCCTTGCATGATAGAAAATTACCAATTTTTCTTGGACGTCCATTTATGGCTACAGCAAAGACTATGATTAATGTGCAGGATGGCAAGGTAAGCATGACAGTCTTAGGTGAAACTGTTGAATTTAAAGTATTCGAATATTTGTCATATCCCTCAAATTCTTTTGATTGTTTCTCCATAGATGTATTAGATTCAATGGTGTTTTCTAATTTCAGACAGGAGCAAGTTAAAACTGCATTGGAAGCAGCATTGATGATGGAAGAGGATGATGCGCACAGCTATGATGGAGTAGAGGAGGTCACAGCAGCCCTTGAGGCAGTACAACCATACCCCCTTGGTGGAGTTCGGTTAGAGATGCTTGACACCTCTCATTCTAAAATAAATTCGTCAATAGTATCTCCACCAAAGCTTGAGTTAAAACCTCTTCCTAGTAATCTGAAGTATGCATATCTTGGTGACAATGAAACCCTTCCTGTTATTATTGCTTCTGATATTACTCCATTGGAAGAGGAAAAATTATTGAGAGTTCTTAGAGAGCATAAAACTGCAATAGGCTGGACAATTGCAGATATTAAAGGAGTAAGTCCTACTATGTGCATGCATCGCATTATTTTGGAAGAGGACGCCAAGCCTATAAGGGATGTCCAGCGTCGCCTTAATCCAAACATGAAAGAAGTTGTTCGGGAAGAGGTTCTTAAATTACTGGATGTTTGTGTTATATATCCTATTTCTGACAGCAATTGGGTAAGTCCAGTTCATGTAGTCCCTAAGAAATCGGGAATAACAGTTGTGAAGAATGAGAACAATGAACTTATACCTACAAGGATGACGACTGGATGGCGGGTTTGCATCGATTACCGCAAGCTTAATGCGGCGACTAAAAAGGATCACTTTCCCTTACATTTTATCGATCAAATACTTGAACGTCTAGCTGGCCATGCGTTTTATTGTTTTCTTGATGGATTTTCAGGTTATAATCAAATAGCCATCGCCCCGGAGGACCAAGAGAAGACTACATTCACATGTCCCTTTGGAACATTTGCGTATAGACGGATGCCATTTGGATTATGTAACGCACCTGCAACTTTTCAAAGATGCATGATATCAATTTTTTCTGACATGATAGAAAGGTTTGTCGAGGTATTTATGGATGATTTTTCTGTATTTGAGAATTCTTTTGATAATTGTCTTGATCATCTAACATTGGTGCTTAAGAGATGTGAGGAGACTAATTTGACATTGAGCTGGGAGAAGAGTCACTTTATGGTAAGACAAGGTATTGTTTTAGGACATGCTATCTCTAGTAAAGGTATTGAAGTTGACAGGGCAAAAATAGATTTGATTGAGAAATTGCCGCCCCCTACGTCTATAAAGGGTGTGCGAAGTTTTTTGGGCCATTCAGGATTTTATCGCAGATTCATTAGAGATTTTTCTAAGATTGCACGACCTCTGTGTGATTTATTGGCCAAGGATGCTGAGTTTAAGTTTAGTAAAGCCTGTCTTGATGCTTTTAATGCTTTAAAAGAGAAATTGATTACTGCACCTATTATTATGCCTCCTGATTGGTCGTTGCCCTTTGAGATAATGTGTGATGCGTCTGATTATGCTATAGGGGCTGTGTTAGGACAAAGGGTGAATAAGGTTTCTCATGCTATCTATTATGCAAGTCGTACCCTCAATGATGCTCAAATCAATTATTCAACCACTGAGAAAGAATTACTTGCTGTTGTTTTTGCATTGGAGAAATTTCGCTCTTATTTGATTGGATCTAAAGTTGTTATTTATTCAGATCATGCAGCATTGAAATATCTACTAACCAAAAAGGATACCAAGCCAAGGTTAATCAGGTGGATTCTATTGCTGCAAGAGTTTGATTTGGAAATAAGGGACAAGAAAGGGAGTGACAATGTAGTGGCAGATCACTTGTCACGATTGGAGCACATAGCCGGCCCTAAGGATGTACAAACCATCCAAGAATGCTTTCCCGATGAACAACTCTTCTCTGTGAATGGTAAAGAGCCCTGGTATGCGGATATTGTTAACTATTTAGCTAGTAATGTTCTGCGTAATGAATTGAGTTCACAGGAAAAGAAAAGATTTTTATCGACTGTTCGATATTATTTTTGGGATGATCCTTATTTATTTAAGCATTGTCCTGATCAAATAATAAGGCGTTGTGTTCCAGAATATGAGTATGATGATATATTGAAATTTAGTCATGAATTAACTTGTGGAGGACACTTTGGAGGTAAGAAAACTGCTTTTAAAGTTCTTCAATCTGGTTTCTTTTGGCCTACATTATTCAAAGATGCATTTAATTTTGTTGCTAAGTGTGACAGATGTCAACGGTCAGGGAACATAAGGAAAAGGAATGAGATGCCTCTTACAAATAATCTAGTGGTGGAATTGTTCGATGTTTGGGGCATAGACTTTATGGAACCGTTTCCTCCATCCTACGGGTACACGTATATTCTTGTTGCTGTAGATTATGTATCTAAGTGGATTGAAGCAATTGCAACTAGGAACAATGACAGCAAGACCGTGGTGGGATTCTTGAAAGATATGATTTTTACAAGGTTTGGTACACCTCGGGCGATTATAAGTGATGGGGGATCACACTTTTGCAATAGAGCGTTTGATGCATTGTTGAAAAAGTACAACATCACTCATCGGGTTGCAACTCCTTACCACCCTCAAACGTCAGGCCAAGTGGAGGTGAGCAATAGGCAAATAAAGACGATCCTGGAACGGGTTGTTGGCACTACAAGGAAGGATTGGGCGGTGAAATTGAATGATGTTCTTTGGGCGTATCGCACCGCTTATAAGACTCCTATTGGTATGAGCCCTTATCGCATTGTTTTTGGAAAAGCATGTCATTTACCTGTGTAGTTGGAGTATAGGGCATATTGGGCAATCAAGCAGCTGAATTTTGATATGGGAGAAGCGGGGGATATGAGAAAGATGCAATTGAACGAATTAGATGAGATGCGGAATGAGGCGTACGAGAACGCTAAAATCTACAAAGAAAGGACCAAGCTCTATCATGACAAAGCAATACAACGGAAGGAGTTCCAACCAGGTATGAAAGTTTTACTTTATAACTCACGAATGAAATTCTTTTCAGGTAAATTAAGATCCAGATGGACGGGCCCGTTCAAAGTGACACAAGTATCTCCTCACGGTGCGGTTGAAATTGAGAATGAAAGGAATGGGAGCAAATTCAAAGTCAATGGGCACCGTTTGAAATTGTATTTGGAAGGACATTCAGAAGTGGTGGATGCAGTTGATTTTGTTGAACCTTAAACTTGGTATTACGTCTTGCCTAGACATTAAATAAAGCGCTGGGTGGGAGGCAACCCACCAAGGTAACTTGTTTTTAAGTTTCAATTTTTAGTTTTCATTTTTATGTTTCTCTTTTGTGTTCTTTTAGGTTTTCAACCACTCGGAGGATCCTTGAGGAGATGTTTTCTACTCTATCAAGTGGCCTCTTTCTTATTTACAGTATCTTGTCTCCTCTTTCTCTGGAAATTTTTGGATGGCCACATCCTACATATTTTTATTGGATAAATGCACACATTGAGGACAATGTTGATTTCAGGTTGGGTGGTGTAGACATTCATTGAGTATTGCATGCTACCTTGTGGGTATAATAGTGTTAAATTGTACATGAGTTGAAATTTTTATACGTATTATACATGTTGCTTCCATATGGATTGGCCTATATATGGATTGCATGCGTGATAACCTAAAGGTAGAATATCATGTGACTCACACACGGACACTTTATGTGCAGTGATAATTATACCCACAAGAGGAATGAGCATGCTATTGTTAATCTAGACCATGATTTCAGCATTAGCTAGTGTTGAGTATTGCATGCAGAGAAAAAAAAAAGAAAAAAAAAAGTTCTGGAGCTTGATTAAGCTGTGCCTAAACACCTATTAGGTGATCTGCTGAGTAACCGAGTGTTCTTACCTCAGGAAGCGGGGAGCTCGCGTAAAAAGGTAGAATCACTAATAGCTAAAAAAAAAACTACTCAGTGTTTTGTTAAGTAACCGGGTCTCTGCGCCTCATGAAGCGGAGAGTGCTCATGTAAAAAGGCAAAATGTCTGGTAGTTGAAAAAGAAAAAAAGAAAAAGGAAAAAAAAAGAGAAGGGAAAAAAAAAAGCATGTTGTACTTAGAGTGCGAGGATTGGATGATTGGTCATGAAGATGGTAGTGTGTTTGGACTAATGGTGGGTAGAAGTTGTTTCTGTATGTAAATTTTATTTGTCACGTCACATGTGTTCGTCTGGATGGTGATTAGCATGTTTGAAGTGTAGAAGTTAATTTCATGTGTTAGTAGCATGTGCATGAGTATAGGATGTTTCGTGCTCTGTACTATATAGAGCACTATTGACTCGACAAGGTAGAACTTTTATTATGCATGACTACAACCTTAGACCGTTGGTGTGCTTAATATATTTTCTGCGCTTAAAATTGCTAGAGACTAGCAATAAGCTGGTTGGGGGGTGTGATGAGTGCATGAAAGTGCACTCTAAATAGCCTTATAACCATCTCAATTGCTGGATTATTATCCTTAATCAACATCTTTAGTATTATTTTTACATCTATATGTTGCTTCACATGGTTGTTTGGAAAATGCAGGAAATTGGGGCTAAAAGAAGCTGAAAAGAGTATATGGATCAACTTCAAAAATTAATCTGTACCTGCTCATGAATAACCAGATGATGTCCTATATGTAGTTGGAAAGCTCTTGAAGTCTAGATTCGGGAGAATTTTACGGTTCGGGATTCCGAGTTTCCTGGAGAAAGTTACGGGACTTTTAGTACCGATGGCGCAGTCTGAATGGCAGAACAGAAAATAAGCTGGAAGTCCGATCGATCCGCCGATCGATCGAACTACGCAGAAACGTGACAGAACATATAATTTTCAGCCATATAGGGTCTGATCGATCCCTCCATCCCTCCTATGGGGTCCGATCGATCCGACACCAATGGTCCGATCGATCGGACTCGGGAAAAGCCAAAAACAGCGGATTTTTACTCAACCGATCGATCCAACACTCATAGTCCGATCGATCGGACTTGGAAATTAAAGGATGACAGAACGTATGCTTTTTAGAGGAACATAGTGCGATCGATCCATCCATCGATCGGACTCGGGCGTAAATAGAAGTTGAAGATTTTAATGATACTGATCGATCCAACATCCCGAGGAGGATCGATCGGACGTTCCCAGTGAACTAAATCAACGGTTTAGAACAAATCCGTTGATGGTGTGACTTTGGGGCTATAAATAGGACTCTTTTTAGGGTTTGAGGGGGACTTTTTGGCAGCATTTGGAGGCGAGGAGAAGGGTTTCAGTCTTGGTTTTCTTTTCTTATTTCTTCTTTATTTCTTCATTAGTTTTGTTGCCCTCATGGTGAACATGAGTGGCTAGTTTCTTCTCTAAGGTACCGATGTAGCCCTAATTGAATCATTCTATGTTATTGGATCATGATTATTTTATCAGTTTATTTTCCTTGTTTCATTCATTATTATAACTGAGATCTTAAATACCTTTATCTGACCAATAGAAGTATTATAGATTGTTGTATGTGAGATTGGGCGAGGGTTTATTCCCTAATCTTGCAGGATCTATGAATGAATGAGTTTATGTCGAGGCCGGGTTCAAGCTAAGAGTATTCTTGGTTCATAATTGTTCTTCAGAGCTTAATTGATTCTTGGTTAACACTTAGTTATGGGTTCATTAGCTAGGGTTAATTGAGGGTACTTGGTGAAGACCGCGACCGAACGGATCATCATACCGAAAGAATGAGCCCTTGGAATTAAACTGAGATCTTTATTGATTCAATGCATAGAATGAGGATGTTATGGTGAAATCGGAACCTTAGTATCCATCCATCATATTTCTATCGTTTTCTTATTTCGTTATTTGGTCATCTATCTTCGAGACTTCATATTTCTTATTTTCCCTTTCTTATTTTCTTTCTTTTCTGTTCTTTGGCGTTTCACTCTAATAATCTTTACAAATCTCTGTGGGTACGATACTCGTCTTGCTACTATACTGATTGCACCGATTCGTATACTTGCGAGATATAAAATTTATTGATCAGTTGCCGACGATGAAGTCGCCGCCCTCGAACATCTCCCGGGCTTTCATGACATCGTGCTCGAGGAGAAGCTTGAGGTCGTCTAGGAAGGCCGGGATACGCTTGAAGATGGCGAGGCCGGCTGGGTGTCGGGGCCGTCGGCGAGGGATTTCTCGATGACGACCTCCCGGAGCTGGACGATGAGGGCATAGGAGGGGTTGGCGGGGTCGTCGATGTACGAGAACACCGGCTGCTTCACCACCGCCCTCAGGTTCTGCTCCCACTGCCTCAGATCTATGGCCTGGCATAGCCCCTTCGTGTACGTCGCCTCAGATCTATGGCCTGGTAGGGCTTCGAGGGAGATGTCATGCCATGAGACGGCGAGGTTGGGGAGGGTGCGGGTGAGGCGGTTGGGAAGCGCTTGGCTCTCGGTGTGAACCACGTCGAAGGGGCCGCCGCGGGAGGACTCGTCTTTGAAGAGAGGCCAGGCATGCTCGGGGCGCCAGTGGTCGTCCTCGAGGAAGTGGAGGATGGGGGAGTGTTGCTCCGGCTCCATCACGGCGTGGGCGGAGGTGGTGTTGGGGGAAGAAGGGGAGGAGGTGAAGACATGGACCTCGTGGTCGCGGCACGAGAGGGCGGAGTTGAGGGTGAGGGCGTGGCGCTCCATGCCATCGGGGTTGGTCGCGACTGGCCACTTGCGGGAAAAGACGGCGATCCTGAGGGTGGTGGGTGGGGGGCGGGAGGCCGGGAAGGGGAGGGAGTTCCAGGAGTACTCGGCGTCGCGGAGGTCGCCGGAGAAGTGGGTCCTAGAGGAGAAGGAAGAGGAGGTGGTGGCGGTGGAGCAGGAGAAGGAGGAGGGGGTGTGGTGGAGGAGGATGGCGGCGAGGGAGAGAAGGAGGATGTAGAGGATGGTGCTCTCTCTCCCCACGTCAGCAAAACCGGTCAAAATAGTCAAAATTGATGAAAACCCTTTAAAATTTAGCACAGTGACCGGTTTGTCGTAACTCAGCTAACGACGTCTGTTGGTTTGGACTAAATTGCGAAGTTTTGAAACCACAGGGTATTAAACTATGATTTTTAAAGATTAGGGTAGTAGAATGATAATACCTGAAACTACAGGGTATTGAAATGTATTTTGGCTTGTGCAGAAATTAATAGCAGTAATTTACTGCATAATGTTATATAAGTTATCATATGCAGATATTAATATGCAGTAATTTACTGCAGAATGCTAAGGGTTTAAACAAACTAATAGCGGTAAAATGGTTTATTGAAATTTCAGTTTTGTCATATGATATTACCATCAAAAACAAAGTTCATTGAGATTTTAGTTTTGTCATGACCATAAAGGGCTTGACTAAGATTACAAAAGTTGTTTACAAGTAAATTTTGACCTCGTCTTGTGGCATGTATTGCCACTTGTGGGGGTCTTCTGCCTCGTCAAGCCCATACTACACAAAAATTATGAAATTGGTGCAGAGTTAAATAATTGGTACAGAGTTAATTAAAAAAGGAAGCAAAGTTGCGTAATACATGTACCTTTGGATCATCGTTTAGATCGAGGTGGTGACGTGCTATTGGTTGTGATGATGGTTGTGGTGGAACACATGCCTTTCTTCGCTTCCTTGTAAACTTCTCAACAATGCTTTTTAATCTCTTGTTTCCCTTGTTCTTAGCCTTCCTTCGCTTCAACCCGGTAACGACCACATCTTTCCCATCCTGAGTTATTAGATTAGAACATGCAGAAGGACCATCCATTGCGCGTCCCAACTCGACCCCTTTGCTGATAGACATTTGCTGTATAGTGTCCTCAAGCAAGTCTCGAATCCTATCAAACTCAGGCCAAGTCGCCTCGTCAAAGGAAAACTTTGTGACTATTGAGCCAAACTCTGCAAGCAGTCTTCGTTGTTTTATAGCAACCCGGCGCCTTGCGTCTTTCTCAATGCACACTGATGTGCCTGCTGAAACATCCCTAGCGGACCTAGTCCACCTATTGTTGATATACTGCTCTGGAATCTGGCCTAAGTATCTTTTCATTCGCATGACTCCTATGATGTGGCAACAAAGTACCCCAACATATGTTAAGTGCTTGCAACTGCAAGCGTATAGTGTTTGGTCAAAACTTAAAATATGGTTGATGGAATGGCTACAGTCGTGCAAAGAAGTACATATGTGGAGGCTATACTCCTCGTGATCAACAATAGTTTGCCTAGATTCTATCTTTATGTAAGGAACCTTTATAACCTCATTCTAAAACACATCAAATATATCTGGTGTGTACAACGTGGTCGCATCATCGATCAAGGGGTCGTGGCCAATCTTCTTGGGTAGCTTATCCAACATATTGAAATATGCTTCCAACTCATTATATCTAAGGTCGTCGATCGCTCTTTGGAAATGATGGAAAAAATGCTCCAACCTAAGATCGCATTTAACATAAGACTGCAGCCTAGCATTGAAGCTTTCACTGGTCTGTGTAGTTCTTTTACCTGCACAAAAGTAACCCGAATAGATTATTATCCACGAAATAAGTGTAAAGAAAGAAAAACAAATCTATATTAAATAATATATGCCTTTTCTTTTACCTGCACAGAAAGTATCTCGAACAAACAAAGGAGCCCATATATGACGGAAGCTATATGTCCTTTTCAACCATTCATTCTGGTGGAGCCCATGTTCCTCTATCATCCTTCCCCAACTCCCTTCGAAATCCAACTCATCTCCACTCCACAACAAGTGGTCCCAAGCCCGTTTGAAGTCAGCATTGCCGAATAAAGGCCCGAGGTTCTTCATGGCATTTTGATTAATATGCCATACACATAAAAGGTGTCGAGACTCTGTGAGGACAGTAGGAATAGCAGCTAATCTAGCAGCATCTTGATCTGTAAATATCGATTGAGGCATTTTTCCTCTCATGCAATGGAGGAATGTCTCAAACAACCACCTAAATGTGTCTCAAGTCTTATCATACAATAAGCATGCAACAAATACAACTTGTTTTCTATGATGGTTTAAACCAGCGAAAACCCCAAGCGGCATTGTTGCCTTATTGGTTCGGAATGTAGTGTCAAATGATACAAAGTCCCCAAAACACTCATAGTCAACTTGCATGGAGGGGTCGGACTAGAATATGTTAGTGATAAGACCAAACGGATCCAGTTGGGCCTTGAAAAAGAAGACAGAATTTTGCTCACGTTGGTCACCGAAATAATCTAGTATAGCTTGGGCACCTCCATCGGCATTTGTTGGACCTTTCCTATTCACCAAGTAGTTCCGCAAGTCTTGTTTTGTGAACCCCAACAATTCTCTCCCACCATCTTATATAGCCATAAGATCATGGGCTTGCTTAGGCCGTAGACCAATGGCTTCAGCGTCATCACATCCAATCTTGGAGAACTCATCTATCCTTCTATGAGAAGGGATAAACTAAGACTTAGTTGGTGTAAACAAGAGATGATTATGCCTTGCTTGTCACTTGTTGGCCCAATAAATCCCGCTTGCTTGTCGTCTAACACCAAATATAGCCTCACATCCACATCTCGTTTCTGCTCGATCAAACTTTACCTTCACGGCCTTTTGTTTTTTCACACCTTCTTTACTACACACCCAAGTTCTATCTGAAGCTCTAAGAGGGGGGGCTTTTATCTTAGGCTTTAAACAATAAAATCAATTAAGGAAATCTGAGTAGGAGGAGTCTAATCAAATAATATGCTCACAATGATAAGAGCAGAAAATCAAGGTTAAAACAAGGATAAGAGATGAGAGATAGAGAGATTGCACCAGATTTATAGTGGTTCGGCAAACCTTGCCTACGTCCGCTTCACTCAAGGTCCTCCTTGAGGTTCCAATACTTGAAAGACCTCTTACAAGTTGTCCACCAAGTTTCCGGGTGCTTGGTAACCTATCCACCAAGCTTACTGGTGCTTGGCAACCTTACAATCTCTCCAAGCTCTCTCTTGGATATTTCTCTCAAAGTCTACTTCACACTTGAAGTAGTTTTACAAAGATTAGCTCACTAATAAGAGATAGAAACTTGCTAGAATATGATTACAATAATCCCTTCACTCCCTCTAAGTCCCAGTCAAGTTTGCTACAACTTCCGTTTTGTAGCTGAGCTTCAAAGCCCTCCAAATAGCCTCCCAACGGCTAGTTTCTGTTCCTGCAAAGGCTCTTTAATGGCTCTTTTCTGGGCTCACGGTCGACCGTCGCATCGTCCGTGACATCGTCCGCCAGGCTTTTCATGAGCCACGGTTGATCCACCTATTGTCCGTCAGGCCTCACGATCGACCGTCCCATCGACCGTGACATCGTCCGTCAGGCTCTGTTGTGAAAACCGCTTCCCAGGGTCGATGCACCGATCGACCGTCGCTCCTTCGAGCCAAGTCACATAGGCCACAGTCGATCGGTCCATCGACCGTCACATCGACCATCAGCCTATTTTCCCAAGAATAGCTTCCACGGTCGATCTACGCATCAACTGCCATTCCCCACGGTCGATCCATGCATCGTCAATACAAAAACTCATTAAATATGATTTTAATGCTTTCCAAATTAAGGGATAATAATATTAAATCGATGTTTTATCATCAAAATATATATTGACATCATCAAAACAATATATGGGCTAACAATCTCCCTTTTTTTGATGATGGCAACCTTTTAAATTGTGATGATAACACCTTGAAAGCTCCCTCTTAATTTGTGCATCCATTTACCTCATAGAATATGTACTAAAGTGAACTTCTCTGAGGCATGCAAGTCATATATCACTAAAAAGATATATCAAGCTTGATTATAGGTCAAAAGATATGAAAGTGTAAAATATGACATATGTACCTCTTTGTATAATAACATGAGACGTGATATTTGAGCATGAATTATATTCACATGAAATCACCAATAAATCCTTTAAACATCAAAAGATTTTAAGTATGTAGAATATAAGGTTTTAAGAGTTTAAAAAAAAACTGATATCACAATATTTCTCCCTCTTTGACATTATCAAAAAGATTTGGTAGAGGGGGAGGAAGAATCAAGTTAAAACAACAAAAACATTTCTTAAGAGAAACAAATAGAAAGTTTTAAAATCATCTCAAAACAATATATCAAATGAAGATTTACAATCAAAGCGGTCATTTCTAAAAAGTAATCAACTCTTCACACAAAAGACTTTCTTAAACCATTTTTAAACATGAAATTAATTTTTAAAAAAATGGAATAAGAAGATGTAATGGAGGAGACATATATTGAAAATTAAGACATACCTCCATTACCTTTTAAACCAAATTGTTATCCTCCTTTAAATACCTTGTGCCTCCACTTGTCAATTTTATCTTCTTTTACTCCGAATGCAGTTAAACAATGATTTGCAGTTTCTTCTTCTTCTTCTTCTTCTTCTTCGGAGGTGGAGCTTGAGTCACTTTCTTCCTTGGCCTTTTTCTTCTTCTTTGAAGATTTCTTGAGCTTTGGACAATCCTACATGTAATGTCCGGGCTTCCTACACTCATAACAAGTAATTTTATTTAAGTAAGAAGAGGATTTTCCTTTTTCACCATTGGGGTTTTTCTTACCTTGATTCTTGATGATTCGTTGGATTCATCTTGTGATCTTTTGCATCTCCTCATCATCATCTTCATTGCTTGAGTCAGATGATTCCTTGTATGTTGACTTGAAAGCAATGTTTTTATTTTTCTTCCTTTCTCCATCATTACTTCTTTCCATGTTCATCTCATATGTCATGAGAGAACCCATTAGCTCATCAAGGGACAGCTTGGTTAAATCTTTAGCTTCTTCGATTGCTGTCACCTTGGGATCCCATGTCCTAGGTAGACATCTAAGGATCTTTCTTACCATCTCATCATTAGTATAGCTTTTACCAAGAGAATCAAGGACATTTATGATATTGGTAAAACGAATAAACATTTCATTTATATTCTCATCATCCTTCATGGAAAATAACTCATAATCATTAACAGGCATGCTAATCTTAGACTCCTTGACACGACTTGTTCCCTCATAGGTAACTTCAAGTTTTTCCCATATTTCATTAGCCGTTTTAATGCAGAAATTCTATTAAATTCATCAGGGCAAAAGGCACAAAATAGAAAAAAATTTTCTTTGGCATTTACTTGAAGTTTTCTAAAATCAGCAGGAGTAAATTCATTCTTAGATTTTGGAACTTCTTTTCCCTCAATGATCTTTGAAGGGATAGAATCTCCATCTTCTATTATCAACCATGCATCATAATCCATGGATTGAATGAAGACTTCTATTTTGGTTTTCCAATAGTTGTAATTAAATCCATTAAAGTAGGGTGGCCTATTGGTAGATTGTCCCTCTATGATTTCCATATTGATTTAGGATCCTCTAAGGACTGTTACACCACAAAATTAGAGACCTAGCTCTGATACCAATTGAAGCTCTAAGAGGGGGGGTTTATCTTAGGCTTTAAACAAAAAAATCAATTAAGGAAATCTGAGTAGGAGGAATCTAATCAAATAATATGCTTGCAATGATAAGAGCAGAAAATCTATGTTAAAACAAGGATAAGAGATGAGAGATAGAGAGATTGCACCAGATTTATAGTAGTTCGGCAAACATTGCCTACGTCCGCTTCACTCAAGGTCCTCCTTGAGGTTTCACTACATGCAAGACCTCTTACAAGTTGTCCACCAAGCTTCCGGGTGCTTGGCAACCTATCCACCAAGCTTACTGGTGCTTCGCGACCTTATAATCTCTCCAAGCTCTCTCTTGGATATTTCTCTCAAAGTTTACTTCACACTTGAAGTAGTTTTACAAAGGTTTAGCTCACTAATAAGAGATAGAAACCTGCTAGAATATGATTACAAAAATCCCTTAGCTCCCTCTAAGTCCCAGCGAAGTTTGTTACAACTTTCCTTTTATAGCTGAGCTTCAAAACCCTCCAAATAGCCTCCCAACGGCTAGTTTATGTTCCTGCAACGGCTCTTTAACGGCTCTTTTCTGGGCTCACGGTCGACCATCGCATCATCCGTGACATCGTTCGCCAGGCTTTCCTTGAGCCACGGTTGATCGTCCCATCGACCGTGACATCGTCCGTCAGGCTCTGTTGCAAAAACCGCTTCCCAGGGTCGATGCACCGATCAACCGTCGCTCCTTCGAGCCAAGTCACATAGGTCATGGTCGATCGGTCCATCGACCGTTACATCGATCGTCAGCCTATTTTCCCAAGAACAGCTTCCGCTGTCGATCCACGCATCAACCGCCATTCCCTACGGTCGATCCATGCATCGTCTGTCGCATCGACCGTCAGTACAAAAACTCATTAAATAAGATTTTAATGCTTTCCAAATTAAGGGATAATAATATTAAACCGATATTTTATCATCAAAATATATATTGACATCATCAAAACAATATCTGGGCTAACACTATCCTTCCATGTTGCATTACCCTGTACCCTATGGCCACTCTGACATCGAATGCCAAATCCAATATGCTTTGAATGTTGGAGGTACCAATCAAGTGTGTGGTCCATGTCTCTCCATTCTAACATCCAAACACTTATTTTTTCCCCATTGTCTGCCTATACAATTTCATCTGAGAGTAGAAAATAAACTTCAAAAGTTGCACATGATCGTAACTTAAAGTTCAAAGTGAGGTAAAATACCTTCTTGTTTTGAAGAAGGTAAAGCAAGCCACGCTTCCCTGTAAGGGTTGACCCCGTTAATAGCGGCCATTATCTAATCCTAGATTGAAGCAAAGTTCATTAGGTGCTAGATAAAAATGGTGAAGATGAATTCACTAAAAACTCAACCGGTATAGAATGCACGAACTCAAATTTGAATCACAACTCAAGTAACAATTGGCATCGCAAACTTAAACTCAAATGATGATTATGACTGCAAAATGAACCCACAATGATTGCATTGTCCCTACCACTAATTAACCCTTTAATTCCCACACAAATGATGGAAAAAAAGAAAAATCATCTTCCATAAATGATGGCGCGACAGGGAGTGAATGGATGAGTGACATCTCTTATCCATTAAGCTCCAAACATACGAGTGGTACCTCTCCATAAAACATTAGCTAATGCAATACTTATAGCTGGGATCTGCTGTTCAGGAAGCCCAAGAATTCAAAGAAACATGGTGGGGGACCATACTCGGGAACAAGCCTCACCAGCTTACCCTTAATTTGCTAAGCCATTCTTTACACCACTTTTACTTTATGCCACGAGTTGCAGCCGACATGACGAGGAGGAGATGCGGCAGCGGCGATGGAGGAATTGCCGGCGACGACGGAGAGGAGATGGAGAAGATGATGGGGCGGCGACGATGAGGAGATGTGATGGAGGAGTTGCGGCCACGACGAGGAGGACATATGGGGTGGTGGAGGAGTTGCGGCGAGATGAGGGGCATCGACGGGGAAGAAACGCGGCGACGGGGGAGATGGGGCAACGCGAGAGAGTAGATCTTAGAGATTCTAGCCGGCTCAGTGTTCTCACGGCTTGAAATGGGTTGTGTAAGCTCCTAATGACTTGGCATGATCTGCACCGTTGGATGAAGCTCGACCCATCCCAGCCTCTGGGAGGATGGGAGAACGTTATGAACGGTGATGACGGAAATAGAACCCTCTTTAGAGAACCAATATGTTGGAAATATTTCACAGCATGACATCCATTTGGCGCAACGTGGACGTTGAACCTAGCTAATGGAGGGCAACCGAAATACTAGATATTTTCATCACCGATGCTGATCTAAAGGAATTAGATCTCATGTTTTTGAAATCTTCAATCCCAACGGGGTGCTGATGGAGTTGCAACATGACATTGGGAGAACTTTTCTAGATTTCTTCAAGGATGTATGGAGACGGAGACCTGCTAGTCGTTCCATCCCACTTCCAGACTTGCCAAAGCTTCAGTAGGAGCATCAACTAGATCTACTTCGAGAGGTATCAAATGAGGAGATTAAGCAGAATTTAATGTTGTTGGGATAAAACAAATGTCCCATGGCAGATGGACTCACTGCTGAGTCTTTCATCACACATTGGGATATAGTCGGTACGGATGTTTTGGGGCTTATCAAGACTTTTTTCAGACAAGTGTTTTGCCACCAGGCTGGAATGATATGTTCATATCTTTCATCCCTAAGATTCAGAATCCGAGAAGGGTGAAGGACTTTAGGCCCATTAGCTTGTGCAACGTCTGCTACAAGTTAATTTCAACTATTCTAGTTAACAGACTCAAGCCTCATCTGAATGGTCTCACTAGCCCGGAGCAGTCGGCCTTCGTCTCTAGACGTTCAATCTTCGACAACTTTGGTGCCGCTCAAGAGCTGATGCTTACATTGAAAGCTGCTCCGAAGGATAGGGCCTTGATATCGGTGAAGATTGATCTGAGGTCCGCATATGACCCAATCAGTTAGGCTTTCTTGAAGAGGGTTCTTCTTTAGATGGACTTCTCATAGCAATGGGTACGCTAGATCATGGAATGCGTATTGTCACCCAATTTGTCCTTGATCCTTAATGGAAGGCTCTGTGGGAATTTTCCATCACGGAGGGGTCTTTGCCAGGGAGACCCCCTCTCATTGTACCTCTTTATTATGGTGTTGGAGCTCCTATTATGACTTCTCAGACAACTACTCTTTGCCCTGGAGGGAGTAAAGTATTGTCAAGATGAATTCTGGGTCAATCATCAGCTTTATGCATATGATTGTTTCTTCTTCTCCTTGGCGAAGACTGAAGAGGTGCTCAAATTGTTGAATGTGCTTAGGAGATATTGCCTCTTGTCCGGTCTTGAGATGAACGTGATGAAGTTCAGCGTGAAGTTCTCGCCCTCTACATCGTCTCGACGCCGTCGTCGCCTCTCTGCTCAAATAGGTATGGAGGAAAAGATTGGGCCTTGGTGATACTTGAGAATTCCTCTGGATTCCAAATGCATCCTAGCTCGGAGTTTTATGCACTCTTGGAGGCGATACAGATACGATTATCTTCCTAGGAAGCTATTCTGATGGCAGATGCGGGTAGGGTGGTCCTTGTGCAATCCATCTTACAAAGCTTACCTGTCTTTTACGTGATGATGTTCCAGGTGCCGTGCATTGTTCTGAAGAAGATAGAAGCCCCAATTCGCAAGTTCCTATGGCGTGGAAGAAGAGGTGAAGGTTCTACAGTGGTTTGGAACAAGGTCTGCAAGCACAAAGCTTCTAGTGGTCTCAGGATTAAGAATCCGCTGGCAAGATGCCTTACGTATGAGGTGAGCTGCGTATCTGCTAGAGGAGCAGTGGTCCATGTGGGTTCAATTGCTATGGCAGGGTGCTTTGCCATAGCCCAAGGCTTTGGCCAGGTGCTTCCCTCTTTGGCGTTCTACCTACGCGGCTTCAGCGCAACTGCAACTAGGGATCCGTTGGTCGCCTGGGAAGGGGAGTTCTCTTCGAGTGCTAAATGACTGGTGGCTGGAGGATGGCCCAATTAGCCGTCTTCCATGGCTACTTAGTGACTATGAGGAATTGGAAAGCTTGGAGGTTAAAGACGTCCCCTGACTCTTGAGGGAGCTTGGAGGCCTGATTATCTTAAGGAATTCTTTGACCCAGATCTTGCATCTCATATTCTCTCTAACACGGTGGGGGAGATGGACTAGCCACAATGGATGTGGAACACAGAGAGGAGGATGACCACATCGTCATGTTATTCCTTCATGGAGAATCTTGATGCTCGGGACAGCTAGAAGGAAGCCTTTGATATATGGTGGTGGAGCATATGGAAGGTTCACGCTGGACCCCGGCCGTGCCTCTTTTTTTGGGATTTGACGCATGGGAAACTCCTGATAAGTCACTAATTATTCATAATCAAACCCCTTAAATTACCTTTGTTAGGTCTAGAGTAGTTGTATTTAATAGTTTGTTAGTTAATTTCAGCTGTAATCATGATTTGAGAAGAAATATAAGAATTTCAACTAAAGGATGAATTTATGTGATAAAGACTGTTTCGTCGCATGTCAAGAGAAT
This sequence comes from Narthecium ossifragum, assembly GCA_963920575.1. NCBI lineage: Eukaryota > Viridiplantae > Streptophyta > Magnoliopsida > Dioscoreales > Nartheciaceae > Narthecium > Narthecium ossifragum. The sequence continues at coordinate 19,651,128 of OY986971.1, read as the reverse complement.
ATTCTCTATATATTCTCTATAAGTCCAAATATTCTGAAAATTTAGACCGTTGCAGAAGACTTCAAGACCTACAACTTTCATGTTGGACATTTGGCGAGACGCCGGATAGTTTAATACCAGTTTTAAAGAAGATAAAGATATATAGCTACTGAAAAACTGGCCCATCAATGCTCAGGAGAATATTCTCCAAATATTTCAGATAAGTCCAAATAATATGAAATTTTCGGAACATGAGAGAAGGCTTCCTAATGTACATCTTTTATGTTTAGTACATGTCCAAATTCTGGACGGGTTGAACCCAGTCGCGACCGGAAGAGGCTGTCAGAATTAAACTAGGAAATCCGAGTTGCACTAGAGGTCCAACTCAACCCAAAACCCTAATTCCGGAAATACACCTATAAGAAGGTGTTGGCTGGCCGAAAATAAGCATCTTTTTGACAATCTTTGGAGGAGGAAGAAGAAGACGGAGAGGATGTGGACGGTGACAGCTTCCTATTCCAACCTGATGGCTTTCATCCAAAAGATGAGTTGCTAGTTATTGTACTTAGCATTATTCATGAAACTCTATCATAGTTTTCTATCTTCTTTGGTTTGAATCTTGTATTCTTCTCAAGACATGATCCTATGAATTTGCTTTTTATTGTTAATAGAGTTGAGGGAACAGAGTTCCTTGACGTATTTTCAGTCCTACATGATTTCTGTGATTGATTGTAGAGATTCATAGGATGGTTTTCATGTGATTTATGGTTTGCTAGTGAGATAGGCTATGCTAAGCTAAGATAGGTTGTGCCAAGGTCATTAGGAGTAGTATAACTTAAAGTAATCGTATGACCGAAGACAATCTATGCCAAGAAAGATAGGCTATGCTGTTAGGAACATAAATCTTATTTTAGGGATTCATATGAGCTTGTAGCCATATGATCCATAATGTTGAGAGAAGGGAACAAGATGATAACTAGAGAAGACTAATAATGAAAATAGGGCGGATTGAGTAATTTCTAAGTAGCTAATCCATTGATTCAAATTGATCAACCTTTTATTTATTTTCCTTATTCGTTTAGATAACTCTATTCTATCTTTGATTATTTTCCTTAGTTTTAGGGTTTTGAGAATTGATTTTGATTTCCAACGTTTTCCCCGTGGATCGACTCTCGACTTCACCGCTATCCTACCTAGTAGTTTAGTGATTGAATAAGGATTATAAATTTATATTTGATTGAATTTATAACGTTTTAACGACAACGTTTGTGAGAGATCAACTCCCCGCTTTGGCGTCCTTGTGGGCCCCAAGTCTGATCAGTGAGAAGGCATGCCCAAACTGTTCTAGTGAAGAAGAAACACCTGAACACCTTCTCTTCTCTTGTAGCTTCGTGCGAGAGCTGTGGTCTCAGCTGCTCCAATAGGTGAGTGTGGATCTATCTAGTTGGGACTTAGATAAGTGCTTCAAACTGTTGGGCTCCTCTTGTCGCGCCCCGATCCGCGAAAGCCCAACGGGGCCGGGCGACGTGAACCGGAACCTAACCAACGCGGAAAAAGAACGACGAGGGTTCCCTCTAACCTATTGGTCTCCCTAGCAAATCACCAAAACACCCTCAATTAAAACAATATTAATTAGCAAAACCTCGAACCTCAGATTAAAAACTCAAGTGTTAATATATACAAATCCTCGGAGAGGGGAAGATTCAAAGTACAACATCACTCCCGTAGGAGACTAACTAACATAAGGGTAAAAGCAGTAAATATCGCCACCTCTGAAAAGCCACCAGGCGCCGCCGCACCGCCGTCCAACTGCCCGGTAGGGGCCACAGAGGAAGAACTGACGCCTGCACCTGCAAAACGCAGCCCGGGTAGGAGTGAGCACTAAGCTCAGTAGGGATCTACACTACGACACACAGAAGGAAGAGGGAATCGCAACAGTGTCGCCCTCAAGTGGAATCTGGGTGTATACAGGGGTCCCATAACCCCACCGCGTGTCCCTGAGGCCCACGATCATGGTCTTCCAGCCGGGCTGGTCACATGTCAGGTCACACTCAGTAGCAGGAAACAACACTGCTAACTCTCAACAGGACACTGAACACTATTTGGTGGGAAGAGACACCACTGAGTAGGCAAATCCTCTACTCAAGAGTTTTAAGAAGAACCGGACACCGGCTACACCTCAGATCCAAGTCGAGGCCGACACGACCTCTACAATCATCAAGAACAAGTGCGTCAGTCATCTAAGCCTATCATCGAATGGACTGGACACCACAATTCAAACCGGGTCCTAACAGCCCAACCCCGGTCCTAGGGCTAAGTCCGAGCTTCCAGCCTCGGGACGGCGACCCAAAGATCACCCACGCCTTAACCAATGCAACTAATGCACAAGGCAACGATGCATGCTATGACATACACAGATAAGAAGCAAAGCATGCAACAGTATGTCAAGCATCATATAAGTCTACTGGATCGCTGCAGCGGTACTACCAACCGCTGCCAGCCGATCCGCAACGGGTCCCGGCATTACGACGGTACCGCGACCGTCGCCCGCGAACTCCTGCAACGGGAAGCAACCCCGAAAACGATGATGAACAAAACACAATATAATATTATATTCCGAAATATAATATTATATTCAAAAACACCCAAAGCTTCTACTTAGGGGCTAATTGATCCCGTCGATCCGACGTCCAAACGATGTCGGATTCAAGATCCAACTTAGTCACCCGTAGGTGTATAAACCAGAATCATCATATCCAAAAATCATAATCCTCCAACGGTTGGATTAACGGGAAAACGCTAATCAAAATCGTTAATCAAACTAACTTACCCATTAATTGCTGCAACGCAGCCCTCCATCAAACAATTTATAAGAAATCGTACATAAATCGGAAAAATAAGAAACAAGATGGAATGGAAAGGTAACCAGTAGACCTACAACGCTTATGTTTTTCAAAAGCCAAGATCATGTACTCACCGCCCAAAAAACTCGCCGCAAGCCGGCTGTTTCTCAAGAACAGCAGAAAACGAGAAATCCGAGACTAATCTTGCATAAAACCTACTCAAATCTCAACTGATTAACATGAAACTTAAATCAGTTATTCTACAAGGCATAAGAAATCCAGCAAAGCAATGGTCAACAAGATCCAACGGCTAGATCTCAAGAAAACCCGAAAAGAACACAGTAGGTATAACCTTACCTAGCTGCGCTTTCCTCGGCTGATTCCCCGCGATTTGATCACCAAAAATTCTCCAAACCACTTCAGGGATCTTCCTCTTGTTGTCACGAATCCAACGAGCCTTAGAACGCCGAAAAAGATGGCCGGAGGAGGGAGAACGGAGGAGATGAAGCTCGCCGGCGGTAAAGGGAAGAAAACAGAGCACCGCGGGAAAGAGAGAAGGAAGGAAGAAGAAGAGAAGGGAAGGGAAGGAAAGAAAAGGAAGGAAAAGCCTGGAGAAAGCCGGGAAAACGGGGAAAAGCTGGGGGAAAGGGAGGGGAAGTCTTCCCTCTCTGACAGGGGAGAGCGACGGCCGACGGCCGTCCTCGCGAAAGAGAAAGAAAACACCGACTCGAGCATGATCGATCTCCAAGGCATGTGAGATCGATCTCCTTTGCAATCCAGATTGATCTCTTTGAAATCCAGATCGATCTCCTTTGCAATCCAGATCAATCTCCCTAGCCATCCAGATCGATCTCCTTTACTCAGAAAGGCAAACTTCGGCCAAAACACAAGCCCAAGCTCAGATCTTCCGATCTCGGGTTCACCTAGCCATTCTAAACAAACACGAACACAGACAAGGTCAGTGTGTGCACACGCGGGTATGAAACAAACCAACAAGGCGCAATTTACCAAATTGCCCTTACGGTCTACAACGAGCCACAGGGATAGAGGGGCAGGTCCTCACATCCTATTACCCTTAAAGGAAATCTCGTCCCGAGATTCGATATGGGTAGGGCTCGGAACAATAAAACAGCTACACTAGAGGACATGACAAGAAGTGTCTGGAGAAGAAAACAACTGCGGAAACTCCTGCCGCATGCGCGCCTCGCGCTCCCAAGTGACCTCCTCGGTGCCTCTGTGCCTCCACAGCACCTTGACCAAGGGAATCGTCTTGCCCCGCAAGACCTGATCCCTCCGGTCAAGTACTTGAACCGGCTGCTCAACAAAGCTCACGTCTGCCTCAAGCTCAATGTCATCCACCCTGATGGCATGAGACGGGCCTGGGTGATACTTCCTCAGCATCGACACATGGAAAGTCGGATGCACAACAGACATATGCTGAGGAAGATCCAGGCGGTAAGCTACCTCGCTGACCCTCTCTAAGATCTCAAACGGCCCGACAAACATCGGCGCCAATTTGCCACCTCTGCCAAACCTGACAGAACCTCTGTACGGTGACGCTCGCAAGAACACTCGGTCGCCGACTTCAAACTCCAACGGTCGTCGGCTCTGATCTGCATAACTCTTCTGCCGGCTCTGAGCCGTCAGAAGCCTCTGCCTGATCTGTACCAACCTCTCTGACGACCGCCTGATGATGTCTGGACCGGTGAATGAAGCCTCTCCAACCTCTGTCCAGCACACTGGGGAACGACACAGCCTACCGTACAACGCCTCGAAAGGCGCTACTCCAAGACTGGACTGGTAGCTGTTGTTGTAGGCGAACTCCACCAAGGGAACGTGCTCCTCCTAGTTGCCTCCTACATCGAGGACACATGCTCTCCGCATGTCCTCTATGATCTGGATCGTCCGCTTTGACTGCCCGTCTGTCTGCGGATGGATGCCGTACTGAAAGTCAGGAGTGTGCCAACTGCCTCCTGAAAGTCACGCCAAAACCTGCTGGTGAACCTGGGGTCACGGTCTGACACGATAGAAACTGAAACTCCGTGCAGTCTGACCACCTCTCTGACGTACAAGCTACCCAACCTGTCCGTCGAGTCTGTCACCCGCATAGGCAGGAAGTGCGCCGATTTGGTCAATCGATCAACGATGACCCAAATCGCGTCATTCCCCCTAAGAGATCTCGTTAGCAAGGTCACGAAGTCCATCGTGATGTGCTCCCACTTCCACTCAGCTAGTGGAAGCGGCTGAAGTAACCCCGGAGTCCGCTGGTGCTCTGCCTTGACCTTCTGACAGGTAAGGCAGCGCGATACGAACTCCGTCACTGCTCTCTTCATCCCGCGCCACCAGAACTGTCGCCGAAGATCCTGGTACATCTTGGTGCCGCCGGGATGAACTGCAAAGCGAGAGTGGTGGAACTCTCGTAGGACGTCGTCTCGAAGAACTGGATCTGTTGGAACCGCTACTCTGCCTCGGAGCCGTAGCCCTCCGTCTGACGATACTGTCCAGTCTCCATCTGCGCCCTCCGTGCCCGCTGCTGTGCGTAACTCCTCGAGCTCTGGGTCACTGTGCTGTGCCTCTAACACTCTGGCTAAGACTGCTGGCATACTCTGCACTGCATAGAGAAAACTGCTGGATCCCTGATCCTCGAACTCGAGCCCAAACTGGCCCGCCGTCTCTAGAGCCTGCCACTGCCGCGCTGACAACCCTGCAACTGCTGCTCTGGTGTCTCTCACCTGTCTGCTCAGCGCGTCTGCTACGACGTTGGCCTTACCAGGATGGTAATGCAACGCAAAGTCGTAGTCCACCAGTAGCTCCATCCAGCGTCGTTGCCTCAGGTTGAGGTCACGTTGGGTGAAAACGTGCCTCAAACTCTTATGGTCTGAGAAGACTGAGAACTTCTCGCCATAGAGATAATGCCGCCAGGTCTTCAGGGCGAAGACCACCGCTGCTAGCTCCAAGTCATGGGTCGGGTAGTTCCTCTCATGGTTCTTCAGCTGGCGAGAACCATAGGAAACTACGTGGCCCTCCTGCTTGAGGACACACCCCAAACCCTCTCCACTGGCGTCACAGTAAACATTGTAACCAACACCTCGCTCGAGGACGATCAGCACTGGCGCACTGGTCAATCTCGTCCTCAGCTCCACGAAGGCTCGCTCACAAGCATCATCCCACACGAACGGGACGGCCTTCTGTGTCAGTCTGGTCAACGGTCCGGCAACCTTGGAGAAGTCCCGCACGAACCGTCTGTAGTAACCCGCCAGGCCTAAGAAACTACGGACCTCAAACACTGTTCTCGGTCTCTGCCACTGTACCACTGCCTCGACCTTGGCCGGGTCAACTGAGATCCCTGCTGCCGACACCACGTGTCCAAGGAATCCCACCTGTGCAAGCCAGAACTCGCACTTGAAAGCCTTGGCATAAAGCCGATGCTCCCGAAGTAGCTGCAACACTGTCGCCAAGTGTCGCTCGTGCTCCGCCTCTGACCGGGAGTAGATAAGGATGTCGTCGACGAACACCACCACGAACTCGTCTAGGAAAGGCCGGAAGATCCTCTGCATGAGATCCATCAACGCTGCTGGTGCGTTCGTCAGCCCAAACGGCATCACCACGAACTCGTACAGGCCGTACCGAGTCCCAAAAGTCGTCTTCGGGATGTCGCAATCCCGAACCCTCAACTGGTGGTAGCCGGTGCGGAGGTCGATCTTCGAGAACACTGAAGATCCTCTCAACTGGTCAAACAGGTCATCGATCCGCGGCATCGAATACATGTTCTTCACCGTCACCCTGTTGAGCCACCTATAGTCTATGCAAAGTCGAAGGGTACCGTCCTTCTTCTTCGCGAACAACACTAGCGCCCCCCAGGGAGACATGCTGGGACGGATGAAGCCTGTGCTGGTAAGCTCATCTAGCTGGGTCGGCTACTTTACCTTTACTACGATATCACCAGATTAGCAAGTCCTCAACTCACTCTGCTCTGCTGGTGCCATCCTGAAAGCTGGGAGAGAGATCGGTGCGGTACCCGGTACCAGGTCGATCTCAAAATCGACCTCTCTGGGCGGTGGAAGCCCTGGCAACATCTCGGGAAACACGTCGGTGTAGTCGCACACGATCCTGGGGAAACTGCTCAGCTGTACTCCCTCTGCCCCAAATAGGGATAGGCTGGCCAGTAAGGCTGAGAGCTCGCTGACACGCCTTCCAACACCACAAGCAAAGGAATCGGCTGAGAACCGATCCCCCAACAACACAAACTGTGACCCATCGGGTGTCCAAGCGACCACCCTCCGACGACCACAGTCGATGATAGCTCGGTATGCTGCTAACCAGTCCATACCGAGTATCACATCGAAGCCTGTCATGTCTAGCACCCGCAGGTCTAGACAGACACGGAGGCCTCCAACCTCCAAAGAACAAGATCGGCAGACCCGGTCTACCCTGACTATGCCGCCGATCGGTGAGTCTACAGACTGTGCCACCTCTAGCCAACTCGTCTCTAATCCTAGCGATGCCACACACATGCTAGCAATATAGGAATGAGACGCCCCAGAATCTATCAGCATATCTACTAAGGAACTAGAAAGCTGAAAGATACCTCTGAGGACGGTTGGCTCTGCCGCTGCCTGTTGATACTGCTGCGGCTGCTGGTACTGTGGTGGCGGCTGATACAGCTGGACGGTGTCCTGCCGCTCGCGAATTGGGAGGGCAAACACCTGCCCCCGCTGGCCGCCTCTGCCTCTGGGATGGCCCGGCCCGCGTCCACCCCCGCTCCCCTGCCAGGCACCAGACCCTCCGCCTCTACTGCCTTGTGGCATAGCGCCCTGCGCTCCACGCGAAGTGCAGTCTCTACGGTAGTGCCACGGCTGCCCGCACAGGTAGCAAGTGACTGACGCGCTCGGCTATCGTCCCTGGCCCCCCTGACGAAGCCTGCCTAGATGGCCCGGCCGTCAGTAGAAACGGGGCTGGTGGGCTCGGTAGTGGCTGCTGGTACTGCGGTGCACGCTGTGGCCGCCTCTGAAAGGGCCGCTGACGCCACGGCTGCCCCCTACCGAACCCCCCCTCTGCCCTGGGGTCGCTGCTGTGTACCGGTAGAGGATGCTGGTGGAACTGCCCGGCACCTCTCGTCTCGCAACTGCGCCTCCACTACCAAGGCGCAGTTCAGGACTGCTGAGTGCGTCTGAAAGCGGTGGGAACTCGTCTGGCGCCTGATCTCTGGACGAATACCCCACTCAAACTGCCGTGCCCTGGCCACTGGATCTGCTGCCACTGCCCCCGCAAAACGGACCAAGTGCGTGAACTGGGTGGCATACTGCTGAACAGTGCGAGTACCCTGCAAGAGGGACTGGTACTCGCGAGACCGGGCGTCACGCGTACTCTCCGGGAAGTACGCGTCCAAGAACAACGCCCTGAACTCCTCCCACGTCGGCTCCTCTCCGTCACTGGTGTGCTGGGCAGTGCACCACCAGTCAAGGGCGTCACCATCAAGCTGGAACGCCGCGAGGGTGACCCGGATCCGGTCATCCCCGACGAAGAGAGCGTGGAGAACGCGCGTGACTCCTCGAAGCCAGCAGTCTGCCGTGGTTGGATCTCCAGTCTCACCGCTGAACCTAGGCGGGTTCAGCCACTGGAAGTCCATCATGACCGCTGCCGCGGCCCGCCCGTCGACCGGAGTGAGGACCCCCTCCTCGGCGAGAGGAGCCTCCTCCCGTGCGACCGCAACCGTCGCTGGTGATGGTCCAGTCCGTCGAGCACTGACCGTCATGACAGGTGCTACCCCGTCTGGTCGGGCGGGCCGACCAGGTCGTGCCCCACCTCGACCAACAACTGTAGGTCGGACTCGAGCTCCCGACATCTGTGCAATTACCAACGACAACGAGCGTTCACTCGTTAGAAACCAAGGACAAAGCAGCACAACATAAAGCAGAAAAGCAAAACACATCAAAATGAGCATGCACGGATGTTCTAGACATAGAACTAACCCATTCCACGCTCAATCTCAACCGAATCCTGATCCGAAACCCTGGGATCTACAGCCTATGCTCTGATACCAAGCTGTCGCGCCCCGACCCGCGAAAGCCCAACCGGGCCGGGCGACGCAAACCGGAACCTAACCAACGCGGAAAAAGAACGACGAGGGTTTCCTCTAACCTATTGGTCTCCCTAGCAAATCACCAAAACACCCTCAATTAAAACAATATTAATTAGCAAAACCTCGAACCTCAGATTAAAAACTCAAGTGTTAATATATACAAATCCTCGGAGAGGGGAAGATTCAAAGTACAACATCACTCCCGTAGGAGACTAACTAACATAAGGGTAAAAGCAGTAAATATCGCCACCTCTCAAAAGCCACCAGGCGCCGTCGCACCGCCGTCCAACTGCCCAGTAGGGGCCACAGAGGAAGAATTGACGCCTGCACCTGCAAAACGCAGCCCGGGTAGGAGTGAGCACTAAGCTCAGTAGGGATCTACACTACGACACACAGAAGGAAGAGGGAAACGCAACAGTGTCGCCCTCAAGTGGAATCTGGGTGTATATAGGGGTCCCATAACCCCACCGCGTGTCCCTGAGGCCCACGATCATGGTCTTCCAGCCGGGCTGGTCACATGTCAGGTCACACTCAGTAGCAGGAAACAACACTGCTCACACTCAACAGGACACTGAACACTGTTTGGTGGGAAGAGACACCACTGGGTAGACAAATCCTCTACTCAAGAGTTTTAAGAAGAACCGGACACCGGCTACACCTCAGATCCAACTCGAGGCCGACACGACCTCTACAATCATCAAGAACAAGTGCACCAGTCATCTTAGCCTATCATCGAATCAACTGGACACCACAATTCAAACCGGGTCCTAACAGCCCAACCCCGGTCCTAGGGCTAAGTCCGAGCTTCCATCCTCGGGACGGCGACCTAAAGATCACCCACGCCCTAACCAATGCAACTAATGCACAAGGCAACGATGCATGCTATGACATACACAGATAAGAAGCAAAGCATGCAACAGTATGTCAAGCATCATATAAGACTACTGGATCGCTGCAGCGGTACTACAAACCGCTGCCAGCCGATCCGCAGCGGGTCCCGGCATTACGACGGTACCGCGACCGTCACCCGCGGACTCCTGCAACGGGAAGCAACCCCGAAAACGATGATGAACAAAACACAATATAATATTATATTCCGAAATATATAATATTATATTCAAAAACACTCAAAGCCTCTACTTAGGGGCTAATTGATCCCGTCGATCCGACATCCAAATGACGTCGGATTCATGACCCAACTTAGCCACCCGTAGTTGTATAAACCAGGATCATCATATCCAAAAATCATAATCATCCAACGGTTGGATTAACGGAAAAACGCTAATCAAAATCATTAATCAAACTAACTTACCCATTAATTGCTGCAACGCAACCCTACAGCAAACAATTCATACGAAATCGTACATAAATTGGAAAACTATGAAACAAGATGGCATGGAAAGCTAACGAGTAGAGCTACATCTCTTATGTTTATCAAAAGCCAGGATCATGTACTCGCCGGCCGGAAAACTCGCCGCAAGCCGGCTGTTTCTCAAGAACAGCAGAAAACCAGAAATCCGAGACTAATCTTGCATAAAACCTACTCAAATCTCAACTGATTAACATGAAACTTAAATCAGTTATTCTACAAGGCATAAGAAATCCAACAAAGCAAGGATCAACAAGATCCAACGGCTAGATCTCAAGAAAACCCAAAAAGAACACAGTAGGTATAACCCTACCTAGCTGCGCTTTCCTCGGCTGATTCCCCGCGATTTGATCACCAACAAGCCTCCAAACCACTTCAGGGATCTTCCTCTCATTGTCACGAATCCAACGAGCCTTAGAACGCCGAAAAAGATGGCCGGAGGAGGGAGAACGGAGGAGATGAAGCTCGCCGGCGGTAAAGGGAAGAAAACATAGCACCGCGGGAAAGAGAGAAGGAAGGAAGAAGAAGAGAAGAGAAGGGAAGGAAAGAAAAGGAAGGAAAAGCCTGGGGAAAGCTGGGAAAACGGGGAAAAGCTGGGGGAAAGGGAGGGGAAGTCTTCCCTCTCTGACAGGGGAGAGCGACGGCCGACGGCCGTCCTCGCGAAAGAGAAAGAAAACACCGACTCGAGCATGATCGATCTCCAAGGCATGTGAGATCGATCTCCTTTGCAATCCAGATCGAGCTCCTTGAAATCCAGATCGATCTCCTTTGCAATCCAGATCGATCTCCCTAGCCATCCAGATCGATCTCCTTTACTCAGAAAGGCAAACTTGGGCTAAAACACAAGCCCAAGCTCAGATCTTTCGATCTCGGGTTCACCTAGCCATTCTAAACAAACACGAACACAGACAAGGCCAGTGTGTACACACGCGGGTGTGAAACAAACCAACAAGGCGTAATTTACTAAATTGCCCTTGCGGTTTACAACGAGCCACAGGGATAGAAGGGCAGGTCCTCACACCTCTTCTAAGGTACTTGTTTAGCAACGGACCCGCACATTGGTGGTGTATGGCTTATGATGCATATGGATGCCAAGGTGTAGGCGGGTGTATCAAGATCAAAAGTGTTCTATGTTGGAGTTGTTAATGTGTTACGAATGTGTCGATAAAACATTCCAAACTCAATCAAATATTAAATTTATAATCCTTTTCAATCACTACACTATTAGGTAGAATAGCGGTGAAGTCCGGAGTCGGACCACATGAAATTTACCATGAAAGATTGAAATCAATTCTCAAAACCCTAAAACTAAGCAAAAGATCTAATGAAAGGTTTGAACTAATTAACACTATCTAAGAAAAACAATTAAATATGATCAATTCGAATCAATGGATAAGTGACTTAGGAATTACTCAATCCGCTCTAGTTTCATTTTCAATCTTCTCTAGTTATCCTCTTGTTCTCTTCTTTAAACATTATGGATCCACAACTTCTTAAGCTTACATGCATCCCTAAAATAAGATTTATATTTCTAACGGCATAGACTATCTTTCTTAGCATAGGTTATCTTCGATTCTACAATTACCTTACTTTATTCTACTCCTAATGATCTTAGCACAACCTATCCTAGCATAGCCTATCACAAAAGCAAATCATAAATCACATGAAAACCATCCTATGAATCTCTATAATCAATCACAAAAATCATGTAAGACTGAAACTACGTCAAGCGAACTCTGTTCCTTCAACTCAATTAACAATGAAAAATATATTCATAAGATCATGTCTTGAGAAGATACAAGATTCAAACAAAAAAAAAATAGAAAACTAAGCTAGGGTTTCATGAATAATCCTAAGTACAATAATTAAGAACTCATCTTTTGGATGAACACCATCGGATTGGAATAGGAAGCTGTCACTGTCCGCATCCTCGCCGTCTTCTCCTTAATTCCTTTTCTAAAAATAGTCGAAAAGATGAGAAATTTGGATGGAATAACCCGGAGAACTCCAGAAATTAGAGTTTGAGCTAAGTTGGACTTCTATTACAACTCGGATTTCCTAAATTAATTCTGGCAGTTCTATTCCGAGCGCAACTAGGCCCAATTAGTTTGGAATAGGAAAACGTGTCCAACACAAATGTTGTAGATTAGAAAGTTCTCTGTCATTTCCCGAAGCATTCATAATATTTTGAGTTATCTAGAATATTTGAAGAATATTCTTCGGAACGTTGACAAACCAGTTTTCCAGCATCTGTTAATCTGCATATTCTTCAAAACTTGTATCAATCCATCAGGATTCTCGTAAAGTGTCTAACAGGAAAGTTCTAGCTCTTGAAGTGTTATATCATACTAAAGTTCCAGAATATTTGAACTTATACAAAAGTTCTGAAGAATATTATCCTGACAGAAGACGAAGCGGTCTTTTTTATATAAATTCATAGTTTTAGCCGAATGCCGTGTATTTTTTTCTCAAATCATGTCTAAAACTGATATCAACTAACAGAATATTAAAAACAAGTAATTTAGGCCTAATAAAGATAATTTAAGAGGTTTAATTACAAATAATTCATGACTCATCAGTTAGTCAAAAGAATCATATGACTGGCCTTTGAATTCTAGCTTCAAAAGAGAGCAACTGGCCCGAGAACGGCATCTCCGAAGCCACAGGCTTACTTACAGGTGGATGCTTGGCCGGCCTTGGTATTTTCTGCATAGATGAGCATGATGACTTACTATGGACGGTGTCATATACTATTTCACTGAAGGAAGACTCCATCGTCACTGGGGAGTTAAGTGTTGTGCGCCCGGCATTGTAGGAGGGCATGAATAGAGGCCTACAAGAGCTATTCGTGGAATATGATGCAGGACAAGAAATGAACCAGCGCTCCCAAGGTAGTCGAGACGCATCCAGTTTCCGTCAGTTCGAATCAGGTCTCCAGATAACCGTGACTGTCGGATGGGCATAACTTTTGATCACGGTGTCCGATCGGGGCGTATGAGGTGTCAAAACGACCAGCTCGCCGAGCCCTACAAGAATCATCAGGGATCTATAGATCCACCATGCCCCAAGGTGTCTCGACCCCAAATTCCTTAAGCTGATGGCCGAAAATTCACTTTTTAGTAAAACTTTCCTTTTGGCAGTTTTCCTTAATTAGGACTTTCCATATTTGGTAGTTCGGGATTAGTTTGATTAGTAGTTTGATTGAGGATTAGTTATCTGAGTCCATCTGTAAGTGGATTTCTCCTTAGCTTATAAAAGGAGTTTTATGGTTTGTAGTTAGACAGTTTTTTTGAGATTAATAAAATTTCAAGTAGTTTTCTCTGCCACAGAGAGGACGGTTGTCTCTCCCGACGATAGGCTTTTCACGCCCACCCTGCGCCAGAATCTGACCCTCTCACGACGGTGGGTCTGGTTTATGGCGTTTGCATGGTAAGCCTCACCTGGTGGCACTACTGTAGGATATATGGTGGCTGGCTAGTGAATGTGCTAAATTTCGAGTAGCCTATATCACTAGGGAGAATAATAAGTTTCAAGTAGCCTAGAGATAGGAACAATGTAGTTGATGGCCTATCTAAAGAGGCCCTTGCTCTTCAATTGGGGTCTGTCTTGGCCTGGGGGAGTCGCCCTCAACCCACGGATAGAATTCTATCTTAATGTAGTTATGTAACCCAACCTTTAGCTCAACTAATAAAAAAAACAGAAAAAGAGAATAATATATGGCAGGTCATATTATGTAGCCAATGAGGCGTGTCTTGTGACCGCTGGGTCTTCCCCCTGTTTTCCTTGTCTAAGGGCAACTCTATGTTCTGAGTTTTGAATAAAACACAGCCGTCGGGATTAACTTTTCAAAAAAAGAAAAGAAAAACAAGGTTAATTAGTCGCTATTTATTGATTGAGTTTGAATAACTATGTTTAACCTGAACTCTTGAAAGGAGTTTAACAGTAACTAGCAGTAGGGATTGCAACAAAAATTAATAAGAAGGGAAGATGCTAATAGCCTAATACCAATAAGGTCAGGTTTTCACGATACGAATATAAGATAGGAGGTATTTTGCAAGAAAGAAAAAGATACCTTCAATTATAAGTTATATACTTGGAATCCCATTTTTCTATAAGTCACCGTGTGGAAAGTAGATATCATTCTCTTATGTTTGGTCGTCCATAAAAGTGAAGATTCAGAAAGTTGGTGTTATACATGTGACAAGTGCGCTCGAGAAGAGTTAGTGAGAAAAAGAAAATGATATAGATGAAAAATAAGGTCTTTGTTTTCAACGCACTTGTTACCATCCAAGTATATAATAGAAACTGATATAATTTTTATCTAATTTTTGAAACCAGCTAATTTCGTGCAAGCAAACAACTCTGGTGTTGACTTGTACAATAGATATTTTTCTTTCACAGAATTGAGTCACAATCATTTTGGCTTAAAAAGGATGAGCTCTTCTCAACCACACGGAAACTAATAGAACGAGCAAAGAAATAAGATATCAATTTCTATAGAACTCTTCTCAACTTTACGGAAACCAAGAAAAGGAGCAAAGACGTAAGACATCAAAAGGACTGCAATCTCTATACCTACCTAGTTTAAGCAAAGAAGTGGTTGCAACAGCTAAACAAACATAAAAATCTCTTCAGCTTCCGTAAACCATATAAAACCTGGAAATATATCGACATTAGGATTCAAAAATAGAACCCATGTTTCTGGAGTTCAATTTACCGAATCAAGATTTGTGCACATAGCGAAGATCTGCCCATGTATATACACATCATACATATATATATATATATATTTTTTTGGAGGGAATACACAACATATATAGTAAAGAAACAGATTCAAATCAAGTAGGTTCTTCTTTAATTTGCAGTATAAATAAACTATAAACTTGAACTTTTTGGCTTCTCTTGATGATCACTTGCTCCTGGACTGGCTTTTGGCAACCCTGTGCTCGGATTTTTCCCTCCTTTGTCTATGTTCTCTTTTGGCAACCCTGTGATCACTTCATCCACCTCCTCTGTTATCTTATCAACCTAATCAGACAATAACAATCCACCCATTAATATAATCCTACAATCATGAACAAATTAGAGTAACTAGTCAGCACCTTCTCCAACTCCCATTCTTAATACATGCACTTTGATTTCTTTATGTCATGATTAAGATACTAATGGCCGCTTAGTTTTAATTAAATACGTTTTAATTGCTAACTTGTTCTCAATCATGTTTGCTTGCATGATACGTTAAATAAGCTTAGAAATTATATAGGTTGGAAGTTTTACACGGAAAGATTTGAGTTTAGGGATGATGTAGAAGATACCTTGTGCGTGATAGCATCAGTTTTCTTTGCATCCATTTCTACTTCTTCAGTAAATTTCTCAACCGCTGCGGCTGCGTATTGTACGGCTTTGCTGTCCGGGAAAGCTTTGGCTATGTCGGCGGCGATCTTCTCGGTCGCCTCCGCCGCCTCCTCCACCACCTCTGCCACCACCTCCTCGGTCTTCGCCACCGCACCTTTGATTTCCAGAAACTTAATCAATGAATATATACACTAACATGATCAACAAGAATTAAAACTCGAATAATTCTCTTGTGTTTTGCTGAGTACCTTCTAGTCTGAGTATCTTCTTGTAGAATGGTATGGCAATACAAATTGCAGTACCGATGGCCCATTTCACCCTAAAATAATAATAATCTCATCAAGTAGAGAACTATAAAATAGAATTAAACATACATATATACATAACATCTAAAGCTAACTTATGTTATTGAGATCATTACCATGAAGGGATGTTAGGAAGAGGAAACCGAGGACCAGCGCCGGTGGCAGATGAAGCTGAACCGGTGATCGCCCTGCTGTATAATCAAAGCAACACTTGGATTAAAACTTACAAATAGAAATCATATATATATATATAGAACTTTGGCAAGATCTATATGCCACTATAGGTAAAAGAACACATACTTTGTAGTAACGTTAATGTTCGAGGATTCCATCCGGCGGAGGATAGACAGGCGGGTCGGAGCCGGTGACGGAGAGATCTTTGGAAGACGGCGAAGAAGATGGTGAGAATGATATTTAGAAGAATGGTAGCGATGGAGAGTAGAGAGGAGAGGGGAAACAAGAGCTTTAGCCATTAGCTATGATGACTCAGTCCAGATAGATTGCTCGAAAAGGTAGAGTTGGACGCTATTTATTTAACCACATCGGAAGCGTTTGGTGCTTCGTAGGCCAATCAAAAGTGAGTGACTTTCATGGAGCTCGTGCTCCTTGTTGTCAACTGTGTTAATATATTGGAAAATGAGTTGGGTACATGGCCAGATACCGTGTACAATGTATATTATGCCTATATGGTTACATTTTAATAATGAAAAGTGATTGAGGTACATGCTACGTAGGCATGTGCATCGTACATGGTCACTTTCAACGTTCCAGATCCACTCACATCCAATAGTTCCCATCACGTAAACCAATAATACATGGCCACGTAAGCCATGTGCAATGGACATGGCTTTTTAGCCATGTACATAAATCTTTTTTCTTTAATAATTTCCCAGAGTTGATTTCTAACGGATTCAGGAGAGTTAATGGCCATCCGAACCGGTTTTGAACCACATCCATACCCTAGCTGTCAGCGGCCTTCGCCTCCATCGATCTCTTCTGTCTGCAGCTGTCCAACTACCATACTCGCCTCCGTCGATTTCGCCTCCATGTAGCCGCCATCGTCGCCTTCGTCGATCTCGCCTCTGTCCAGCCGTTGTCATTGCCTCCGTCGATCTTGCCTATCTCATCTCTCTTGAGTCGTTGCACCTCTCTCACACACCGAGCTAGGTGTAGCTCCCGGCTGCTGACAACGCCTCCAAAGTGAAGGTAACATAATTGACATGGGCACTTTAATGTGTTGAGCTTTGCCAATATTGATTAAGAGATATGGGATAAAAGTTGGTGCAGGGAGGAGAAACCAAGAAATATGGAATGATTGTAAGCCCAAGGCATGCATTGCTTGCCATTGCTCTGTAGCCTTGTCTTATGCCTTTTGAATCAATTCATCCTGGTACCTATGAGTATTGCAATTTGTCATCTAGATTTTGGATTTAATTGCTCATGTTTTTTCATAAATGTATCAAAGGACAGCACTAGACATGATATAAATTTTCATGGTAGTAACTAATTTACCAAATGTGAAAGAGTATCCAAGAACATAAGTTTTGGTTTGTAAGGAATCATGTTTAGATTCCATATAAATTGATAAATTTTGTTGATTTAATATTTAAATTAGCTAGATTGGATATATAGTTCATACAAGACTAATTCAAGCGAATTAGATCAAGTGGGATCAAATTGGCTCAACTCACATCAAGTTTGATCATGTAAATACCAAGAATTAATCACAAGAATTAATCACTATCGTTGAATTGGAGGGAAGCGGAATCGGACGGCTTGGATAGATAACCTAGCTGCTACTTAAATATATATATAAAGGCATGTTGCATAGTTAGAGGTGGCTCTCGGCTGCAACGGAAGAAGAGAGAGTAGAGAAGAGAGGGCAGCCAAAGAACAGAGAAGGGAGGGCGGCCAAAAAGAACATAGAAAAGAAGAGGAGAGAGGCGGTTGCGTAAGGATGCGAGGAAGAAGAGGAAATCAGAGAGTGGCTGCGGAAGCAAGAGAGAGAGAGACGGCTGTGAGGAAGAAACAGAGATAGAGAAGAGAGAGGGATTTGCGGAAGTGAGGAATATAGAGAAGAAAGAGAGGCTATGGACGAAAGAAAAGAACAGGGAGGAGATAGAGTTTTGGAAGAGAAAAAGAAAGAGAGAGAAGAAAAGAGGCCGGGTGGAGGTGATCAATCAAGAAAAACAGATATGCGGACCGTGATTCGAGGAGTCGAGCAAGTGCGAGGACGACGATGTGTATCTGAGGAGTCAGCACAGTGAGTCTTGTTAACTTATGTAAACGGTACTCTTGTTTTTAGTGGATTGGTTTCGCCTAATCCTACGTTGGACCCGCGGTTTTTTCCCGTGAGGGTTTTTCCACGTTAAAAATCATACGTCTCTTGTTTCATGCGTATTTAATTCCCTGCTTATATCTACTTTCGTATTTTTCGGGTAATTCGTGGGGTGTAAAAAAAATTTTAATTGGTATCAGAGTAGTTCTTTCTATAATTGCTAGACTTTAAGGTTAGAGGACTGAAAGTGATCTTAAGGGACATATAGCACCTATGGATTTACCCCGAGAAAGAGGTTCTTCTGGTAGACCATCTGTAACGGCCCCCGCCGTCCGGGGCCGTCCAGGGCCTGCGAGCTCCATCCAGGATCCACCCGAGGGCCTCACCCGACACAATATTGTCCGTTTTTGTCTCACCGTAGAAATCTAGGAAAACTTCCCAGTAGGCCACCCATCCCGAGACCGCTCCAAGGCAAGCACGCTTTGTCACACCCCGACCCAGAAAACCCATCCGGTCCGGGGCATGAGGCGACTAACCCAACTTCTAAAATCGAACGGCGAGAGTTTCCCCTGTATTTCTCAATTCGAACCCTGTATAATTATAATCTTCACAATAAATTAAAATGATAAATCCAATAGTTCTAAATTAACATGAATATGAATATGCTATCACAAGTTTCACTAATTAGTACAGGTTCTGATACAATACTTTCATCGACCCTCATTACATAAATTAATACAAATGATCAAATCCTCGAAGAGGAAAATTATACATTTAATATAACTACAAATGTACAACTATAAATAAAGGAAAAACTCCAGGATCGTCAAGTACTCCTCGAAACTCCAAGTCCGCGATCACCTCGAGAATGGCGCGCCAACGCCCAGAAGATCACCTGAAAGGAAAAGACTGCATCGACCTGCATAGCAGATGCAGCCCAGGTAGGAGTGAGCAACAAAGCTCAGTAGGATCCTACGTTATTTTACGTCACACTGAAGGGAGGAAAACGACAACTGTGTTGTCTCTCCGCCTAAGTCTAAGGAATGGCAAGGGTCCCATAACCCTATCAATGTCCCAAGGGCTCCCGTCATGAACCTCTCTCTTGAACATGTTACCAAGATCATCCTAAGCACCAACAGGGGAACAATACCATGCGGGATCACCCTTACCCAAGCAAAACTGCCCTACTTGCGGACCACGTCGGGAACGCATCGATATCCATCCTTAGCACTTGGCCTTGGAGAAATAACACTACCTTTAAATCTCAACAACAGTGTTCCAGTCCGACTACCTAATAATCCTCGAATAATATCAAACATAATCATTGATGATAATCACGTCCTAATCCTCGACTACCCAAACCCCTGTCCTAGGGCTAGATCCGGGCTACCCGAGAACCCCGGATCGGCGATCGATTCCAACGCCTACCACCTATTCTTAATGCTTCTAATGCAAGCAAATGCATGCAATGCTCACGTGCACAGTAATACAGTAATATAAGCATGCAACAGTATGACATCACAACATACAGGGCTAGGCATAGCCTACAGCTTGCCAAAGAGTAAACATAGCAAGGGGTCTAAAGCAGATAAAGGTCTAAATTACAATAATCCAATATTATAACGGCGCCCACGGGCCGTAAACAAGCAACAACATATTCAATCGAAATTTCGGCATTACAACGGCGTCCGCAGCCGTCAACCACAATTTCTACAATGGAGGCACAACCCCGGCCACGCAATCACAACAACAACAATAAATATAGTGTATACAATCTAGGGCACACCTTCGGCCCGTTCAATTATCTAAACATCCCAAGGGGCACAACTCCCTTGGTTCAACCACAAGCTAAGTATACATGTAAATAAGCATGACATGCAATTAATTGCTAATTAAACAAGGATGATTTATATCTAACTAAACATGCCAAAAATCAAACAATTAATCATCTAAAAACCACCAATTAGAACATGCTAGCCCTCGAGAACTCTAGAAATACCAATCGCATGAATCCCGAAGAATGAAACACGATAAAACATCGAAAATCCACTAACAAACTAATTTCTGGATTTCTACATTAAACCCTATTTAGAGGTGATGAAATCTTATCAATTCGACATCCAAACGACGTCGAATTGGAAATCAAACTTGGGCAAACGTATATTAGCATACTAGGAACATGCAGCCCAAGAATCGTATCTAATTGATGTCTAATTTCCACATATTTTATTAATCAATTTCTTAATCTTTGTTTCGCAGCAGTTTAGAAAACAATTCACCAAAAATCGTATATAAATAAAAAAATCACGAAACCAGCGGCAATCGAAAGAGAACTCGATGATCTACAACTTTTATCTTGAAAGTTTCACGAGATCATGCTCACACAGCTCACAAACCGAGCTTGAACGCGACAGTTCATCGAGTAACAGAGATACAATAAAATCCGGGAATAAATGCTTAGAAAACCCAATTAAATCACAATCAAATCCTAAGAACATCTACCAGATGAAGAACATGCATCAAGCGACTAATTAGAGCATAGAAATCAACTAATCCAACAAACAAAACCATAGATCTAGCATATCCTAAAGATCAAGGTAGAAACCTTACCTCCACACGCTAATCCACTGCTAATCCACCTTGATCCGCCGTCCTCTGTCGAAGCCGCTGTCTCCAGCTTGTCGGAGAGCCGCCGGAGGCCTCCCACAACCGCAGCCGTCATCGCCGGAGAAGGAAGAGAGGCCGTGGGAGAGAGAAAAGGACGGAAGGAGAAGGAGGGAGGTAGCCTCGCCGCCGCCTCCAGGTCGTCGGGGAGGAACGGAGGTTGCCGCGGAAGAGAGAAAGGGAAGGAGGAGGAAGAGAGCTCGGGGAAGAGGAGCTCTGGCCGGATATGAGGAGGGGGAGCTCGAAGGAGACGACGGCCGGCAACGGTGGCGAAGGAGCTCCGGAGAAGAGGGGAGAGGCCGGCGTCGTCGCGAGCGAAGGAGAAGAAGAGAGGGGGTCGAGCGCGGGGAAGAAGGAGGAAAAAGAGAAAGAAAGGAAAAGAAAAGGGAGAGAGAAGAGAGAGGGTTAAGCCACCTAAGTAGCTTAGCCGGTTCAGACAAGCCAATTGATCGGACTGGATCCGATTTGACTCCAAATTGCGATCTCGTCGTAATCTCGTCTGGATCTGTCGATCCCGAACGCTCCTACTGGATCTATTCAATCACGTACATCAATTAAGGCCGTGTGTGCACTACGCGGGTGTGAAACCGACCGCCAAGGCGCAATTTACCAAATTGCCCTTGGGGTCCAAAAACAGCGATGCGATCAACCGATTGCAACCCAAGGCCAACCGGGCCAACACCAACCAAACCAAGCCCTCGACCTAACGCGGTAGGACCGGGTTGGAGGAACGGGTCCTCACAACCTGTCACCCTTAAAGGAATTTCATCCCGAAATTCAATAAGAGTTGGGTTGGAAACAACAACAAAAACAAAACACACCTGCACAAGACAAGAAGGGTTAGTAAGCTCCCAAACCGAGCAACCACACAAGGCATTGGGTATCAACGCCCGCAACACAAACCACCGGGCACCAACGCCCGCAACGGCCACACAAGGCAAAGAAACACCTCGGGGTGAGAACCACTTGGGACAAACTGCACATACACCTCCAGCGCTCCCAAGTTACCTCTACAACACCTCTGCACCTCCAAAGGACTAAAGCTGACTGAACCGTTCTGTCTCTCGAAACTGGTCTCTCCTACCAATCATCTGAACTGACTGTCCTCTTGTGCAATGTATTTGGCCCAAGCTCGAATCATCACGTCTGATGACGCACGACACAACTGAACGACGCCTCCTCGGCACCTCTGCTGCCAACACTGAATGGGCCTATGTGTTGTATCATCTGAAATGACACTCTGTCGCCAACTGTGTCTCCAACAGTTGTCGCTTCTGATTTGCACAAAGTCTTCTGTCAACTCTGACCTGATCTGCGCTGACTTTCTGAAAATTGGGTGACGATATCTGGATCAAAAGATAAAGTCTGTCATGTTATGACATGCACTCTGGCACTGGAAAATGACTGTAACAACTATGTTGTCTCTCGTCTCCGCCTCCTGACTGGTGAGGTAACAAGGAAAGAACTCTATTTTTGACCTCTGCACTAAGGCCAAACAAGCTGATGACGAAGTCCATAATATTCCCTCATGCCTCTGGGATGAACAACACCAAGGAAAAAGTGAGCATCACACATGATGTCCTCGCGCAACTCTAAAATTGCTACTCGTCCTCTGGATTACACAACCTTTATTTGATGGCTCTAATTATGCATATTGGAAAGCCTGTATTACCATCTTTCTAAAATCCCTTGATGACAAAGTTTGGATGTCTGCTGTGACAGGCTGGACTCACCCTACTATTACTATAGATGATGTGACTAGACCTAAACCTTTTACTTCCTGAGATAAGAAGAAATTGGAAGAGAGTGGATGGAACAACAAAGCAATGAATGCTATTCATAGTGCTTTGATGGTTGAAGAGTTTAGGAGAGTTTCCACCTGTACGGATGCTAGGGATGCCTGGCGCATACTTGAAGTTACCCAAGAGGGTACCTCTTCGGTTCAAATTGCTAAGCTTCAGCGTCTTATTACTTCTTGGAACTTCTGTGTATGGATGAGCATGAATATTTGATCAATTTTATGCTAAGTTGAGTGATATTATTAATTTTTATCATAATCTTGGTGAACCTATGTCAAAATCGAAAATTATTACAAAGATTTTGATATCTCTACCTGAAAGATTTAGGCCGAAGGTTACAGCAATTGAGGAAAGTAGGGATATTGACAATACTGATGTTGATGATCTAGTTGGTGCATTATAGACTTATGAAACTACTTTTGAGCGTCCAAGGAAACAGAAAAATCTCGCTTTAAAGGTTAATTGAGATTCTGATAGTGACTCTAGTGGTTTTGAGGTGATGGCTTTGTTGCCCAAGCGTCTTAAGAAGATTATGAGAAAGAAAAATCTAAAAACCTTAGTGCTAGATCAAGGCAAGAAGAAGAGAGAATTTTCTAAAAGCTCTAATGATAGAAAAAATGATGGAAAGTTTGAAAGGAAATGTCATGCTAAGACAGTAAGGTGCTATGAGTGTAATGGAATGGGGCACATTTCTAAGGACTGTCTTAGTAAAAATGATACTAGAAACAATGACAAAAGAGGTAAAGCATTGAATGTGACTTGCGATGACATTGATTCTTCTGACTCTAATGAGGATGAGGATGAGCATGATGATTCGAATAATTTTATTGATTTTCCTGCTATTATTAATAATGCTTATTGTTCTATTTATGACATTGATTTTGAGTCGGATGATGATTTAGTTGATAAAGATGTTGAGACTATTCGTGCCCTATATAGAAAAGTCAATAATGCTTACAATGACTTGGCTGACAAGTATGATGAGTTGAAGAAATCTAGATCTGAATTGAAAAGCATGATTAAAGTTTCTGAAAAAGAACGAGTAGTTATTGAACGTGAGTTGACTAAAGCTAAATCTGATAATGACTCTCTTCGTGTTAAACTTAAAAAATGTTTAAAAGATTTTCATGAGTCGGAAGTGGCAAAAACTGAACGTAGTATTCATATTAAATCTCTTGAAGAAAAATGCAATGCTACTGATCTATCGGTTGAGAAGATGAATGCAGGTTCTCAAAAGCTTGATGAAATCTTGAAAGCTCAAAGGATGACCAGTGAAAAATTCGGTCTTGGTTATAATACTGGCACATCATCTTGCAACACTTAAGGTATTACCAAGTTTATTCCTGCCACTATTCCTCAAGCTGATGCAGGTAAAATTTCAAAATGCCGTTCTTCTACATGTCACTATTGTGGTAAATCTGGACACATTATGCCCTTTTGCAATAAATTGTATGGATATCCTGCAAGTAATAGGCCTCCATTTACCAGATACTACACCACTGCTGCACTAGCCTCAGAGACAATATGCCCTTGCTAAACTTAATACTAAGACCATATGGGTTAGAAAATTGGATCTTAGAGCCCTTGTTGTTCATACTGCCTTGAAGACCCATGATACTAATGTATGGTATCTTAACAGTGGTTGTTCAAGACATATGAATGGAAATAAAGCTCTTTTCACATCCATTGAAAAACATGGAAGTGGCATTGTTACATTTGGTGATGGCAAGTTCCAAAATTCTTGGTAAATGGATTGTTCATGTACCTAGCATTCCTTACCTTTTAGATGCACTTTACGTTGATGGTTTAAAAGCTAATCTTATAAGCACTAGTCAAATATGTGATTATGGTTTGAAAGCTCTATTTACTAAATATGAGTGTAGTATCTATAAGAATTTTGGAACTACTTTGATGAGTGGAATGAGAACATCTGATAATTGTTATGGCATCTATGCATCCTCTGGTCCAGTTTGCAATTCAGCTACATTAAATAATTTTGATCTTTGGCATCATCGTTTAGGACACATTAACTTTCAAGATTTGTCGAAGTTGTCTAATAGTGAAATAGTTAGAGGAATGCCTAAGTTAGGTTCTCCCCCAAAGACTATATGTGAACCTTGTCAGAAAGGTAAGCAAATCAGAACTGCCCATAAAAAGGTGAATTCTTCTACTACCACACAACCTTTAGATTTCATACATATGGATTTGATGGATCCTACACAGACTGAAAGCTAGGCAGGTAAGAAATATATTTTTATTGGAGTTGATGATTTCTCTAGATTTACATGGGTAGATTTTATTAGAGAAAAATCTGACGCATTCTCTGTGTTTAAAAGCTTATATTTAAGGCTAAAGACAGAGAAAGGACCTGTTGCTGCTGAAATCAAGAGGATTCGATCAGACCAAGGTAAAGAGTTTGAAAATTCTGATTTTGCTGATTTTTGTGCTACTCAGGGCATCAAACAAGAGTTTTCAACGCCTCATACACCACAACAGAATGGAGTTGTGGAACGCAAACATAGAGTATTGTAGGAAATAGCTCGGGTGATGATACATGGAAAGTCTCTCCCTTTGAGACTATGGGCTGAAGCAGTCAATACAGCTTGCTATATCTCAAATAGGGCCTACATCAGACATGGCTCAAATAAGACTTCATATGAGCTGTGGTATGGTAAGAAACCCAATGTTAAATATTTCCGAGTTTTTGGGAGTAAATGTTACATCCTAGGGGATAGAGAGCAACTTGGTAATTATGACTCCCGAAGCGATGAGGGAATATTTGTGGGTTACTCCTTAAATAGTAGAGCCTATAGAGTCTTCAATTCTCGCACCTCTACTGTTATGGAGTCTATTAATGTTGTCATAGATGATCTAACTTCTCATGATTTTATATTACATGATATTGTAATAGACTCTCCTATAGATATAGATGTGATAGACTCCGAGCATGAGCTTATTGTCGGGGATACTATTGGTACCGAACACAATGAGGAGAAGCACCCAGTTGACTCATATGGACCTCTCTAGCCCTCTGCCAGAGTTAAGCTCCATCATTCAGCTTCATAGGTTATTGGTGAGATTACTGACACCATGCATACTAGAAGTAAGACTGCAAGTGAGGTGAACTATGTGTGTCATACGTCTTTACTTGAGCCCAAAAATGTTAAAGAAGCCTTATCTAATGATTGTTGGGTGAATGCTATGCATGAAGAACTTGAACAATTTGTGCATAATGATGTTTGGATGCTTGTGCCTAGACCTTGTGATGATAATATCATTGGCACTAACTGGATTTTTAAAAATAAAATTGATGAACATGGTGTCATAGTTAGAAACAAGTCTAGGCTTGTAGATCAACGATATACTCAGGTTGAGGGTATTGATTTCGATGAGACTTTCGCACATGTTGCTAGACTTGAGTCAATTCACATTTTGTTTGCTGTTGCATGCTATCTCAAGTTTAAATTGTTTCATATCGATGTTAAAAGTGACTTTTTGAATGGTTTTCTAAAAGAAGAAGTTTATGTTGAGAAACCTAAAGGCTTTACTGATCCTAAATTCCCCGATCATGTTTATAAACTGAAAAAAAAACTTTATATGGATTGAAACAAGCTCCTTGAGCTTGGTATGAAAGGCTTACTAAGTTTCTGCTTGAATCTGGATTTTCTCAAGGGGGAGTTGACAGGACTCTTTTTGTTAAGACTACTGCCAAAGATTTTATTGTTGCTCAAATCTATGTTGATGACATTGTGTTTGGTTCTTCTTGTGATACTTTGGCTCATGAGTTTGCTGATCATATGAAAGATCAATTTCAAATGAGTATGATGGGTGAATCAAATTACTTTCTTGGTCTTCAAGTCAAACAGTTTGATGGTGGGATTTTTATTTCACAATCAAAGTACGCTAAAGACCTAGTTAAGAAGTTTGGTTTAGAATCTGCCAAGCATGCTAGGAGTCCCATGAGTACGTCTTCTAAAGTGTCTAAGGATAGCACTGGCACTGATATTTATCCAACCCTATATAGAAGCATGATTGGTAGCCTCTTATACTTAACTGCAAGTCAATCTGACATTGCTTTTAGTGTTGGTGTGTGTGTGCACGGTTTCAATCATGCCCCAAAGAGTCACATTTGCATGCTGTCAAGCGTATTATCAAGTATGTGCATGGAACCGTTAATTTTAGGGTCTTGTTTTCTACTGACACTACTGCAGAGATTACTGACTATTCTGATGCTGACTGGGCTGGATGTGCTGAAGACAGAAAAAGCACTACTGGGGGCTGCTTTTATGTCGGTAACAATTTAGTTTCATGGCAAAGTAAAAAGCATAACTCTATTTCTCTATCAACTGCTGAATCCGAATTTATTTCTTCTAGTAGTGCTTGTACTCAATTGCTATGGATGAAATAGATGCTTGCTGACTATGGTTTAAAACATGATACTATGACTTTATTTTGTGACAACATGAGTGCCATTAGTATCTTTAAGAATCCTATTCAACATTCCCAAACCAAACACATTGACATACGACATCATTTTATTATAGATTTGGTTGAATCTAATGTAATAGTTCTTAATCATATCTCTACCGAGAAACAACTTGCTGATCATTTTACCAAACCTCTAGATGTTCGCCGGTTTGAAGACCAAGGACGGCATTAGGGGTTTGCACTTATGAGCAATTTAATTTATTACTCTCACGTAAACTAGGAGGTTTTCTTGAATACTTTTTCCTAGTCTCTGCCATTTTTAATGTTCATGTGTGTAGTTTCTTTTGTGTGTGTTTCGTGTGCACCTAGTTTCTCTCTTCATGATTGCATAAACGATAAACATACCTTGTATATGGATACTTTTTGGAAGTGAGGATGTCAGGAAGAGAGGGCTGCCACGGAAAAATAGAGAGTAGAGAAGAGAGGGCAGCCAAAGAACAGAGAAGAGAGGGCGGCCAAAAAGAACATAGAAATAGAGACAAGAGAAAAGCAGAGAGTGGCTGCAAAAGGATGTCAGGAAGAAGAGAAAAGCAGAGAGTGGTTGCGGAAGAAAGAGAGAGAGAGAAGAAGAGAGAGGGATTTGTGGAAGTGAGGAATAGAGAGAAGAAAGAGAGGATGCGGAGGAAAGAAAAGAACAGGGAGGAGAGAGCCGTGGAAGAGAAAAAAAAAGAGAGAGAAGAAGAGAGGCCGGGTGGAGGCGATCAATCAAGAAAAACATAAATGCGGACCGTGGTTCAAAGAGTCAAGCAAGTGCGAGGACGACGACGTGTATCTGAGGAGTCATTACAGGGAGTCTTGTTAACTTGTGTAAACGGTACTCTTTTTTTTAGTAGATTGGTTTCGCCTGGTCTCGTGTTGGACCCGTGGTTTTTTCCCATGAGGGTTTTTCCACGTTAAAAATTGTGTCTCTTGTTTCATGCGTATTTAATTCCCTGCTTATATCTGCTTCCGTATTTTTCGGGTAATTCGTGGGCTGTAGAATTTTTTTCACGATCAAAAGAGTAGTAGTACTTGTGCGTGTAAAAATGAAAATTATAGGAAGCCTGGAAAACAAAAGGCAAAGTTGCAAATAAACTCAGTAAAATGTATACAATGATCAATAGCTATGCCGAGAAAGATGTAGAGGGTCATTTTTTTGGGACTGTGACTTCTTTTCCTCATTGGTTGTCATCCACCATCCACCATCCCACAACAAAAAGGAAGGAGTGGATTTAATTTACTATTTCTGATATATGAGAGACCTCTCCTCAAGAACCCATCTTATCTTCCTTTCTATTTTCCATGAAACCTAAAAATATGCACTAACAGTGGAAGCATCATGAAGGTGACTTAATTTACTATTTCTGATATGTGGTGCTACCAATAACCTGTTGAAATAAACTAGTTGACTTTATCTATGATTGTTATCTTTTGTTGCCTCCCAACTATTCCTGAATTGACATAGATTTGGAAGTAAAATGGTTTGTTGTTTCATGAATTCTGAATTGTTAGCATGTGAATATATGCATTGAATTGATCTATTTGAACTCGAGGATGAATGATGATTTAAGTTGCTTTTCTTCTGTTTACAAATTCCCAATTTCTATCTATCTGCCAACATATAGATTGTGATTGATATTGATATAGTGGATTAACTTTTGATGTTTACATTGTGATTGGAACCTGTACGGTATAAAGAAACTAATGTCGTATTTGTCATCATTACCCTCAAACCATACTCCTCACCAAATAAGTGTATGTGTGGAATGAGTGTAGCGAGGCGCGTTTCCCATACAGCAGAAAATCTGGCCCGTGTCTTTTATGCATGTCCCAATCATCATACCAGGTGCGGCTTCTTCATGTGGGAGGATATGCTACAACCCCCCGCTGAGTTTACGTCGGGGTCACGGGCAATAGTCCAACCACATGCCAGTGTTGACAATGGCATAGCGGAGGCACCAAAGGCGCCGAACCCTAATGTTCAAGCATTGCACAAACAACTCTGAGAGACCCGTATAATCACTTAGGTCATGGTTATTGTTGTAACAACTATATTTGTGAAGGTGTTCCTATAATAGCTTAGTAACTGTTGTAAGGACCACTTAGCATGATTTTCTTTTTGGTATTGTAATATACGAATATAAGTCATGTTCAATAGTTCAATGGTATTGCCAAGTCCATTGATTCTCCTTGTAAGATATGTGTATTGGTAAGACCATATAGGATGATTGTCTTTTTGGTATTGTAATGTATCATGTTTAATTGTTCCTTGTAAGATATGTGTATTGGCAAGACCATGTGTATTCGCAACTTACTTTTCAATGGCATTCATGTGTGTCTATGGATTGTTTACCACAGTTCTATACGTTTGAGTTAGCACCATGAATCAGCAATTCATATTTAATCTAACTTTATACGTCTCTACATTCATTGCAATCGATGTTCAGCTTGATGCAATACTACATTCGTGATATGTGTTCATGCATTTGCTATATTATACTCGTGTTATCTTGTTACATATTTGTTAGACATTTTACATAGGGTACTTATCCATATTGTTATTGCAGCAGTTTTTTTTCATCTGATAGTAATGAACAATGTTATTATAACAGTCATCGTCGGTTTCCATAGGCATGGAAATGGATGTCACATCCCGACACTAAAAACCCATCTGGTCCGGGGCGTGAGGGTTCCAAATCTATTCAATCCATTTGTGACGCATTTATAATAAAATATTACATCTAATTTAAACAATTGATTTGGGGTCAAAACTATAATTTTACTAAAGATCACTATTTATCAAATATATATAAGTTTCTGATACAAAATTGATCCTCAAAAGCATGTGTATAATTGTCTCAAAATTCCTTATAAAAGAAAATTATACATTTATACAGTCTAATACAGGAAACTAAACCCCAAGTCCTCAAACACCTTCAGAGGTCGACGCGCCACCAAGAGCCTGTCCAGCTAGTAATACGGAAGAAAAGCTGACACCTGTACCATCAAAACGCAGTCCGGGTAGGAGTGATCGATAAGCTCCATAGGATTCTCACCAAAAGGAAGGGAAACAGTAAAGTCCAAGGTTCCACCTAATCACTAGGGGAAAACACACGTTACGTACACTGCCTACCCCAGAGCACGTACTCTGATGACCTCCACTGTTAACTGTCATCCCTCTCAACAACCAAACGCTCAAGCACTAAAACAATAGAAGTAGGACACAGGGAGATACGTAACTTCCCCTAAGGAAATTGAGACTCAGACTGGAACCTAAAACGACCTCTACACCTCAATCAGAAAAATTTCAATCAACTAGACAGTAACCTTGATCACATAGATTACCATGACAATTCAGTTCTATACCTTGTTACCTAGCCTTGGTCCTGCGGCTAGATCCGAGCTGCCCGAACCCTCAGATCAACGATCAATCCATCGCCCACATCCAGCGTAGAAGCATCTAATGCAATCATCTACATGTATGCTCACACACACATAATTAAGATTTCAGACATGCAACAATATGTCATATACTTTACAGGGCGAGGCGCAACATATAGCTCACCAAGGGGTTAATATAGCAAAGGTCTAGATAAAAGTGGATAAATAGGCGCAAAGGCCTACAAGTCTCCATGAGACTAACAAACCATCTAGACTAACAATCAAAGTACATTTTGGCATTACGATGGCACACGTGTCGTCAACCAAAACTCTACAAAGGGGATACAACCCCAGTTAACAGACAATATACCCCTTGGTTCAACCACAAGCCACACATGGAGCCTACACATATATAATTACATATGTACATATATATAGCTCGATTTATCGAACTGAATCTAACGATACTATTAACTTCAAAAAATCCTAACTTTCAATCCAACAGTACGATTGACGTGAAACTTGATATGCTTACTCATTGACATACGCCGAATCACATATTGGAAAAGTGGATCAATCGGATGAAAATAAATTGACAAAAGCCTACAATTTTCGTTTAAACTCATATTTGATCCGCGCTCCTAAGCCCAAGTCTCCAAACCCTAGCTCAGCCGAAGGTGAGACAAGGAGAGAGAACGACAGGAGAGAAAGAAAGAAAGAAAGAGAAAGGGACAGGGCTTATATAGAAACTTCGGATCTATCTCAGCCGTCCGATTTGATCTTTCCCGATCGAGCTCCGATCTTCCGATCGGACGCACCCTAGAGATTCTAATCAAACACATACATCAATCCAAGGTGTTTCTATACTATGCTCAAGCCTAGGGCCGGCGGTGTGCCCGTTCTTATTTTATTTGTGGAAATGTGTAGATCTGATTGGGCCGAAGGTGTGTCCTATTGTATGTGATGAATAAGATGATATATGATTGGGATATGCGAAATTCTATGCTTGGCTTCTGTCTATTCTTAAATGCTGAATCTATTTTATAGCGATGCTATATCTTGTGGACATGTGATTGATGAATGGACATGTAGAGACACCTAGGGCTAGTTGTTTGAATAGGCTCATGCATGTGTATGCATTAGAAGCATTAAGGCTAGGTTCGGGCGATGGGCTCGATCGCCGATCCGAGGGCTCGGGTAGCTCGGATCTAGCTCTAGGACCGAGGTATGGGTAGGAGGATTTTGGGCGAGATGGTGTGATTATAATCTTGTGTTGATTGAGGTTACAACCTAGATATGCTCTTGATTGATGATATTGAGGTGTAGAGGTCGTGTCTACTTTCGCTCCAAGTGCTAGATATGGATGTCGATGTCCCTGACTTGTGTCCCCACTAGGGATGGTGGTATTGAGACTGGGCAGGGTGGAACCTGGACAGGAGCCCGCAATCGTGTTGTTTCTCTTTGTTGGGTGAGGGTGGGACCTGGACAGGAGCCCTCGGGGAATCGACGAGGCTTGGGTTAGTCTCTTGGCATATTTAGCCTTGACGAAAGCAGATATAGTTGCAGTCTACCCTTTCCTTGAGAGTGCCGTAGAGTAGAACCCTACTGGGCTTTATGCTCATCCTACCCGGGCTGCGTTTTGCAGGTGCAGGAGCCGTTCCTTCTTCCTCAGTAGTTCCAGGCGGATCAGTTCTTGGAGGCGCATCTACTTCGGGTGGACCATGAGGTTGTTGACAGATTGAGGGCTTCTATTCAGTATTTCATTTATTTTATTTGATGTAGTTAAAGTTTGGAGATTATTATTTCTTATTTGAGGACAAATTGTATAACTTTTAATTTTGATATAAATGGCAATGATGTTTATTTAGATGTTTAAATTGGGTTGTAATAATGATAGTTGATGTGAATCTAAATTTAGCCCTCATGATCAAATATTTAAATTTATTGTGAATATTGGAAGATGTACAGGTTCCTTGTGTAAGAATTATAGAGGAGATTCTGTCAAAATTTTTGCGCCCATTGATGATTAAACAGGTTTAGGTTGCTCACTCCCCGATCTGGATGGGTTTTCTGGGTCGGGGTGTGACAGTTTGGTATCAGAGCAGGCTATAGGTCCTTCGGGATAGGATTATGTCTGCGGTTGAGATTTGAGCGGGGTTGGGATAGTTCTAAGTCTAGAACATCCTTGCATGCTTGACTTTTTGCTAAGTGTGATGTGTTTATTTTATTGATGTGATGATCTGTTTTGGTCTCTAACGGATGAACATCCGTGTCTCTGGTGTCTGTGCAGATGGCGAGGAGACGGGGACGCCCCGCAGTAGTACACCGAGGTACGACGCGCGTTACGCGCGCTGCTGCCCGGCGGGCCGTGGAGGCCGAGGCACGCCAGATCCCTGCACCTGTACAGGCACCAGAGGCAGAGTTAGTTGAGCACAGCGGGATGGGGGAGGCTTCCTTTCACGCCCCGGAGGCTCCTTTACCCGTTGTTGGGCGATCGTTAGCGGCTGAGGTAACCGACTTCCAGCGTCTGAACCCGCCGAGGTTCAGCGGTAGGAGTGGAGACGCGACGGAGGCAGACGAGTGGCTAGAGAGTGTCACTCAGATGCTAGACCTTCTCTTCGGCGAGGATGATCCACTCCGGGTCAGACTCGCGGCGTTCCAGCTCGACGGGGACGCCAGAGACTGGTGGCGCACCGCCCAAGCCACCAGGGTAGGAGGAGGGTTGCCGTCGTGGCCGGAGTTTCGCGCTGCCTTCCTTGAGGTGTACTTTCCCCAGAGTACACGGGCAGCGATGACCGAGGAGTACCTGACCCTCACTCAGGGTACTCGCACAGTGCAGCAGTTTGCGACCCGCTTCACCCACCTGGCCAGGTTTGCTGGATCAGTGGCAGTTGACCCCACCGCCAGAGCCCAGCAGTTCGAGAGAGGGCTGAGACCAGAGATCAGGAGACTGATCGCCGCACAGCAGCTGGCAACTTACCAGGCGGTGTTGGGTGCTGCACTGGCAGTAGAGGCCCGATGCCAGGAGAGGCCGAGGGCAGAGCAGCCAGTGGCAGGTGGAGGAGGCAGAGGTCAGTCTCAGAGAGTCCAGGGCCGAGGAGGCCCGTGGAGGAGGCAGAGGCACCAGCAACATCAGCGGCCCTACCCGCAGCATCAGTTTCAGCAGCGGCCCTACCCCCAGCAGCAGTTCCAGCAGCGGCCGCAGCAGCAGCAACACCCTGGGCAACTCCTATTGGGAGGACCTCAGGAACAGGCTCCTCAGGGCGGTGGACCCAGTTTGTGTTTCCAGTGTCATCAGCCAGGTCACCTTCGCAAGGACTGTCCTATGCGGGTGGCGCAGGGAGGTCGAGGCGGAGGTTGGCAGAGAGGAGCAGTAGCAGGACGGGGCCGTGGCAGAGGCAGAGCAGGTTCCAAGGGTGGGGTGTACACGCTTCCTGACCGCCAGTACCCAGATGCAGTGCAGCCATCATACCAGTCCTATCAGTACTCGCAGGCACCCCAGCAGCCACTAGCACTAGCACAGACTCCAGCTGAGCCTTCAGTCCTTCGAGGTATCTTCCAGCTTTTTAGTTCCTTTGTGGATGTGCTGATAGACTCTGGAGCTTCCCATTCGTTTGTGGCTAGGGAGTGTGTGACATCATTAGGGCTGGAGACCGAACCACTCAGAGTTGCACTACACTTAGACACACCGGTCGGTGGAGGAGCTCAGGTTGAGCAAATTTGCCGAGCATGCGAGTTGGAGGTTGGGGGCCTCCGCATTCTTCTAGACCTTCGGGTGCTAGACATGGTCGGTTTCGACGTGATACTCGGTATGGATTGGCTGACATCGTACCGAGCCGTCATAAATTGTGGCCGTCGTAGGGTGACTGCCTGGACACCGGACGGCGTTCGTTTTGTTTTGTTGGGGGACCGACAGACTGTCGATTCCCTTGCTTGTTGCTGTTTTCCTAGACGCGAGAGTCAGCTGTCAGCCTTGTTGGCGCGTCTTTCCTTGTTTGCTGCAGAGGGCAGCCGAGAGGTTAGCTTTCCCAGAGTGGTCTGTGAATTTACCGATGTGTTTCCAGATGAGCTTCCAGGACTTCCTCCCTCTAGGGCTGTTGACTTTGAGATAGATCTGGTTCCGGGTACGGGACCGATTTCTTTACCTGCTTTCAGGATGGCACCAGCCGAGCATAAGGAGCTGAGGACACAGTTGGACGAATTGATTGATCGAGGTTTCATTCGCCCTAGTACTTCACCGTGGGGAGCGCCAGTACTGTTTGCAAAAAAGAAGGACGGTACGCTGCGACTTTGTGTGGATTACAGGAAGCTGAACAGGGTCACTGTAAAGAACAAGTATCCCATGCCCAGGATCGATGATTTGTTCGATCAGCTTCGAGGTTCGTCAATCTTTTCGAAGATCGATCTTCGCACCGGCTACCACCAGCTGAGGATCAGGGATTGTGATATTCCGAAGACGGCATTTCGTACGAGGTACGGGCTTTATGAGTTCGTGGTGATGCCTTTTGGGCTGACTAACGCACCAGCAGCTTTTATGGACTTGATGCAGAGGATATTCAGGCCTTACCTAGACCAGTTTGTAGTGATATTTGTCGATGACATCTTGATCTATTCACGCACTGAGGAGGAGCATGAGGAGCACCTGAGGATAGTACTACAGTTGCTGAGGGAGAACAGGCTATATGCTAAGGCCTCCAAGTGCGAGTTCTGGCTCTCAGAAGTGAAGTTTCTGGGACATGTAGTGTCAGCGGCAGGGATTTCAGTTGATCCAGCCAAGGTAGAGGCAGTTATGCAGTGGCAGAGATCGAAGACGGTGTTCGAGGTCTGCAGTTTTCTCGGCTTGGCAGGATACTACAGGAGGTTCGTCAGGGATTTCTCCAGGGTAGCAGCGCCACTGACCAGATTGACCCAGAAGGCAGTTCCTTTTGTTTGGGATGATGCTTGCGAGCAGGCCTTCGTAGAGCTGAGGACTAGATTGACCAGTGCTCCTATCTTGATAGTCCCAGAACGCGGCGTCGGCTATAGTGTGTACTGTGACGCCAGCGGAGAGGGTCTTGGGTGTGTATTGATGCAGGAGGGTCACGTTGTGGCTTATGGTTCTAGGCAGCTGAAGAACCATGAGAAGAATTACCCCGTCCACGATCTGGAGTTAGCAGCAGTGGTTTTTGCCTTGAAGACGTGGCGACACTATCTTTATGGCGAGCGGTTCCAGGTGTACTCAGATCATAAGAGCTTGAAGCATATATTTACCCAGCGTGACCTCAATCTCAGACAGTGCTGGTGGATGGAGTTGCTGGAGGATTACGACTTCAAATTGCATTACCACCCTGGTAAAGCAAATGTCGTTGCAGACGCACTGAGCAGGCAGGCCAGGGAGCATAGGGCAGAGTTAGCAGCGGTTTCAGCTCGGCAGTGGCAGATGATAGAAACGGTTAGCCAGTTTGGGTTAGAGTTTGAGGATGGAGCGTCAGGCGGTTTTCTCTTTGCTGTACGCAGCATTCCAGCACTGCTAGTGAGGGTGATAGAGGCACAGGGTAGAGACCCGGAGCTCGTGGATATCTGTGCTGCAGTCGGGACTGAGCACGCGATTGAGGGCTGGTCGGTGACGCCAGATGGTGGTTTGTGCTTTAGAGGCGGTATTGCAGTTCCAGCAGACCCAGATTTGAGGGAGGACATCCTGCGTGAGTTTCACCATTCTAGCTTTGCAGTCCATTCCGGGAGCACCAAGATGTACCATGATCTTCGCCGACAGTTTTGGTGGTCCGGGATGAAGCGAGCGGTGGCAGAGTTCGTTTCCAGATGCCTCACTTGCTAGAAGGTGAAGGCGGAGCACAGACGGACCCCCGGATTGCTGCAGCCACTTCCAGTACCAGAATGGAAGTGGGAACATATAGCCATGGATTTTGTTACAGGGCTGCCGAGGACACCTAGAGGGTATGATGCCATTTGGGTCATTGTTGATCGGTTGACCAAATCGGCACACTTCCTACCCATGAGGACCACAGATCCTGTTTCCAAGCTGAGCCAGTTATACGTGGATGAGATTGTCAGATTGCATGGCATTCCAGTGTCCATAGTGTCAGATCGAGACCCTAGGTTCACTGGCAGATTTTGG
Organism: Narthecium ossifragum; assembly: GCA_963920575.1. Lineage (NCBI taxonomy): Eukaryota > Viridiplantae > Streptophyta > Magnoliopsida > Dioscoreales > Nartheciaceae > Narthecium > Narthecium ossifragum. Next base: position 19,614,491 of record OY986971.1, on the reverse strand, counting down.
GAAGGCTTCCAGCAGTCCATGGGTACCTTGTTGACATTCAGCACGGCGTTCCACCCTCAGACGGACGGGCAGTCAGAGAGGACGATTCAGATCCTGGAGGACATGCTCAGGGCTTGTGTGCTTGATGCTGGAGGTAGCTGGGAGCAACATGTGTGGTTGGTGGAGTTTGCCTACAACAACAGTTACCAGTCCAGTTTGGGCTTTGCACCTTTCGAGGCGTCACTCACCGGGCCAGACATCATCAGGCAATCTTCAGAGAGTTTGGCGCAGATCAGGCAGAGGCTCTTGACAGCTCAGAGCAGACATAAGAGTTATGCAGATAGGAGAAGGCGACCGTTAGAGTTTGCAGTGGGGGATAGAGTCTTTCTGAAGGTTTCTCCGCGCAGAGGATCGATCAGATTTGGCAACAGAGGCAAGTTGACACCGAGGTTCACGGGTCCCTTCGAGATCGTGAGGCGCGTCGGAGAGGTCGCCTACCAGTTATCATTACCCCCACACATGTCCGCCGTCCATCCTACCTTTCACGTGTCGATGTTGAAGAAGTATGTTTCAGATCCATCACATGAGATCAGAGTCGACGACATTGAGGTGGAGGAGGATGCCACATACATAGAGGAGCCGGTGCAGATCATGAATAGGCGGGACCAGGTACTCAGAGGCAGATCGATACCGTTGGTGATGGTCCGTTGGAGACATGGCAATACTGAAGAGCTGACTTGGGAGCGAGAGGACCGTATGCGCCGAGAGTTCCCAAGATTGTTCCTTCCGGCAGGTAGACTTCTTTCGGGCGTTGGTGCCCCTAGCTGTAGCCTTGTTTTTATCTGTGCAGGTAGGCTTAGAGTGCTTGTTTCTTTTCTTCGGCCCAACCCTTAGCGAATTTCGCGGACGAAATTCCTTTAAGGATGATAGGTTGTGAGGACCCATTCCTCTGACCCGGCTCGACCGCATCGGTCGAGGGCCGATCCCTTTCTGGGTTTGTTTTCGCGTCGAGTGTGATCGGCTGATCGCATGGCCTCTTTGCGACCCCAGGGGCAATTTGGTCAAATTGCGTCCTATGGGTTGGATTCACACGCGCGTAACGCACACACGGCCTTATAATGATAGTTGATGTGAATCTAAATTTAGCCCTCATGATCAAATATTTAAATTTATTGTGAATATTGGAAGATGTACAGGTTCCTTGTGTAAGAATTATAGAGGAGATTCTGTCAAAATTTTTGCGCCCATTGATGATTAAACAGGTTTAGGTTGCTCACTCCCCGATCTGGAAGGGTTTTCTGGGTCGGGGTGTGACAGTTCAGGTTCATTGTGTAAGAATTATAGAGGAGATTCTGTCAAAATTTTTGCGCCCATTGATGATTAAACAGGTTTAGGTTGCTCACTCCCCGATCTGGATGGGTTTTCTGGGTCGGGGTGTGACACGGGCCCTCACAACTTAACAACCTTAAAAAGAATTTCATCCCGAAATTCAAGATTGAAGCCGGGGGAAAAAGAAACAACTAAGCCTACCTGCACAAACAAGGCTACAACTAGGGGCGCCAACGCCCACCACAAGGAATTACCTGAAGACGTGAACAGTCGGGGAAACTCCCGATGCATGCGATCCTCTCGCTCCCAAGTCAGACTCTCTGCACTGCCGTGTCTCCACCTGACCATGACCAACGGTAACGATCTGCCTCTCAGCACCTGATCCCGTCTGTCCATGATCTGCACTGGCTGCTCTATATAGGTGGCGTCCTCCTCCACCTCAATGTCGTCGTGTCTGATCACGTGAGAAGGATCTGAAATATACTTCCTCAGCATAGACACGTGGAAGGTGGGGTGAATTGTTGACATGTGCGGAGGTAGAGCTAACTGGTAGGCGACTGCTCCGACACGCCTGACGATCTCAAATGGCCCGGTGAACCTCGGAGCTAGCTTGCCCCTGCTACCAAACCTGATCGACCCTCTGCGCGGGGACACCTTCAGTAGCACTCTGTCGCCAACTGCGAACTCCAGGGGTCGTCGCCTACGGTCTGCGTAGCTCTTCTGCCTGCTCTGTGCTGTCAGAAGCCTCTGCCTGATCTGAGCCAACCTCTCTGACGAATGTCTGATGATGTCAGGACTGATAAGGGACGCCTCCCTAACCTCAGTTCAACACACCGGTGAGCGACACGGTCTGCCATACAACGCCTCAAAGGGTGCAAAACCCAAACTGGCCTGAAAACTGTTGTTGTAGGCAAACTCCATCAAAGTCACGTGCTGCTCCCAAGTACCTCCAGCGTCTAGCACACATGCCCTGAGCATGTCCTCCAAGATCTGGATAGTCCGCTCTGACTGCCCGTCTGTCTGAGGGTGGAAAGCTGTGCTGAACGTCAGTGCTGTCCCCAAGGAGTCCTGGAAGCTGCTCCAGAACCAGCCGGTGAATCTGGGATCTCTGTCTGACATTATCGACACTGGGATGCCGTGCAGTCGTACCACCTCGTCGATCTACCTCTGACTCAGTCTGGCAACTAGATCTGTCGTCCTCATGGGGAGGAAATGAGCCGATTTGGTCAGTAGATCGACGATGACCCAAATCGCATCATTCCCCCTCGGTGACCTGGGTAGCCCGGTGACGAAGTCCATAGCTATATGTTCCCACTTCCACTCTGGCACTGGAAGTGGCTGCAACAAACCTGGGGTCCGCCTGTGCTCTGCCTTCACCTTCTGACAGGTGAGGCATCTGGAAACAAACTCAGCTACAGACCTCTTCATCCCGCACCACCAGAACTGTCGGCGAAGGTCGTGGTACATTTTCGTGCTCCCGGGGTGAACGGCGAAGCAGGAGTGGTGGAACTCGTGAAGGATCTCCTCTCGCAACGCCGGGTCTGCTGGAACTGCAACTCTGCCTCTGAAGAGTAGCCCGCTGTCAGCCGACACTGTCCAGCCCTCAACCGCGTGCTCGGTGCCGACCGCAGGACAGGTTTCCACGAGCTCTGGGTCCCCAGCCTGTGCCTCGATCACTCTGGCCAAAAGAACTGGAATGCTGCGAATAGCGTACAGGAAACCACCGGTCACCCGGTCCTCAAAGTCAAGCCCAAACTGACTGACTGTCTCCAGCATCTGCCACTGCCGAGCTGACACTGCTGCCAAGGTCACTCTGCTGTCTCTGGTCTGCCTGCTGAGAGTGTCTGCTACGACGTTTGCTTTACCAGGGTGATAATGCAACTCGAAGTCGTAGTCCTCTAGAAGCTCCATCCACCACCGCTGCCTGAGGTTGAGGTCACGCTGGGTAAACACGTGCCTCAAGCTCTTATGATAAGAGTACACCGAGAACCGCTCATCGTAGAGGTAGTGCCGCCACGTCTTCAGAGCGAAGACAGCCGCTGCAAGCTCGAGATCGTGGACTGGATAGTTCCTCTCATGGGTCTTCAGCTGCCTGGAACCGTAGGCCACCACATGGCCCTCCTGCATAAGCACACAGTCTAGACCCTCCCCACTGGCGACGCAATAGACACTGTAGCCGACGCCTCGCTCTGGAACTATAAGGATCGGTGCACTCGTCAACCTGGTCCTCAACTGGACAAAAGCCTACTCACAAGCCTCGTCCCAAACAAATGGGACCGTCTTCTGTGTGAACCTGATCAGCTGCCCTGCAACCCTGGAGAAGTCTCGCACGAACCTCCGGTAGTAACCCGCCAAGCCAAGGAAGCTGCGGACCTCGAACACTGTCTCCGGTCTCTGCCACTGTAGCACTGCCTCGATCTTGGCTGGATCAACTGAAATACCTGCCGCTGACACCACGTGCCCCAGAAACTGCACCTCAGGAAGCCAGAACTCACATTTGGAGGCTTTGGCATATAGCCTATGCCCCCTCAACAACTGCAACACTGTCTTCAGATGCTGCTCGTGCTCCTCCGCGGTACGTGAGTAGACTAGAATGTCATCGACGAAGACCACCACGAACTGATCTAAGTACGGTCGGAAGACCCTCTGCATAAGATCCATGAAACCCGCCGGTGCGTTCGTCAAGCCGAACGGCATCACCGAGAACTCGTACAACCCGTACCTCGTACGGAAAGCCGTCTTCGGGATGTCGCAGTACCGAATCCGCAACTGGTGATAGCCGGTACGAAGATCGATCTTCGAAAAGACCGAAGAGCCTCGGAGCTGGTCGAACAAGTCATCGATCCTCGGCATCGGATACTTATTCTTCACCGTCACCCTGTTCAGCTTCCTGTAATCAATGCAAAGACGAAGCGTATTGTCCTTCTTCTTTGCAAACAATACAGGAGTTGCCCATAGTGACGTGCTGGGACGGATGAAACCTCTGCCGATCAACCCGTCCAGCTGGACCCTCAGCTCCCTCTGCTCTGCTGGTGCCATCCTGAAAGCTGGCAGAGAGATCGGCCCGGTACCCGATACAAGATCTATCTGGAAGTCTACTGCTCTGGAAGGAGGAAGGCCCAGTAGCTCGTCTGGGAAGACGTCAACAAACTCACAAACCACTGTAGGTAAACTGCCCTCTCGACTGCCCTCTGCAGCGAACAAGGAAAGGCACGTCAGTAAAGCTGACAGCTGGCCCTCGCGCCTGGGAAGACAAGCACACAAGAGGGAATCGGCCGACTGGCGATCCCCCAACAGAACGAAACGAGAGCCGTCAGGTGTCCAAGCAGTCACCCTACGACGGCCACAGTCGATGACGGCTTGGTATGAAGTCAGCCAATCCATACCAAGAATCACGTCGAACCCGACCATGTCTAGCACTCGAAGGTATAGAAAGACACGGAGGCCCCCAACCTCCAACTCGCAGGAACGGCAGATTAGCTCAACACGAGCCCCTCCACCGACTGGTGTGTCTAAGTATAGTGTGACTCCAAGTGGCTCAGTCTCTAGCCCTAGCGATGCCACACAGTCGCTAGCTACAAAGGAATGAGACACCCCAGAATCTATCAGAACATCTACAAATGAACTAAAAAGCTGGAAGGTACCTCTGAGAACAAGAGGGTCAACTGGAGCTGGTGGAAGTGCTAGAGCCTGCTGGGGTGGCGGGTACTGGTAAGGCTGAAAGGGTGGCTGAACAAGGTCTGGGTACTCGCGGTCTGGAAGTGCGTACACTCCCCCTCTGGGTCCGCCTCGACCTCCGCCGTGACCTCTGCCTCTCCCGGCTCCTGGTGTCCGCCAACCTCCGCCTGCACCGCCACGAGCGAACTGTGCCCTCAACGTCGGACAGTCTCGGTGAAAGTGCCCTGTCTGCCGGCACTCGAAGCACACAGGAGGTCCAAGCGCTAGCTGCTGGCTCTGGCCTCCTCCGGACGTCTGCCCCTGAGGCCCAGCCAGAAGAAGTGGCTGGCCTCCCTACCTGGGCTGCTGCTGGTACTGGGGTGGGTAACGCTGGTATGGCTGCTGGTGTCGTGAGCCCCTCGGCTTCCTCCACGAACCTCTTCTGCGCTGAGCTACTCTCTGTGGCTGTCCTCCGCCACTGGTACTCGCAGATGACGCAGGCTGGACTGCCCTGGGCCCCGGCTCCTGCAACTGAGCCTCAACTGCCAAGGCACAGTCCAGCACCTCTGCGTATGTGCTAGCGCGCTGAGCCGCGATCAGCCGCATGAGCTCGGGCCTAAGCCCCCACTGGAATTGCTCAGCTCTGGCAAGAGAGTCCGCCGACACTACCCCAGCAAATCTGGAAAGCCTGGTGAACCTAGCCGCGTACTGAACTACCGACTTAGTACCCTGAGAAAGGGTCTGGTACTCACGGACAAGGGCCGAGCGCGCACTGCGGGGAAAGTATGCGCCAAGAAATGAAGAAAGAAACACGACCCACGATGGGTCACTCCCGTCCCTGGCGGCCTGGAAACAGCGCCACCAGTCCAAAGCGTCCCCGTCGAGCTGGAACGCGGCAAGTCTAACCCGAACTCGGTCATCCTGGACTAATAGAGTGTCAAGGACGCGACTGACTCCCTCCAGCCAGTCGTCCGCCACCGCTGGGTCGCCTCCAGTACCACTGAACCTAGGAGGGTTCAGCCTCTGGAAGTCGACCACCGCTGTCGCAACAGCACGCTGGTCGAGTGGAGGAGAGACCTCCTCAGCGATGAACGAAGCATCCTCCTCCACCATGACCTCAATCCTCGGCTCTGGCTCTCGTGCAGGTACACGGGGCACAGCTGCGTTAGCCCCTAAGGTCCGTCGGGCAGCGCGCTGGTCGCGCGCGGTACCCTGACCCAACACTGGACAGCTAGCCCGGCTCCCTGGCATCTGTACGTTTATCAGAGACGACAAGTGTCCACCCGTAAGAAAACAAAACACAGCAGCAATCAATAAAATAAAAGCATAACACACATGAGCACGATCAAGCACACAGGGATGCTCTACTCCTAGAACTATCCCCAACCGCGCTCAAAACCTCAACCGCAAGCCTAATCCTATCCCTGGGACCTATAGCCTGCTCTGATACCAAGTTGTCACACCCCGACCCAGAAAACCCATCCAGGACGGGGCGTGAGGGTTCCTATCACTACTCATCATCAATCGGCGCGATACAAAGCGGAAAAGGTGGATAATTTAAACAATTTCATTCCAAAGGCGGATAGATATTCAATTGATATAACATCAAGTTGTACAGTTACAAAATTTCATTCTAATACTTCCAAGGTAAAGATATAACACATGATCCCAAAATCCTCAAAAGTTTACAACATACATATATATATATCAAAATGTACAACAGATAATCCTCCAGCAACCTCAAACGCCTCTGGATGTACTCGCGTCGCCAAAGGTCGATCCTGCCGGCTCCACTGAGGAAGAATTGTCGCCTGCACCTGCAAACGCAGCCCGGGTAGGAGTGAGCGATAAGCTCAGTAGGGTTCTACTCTACGGCACACTGAAAGGAGGAAAATAACAACAGTATTGTCTCCAGGCCTAAGTCTAACGGATGCCACGGGTCCCATAACCCATCGATGTCCCAAGGGCTCCTGCCATGAACCTCTCTCTTGGACACGTTACCAAGATCACCCTAAGCACTGACAGGGGAACAGTACCATGCAGGATCACCCTTACCCAGCAGGGATACCACTACCTGGGGACCACGTCGGGAACACATCGATTGCATCCTTAGCACTTGGCCTTGGAAGACAACACGACCTCTAAACCTCAAATACTGATCAGAGTCAAGTATCGCAAAACCCCAACACATGAGACTTGATCAAACAATCACACCCTACTCCTGACTACCCATCTACGGTCCTAAGGCTAGATCCGACCTACTGGAGAGCCTCGGATCGGCGACCCAAACCATCGCCCGCCTAACCTCGAATGCCTCTAATGCACACAATGCATGGGCCTAGGCAAACATCTATCCTAGATGTCTCTACATGTCACATCAGCAGTTATAAGTTCCACAGATATACAATAGCCCTCGGCACTCGCCGGCAAGAGGCTAAGGTTCCACAATTCCTCATTAGCTAGCACTCATAGCTAGCTAATGGCTAAGCACACCATTAAGCAATTAACTACATCCAAACATGTATTAAAGGCAACTGAAACCATAGATCCATCCAAAAAGGGAAGTTACTCTAATCGATCCCCAAACCCGATGGAAATCCGTTGAAAACCCCATAAAATTCACATACGTGCTGCCCAACATGTTTAGATGTTAATCACAAATCAAATCCATCCAAGAAAAGTCAGAAAACCAAGTCCAAGGGGTCACGGACGATGTCACGGTCGATCCGGAGATCGACCGTGAGACCACTGACGATGTCATGGTCGATCCGGCGATCGACCGTGAGACCAAAGCGAAGAAAACCAAGGGCGACGGTCAATCCACCCATCGACCCTGAGAAGCCCAAAACTAAACAGCGCCTGACGGTCGATCCGACGGTCGATCGTTAGGTAAATGGCAAAAAGGAGAGATCCCGCAGTCGATCCATGCATCGACCCTAGGAGGCTAAAATCCCAACAGAGCCCGACGGTCGATGCGACGGTCGATCCAACGGTCGACCGCCAGGCCCAGAAAGAGTAAAACGATACTTGACGGTCGATGCACCGATCGACCGTCAAGCCCCGAAGGAGCGTATCAACGCTTGACGGTCGATGCACCGATCGACCGTCGAGCCTCAGGCACAGTTCCTCAAAACAGTGCCGGAAATCTAATTTCTTGGATTTCAAGGATCAAATCAAGTTGGAAAACAATGAGATTTTGCAAGCAAGTGTATTTAACAATGGAGAAGCTGATGGAATGAAGAAATCCAGTTTTTGATGGTTAAATCTCCTATCTAGGTCCAAATGGACGAAAACCGATAAAATGGCGATAATACGGAAACCAACCGTTAGAATACGGAAAATGCGATACAGGAATACTTCAAATCCTCCACTCTACATGCACAAGGAGTTACATAGCATTCTAACATGTATTCCTACAGCGAAAGTACATAAAACCTATCCTAGGAGAACCCAATCCAAAGATCGAGGTAGAAACGCCTACTTGAGCAAGTAGGGTAGCTCCTCCACGCGTCCAACTGGTCAAGCCGCCAAGATCCGCGCTCCGAAGCCCAAGTCTCCAAACCCTAGCTCAGCCGAAGGAGAGAGAAGGAGAGAGAACGACATGAGAGAAAGAAAGAAAGAAAGAGAAAGGGACAGGGCTTATATAGAAACTCCGGATCTATCTCAGCCGTCCGATTCGATCTTTCCCGATCGATCTCCGATCTTCCGATCGGACGCACCCTAAAGATTCTAATCAAACACATACATCAATCCAAGGCAGTGTGTGGAACGCGGGTGTGAAATCGACCACTAGAGGGCATATTTACCAAAATGCCCCCGGGGTCCAAACCGCCACACAATTGCCCGATCGTGCCCGACGCGGAACCAAACCAACAGGAAACCAGCTCTCGACCCACGCGGTCGAGCCAGGTCAGAGGGATGGGCCCTCACAGGCAAGCCCTTGATGTATTCCTCTACTTGCTGGTAACCTCCTCAAGCCTCTGGATCAAGCTCCCTTCACGAATTGAAGCAATGGTGGAGAAGAGAGAAGAAAAAAGAAAAAACAGAGGGTTCCCACGGGTCTTTATTGACCTGTGTCTTATTGGTCACTCATCCAATGAGCAATCGGTCTATGTCAGTTCAACGTCCTTATCCAGACACGTCAGAGGCGGGGCCGACATGAGGTCCAACCGACCGATCACTCGATCGATAGTTCTTGGGCAGCCAGATATCCTAAAGAAAAGCTTTCGCTCGCCCGAGCTCGGATATTTCGATCCCAAGCTCGCCCAAGGTTCTAACAAGCACATAATCATTCATAGGGTTGTGTGTGCACTATGCAGGTGTGAAACCGAACACCAAGGTGCAATTTTATCAAATTGCTCTTGGAGTCCAAAATTAACAATGCGATCAAACATATCGCACTCGATGCGGAAACATGCCAACAGGGCACGCCCCCCCGACCTATGCGGTCGAGCCAGGTTAGAGGAACGGGTCATGACGGTGTCTACCTCTGTAACGAGGTGACGTTGTCTACCTCACATTAATTCATTTATTGTTTAAGTTATACCAATATCCTGATTGTGACTTGCCACCATCTTACAGTTGGGATGAAATCGTGTGGTGTGTGTAGGATCATTGTTGAAATTTTTTTACCGTTTTGCAATAAAGCCCGGACCTTCTTGTAAATATGGATCTTAGAGAGGGTTTTCCTGCAAATTTTCCCTCTCTTGACAAGACAACCACCGACACTTCTCTCTCCTCCCTTTATGTTTCCTCTTATCATTCCCCTTAGTTCGCCACCAAACACATGAGAGAGAGAGAGAGAGATGGGGAGGAAGCAAGGGAGAGGAAGACAGGGAGAATCGAGGGAGAGAAGGAAAGGGGAGGTGGAGCTCGCCGAAAAATTGGAAGATCCAGGTGGGATTCCGTTGGATCCCTTCTTCCTTTCAGCTTAGGTAAACTCTTACCTTCTTTGTCACACCCCGACCTAGAAAACCCATCCGGTTCAGGACGTGAGGGTTCCTAATCTACTCAATCTATCTGTAGCGCATTTATAATAAAATAAAGCATCTAAATTTATCAATTGATCTGAGGTAAGATTGTAATTCTCTACTATTTTAAAGAAGATAAATAAACATTAAATATATACAAAATTGTTAATTCAAAATTGATCCTCAAAGCATGTATATAACTATCTCGAGAATTCTTACAGAATGAAATTATACATTTATATAGTCTAACAGTAGAAGCTAAACCCCATGTCCTCAAACACCTCCAGACGTCGACACGCCACCAAGGGCCTGTCCAGCTGGTGCTACAGAAGAAGAGCTGATGCATGCGCCTGCAAAATGCAGTCTGGGTAGGAGTGAACGATAAACTCGGTATGATTCTATTCTACATCACACAGAAAAGAAGAAAACAATAAAGTCTTAGGTTCCAACTCATCTCTAGGGTACAAACACACGTTACGAACTCCGCCTACCCAAGGGCGCGCACTTTGATGGCCTCCACCGTCAATAGTCATCCCTCTCGAACCAAACGCTCCAGTGCTGAACAACCAGCCTAGGACACATGGAGATACGTAACTTCCCCTACGGAAATGAGACTGAGACTGGAACCTAATATGACCTCTACACCTCAATCAGAGTAATCACAGCCAACTAGACAGTATCCTCGATGAAACAACAATTCAATATTATAATCAGATCCTAAACCTTGTTACTCAACCTCAGTCCTCAGACTAGATCCGAGCTGCCCGAGCCCTCGGATCAGCAAAACCCCAATTCATCTACGTCCAAGTCTAATGCTTCTAATGCAAACAAAAGTACATGCAATGTTCACGCACATAAATAATTAAATCAGAACATGGAACAATATGCCAAGGAGTATACATGTCTAGGCATAGCATCCCTGCTAGCCCTAAAGGGTGAACATACAAAAATAAGCATTTAGTTCGTACAGTGGAAGTTCCGACATTACGACAAAAATGAAGTTTCGACATTACGACAGCATAACCAGCCGTCTCTCGAAAATTCCTACAACGGGGACACAACCTTGGTCAAACCGATAACAACTAACAACAGTAAATCAATAGATGTATGTTCATAGTTATCTATAACATGCGATCATTGATATAAAACGAAAATTTCACAATTTATGACTACGATTAAATTACATCCAAAACACTGGCCAAAACCCTCAAAAGCCTACTGATAATAACATGCATGCTTCCTAATATCATTGGGTATCTATCATGAAATAAACCCAATCAAAGAACCAAGAAAAATCCCTATTCAAGGGCTAGCGATCGATGCAGCGGTCGATGTCAGGGTCGACCTTGAGGTGAGGCGAAAGCTGGCAGTCGATCAGAGCATCGACCCTGGGGAACTAAAGTTGCATCTGAGGCTCACGATCTATGCGACGGTCGACCGTGGAGCCTGAGTAAACAAAAGCTGTGACTGGCGGTCGATCCATAGATCGACCTTGAGATGCTATTTTGGGGATTTGAGGCTCACGGTTTATGCGATGGTCGACCGTGGAGCCAGGGTAAGGCAGAAATCGAGGGAACTCTGTTCTGACACAGCTTGGATAAAAATTCAATAAACTTCATAGAAAATTCGAAAAATATGAAATCAATTGGGTTTGGAAGCATAATAAGGATGTCCAGCTTTTACGTTGAAGGTTTCCTAAGATTATGCACATATAGTGCTCCGATCAGGCTTGAACTAGCAGTTTCAGTGAAGAATGGAAAATACATAAATTAAATTTGAAAAATATTCTCAAATCAGGATTAAACCCAAATAAAATCCAATGAAACTTCAATGAGATATTAAGCAAACTTAGAAGAACATTCTAACACAAAGAAAACAAAGAACAATCAAACTAAAGCATAAACTTAGCTTAACGCAAGCTAAATGCAAGAATCCTACCATACTACGCTAATCTGCCACTAAACCACCGTCAAACCAGCTCCTCCCTTGTCATCGTCGCCTCCAAGCTTGTTGGGGAATGCCGGAGCTCCTTCACTCTCTTACGGCTTCACTTGCGAAGGAAAGAAAGAGAAGGAGGAGGGGAAGAAAGGACACGGGAAACAGAGGAAGGAAAGAAAAGAAGATGTGGAAGGCAAGGGGTATAAATAAGGCTCCAACCGACCTGCTATAGTGCCGAACCGACTGACCTAGTTTAAGCAAAGAAGTGGCTGTAACAGCTAAACAAACATAAAAATCTCTTCAGCTTCCGTAAACCATGTAAAACCTGGAAATATATCGACATTAGGATTCAAAAATAGAACCCATGTTTCTTGAGTTCAATTTACCGAATCAAGATTTGTGCACATGCCTTGGTCACATAGCGAAGATCTGCCGATGTATATACACATCATACATAGTTTTTTTTTTTTTTTTTTTGGAGGGAATACACAACATATATAGTAAAGAAACAGATTCAAATCAAGTAGGTTCTTCTTTAATTTGCAGTATAAATAAACTATAAACGTGAACTTTTTGGCTTGTCTTGATGATCACTTGCTCCTGGACTGGCTTTTGGCAACCCTGTGCTCGGATTTTTCTCTCCTTTGTCTATGTTCTCTTTCTCTATGCTCTCTCCTTCCTTAATAAGAGGCTCCACCACTTCATCCACCTCCTCTGTTATCTTATCAACCTAATCACACAATAACAATCCACCCATTAATATAATCCTACAATCATGAACAAATTAGAGTAACTAATCAGCACCTTCTCCAACTCCCATTCTTAATACATGCGCTTTGATTTCTTTATGTCATTCATGATTAAGATACTAATGGCCGCTTAGTTTTAATTAAATACGTTTTAATTGCCAACTTGTTCTCAATCATATTTGCTTGCATGATACGTTAAATAAGCTTAGAAATTATATAGGTTGGAAGTTTTACACGGAAAGATTTGAGTTTAGGGATGATGTAGAAGATACCTTGTGAGTGATAGCATCAGTTTTCTTTGCATCCATTTCTACTTCTTCAGTAAATTTCTCAACCGCAGCGGCTGCATATTGTACGGCTTTGTTGTCCGGGAAAGCTTTGGCTGTGTCGGCGGCGATCTTCTCGGTCGCCTCCGCCGCCTCCTCCACCACTTCTGCCACCACCTCCTCTGTCTTCGCCACCTCACCTTCGATTTCCAGAAACTTAATCAATGAATATATACACTAACATGATCAACAAGAATTAAAACTCGAATAATTCTCTTGTGTTTTGCTGAGTACCTTCTAGTCTGAGTATCTTCTTGTAGAATGGTATGGCAATACAAATTGGAGTACCGATGGCCCATTTCACCCTAAAAAAATAATAATCTCATCAAGTAGAGAACTATAAAATAGAATTAAACATACATATATACATAACATCTAAAGCTAACTTATGTTATTGAGATCATTACCATGAAGGGATGTTAGGAAGAGGAAACCGAGGACCAGCGCCGGTGGCAGATGAAGCTGAACCGGTGATCGCCCCGCTGTATAATCAAAGCAAAACTTGGATTAAAACTTACAAATAGAAAACAAATATATATATATATATATATATATATATATATATATATATATATAGAACTTTGGCAAGATCTATATGTAGATCGCACCACTATAGGTAAAAGAACACATACTTTGCAGTAACGTTAATGTTCGAGGATTCCATCCGGCGGAGGATAGACAGGCGGGTCGGAGCCGGTGACGGAGAGATCTTTGGAAGACGGCGAAGAAGATGGTGAGAATGATATTTAGAAGAATGGTAGCGATGGAGAGTAGAGAGGAGAGGGGAAACAAGAGCTTTAGCCATTGGCTATAATGACTCAGTCCAGATAGATTACTTGAATAAGTAGAGTTGGACGCTATTTATTTAACCACATCGGAAGCGTTTGGTGCTTCGTAGGCCAATCAAAAGTGAGTGACTTTCATGGAGCTCGTGCTCCTTGTTGTCAACTGTGTTAATATATTGGAAAATGAGTTGGGTACATGGCCACATACCGTGTACAATGTATATTATGCCTATATCGCCACATTTTAATAATTTCCCAGAGTTGATTGCTAACAGATTGAGGAGAGTTAATGGTCATCCGAACCGTTTTGAACCACACCCATACCCTAGCTGTCAGGAGCCATCGCCTCCATCGATCTCTTCTATCTCCAGCTGTCCAGCTACCATAGTTGCCTCCGTCGATTTCGGCTCCATCTAGCCGCCATCGTCGCCTCCGTCGATCTCGCCTCTGTCCATCCGTTGTCATTGCCTCCGTCGATCTTGCCTATCTCATCCCTCTTGAGTCGTTGCACCTCTCTCATACACCGAGCTAGGTGTAGCTCCCGGCTGCTGACAACGCCTCCAAAGTGAAGGTAACATAATTGACATGGGCACTTTAATGTGTTGAGCTTTGCCAATATTGATTAGGAGATATGGGATAAAAGTTGGTGAAGGGAGGAGAAACTAAGAAATATGGAATGATTGTAAGCCCAAGGCATGCATTGCTTGTCATTGCTCTGTAGCCTTGTCTTATGCCTTTTGCATCAATTCATCCTGGTAGCTATGAGTATTGCAATTAGTCATCTAGATTTTGGATTTAATTGCTCGTGTTTTTTCATAAATGTATCAAAGGACAACACTAGATATGATATAAATTTTCATGGCAGTAACTAATTTACCAAATGTGAAAGAGTATCCAAGAACATCAGTTTTGGTCTGTAAGGAATCATGTTAAGATTTCATATAAATTGGTAAATTTTATTGATTTAATATTTAAATTAGCTAGATTGGATATATTGTTCATACAAGACTAATTCAAGCGAATTGGATCAAGTGCGATCAAATTGGCTCAATTCACACCAAGTTTGATTATGTAAATATCAAGAATTAATCACTATCGTTGAATTGGAGGGAAGCGGAATCGGACGGCTTGGATAGATAACCTAGCTGCTACTTACATATATATATATAAAGGCATGTTGCATAGTTAGAGGTGGCTCTCGGCTGCCACGGAAGAAGAGAGAGTAGAGAAGAGAGGGCAGCCAAAGAACAGAGAAGAGAGGGCGGCTAAAAAGAACATAGAAAAGAAGAGGAGAGAGGCGGTTGCGTAAGGATGCGAGGAAGAAGAGAAAATCAGAGAGTGGCTGCGGAAGCAAGAGAGAGAGAGACGGCTGTGAGGAAGAAACAGAGATAGAGAAGAGAGAGGGATTTGAGGAAGTGAGGAATAGAGAGAAGAAAGAGAGGCTATGGAGGAAAGAAAAGAACAGGGAGGAGATAGAGTTTTGGAAGAGAAAAAGAAAGAGAGAGAAGAAAAGAGGCCGGGTGGAGGTGATCAATCAAGAAAAACAGATATGCGACCGTGATTCGAGGAGTCGAGCAAGAGCGAGTACGACGATGTGTATCTGAGGAGTCATCACAGTGAGTCTTGTTAACTTATGTAAACGGTACTCTTGTTTTTAGTGGATTGGTTTCGCCTAATCCTACGTTGGACCCGTGGTTTTTTCCCGTGAGGGTTTTTCCACGTTAAAAATCATGCGTCTCTTGTTTTATGCTTATTTAATTCCCTGCTTATATCTACTTTCATATTTTTGGGGTAATTCGTGGGGTGTAAAAAAAAATTTAATTGGTATCAGAGTAGTTCTTTCTATAATTGCTAGACTTTAAGGTTAGAAGACTGAAAGTGATCTTAAGGGACATATAGCACCTATGGATTTACCTCGAGAAAGAGGTTCTTCTGGTAGCCCATCTGTAACGGCCCCCGCTATCCGGGGCCGCCCAGGGCCTGCGGGCTCCGTCCAGGATCCACCCGAGAGCCCTACCCGACACAATATTGTCTGCTTTTGGCTCACCGCAGAAATCTAAAAAAACTTCCCAGTAGGCCACCCATCCCGAGACCGCTCCAAGGCAAGCACGCTTTGTCACACCCCCTACCCAGAAAACCCATCCGGTCCGGGGCGTGAGGCGACTAACCCAACTTCTAAAATCGAACGGCGAGAGTTTCTCCTGTGTTTCTCAATTTGAACCCTGTATAATTATAATCTTCACAATAAATTAAAACGATAAATCCAATAGTTCTAAATTAACATGAATATGAATATGCTATCACAAGTTTCACTAATTAGTACAGGTTCTGATACAATACTTTCATCGACCCTCATTACATAAATTAATACAGACGATCAAATCCTCCAAAAGGAAAATTATACATTTAATATAACTGCAAATGTACAACTATTAACAAAGGGAAAACTCCAGGATTGTCAAGTACTCCTCGAAACTCCAAGTCCGCAATCACCTCGAGAATGGCGCGCCAACGTCTAGAAGATCACCTGAAAGGAAAGGACTGCATCGACCTGCATCGCCGATGCAGCCCAGGTAGGAGTGAGCAACAAAACTCAGTAGGATCCTACGCTATTCTACGTCACACTGAAGGGAGGAAAACAACAAATGTGTTGTCTCTCTGCCTAAGTCTAATGAATGCCAAGGGTCCCATAACCCTATCGATGTCCCAAGGCTCCCGTCATGAACCTCTCTCTTGAACATGTTACCAAGATCACCCTAAGCACCAACAGGGGAACAGTACCATGCGGGATCACCCTTACCCAAGCAAAACTGCCCTACTTGCGGACCACGTCGGGAACGCATCGACATCCATCCTTAGCACTTGGCATTGGAGAAACAACACGACCTTTAAACCACAACAACAGTGTTCCAATCCGACTACCTAATAATCCTCGAATAATATCAAACATAATCATTGATGACAATCACGTCCTAATCCTTGACTACCCAAACCCCGATCCTAGGGCTAGATCCGAGCCACCCGAGAACCTCGGATCGGCGATCGAATCCAACGCCTACCACCTATCCTTAATGCTTCTAATGCAAGCAAATGCATGCAATGCTCACGTGCACAGAAATACAGTAATATAAGCATGCAACAGTATGACATCACAACATACAGGGCTAGCATAGCCTACAGCTTGCCAAAGAGTAAACATAGCAAAGGGTCTAAAGCAGATAAAGGTCTAAATTACAATAATCCAATATTATAACGGCGCCCACGGGCCGTAAACAAGCAACAACATATTCAATCGAAATTTCGGCATTACGACGGCGTCCGCAGCCGTCAACCACAATTTCTACAATGGAGGCACAACCCCGGCCACGCAATCACAACAACAACAATAAATATAGTGTATACAATCTAGGGCACACCTTCGGCCCGTTCAATTATCTAAACATCCCAAGGGGCACAACTCCCTTGGTTCAACCACAAGCTAAGTATACATGTAAATAAGCATGACATGCAATTAATTGCTAATTAAACAAGGATGATTTATATCTAACTAAACATGCCAAAAATCAAACAATTAATCATCTAAAAACCACCAATTAGAACATGCTAGCCCTCAGAACTCTAGGAATACCAATCGCGTGAATCCCGAAGAAACAAACACGATAAAACATCGAAAATCCACTAGCAAACTAATTTCTGGATTTCTACATTAAACCCCTAGTTAGAGGCGATGAAATCTTATCAATTCGACATCCAAAGGACGTCGAATTGGAAATCAAACTTGGGCAAACATATATTAGCATACTAGGAACATGCAGCCCAAGAATCGTATCTAATTGATGTCTAATTTCCACATATTTTATTAATCAATTTCTTAATCTTTGTTTCGCAGCAGTTTAGAAAACAATTCACTAAAAATCGTATATAAATCCAAAAATCACAAAACGAGCGGCAATCGAAAGAGAACTCGATGATCTACAACTTTCATCTTGAAAGTTTCACGAGATCATGCTCACATAGCTCACAAACCGAGCTTGAACGCGACAGTTCATAGAAGAACAGAGATACGATAAAATCAGGGAATAAAGACTTAGAAAACCCAATTAAATCACAATCAAATTCTAAGAACATCTACCATATGAAGAACATGCATCAAGAGACTAATTAGAGCATAGAAATCAACAAATCCAACAAACAAAACCATAGATCTAGCAAATCCTAAAGATCAAGTTAGAAACCCTACCTTCACACGCTAATCCACCTTGATCCGCCGTCCTCTGTCGAAGCCGCCGTCTCCAGTTCATCAGAGAGCCACCGGAGGCCTCCCACAACCGTAACCGTCGTCGCCGGATAAGGAAGAGAGGCTGTGGGAGAGAGAAAAGGACAGAAGGAGAAGGGGTGAGGTGGCCTCGCCGCAGCCTCCAGGTCACCGGGGAGGAACGGAGGTTGCCGCGGGATAGAGAAAGGGAAGGAGGAGGGAGAGAGCTCGGGGAAGAGGAGCTCTGGCCGGATCTGAGGAGGGGGAGCTCGAAGGAGACGACGGCCGGCAACGGTGGCGAAGGAGCTCTGGAGAAGAGGGGAGAGGGCGGCGTCGACACGAGCGAAGGAGAAGAAGAGAGGGGGTCGATCGCGGGGAAGGAGGAAAAAGAGAAAGAAAGGAAAAGAAAAGGCAGAGAGAAGAGAGAGGGTTAAGCCACCTAAGTAGCTTAGCCGGTTCAGACAAGCCAATTGATCGGACTGGATCCGATTTGACTCCAAATTGCGATCTCATCGCAATCTCGTCTGGATCTATCGATCCCGAACGCTCCTGCTGGATCTATTCAATCACGTACATCAATCAAGGCCGTGTGTGCACTACGCGGGTGTGAAATCGACCGCAAAGGCGCAATTTACCAAATTGCCCTTGGGGTCCAAAAACAGCGATGCGATCAACCGATTGCAACCCAAGGCCAACCGGGCTAACACCAACCAAACCAAGCCCTCGACCTAACGCGGTCGGACCGGGTTGGAGGAACGGGTCCTCACAACCTGTCACCCTTAAAGGAATTTCGTCCCGAAATTCGATAAGAGTAGGGCTGGAAACAACAACAAAAACAAAACACACCTGCACAAGACAAGAAGGGTTAGCAAGCTCCCAAACTGAGCAACCACACAAGGTATCGGGCATCAACACATGCAACACAAACCACTGTGCACCAACGCCCGCAACGGCCACACAAGGCAAAGAAACACCTCGGGGTGAGAACCACTTGGGACAAACTGCACATGCACCTCCAGCGCTCTCAAGTTACCTCTACAACACCTCTGCACCTCCAGCGCTCCCAAGTTACCTCTACAACACCTCTGCACCTCCATAGGACTAAAGCTGACTGAACCATTCTGTCTCTCGAAACTGGTCTCTCTTACCAATTTATCTGAACTAACTGTCCTCTTGTGCAATGTATTTGGCTCAAGCTCGAATCATCACGTCTTATGACGCACGACACAACTGAACGACGCCTCCTCGGCACCTCTGCTGCCAACACTGAATGGACCTATGTGTCGTATCATCTGAAATGACACTCTGTCGCCAACTGTGTCTCCAACAGTCGTCGCTTCTGATTTGCACAAAGTCTTCTGTCAACTCTGACCTGATCTGCACCGACTTTCTGAAAATTGGGTGACGATATCTGGATCAAAAGATAAAGTCTGTCATGCTATGACATCCACTCTGGCACTGGAAAACGACTGTAGCAACTATGTTGTCTCGTCTCCGCCTCATGACTGGTGAGGTAACAAGGAAAGAACTCTATTTCTGACCTCTGCACTGATGTCAACCAAACTGATAATGAAGTCCATAATATTCCCTCATGCCTCTGGGATGAACAACACCAAGGAAAAAGTGAGCATCACACATGATGTCCTCGCGCAACTCTAAAACAGCTACTCGGCCTCTGGAGTAAACAACCTTTATTTGATGGCTCTAATTATGCATATTGGAAAGCCCGTATGACCATTTTTCTAAAATCCCTTGATGACAAAGTTTGGATGTATGCTATGACAGGCTGGACTCACCCTACTATTACTATAGATGATGTGACTAGACCTAAATCTTTTACTTCCTGAGATAAGAAGGAATTGGAAGAGAGTGAATGGAACAACAAAGCAATGAATGCTATTCATTGTGCTTTGACGGTTGAAGAGTTTAGGAGAGTTTCCACCTGTATGGATGCTACGGATGCCTGGCGCATACTTGAAGTTACCCAAGAGGGTATCTCTTCTGTTCAAATTGCAAAGCTTCAGCGTCTTATTATTTCTTTGAACTTCTGCGTATGGATGAGCATGAATATTTTGATCAATTTTATGCTAAGTTGAGTGATATTATTAATTCTTATCATAATCTTGGTGAACCTATGTCAAAATCCAAAATTATTAGAAAGATTTTGATATCTCTACCTGAAAGATTTAGGCCTAAGGTTACAGCAATTGAGGAAAGTAGGGATATTGACAATACTGATGCTGATGATCTAGTTGGTGTATTACAGACTTATGGAACTACTTTTGAGCGTCCAAGGAAACAGAAAAATCTTGCTTTAAAGATTAATAGAGATTCTGACAGTGACTCTAGTGGTTTTGAGGATATGGCTTTGTTGACCAAGCGTCTTAAGAAGATTATGAGAAAGAAAAATCTAAAAACCTTAGTGCTAGATCAAGGCAAGAAAAAGAGAGAATTTTCTAAAAGCTCTAATGATAGAAAAAATGATGGAAAGTTTGAAAGGAAATATCATGCTAAGACAGTAAGGTGCTATGAGTGTCATGGAATGGGGCACATTTCTAAGGACTGTCATAGTAAAAATGATACTAGAAACAATGACAAAAGAGGTAAAGCATAGAATGTGACTTGTGATGACATTGATTCTTCTGACTCTAATGAGGATGAGGATGAGCATGATGATTCGAATAATTTTATTGATTTTCCTGCTATTATTAATAATACTTATTGTTCTATTTATGACATTGATTTTGAGTCTGATGATGATTTAGTTGATAAAGATGTTGAGACTATTCGTGCCCTATATAGAAAAGTCAATAATGCTTACAATGACTTGGCTGACAAGTATGATGAGTTGAAGAAATCTAGATCTGAATTGAAAAGCATGATTAAAGTTTCTGAAAAAGAACGAGTAGTTATTGAACGTGAGTTGACTAAAGCTAAATCTGATAATGACGCTCTTTGTGTTAAACTTAAAAAATGTTTAAAAGATTTTCATGAGTCGGAAGTGGCAAAAACTGAACTTAGTATTCAAATTAAATCTCTTGAAGAAAAATGCAATGCTACTAATCTATCGGTTGAGAAGATGAATGCAGGTTCTCAAAAGCTTGATGAAATCTTGAAAGCTCAAAGGAT
This sequence comes from Narthecium ossifragum, assembly GCA_963920575.1. Taxonomy (NCBI): domain Eukaryota; kingdom Viridiplantae; phylum Streptophyta; class Magnoliopsida; order Dioscoreales; family Nartheciaceae; genus Narthecium; species Narthecium ossifragum. Next base: position 19,593,374 of record OY986971.1, on the reverse strand, counting down.
GACCATTGAAAAATTTGGTCTTGGTTATATTGCTGGCACATCGTCTTGCAACACTTAAGGTATTACCAAGTTTATTCCTGCCACTATTCCTCAAGCTGATGCAGGTAAAATTTCAAAATCCCGTTCTTCTACATGTCACTATTGTGCTAAATCTGGACACATTAGGCCCTTTTGCAATAAATTGTATGGATATCCTGCAAGTAATAGGCCTCAATTTACCATATACTACACCACTGTTGCACTAGCCACAGAGACAATATGCCCTTGCTAAACTTAATCCTAAGACCATATGGGTTAGAAAATTGGATCTTAGAGCCCTTATTGTTCATACTGCCTTGAAGACCCATGATACTAATGTATGGTATCTTAACAGTGGTTGTTCAAGACATATGAGTGGAAATAAAGCTCTTTTCACATCCATTGAAAATCATGGAAGTGGCATTGTTACATTTGGTGATGGCAAGTGTTCCAAAATTCTTGGTAAATGGATTGTTCATGTACCTGGCATTCCTGACCTTTTAGATGTGCTTTACGTTGATGGTTTAAAAGCTAATCTTATAAGCATTAGTCAAATATGTGATTATTGTTTGAAAGCTCTATTTACTAAATATGAGTGTAGTATCTATAAGAATTTTGTAACTACTTTAATGAGTGGAATGAGAACATCTGACAATTGTTATGGCATCTATGCATCCTCTGGTTCAGTTTGCAAGTCAGCTACATTAAATAATTTTGATCTTTGGCATCATCGTTTAGGACACATTAACTTTCAAGATTTGTCAAGGTTGTCTAATAGTGAAATAGTTAGAGGAATGCCTAAGTTAGGTTCTCCCCCAAAGACTATATGTGGACCTTGTCAGAAAGGTAAGCAAATCTAAACTGCCCATAAAAAGGTGAATTCTTCTACTACCACACAGCCTTTAGAGCTCATACATATGAATTTGATGGATCCTACACAGACTGAAAGCTAGGCAGGTAAGAAATATATTTTTATTGTAGTTGATGATTTCTCTAGATTTACATGGGTAGATTTTATTAGAGAAAAATCTTACGCATTCTCTATGTTTAAAAACTTATATTTAACGCTAAAGACAGAGAAAGGACCTGTTGCTGCTGAAATCAAGAGGATTCGATCAGACCAAGGTAAAGAGTTTAAAAATTCTGACTTTGCCGATTTTTGTACTACTCAGGGCATCAAACAAGAGTTTTCAGCGCCTCATACACCACAACAGAATGGAGTTATGGAACGCAAACATAGAGTATTGCAGGAAATAGCGCGGGTGATGATACATGGAAAGTCTCTCCCTTTGAGACTATGGGCTGAAGCAGTCAATACAGCTTGCTATATCTCAAATAGGGCCTACATCAAACATGGCTCAAATAAGATTTCATATGAGCTGTGGTATGGTAAGAAACCCAATGTTAAATATTTTCGAGTTTTTGGGAGTAAATGTTACATCCTAAGGGATAGAGAGCAACTTGGTAAGTTTGACTCCTGAAGCGATGAGGGAATATTTGTGGGTTACTCCTTGAATAGTAGAGCCTATAGAGTCTTCAATTCTCACACCACTACTGTTATGGAGTCTATTAATGTAGTCATAGATGATCTAACTTCTCATTATTTTATATTAGATGATATTGTAATAGACTCTCCTACAGATATAGATGTGATAGACTCCGAGCTTGAGCTTACTGTCAGGGATACTATTGGTACCGAACACAATGAGGAGAAGCACCCAGTTGACTCATATGGACCTCTCCAGCCCTCTGCCAGAGTTAAGCTCCATCATTTAGCTTCATAGGTTATTGGTGAGATTACTGACACCATGCATACTAGAAGTAAGACTGCAAGTGAGGTGAACTATGTGTGTTATACGTCTTTACTTGAGCCCAAAAATGTTAAAGAAGCCTTATCTAATGATTGTTGGGTGGATGCTATGCATGAAGAACTTGAGCAATTTGTGCGTAATGATGTTTGGATGCTTGTGCCTAGACCTTCTGATGATAATATCATGGGCACTAAGTGGATTTTTAAAAATAAAACTGATGAACATGGTGTCATAGTTAGAAACAAGTCTAGGCTTGTAGATCAAGGATATACTCAGGTTGAGGGTATTGATTTCGATGAGACTTTCGCACATGTTGCAAGACTTGAGTCAATTCGCATTTTGTTTGTTGTTGCATGCTATCTTAAGTTTAAATTGTTTCATATCGATGTTAAAAGTGTCTTTTTGAATGGTTTTCTGAAAGAAGAAGTTTACGTTGAGCAATCTAAAGGCTTTACTGATCCTAAATTCCCCGATCATGTTTATAAACTTAAAAAAAAACTTTATATGGATTGAAACAAGCTCCTTGAGCTTGGTATCAAAGGCTTACTAAGTTTCTGCTTGAATCCGGATTTTCTCGAGGGGGAGTTGACAGGACTCTTTTTGTTAAGACTACTCCCAAAGATTTTATTGTTGCTCAAATCTATGTTGATAACATTGTGTTTGGTTCTTCTAGTGATACTTTGGCTCATGAGTTTGCTGATCATATGAAAGATCAATTTCAAATGAGTATGATGGGTGAATTAAATACTTTCTTGGTCTTCAAGTCAAACAGTTTGATGGTGGGATTTTTATTTCGCAATCAAAGTACGCTAAAGACCTAGTTAAGAAGTTTGGTTTAGAATCTGCCAAGCATGCTAGGAGTCCCATGAGTACGTCTTCTAAAGTGTCTGAGGATAGCACTGGCACTGATATTGATCCAACCCTATATAGAAGCATGATTGGTAGCCTCTTATACTTAACTGCAAGTCGATCTGACATTGCTTTTAGTGTTGGTGTGTGTGCACAGTTTCAATCATGCCCCAAAGAGTCACATTTGCATGTTGTCAAGCGTATTATCAAGTATGTGCCTGTAACCGTTAATTTTAGGGTCTTGTTTTCTACTGACACTACTGCAGAGTTTACTGACTATTCTGATGCTGACTGGGCTGGATGTGCTAAAGACAGAAAAAGCACTACTGGGGGTTGCTTTTATGTCGGTAACAATTTAGTTTCATGGCATAGTAAAAAGCACAACTCAATTTAGTTTCATGAAATAGATGCTTGCTGACTATGGTTTAAAACATGATACTATGACTTTGTTTTGTGACAACATGAGTGTCATTAGTATCTCTAAGAATCCTGTTCAACATTCCCAAACCAAACACTTTGACATACGACATCATTTTATTAGAGATTTGGTTGAATCTAATGTAATAGTTCTTAATCATATCTCTACCGAGAAACAACTTGCTGATCATTTTACCAAACCTCTAGATGTTCGCCGGTTTGAAGACCTTAGGACGGCATTAGGGGTTTGCACTTATGAGCAATTTAATTTATTACTCTCATGTAAACTAGGAGGTTTTCTTGAATACTTTTTCCTAGTCTCTGCCATTTTTAATGTTCCTGTGTGTAGCTTCTTTTGTGTGTGTTTCGTGTGCACCTAGTTTCTTTCTTCATGATTGCATAAACGATAAACAAACCTTGTATCTGGATACTTTTTGTCATCTTTAGGATAGATGTGAGTAGAATTGATTTCTTGTGGCGGTACTCGAATTTTGATACTTATTTTCTGGACATTCAGTTCATGATATTTAATCTAGTGCATAACTTTTGTATGTGGTGCCTTGCTCACAACCTTGAGGATAGAAAATTGGGTTACCCTTCCTGTATCATTTTAAATCGTCTGCTCGATTATGTTCACATTTTATGGGAACTGAAACTCAGGGGTGATAATCTCAAGACAAGCCTCTAATGCTATGTGCTAAGGCTAGCCCTATATGTATGTGGAAAAGGCTGCCGGGAAATGAGAGCGAAACTTCCCATTGTGTAAATGTGCAATGAGCACTTTACTTGTTATTCTAAAAAAAAAAAAAGGAGAAGCCTGCCTTCCCATGACTGAAGCCGTCACAATGCTATTAGGGCCTTTTACACTAATCATGAAGGGTTCTGGCTTGAGTTTAGAGTCCTTATTAGTCGAGGTCTCCATAATCTACTTACAATCCCTTGGGTGATAACCCGAGTTTTTATTTTTTAAGTAGTTGTGGACAGTGCATTGTGTATTTGAAAGTCACACACACTCACTCATTTATGGTTATCCACTATATGTATCAATTTCCTGAGTATTTTTTCCTATGGTGATTTATTCTTATGCATACTATGTCTATGTGATGATTGAAAAGTGGTTCAGTCTTTGGTTAAGGCAATGTTTATTTTTCCTTCATACATGGCTTATGCTTGAGAGAATTCTGTTTTCATATGTCCATTTAGCAACACTCATGGTTTGGTATGTTCTGCTAAATATATGTCTTCTTTGCTGAATCTGATCACTATTTTACTTGCGTTTTATTTTTTTGTGCTGCTTTCGTCAATCTGTGACAAAAAGGTCGCATATCGTGGTATATCGTATGAATGAGTGGTATATGTTGTTGAACATGTTGCTGACTTGAGGGGGAGCTGAATTTATCTTCACAATGCATTTCACGGGTATTCTTGTGTGATGCATATGTAGGTGGTATATGTTGTTGACAGGTTTATATTAGTTCTTGTATTGAACCATATTAGGATTTTTCTTAGTTTGCGATTTGTATCTACCTTTATGGTTTTGTAACAAAATTGCCAAAGGGGGAGATTGTAAGGAATCATGTTAAGATTCCATATAAGTTGGCAAATTTTGTTGATTTAATATTTAAATTAGCTAGATTGGGTATATAGTTCATACAAGACTAATTCAAGCGAATTGGATCAAGTGGGATCAAATTGGCTCAAGTCACGTCAAGTATGATCAAGTAAATACCAAGAATTAATCACAAGAATTAATCACTGTCGTTGGATGGGATAGAAGCGGAATCGGATGGCTTGGATAGATAACCTAGCTGCTACTTACATATCTATATATATATATATATATATAAAGGCATGTTGCATAGTTAGAGGTGGCTCTCGGCTGCCACGGAAAAATAGAGAGTAGAGAAGAGAGGGCAGCCAAAGAAAAGAGAAGAGAGGGCGGCCAAAAAGAACATAGAAATAGAGACATGAGAAAAGCAGAGAGTGGCTGCATAAGGATGTCAGGAAGAAGAGAAAAGTAGAGAGTGGTTGCGGAAGCAAGAGAGAGAGAGAGAAAAAAGCATAGAGAGACGCCTATGACGAAGAAAGAGAGAGAGAGAGAGAGAGAGGAGAAGAGAGAGGGATTTGTGGAAGTGAGGAATAGAGAGAAGAAAGAGAGGATGCGGAGGAAAGAAAAGAACAGGGAGGAGAGAGCCGTCAAAGAGAAAAAAAAAGAGAGAGAAGAAGAGAGGGCGGGTGGAGGCGATAAATCAAGAAAAACATAGATGCGGACCGTGGTTCAAAGAGTCAAGTAAGTGCGAGGAGGCAGACGTGTATCTGAGGAGTCATTACAGGGAGTCTTGTTAACTTGTGTAAACGGTACTCTTTTTTTTAGTGGATTGGTTTAGCCTGGTCCTGCGTTGGACCCGTGGATTTTTCCCATGAGGGTTTTTTCACGTTAAAAATCGTGTGTCTCTTGTTTCATGCGTATTTAATTCCCTGCTTATATCTGCTTCCGTATTTTCCGGGTAATTCGTGGGGTGTAGAATTTTTTTCACGGTCAAAAGAGTAGTAGTACTTGTGCATGTAAAAATGAAAATTTTAGGAAGCCTAGAAAACAAAAGGCAAAGTTGCAAATAAACTCAGTAAAATGTATACAATGATCAATAGATGCCGAGAAAGATGCAGAGGGTCATTTTTTTGGGACTGTGACTTCTTTTCCTCATTGGTTGTCATCCTCCATCCACCATCCCACAGCAAAAAGGAAGGAGTGGATTTAATTTACTATTTCTGATATATGAGAGACCTCTCCTCAAGAACCCATCTTTTCTTCCTTTCTATTTTCCATGAAACCTAAAAATATAAACTAACAGTGGAAGCATCATGAAAGTGACTTAATTTACTATTTCTGATATGTGGTGCTACCAATAACCTGTTGAAATAAACTAGTTGACTTTATCTATGATTGTTATCTTTTGTTGCCTCCCAACTATTCCTGAATTGACATAGATTTGGAAGTAAAATGGTTTGTTGTTTTATGAATTCTGAATTGTTAGCATCTGAATATATGCATTGAATTGATCTATTTGAACTCGAGGATGAATGATGATTTAAGTTGCTTTTCTTCTGTTTACAAATTCCCAATTTCTATCTATCTGCCAACATATAGATTGTGATTGATATTGATATAGTGGATTAACTTTTGATGTTTACATTGTGATTGGAACCTGTACGGTATAAAGAAACTAATGTCGTATTTGTCATCATTACCCTCAAACCATACTCCTCACCAAATAAGTGTATGTGTGGAATGAGTGTAATGAGGCGCGTTTCCCGTACAGCAGGAAATCTGGGTCGTGTCTTTTATGCATGTCCCAATCATCATACCAGGTGCGGCTTCTTCATGTGGGAGGATATGCTACAACCCCCCGTGAGTTTACGTCAGGGTCACGGGCAATAGTCCAACCACATGCCAGTGTTGAAAATGGCATAGCGGAGGCGCCGAACCCTAATGTTCAAGCATTGCACAAACAACTCTGAGAGACCTGTATAATCACTTGGGTCATGGTTATTGTTGTAACAACTATATTTGTGAAGGTGTTCCTATAATAGCTTAGTAACTGTTGTAAGGACCACTTAGTATGATTTTCTTTTTGGTATTGTAATATACGAATATAAGTCATGTTCAATAGTTCAATGGTATTGCCAAGACCATTGATTCTCCTTGTAAGATATGTGTATTGGTAAGACCATATAGGATGATTGTCTTTTTGGTATTGTAATGTATCATGTTTAATTGTTCGTTGTAAGATATGTGTATTGGCAAGACCATGTGTATTCCCAACTTACTTTTCAATGGAATTCATGTGTGTCTATGGATTGTTTATCACAGTTCTATACGTTTGAGTTAGCACCATGAATCAGCAATTCATATTTAATCTAACTTTATATGTCTCTACATTCATTGCAATCCATGTTCAGCTCGATGCAATACTACATTCGTGATATGTGTTCATGCATTTGCTATGTTATACTCGTGTCATCTTGTTACATATTTGTTAGACATTTTACATAGGGTACTTATCCATATTGTTATTGTAGCAGTTTTTTTTCATCTGATAGTAATGAACATTGTTATTGTAACAGTCATCGTTGGTTTCCATAGGCATGGCAATGGGTGTCACACCCCGACACTAAAAACCCTCCGGTCCGGGGCGTGAAGGTTCCAAATCTATTCAATCCATTTCTGACGCATTTATAATAAAATATTACATCTAATTTAAACAATTGATTTGGGGTCAAAACTATAATTTTACTGAATATCACTATTTATCAAATATATATAAGTTTCTGATACAAAATTGATCCTCAAAAGCATGTGTATAACTATCTCAAAATTCCTTATAGAAGAAAATTATACATTTATACAGTCTAATACAAGAAACTAAACCCCCAAGTCCTCAAACACCTTCAGAGGTCGACGTGCCACCAAGAGCCTGTCCAGCTAGTGCTACGGAAGAAAAGCTGACACCTGTACCTTTAAAACGCAGCCCGGGTAGGAGTGATCGATAAGCTCCGTAGGATTCTCACTAAAAGGAAGGGAAACAGTAAAGTCCAAGGTTCCACCTAATCTCTAGGGGGAAACTCACGTTACGTACACCGCCTACCCCAGGGCACGTACTCTGATGACCTCCACTGTCAACAGTCATCCCTCTCAACAACCAAACGCTCCAGCACTAAAACAATAGATGTAGGACACATGGAGATACGTAACTTCCCCTATGGAAATTAAGACTGAGACTGGAACCTAAAACGACCTCTACACCTCAATCAGAAAAATTGCAGTCAACTTGACAGTAACCTTGATCACATAGATTACCATGACAATTCAGTTCTATACCTTGTTACCCAGCCTTGGTCCTGCGGCTAGATCCGAGCTGCCCGAGCCCTCAGATCGACGTTCAATCCATCGCCCACATCTAGCGTAGAATGCATCTAATGCAATCAGCTACATGTATGCTCACACACACATAATTAAGATTTCAGACATGCAACAATATGTCAAATACTATACAGGGCTAGGCGCAGCATATAGCTCGCCAAGGGGTTAATATAGCAAAGGTCTAGATAAAAGTGGATAAATAGGCGCAAAGGCCTACAAGTCTCCATGAGACTAACAAACCATCTAGACTAACAATCAAAGTACATTTTGGTATTACGATGGCACACGTGTCGTCAACGAAAACTCTACAAAGGGGATACAACCCCGGTTAACAGACAATATACGAGTTGAATATTTTATTTTACACATCCCAAGGGATTTGACCCCCTTGGTTCAACCACAAGCCACACATGGAGCCTACACATATATAATAACATATATACATATATATATATAGCTCGATTTATCGAATTGAATCTAACGATACTATTAACTTCGAAAAATCCTAACTTTCAATCCAACAGTACGATTAACGTGAAACTTGATATGCTTACTCATTGACATACCCCGAATCACATATCGGAAAAGTGGATCAATCGGATGAAAATAAAATGACAAAAGCCTACAATTTTGGTTTAAACTCATATTTGATAAACGACTCAAAATCCATTTTCAAAAATTTCTCGAATTCAAACCAAAATTAGCATATCAAACCAAAGGGTCATTAAGATCATCATATCCAAAAATAAAATCAATTAGATAACAAAATTCCACTTAATTTCACTGATTTAACGAAATATGAAACTAGTTGGAATTCAAAGCTAACTCAGAGATCTACAACGTTCATGTTGAAGATCAATTCAGATCATGCACGTAAAGCTCTGTGAACGAGCTCAAACATAGTTGTTCTTCCGGAAATTAGTCAACAAAAAGTTGCTTTAATTCGATAAAAATCCAACCAAAATATAACCAAGCTTCAATCAGATATCAAACATGCCTAGGAGCATCATCTAGCATAGACTAAGCAAGTAATTAAGCAACCAATTAACCTAAAACACTTAAACTTGCAAAAGGTGACGAATCCTACCCAACTACGTAAATCCACGATTAATCCTTGATTAATCCGTGTAGGCAAGCCCTTGATGTATTCCTCTACTTGCTGGTAACCTCCTCAAGCCTCTGGATCAAGCTCCCTTCACGAATTGAAGCAATGGTGGAGAAGAGAGAAGAAAAAAGAAAAAACAGAGGGTTCCCACGGGTCTTTATTGACCCGTGTCCGATTGGTCACTCATCCAATGAGGAATCGGTCTATGTCAGTTCAACGTCCTTATCCGGACACGTCAGAGGCAGTGCCAACATGGGGTCCAACCGATCGCTCGATCGATAGTTCTTGGGCCGCCAGATATCCTAAAGACAAGCTTTCGCTCGCCCGAGCTCGGATCTTTCGATCGCAAGCTTGCCTAAGGTTCTAACAAGCACATAATTATTCATAGGGCTGTGTGTGCACTACGCTGGTGTGAAACCAGACACCAAGGTGCAATTTTATCAAATTGCTCTTGGAGTCCAAAATTAACATTGCGATCAAACATATGGCACTCGATGCGGAAACATGCCAACAGGGCACGCCCCCCGACCTATGCGGTCGAGCCAGGTTAGAGGAACTGGTCATGACGGTGTCTACCTCTGTAATGAGGTGACGGAGTCTACCTCGCATTAATTCATTTATTGTTTAAGTTATACCAATATCCTGATTGTGACTTGCCACCATCTTACAGTTGGGATGAAATCGTGTGGTGTGTGTAGGATCATTGTTGAAATTTTCTTACCGTTTTGCAATAAAGCCCAGACCTTCTTGTAAATATGGATCTTAGAGAGGGTTTTCTTGCAAATTTTCCCTCTCTTGACAAGACAACCACTGACACTTCTCTCTCCTCCCTTTATGTTTCCTCTTATCCTTCCCCTTAGTTCGCCACCAAACTCGTGAGAGAGAGAGAGAGAGAGAGATGGGGAGGAAGCAAGGGAGAGGAAGAGAGGGAGAATTGAGGGAGATAAGGAAAGGGGAGGTGGAGCTCGCCGAAAAATTGGAAGATCCAGGTGGGATTCCGTTGGATCCCTTCTTCCTTTCAGCTTAGGTAAACTCTTACCTTCTTTGTCACATCCCGACCTAAAAAACCCATCCGGTTCAGGACGTGAGGGTTCCTAATCTACTCAATCCATCTGTAGCGCATTTATAATAAAATAAAGTATCTAAATTTATCAATTGATCTGAGGTAAGATTGTAATTCTCTACTATTTTAAAGAAGATAAATAAACATTAAATATATACAAAGTTGTTAATACAAAATTGATCCTCAAAGCATGTACATAACTATCTCGAGAATTCTTACAGAATGAAATTATACATTTATACAGTGTAACAGTAGAAGCTAAACCCCCACGTCCTCAAACACCTCCAGACGTCGACGCGCCACCAAGAGCCTGTCCAGCTGGTGTTACAGAAGAAGAGCTGATGCCTGCGCTTGCAAAACGTAGTCTGGGTAGGAGTGAACGATAAACTCAGTATGATTCTATTCTACATCACATAGAAAAGCAGGAAACAATAAAGTCTTAGGTTCCAACTCATCTCTAGGGTACAAACACACGTTACGAACTCCGTCTACCCAAGGGCGCGCACTCTGATGACCTCCGCCGTCAATAGTCATCCCTCTCGAACCAAAAGCTCCAGTGCTGAACAACCAGCGTAGGACACATGGAGATATGTAACTTCCCCTATGGAAATGAGACTGAGACTGGAACCTAATACGACCTCTACACCTCAATCAGAGTAATCACAGCCAACTAGACAGTATCCTCGATGAAACAACAATTCAATATTATAATCAGATCCTAAACCTTGTTACCCAACCTTTGTCCTCAGGCTAGATCCGAGCTGCCCGAGCCCTCGGATCAGCAAAACCCCAATTCGCCTACGTCCTAACCTAATGCTTCTAATGCAAACAAAAGTACATGCAATGTTCACGAGCATATAATTAAATCAGAACATGCAATAATATGCAAAGCAGTATACATGTCTAGGCATAGCATCCCTGCTAGCCCTAAAGAGTGAACATACAAAAATAAGCATTTAGTTCGTACAGTGGAAGTTCCGACATTACGACAAAAATGAAGTTCCGACATTACGATAGCATAACCAGCCGTCTGTCGAAAATTCCTACAACGGGGACACAACCCTGGTCAAACCGATAACAACTAACAACAATAGATGTATGTTCATAGTTATCTATAACATGCGATCATTGATATAAAACCAAAAATTCACAATCTATGTCTACGGTTAAATTACATCCAAAACACTCGCCAAAAACCTCAAAACTCTACTGATAATAACATGCATGCTTCCTAATATCATTGGGTATCAATCATGAAATAAACCCAATCAAAGAACCAAGAAAAATCCCTATTCAAGGGCTGGCGGTCGATGCAACGGTCGATGTCAGGGTCGACCTTGAGGTGAGGCGAAAGCTGGCAGTCGATCAGAGCATCGACCCTGGGGACCTAAAGTTGCATCTGAGGCTCACGATCTATGCCATGGTCGACCGTGGAGCCTGAGTAAACAAAAGCTGTGACTGGCGATCGATCCATAGATCGACCTTGAGATGCTATTTTGGGGATTTGAGGCTCACGGTTTATGCGATGGTCGACTGTGGAGCCAGGGTAAAGCAGAAATCGGGGGAACTCTGTTCTGACACAGCTTGGGATAAAAATTCAATAAACTTCATAGAAAATCGGAAAAATATGAAATCAATTGGGTTTGGAAGCATAATAAGGATGTCCAGTTTTTCCGTTGAAGGTTTCCTAAGATTATGCACATATAGTGCTCCGATCGGGCTTGAACTGGCAGTTTCAGTGAAGAATGGATAATACAAAAATTAAATTTGGAAAAGATTCTCAAATCAGGATTAAACCCAAATAAAATCCAATGAAACTTCAATGAGATATTAAGCAAACTTAGAAGAACATTCTAACACAAAGAAACCAAAGAACAATCAAACTAAAGCATAAACTTAGCTTAACGCAAGCTAAATGCATGAATCCTACGATACTACGCTAATCTGCCACTAAACCACCGTCAAACCAGCTCCTCCCTTGTCATCGTCGCCTCCAAGCTTGTTGGGGAATGCCGGAGCTCCTTCACTCTCTCACGGCTTCACTCGCGACGGGAAGAAAGAGGAGGAGGGGAAGAAAGGACACGGGAAACAGAGGAAGGAAAGAAAAGAAGATGTGGAAGGGGTATAAATAAGGCTCCAACCGACCTGCTATAGTGCCGAACCGACCGACCAAGTTTAAGCAAAGAAGTGGCTGTAACAGCTAAACAAACATAAAAATCTCTTCAGCTTCCGTAAACCATATAAAACCTGGAAATATATCGACATTAGGATTCAAAAATAGAACCCATGTTTCTGGAGTTCAATTTACCGAATCAAGATTTGTGCACATGCCTTGGGCACATAGCGAAGATCTGCCCATGCCATGTATATACACATCATACATAGTTTTTTTTTTTTGTTTAGAGGGAATACACAACATATATAGTAAAGAAACAGATTCAAATCAAGTAGGTTCTTCTTTAATTTGCAGTAAAAACAAACTATAAACTTGAACTTTTTGGCTTCTCTTGATGATCACTTGCTCCTGGACTGGCTTTTGGCAACCCTGTGCTCGGATTTTTCTCTCCTTTGTCTATGTTCTCTTTCTCTCTGCTCTCTCCTTCCTTAATAAGAGGCTCCACAACTTCATCCACCTCCTCTGTTATCTTATCAACCTAATCACACAATAACAATCCACCCATTAATATAATCCTAAAATCATGAACAAATTAGAGTAACTAATCAGCACCTTCTCCAACTCCCATTCTTAATACATGCACTTTGATTTCTTTATGTCATGATTAAGATACTAATGGCCGGTTAGTTTTAATTAAATACGTTTTAATTGCCAACTTGTTCTCAATCATGTTTGCTTGCATGATACGTTAAATAAGCTTAGAAATTATATAGGTTGGAAGTTTTACACGGAAAGATTTGAGTTTAGGGATGATGTAGAAGATACCTTGTGAGTGACAGCATCAGTTTTCTTTGCTTCCATTTCTACTTCTTCAGTAAATTTCTCAACCGCTGCGGCTGCATATTGTACGGCTTTGTTGTCCGGGAAAGCTTTGGCTATGTCGGCGGCGATTTTCTCGGTCGCCTCTGCCGCCTCCTCCACCACCTCTGCCACCACCTCCTCGGTCTTCGCCACCGCACCTTTGATTTCCAGAAACTTAATCAATGAATATATACACTAACATGATCAACAAGAATTAATACTCGAATAATTCTCTTGTGTTTTGCTGAGTACCTTCTAGTCTGAGTATCTTCTTGTAGAATGGTATGGCAATACAAATTGCAGTACCGATGGCCCATTTCACCCTAAGAAAATAATAATCTCATCAAGTAGAGAACTATAAAATAGAATTAAACATACATATATACATAACATCTAAAGCTAACTTATGTTATTGAGATCATTACCATGAAGGGATGTTAGGAAGAGGAAACCGAGGACCAGCGCCGGTGGCAGATGAAGCTGAACCGGTGATCGCCCCGCTGTATAATCAAAGCAAAACTTGGATTAAAACTTACAAATAGAAAACATATATATATATATATATATATATATAGATCTTTGGCAAGATCTATATGACAACACATACTTTGTAGTAACGTTAATGTTCGAGGATTCCATCCGGCGGAGGATCGACAGGCGGGTCGGAGCCGGTGACGGAGAGATCTTTGGAAGACGGCAAAGAAGATGGTGAGAATGATATTTAGAAGAATGGTAGCGATGGAGAGTAGAGAGGAGAGGGGAAACAAGAGCTTTAGCCATTAGCTATGATGACTCAGTCCAGATAGATTGCTTGAATAGGTAGAGTTGGACGCTATTTATTTAACCACATCGGAAGCGTTTGGTGCTTCGTAGGCCAGTCAAAAGTGAGTGACTTTCATGGAGCTCGTGCTCCATGTTGTCAACTGTGTTAATATATTGGAAAATAAGTTGGGTACATGGCCACATACCGTGTACAATGTATATGCCTATATGGCCACATTTTAATAATTTTAGATAATTGATGTTTACACCAATTTTGTTGAACTTGTTGATCCTACACCACTATCATTAGATTTAAGGTCTAAACACCATTTTTCATTAGTTATGATCAGTTATATTTGATTATAGATTTCCAATGACATTTTTACCCTTATCTATGATAACCGATAGGATGCCATAATCACCCACCTCGCCGCCGACACCGTCCACTACAACCCCTCCGACGTATCCCCTGCCACCGGTGTCCGCGACCATAAGCCCCTGACTTCGTCGAGACCCGCCATTTTCTCTGCCTCTAGCATCATCTGCGGCTCCTCCCCTCCGCCCCATCTCCTTTCCGACCTCTCCGAGGTCCCCCTTCACCGACGCCGTCCTTCCGTCCATTGGCGACCGCATCCGAGCTCGACCATCGCCGAGATCCGTCACCTCCTTCGCTGCAGAAGCTACCCTACCGTTCCTCTCCACCCCACGCCTCGTCGACCCCATCCGAGCTCTTTCCCTCGCTGTCCGTCGCCTCGTGGAGCCCCGTCGACCTCGTCTCCGATCTCCACTCATCCTTGGTCGGCAGTGGGGTGGTGAGGCCTGGGATTGGAGCCGATGGAGGTTCTGGCGAAGGATGGCATGGTGACGAGAAGGCCGGAGCGATGATACTTGGTCGGGTAGGGCTGGAGACAAGGCAGTCGGCGGAAAGGAAGGAGAGGAAGGAGGCGGCGGAAGTTCACGGGAAGGGCGGCAACGTCCGGTGGTGGTGTGGTTGGAGACAAAACAGTGCGGCGACAAGATTGGCGAGCGGCTTGCGGTGGTCGGCAAGGAAATCGACGGAGATGTGCAGGGAAGGTGGCAGGTTGGTGAGGTTTGGCCTAGGACTCGCAAAAGGTGGCTGGGGTCGGAGTCCAGTGACGGAATTCCCGTGAGAAGACTTGGTGGCGACGTGGTCGGCATGGACGGCGAATGAGACCCCCGAGGTCGGTCGCGTGTTTGAGTTAGGAAAAGGTGATAGGGAGAGAAGAGAAGGCTTGGAGGACAGTGAATGGATGTGATTTGATGGACGATGTAGATGGGAGGAAGGTGGGATTAGATAGATGTGATTATTAGGTGGGTTTAGTGGGTTATGATGGTTGTTTGATAAATTTGAAGGATTGATATGTAATGGGAAGAGAAAAGAGAATATTCGTGAACACCAAACCCATTCGTGAACATCAGTGAAAAAGAGAAAAGAAAATAGTGAAAAAGAGAAAAGAAAATACACCAAACTCATTCGTGAACGTTAGTGAAAAATAGAAAAGAGAATAGTGAAAAAGAGAAAAGAGAATACTAATGAACACTAAACTCATTTGTGAATATCAGTGAAAAAGAGAAAAGAGAATAGTGAAAAAGAGAAAAGAAAATACACCAAACTCATTCGTGAAAATTAGTGAAAAATAGAAAAGAGAATAGTGAAAAAGAGAATAGTGAAAAGTGAAAAGTGAAAAGAGAAAATTGAAATTGAAAAAGAGAAAAGAGAAAATTGAAGTTGGGAGCTCGTCGTCGATTAAGACAAGTATGGGAGGGATAGTAGGGACATTAGGGAATGATTCTGGTGGCTGATCAACGAGAATGGTGGCGGAGATGGGGGATCGAAGAGAAAAGAGAAAATTGAAAATGAGAAAAGAGAAAATTAAAAAAGAGAAAGTAGAAAAGTGAAAAGTGAAGTTGGGAGCTCGTGGTCGGTTAAGATAAGTATGGGAGGTATAGTAGTGACATCAGGGAATGATTCTGGTGGCTGATCGGCGAGAATGACGGCGGAGACGGGGGATCGAAGAGAAAAGAGAAAATTGAAAAAGAGAAAAGAGAATACTCATGAACATTAATGAAAGTTATTGACAAAGTGAAAAGAGAATAATGCAATCCATTCGTGAACATAAGTGAAAAGAGAAAAGAGAATAATACAATCCATTTGTGAACACCAATGAAAAAGAGAAGAGAATAACGCAATCTAATCATGAAAGTAGTGGACTAGATCACCAAAAAGAGGATAGAGAAAAGAGAATATTAGAATGCAATACATTCACTCATTATTCCCTTTTATAGGTTTTCTCTTTTTTACGGATTGAATACTACAATCGATTCGTAACATCATTGAAAAAAGAAAAGAGAATACTCATGAACATTAATGAACATCAACGACAAAGTGAAAAGAGAATAATGCAATCCATTCATCAACATTAGTGAAAAAGAGAAAAGAGAATACTCATGAACATCAGTGGCATGCAATACATTTCAATTTTTAGTTTTCTCTTTTCAATTTTATCTTTTATCTTTTCTCCTTTCAATTTGTATTTTGACAGCCGCTTCCTGCAGCTCCGCTTGGACTCTTGATGAAGTCATGCTCGTTAATGGGGTGATGAGCGATGATAGGTGGCAACGACGGTGAGTTGTATTTCAATTTTCTCTTTTCAGTTTTCAGTTTTCAGTTTTCTCTTTTCAATTTTTAATGCAGATTTCGACAGTCGCTTCTTGTAGCCCATGTTGCGCGCCGGAGGATGACAGTGGCGCGGAGATCCGGCCCAGACGACGGCGACGACATCAAACTTGTCAGGGGAGACCTCGATGCCAATATGTGAATCAGATGTAGCCCAGCACGAACTATTTCCGCCAGTAGATGGAAGAAACACCAACATAGCCCCAGCACAAACCTCAATTCCATTGATGTTTGGAGCCTCTGCGAGTCCCAAAAGCCACACGAAAATAATAGCAAGCTATATTGGCTTATTTGATCCATAACTACACAATCAGATTTGAACATCGGCCCTACCAATTAAATAAACAAAAAATCCTCTAAGAAGAGATGGTTGACTTTGATGGAGAGTCGACGGAGCCATGGCCGGAGAAGAGAGGACTGATCTAGCCTCGAGGCTTCAGAGTAAAAGGGATCGACAGAGAGGGGTAGAAAGCGAGGAGATGAGGGAGGTGTGGATGGGGGGCAACACGGGTCTCAAAGATCTGGGGGGAGAGAGACGATGACTTGCTAGCTTATGCTTCGCAAAAGCTTGGGACGGGCAATCGGCGACGGCCGAAAAAGAAAGTAGAGAGCTACCAAAGAAAGAGAGAGGAGGGAGGAAGCTTACTTCAACGAACGGTCACTGATAAAAGCAAGAGAGGAGACGGGAGGAGAGATAGGCGATGGAGGCAGTGGGTCACGGACTCACAGTCAAGGGCTCGTCACCGGTGGTAGGAGGAGTCCTCAACACCGCAGCGTGTCTCGGTGAGTTCTGTTTCCCGGGCAGGTTCCGAGGTCTAGTGGAGGCAGGAGGGGGAGGAGAGGAGGGGGGAGGTTAAACGGGATATGGTGATAGTAATGGAGAGAAGGGTATATGTGTATTTTATAGTGTAAAATGGTGCTAAGGACCTAAATCTTATGCTTAGTGTTTTTTAATGGGTTAAGTTCATTTTATGGTGCTGGAGCCCCTTCTCCCAGAGTTGATTGCTAACAGATTGAGGAGAGTTAATGGCCATCTGAACCCGTTTTGAACCACACCCATACCTCGCGGGTGGGCGAAAACCCTAGCTGTCAACGACCATCACCTCCATCGATCTCTTCTGTCTCCAGCTGTCCAGCTACCATAGTCGCCTCCGTCGATCTCGCCTCCATCTAGCTGCCATCGTCGCCTCCGTCGATCTCGCCTCTGTCCAGCCGCCGTCATTGCCTATCTCATCCCTCTTGAGTCGTTGCACCTCTCTCACGCAACGAGCTAGGTGTAGCTCCCGGCTGCTGACAACGCCTCCAAAGTGAAGGTAACATGATTGACATGGGCACTTTAATGTGTTGAGCTTTGCCAAGATTGATTAAGAGATATGGGAGAAAAGTTGGTTCAGGCAGGAGAAACAAAGAATATGGAATGATTGTAAGACCAAGGCATGCATTGCTTGCCATTGCTATGTAGCCTTGTCTTATGCCTTTTGCAACAATTCATCCCAGTAGCTATGAGTATTGCAATTAGTCATCTAGATTTTGGATTTAATTGCTCATGTTTCTTCATAAATGTATCAAAGGACAACACTAGACATGATATAAATTTTAATGGTAGTAACTAATTTACCAAATGTGAAAGAGTATCCAAGAACATCAGTTTCGGTTAAAAGAGTAGTAGTACTTGTGCATGTAAAAATGAAAATAATAGGAAGTTTGGGAAAAAAAGGCAAAGTTGCAAATAAACTCAGTAAAACGTATACAATGATCAATAGCTATGCCGAGAAAGATGCATAGGGTCATTTTTTTGGGACTGTGACTTCTTTTCCTCATTGGTTGTCATCCTCCATCCACCATCCCAACAGCAAAAAGGAAGGAATGGATTTAATTTACTATTTATGATATGTGAGAGACCTCTCCTCAAGAACCCATCTTTTCTTCCTTTCTATTTGCCATGAAACCTAAAAATATGCAATAGCAGTGGAAGCATCATGAAAGTGACTTAATTTACTATTTCTAATATGTGGTGCTACCAATAACCTGTTGAGATAAACTGGTTGACTTTATCTATGATTGTTATCTTTTGTTGCCTCCCAACTATTCCTGAATTGACATAGATTTGGAAGTAAAATGGTTTGTTGTTTCATGAATTTTGAATTGTTAGCATGTGAATGTATGCATTGAATTGATCTATTCGAACTCGAGGATGAATGATGATTTAAGTTGCTTTTCTTCTGTTTACGAATTCCCAATTTCTATCTATCTATCTGCCAACATATAGATTGTGATTGATATTAATATAGTGGATTAACTTTTGATGTTTACATTGTGATTGGAACCTGTACGGTATAAAGAAACTGATGTCGTATTCGTCATCATTACCCTCAAACCACACTCATCACCAAAATAAGTGTATGTGTGGAATGAGTGTAGTGAGGTGCGTTTCCCGTACAGTAGAAAATCCGGGCCGTGTCGTTTATGCATGTCCCAATTGTCGTACCGGATGTGGCTTCTTCATGTGGGAGGATATGCTACAACCCCCCGTTGAGTTTAGGTCGGGGTCACGGGCAATAGTCCAACCACATGCCAGTGTTGACAATGGCATAGCAGAGGCGCTGAACCCTAATGTTCAAGCGTTGCGCAAACAACTCCGAGAGACCCGTATAATCACTTGGGTCCTAGTTATTGTTCAATGGTATTGCCAAGACCATTGATTCTCCTTGTAAGATATGTGTATTGGTAAGACCATATAGGATGATTGTCTTTTTGGCATTGTAATGTATCATGTTTAATTGTTCCTTGTAAGATATGTGTATTGGCAAGACCATGTGTATTCCCAACTTACTTTTCAATGGAATTCATGTGCGCCTATGGATTGTTTACTATAGTTCTATATGTTTGAGTTAGCACCACGAATCAGCAATTCATATTTAATCTGACTTTATGCGTCTCTACATTCGTCGTAATCGATGTTCAGCTTGATGAAATACTACATTCGTGATATGTGTTCATGCATTTGCTATGTTATACTCATTTCATCCAGTTACATATTTGTTAGACATTTTACATAGGTATCCATATTGTTATTGTAGCAGTTTTTTTTCATCTGATAGTAATGAACATTGTTATTGTAACAGTCATCGTTGGTTTCCATAGGCATGGCAATGGATGTCACACCCCGACACTAAAAACCCATCCGGTCCATGTGAGAATTCCAAATCTATTCAATCCATTTGTGACGCATTTATACTAAAATATTACATTTAATTTAAATAATTGATTTGGAGTCAAAACTATAATTTTACTGAAGATCACTATTTATCAAATATATATAAGTTTCTGATACAAAATTGATCCTCAAAAGCATGTGTATAACTATCTCAAAAAATTTTATAGAAGAAAATTTCCTTCTATAAGGATTTTTGAGATAGTTATACACATGCTTCAGAGGTCGACGCGCCACCAAGAGCGTGTCCAGCTGGTGCTACGAAAGAAAAGCTGACACATGGAACCTACACACACACACACACACACACACACACACACATATAGCTCGATTTATCGAACTGAATCTAAAGATACTATTAACTTCGAAAAATCCTAACTTTCAATCCAACCGTCCGATTTACGTGAAACTTGATATGCTTACTCATTGACATACCCCGAATCACATACCACAAAATTGGATCAATCGGATGAAAATAAATAAAAAAAAGCCAACAATTTCAGTTTAAACTCATATTTGATAAACGACTCAAAATCCATTTTCAAAAATTTCTCCGATTCAAACCAAAATTGGCAGATCAAACCCAAGGGTCATTAAGATCATCATATCCAAAAATCAAATCAATTAGATAACAAAATTCCACTTAATTTCACTGATTTAACGAAATATGAAACTAGTTGGAATTGAAAGTTAACTCAGAGATCTACAATGTTCAAGTTGAAGATCAACTGAGATCATGCATGTAAATCTCTGTGAACAAGCTCAAACATAGTTGTTCTTCAGGAAATCAGTTAATGAAAAGTTGCTTAAATCCGATTAAAATCCAACCAAATTCTAACCAAGCTTAAATCAAATATCAAGCACGCCTAGGAGCATCATCTAGCATAGATTAATCAAGTAATTAAGCAACCAATTAACCTAGAACACTTAAACTAGCTAAAGGTGACGAATCCTACCTAACTATGCAAATTTATGATTAATCCTTGATTAATCCGTGTAGGCAAGCCCTTGATGTGTTCCTCTACTTGCTGGCAACCTCCTCAAGCCTCTGGATCAAGCTCCCTTCACGAATTGAAGCAACAGTGGAGATGAGAGAAGAAAAAAGAAAAACAGAGGGTTCCCACGGGTCTTTATTGACCCGTGTCCGATTGGTCACTCATCCAGCGAGCGATCGGTCTATATCGGTTCAACGTTCTTATCCGGACACGTCAGAGGCGGTGCCGACATAGGGTCCTACAGATCGCTCGATTGATCGATCTTGCACCGCCAGATATCCTAAAGACAAGCTTTCGCGCGCCCGAGCTTGGATCTTTCGATTCCAAGCTCGCCTAAGGTTCTAACAAGCACATATATCATTCATAGGGCTGTGTGTGTACTACGCGGGTGAAAAACCAGACACTAAGGTATAATTTTACCAAATTTCCCTTGGAGTACAAAATTAACAATGCGATCAAACATATGGCACTCAATGCGGAAACAGGCCAACAGGGCACGCCTCCCGACCTATGCGGTCGAGCCAGGTTAGAGGAACGGGTCACGACGGTGTCTACCTCTGTTACGAGGTGACGGTGTCTACCTCGCATTAATTTATTTATTGTTGAAGATATACCAATATCCTGATTGTGACTTGCCACCATCTTATAGTTGGGATGAAATCGTGTGGTGTTTGTAAGAGCCTTGTTGAAATTTTAGGACCCTTTTGCAATAAAGCCCGGACCTTCTTGTAAATATGGATCTTAGAGAGGGTTTTCCTGCAGATTTTCCCTCTCTTGACAAGACAACCACCGACTCTTCTCTCTCCTCCCTTTATTTTTCCTCTTCTCCTTCCCCTTAGTTCGCCACTAAACTCGTGAGAGAGAGAGAGAGAGATCGGGAGAGAGAGAGTGAGAGAGAGAGAGCGAGAGAGAGAGAGAGAGAGGGAGGGAGGGAGATGGGGAGGAAGCAAGGGAGAGGAAGAGAGGGAGAATCGAGGCAGAGAAGGAAAGGGGAGGTGGAGCTCGTCGGAAAATTGGAAGATCCAGGTGGGATTCCGTTGGATCCCTTCTTCCTTTCAGCTTAGGTAAGCGCTTACCTTCTTTGTCACACCCCGACCTATAAAACCCATCCGATCCCAGGCGTGAGGGTTCCTAATCTACTCAATCCATCTGCAGCGCATTTATAATAAAATAAAATATCTAAATTTATCAATTGATCTGAGGTAAGATTGTAATTCTCTAATATTTTAATGAAGATAAATAAACATTAAATATATACAAAGTTGCTGATACAAAATTGATCCTCAAAGCATGTATATAACTATCTCGAGAATTCTTACAGAAGGAGATTATACATTTATATAGTCTAACAATAGATGCTCAACCCCACGTCCTCAAACACCTCCAGACTACGACGCACCACTAAGAGCATGTCCAGCTGGTGCTACGGAAAAAGAGCTGACGCCTGCACCTGCAAAACGCAACCCAGGTAGGAGTGAGCAATAAGGTTAATATGATTCTATTCTATGTCACACAGAAAGGAAGGAAACAGTAAAATCTTAGGTTCCAACTCATCTCTAGGGTACAAACACACGTGATGAACTCCGCCTACCCTAGGGCACCAACTCTGATGACCTCCACCGTCAATAGTAATCCCTCTCAAGCCAAGCGCTCCAGTGCCGAACAACCGGGGTAGGACACAAGGAGATACGTAACTTCTCCAAATGAAATGAGACTGAGACTGGAAACTAATACGACCTCTACACCTCAATCAGAGTAATCAGAGGCCAACTAGACAGTATCCTCGATGAAACAATAATTCAATTATATAATCGGATCTTAGACCTTGCTATCCAACCTCGGTCCTAAGGCTAGATCCGAGCTACCCGAGCCCTCGGATCAGCAAAACCCCAATTCGCCCACATCCTAGCCTAATGCTTCTAATGCAAACAAAAGTACATGCAATGTTCACGCGCACATAATTAAATCAGAACATTCAACAATATGCCAAGCAGTATACAGGTCTAGGCATAGCATCCCTGCTAGCCCTAAAGGGTGAGCATACAAAAATAAGCATTTAGTTCATACAGTGGAAGTTCCGACATTACGACAAAAATGAAGTTCCGACATTACGACAACATAACCAGCCGTCTCTCAAAATTCCTACAATGGGGACACAACCATGGTCAAACCGATAACAACTAACAACAGTAAAGCAATACATGTATGTTCATAGTTATCTATAACATGCGATCATTGATATAAAATCAAAATTTCACAATTTATATTTACAGTTAAATCACATCCAAAACACTCGCCAAACCCGTCAAAAATCCATTGATAATAACATGCATGCTTCCTAACATCATTGGGTATCTATTATGAAATAAACCCAATCACAGAACCACGAAAAATCCCTATTCAAGGGCTGGCAGTCGATGCAACGGTCGATGTCACGGTCAACCTTGAGTAGAGGCGAAAGCTGGCGGTCGATCTGAGCATCGACCCTTGGAAACTAAAGTTGCATCTGAGGCTCACGATCTATGCGACGGTCGACCGTGGAGCCTGAGTAAACAAAAGTTGTGACTGGCGGTCGGTCGATCCATGGATTGACCTTGAGATGCTATTTTGGGGATTTGAGGCTCACAGTTTATGCGACGATCGACCGAGGAGCCTGGGTAAGGCAGAAATCGGGGAACTCTGTTCTGACATAGCTTGGGATAAAAATTCAATAAACTTCATGGAAAATCAGAAAAATATGAAATCAATTGGGTTTGGAAGAAGACTCAAGGATCTCCAACTTTTACGTTGGAGGTTTCCCTAGATTCTGCACGTACAGTGCTCCGATCGGGCTTGAACTGGCAGTTTCAGTGAAGAATGGAAAATCCGCAAATTAAATTTGAAAACGATGCTCAAATCAGGATTAAATCCAAATCAAACCCGATGAAACTTCAATGAGATATTAGGCAAACTTAGAAGAAAATTGTAGCACAAAGAAACCAAAGAACAATCAAACTAAACCATAAATGTAGCTTAACGCAAGCTAAATGCAAGAATCCTACAGTACTACACTAATCTGCCACTAAACCACCGTCAAACCAGCTCCTCCCTTGTCGTCGTCACCTTCAAGCTTGCCGAGGAACGCCGGAGCTCCTTCACTCTCTCACGGCCTCACTCGAGACGAGAAGAAAGAGAAGGCGGAGGGGAACAAAGGACGCGGGAAACAGAGGAAGGAAAGAAAGGAATATGCGGAAGGGAAGGGGTATAAATAAGGCTCAAACCGACCTGCTATAGTGCCGAACCGACTGACCTGCTACAGTGATTAACTGACCTGCTACAGTGTCGATCGTCCATTTTGATCTTTCCTGATAGAGCTCCGATCTTCTGATCGAGAGTGCCTATAAGAATCTAATCAATTACATACATCAATTCAAGGTAGTGTCTGTGATCGCTCACGAACGGTGTCGTTAAATCGTACGCAAAACGCAATTTAGAAATTTATAAACCCATATTTCAATATTAAATTCAAACGATAGTACAAAGATGAAATATGGGGTCGATCCTCAGGGAAAACTTTGACTTGAATAACGAAGGTGAAATTGAATCTCAAAACTCTAATCCTAAAGCAATGAAGGGTTGATTTGGATTTTGGAAACTAATTAATTAAAACTAATTACGAAAGCAAGTAAAGAGGTTGAAATAGATCAATGAGAAAAACAACCTAGGGATCCCTCAATCCACTCTAGCTTCACTTCCTGTATTCTCTAATTATCATCTTGCTTCTTCTCTAGACATTATGGAATCATGGCTTCTTAAGCCCACATGAAACCCTAAAAGAAAGTTGATGACTACCTAAGGCATAACCTATCTTCGTGTAGCATAGATTGTCTTCGGACTTAACCTGAGTACAATCTATCTTTACTTAGCATAGATTATCTCAAAAGCGTGTCAAAAACCACATGAAAACCATCTTATGGAACTCTACCATCAAGCACAGCAATCAGGTAGGACACAAAATACGTCAAGGGAAATACTTCCATCAACTCTATTATCAATAAATTCAAATCCATAAGATCATGTCTATGAGAAAGAAGTACAATAATCAACTAGAAAATACAGAAAGTTATACTAGAGTTTCATGAGATCCCTAGATCTAGAAGATTAGCCACTCATCTTTGGGATGAAGGCCATGTATTCGATGAAGAAAGCTTCAGATCTACACCGCATCTCCGTCCTCTTCAGCAATCTGAATTCCTCTCTTTCTCTCTATGGGGGCCTCCTGTTTTCCAGCCACAAAACCCTTTTTATATCTTAATTCCCGGATTAGGGTTTTAGGGTTAAGTTAGACCTCAAGTACAACTCGGAATTCCTGGTCCAACCCTGATAGCTTCTTCCAATCGCGTCTGGGCTCAACCGGTTCGGAATTTGAGAATGAGTCCAACACAAACAATGTAGATCTAGAAGTTCTCTGTCCTCTCCCGAAGAGGATTCAATATTTGGACTTAACTAGAATATTTGGCGAATATTCTCCCACGCGTTGATGGACCAGTCTTCCAGCAGCTAATTATCTTCATCTTTTCCCAAACTGCTATCAATCCATTTGGAATCTCTGAAAGTGTTCAACTTGAAAGTTGTACTTCTTGATGTCTACTAGTTGTCATTCAAATTTCAGAATATTTTTAGATAAGCATAATTTCTGGTGAATATTTTGCTAACAGTCGACAGAGCAGTGTATTTCAGCATATTAATCGAATTTCTTGCATTTCTCCTCAAAGCATGATCAAACCTGAAATCAACTAACAAGCTATCAAATACAAACACTCTAGGCCTAACAATGCTAAGTTAAGGGGTTTAATCATGAACATTTAGTGACTCATCACACCCCCCAACTTACACTTTGCTAGTCCTCGAGCAAAGAAAATAAAAAAAAAAACAAAAAATCTAACTAGCCACTTTCGTAGGTCTCACGATTGCACTTAGCATGTGCAACAAGCCTTTAAACCCCTGGGTTACCCCAGTGGAAGAGTTATAGTCTCCTGAGGGTTTTCAGGGATGACACCCACAGACATCTATACATCCCCTTGAATATATCATTAGAAATCAATCACAATATTCATCAACTCTAATGCATGAAGTAGAAATACTATCCATGAATATACCCTTCAACTCATAGTCGCATAAAAACATAGTAAATCAAAACATGTCATAACATCTTTCCAACACTTCAACATATTTAATCATGATTAAAAACAACTTTAATACTCCTGTGTGTGATTAGGGTTCCACATGCTTTAGAGCGTCAATTATATCTAAACATTTCAACTATTCAAGATCACAATCCTATCCCAAGCACATATTTTCCACTTATCACATAGCAATATCTGGTTTTTTTTTTCATTATTTTTTTCAACTATTAGACACTTTACCTTTTTACGCGAGCACTCTCCGCTTCTTGAGGCGCAGAGACCCAGTTACTTAGCAAAACACTTAATAGTTTTGTTTAGGCACAGCTTTATCAAGCTCCAGAACTTTTTCTTAGGAAATTCAACCATTTTACGCGAACACCACGCTGGCTAGGCACACTGCCCGGTTACTAAGTTGAAGATCCTTTTTTTTTCGCATACTCAGATAATTGCCTGTGTTCATGTATTTTCTGTGTCATGACATAAAATTGTAAATCTATCCTAGTATCATGCTTAGAATCTAATATCAACCCCTTAATATGTGGAAGTGGACATGTGCATTAGGATATGTCAAGTTATCCTTAAATCATGGTAAAAGTGTTAAAGTATAGAAATAACGTCATGCATAGTAAAAATTTACTATTTCTTATATGGCATACAAGTCTCAAAATAATTCATAAGATAAATTTCTAAAACATGCATCTTTGTCAAATCATATCATAATTCCATCCTTTTGACATATTTCAAGGGATGTATAAAAATTAAATTCCTAGAATCTACCCCCCAACTTGAATGTAATTGTCCCCAATTACACTAAGTCATAAAAATAAAGCAAGGAAAAAGAGTAGAGATCACCATAAATATCGCGCTATAAGTAGTTGGCTTGCATAAACGACGACCATCACACCGCCGACAAGAAGAATACGTCGCTAGGGACTTGATTCATGTCTCTAGAAGAAATTAAACTAATAGAACCATAGAAAACACCATAAAACATTAGAGACAAATATAACAATGGAAGAATAACCCCCTGATGGATCATATAGGATTTGTAACATGCACCCCTTAATAAGTTCCAAAGGAACACCTGCCATAACAATATACCTTTCCAAAAGATCAAAGAAAATAGAATGATAAATATAGCCCAAAGGAAAGCTGAAAGGTATAAAGGGAACAATTGGCAAAAGATCCTAAAACTTTATTTAGCATAAAAAATGATGTTCCAACATCGACATGAATCCAAAATAACATCTAAAATAGAATCCAAAATAAAAGCTCACTGCCCAAGCATCTCTATAGCAAACCATCTCACCACGATAAAAGGAAACTAGAAAAACAACCAACCACGAAGAGAGTCCTAAAGAAACTAAAGTAATAAAACTCCTCAGTCGTCATCCGTCTCATCCTCGCTATCTTCATCGTCAGAATCATAATCAGTAGACATCGGTGTCGGTGGATGATCAGGATCATCCGATGCATACGGTGAATCAGGAGGCGTGAGAAGAGCGGGATCAATGAGGGACCGTGGTGGCACGACGAGTTTTGAGCCGCCAAGACTCTCGAAGGAGACCCAGGGATCGTCCAGGTTTGGAGCATGCTGAATATCATAAACAATGCAAGCAAACAACTCTAATGTAGGTAACGGCCCATAGAACTCAAAACCATTAGGATAGGCGTCAGAGGAATCACCAGGTGCATCATCTTCAGAACGAACTCTAGGTGGAAAGCATAAGACTGTCGGTGGCGATGGTGGTGGTGAAGAATCGGCAGTGCTCATCGAGTCCTCATCGGAGGAGAACGACGACGCTTGCGACATTGGAGATCCCGGTGCGACGTCGAACATCGGAGAGCGGGGCGGACTAGCATCAGAATCGTAGGAAGATTGGCTTGATGGAGACATCTCGGAAATAACTCAGGAACGCAGAGGACGAACAGAGCAGGGATGTGACGATGGAAGGAAGTTGATGATCAAAGAAGAAAAGATACCCTAGGAAGTCAGGAACGGACTAATTTAAATAGAGGATAAACTCCAATTTGAGTTAGAGTACGAAATCGAGTAGGAGTAGGAGTTAAATCCGAATAAAGTTCCATTCGAGCAGAAAAACAAGGTTGGCGGTCGATCCCACGGTCGACCGTGGGATAGGGTGATCATGAACTACTATTGCGACGGTCGACCGTGAGAAGATATAGGAAGCCGACGGTCGATCGGTCGATCGACCGTGAGATGCCAACATACTCCGACGGTCGATCCGAGCATCGACCCTGAGAGGGTGTTCCCGTGACAGAGACGGACGGTCGATGCACCGGTCGATGCGGCGGTCGACCGTGACTGATAGGATAGGTATTGATGCGCCGACGGTCGATCGATGCAGCGACCGTGAGAGACTGTTTTTGGGACAGAGACGACGGTCGAAGCACCGGTCGATGTGGCGGTCGACCGTGATCTAGGAATTCGATTTTCGAAATAAAATCACAGAAAATCAAAGAAAAATGGAAAAATCATGGAAAAATCCTAAAAATCAAAGAAAATTTTTCAAAGCGAAGGAAGACTCATAAAACTGGGTTGCCTCCCAGGAAGCGCGTAATTTTATGTCTTTCGCTCGACGTCCATAAAAGGATCACTTAAAGCATGGATTCGTCAGCTCGACGGACTCAATAACCTCACCATGAACGATATCCTCCACATAATGTTTTAATCTGTGCCCATTAACAGTGAAAATCTCATTCGTGTGTGGATTGCGAATTTCTAGGGCACCATGCGTGAACACATTATTTATGATGAAAGGCCCGGACCATCGAGACCGTAATTTACCAGGGAAAAGGCGTAATTTGGCATTGAAAAGCCACACTTTCTGTCCAACAACAAACGTCCTTCTCGAAATGTGTTTATCATGAAAAGCTTTTGTTTTGTCTTTATAGATCTTGGAATTCAAATATGCCTCATTGCGAATTTCCTCAAGTTCACATAAACTAAGCTTCCTATGTGTTGTAGCGGCATTGATATCAGTATTAAGCTTCTTAATGGCCCACATAGCTCGATGCTCTAATTCAACAGGTAAATGACAAGGCTTACCAAAAACTAATCGATATGGGGACATACCAATAGGCGTTTTATAAGCAGTCCTGTACGCCCACAGTGCATCGTCAAGCTTTATGGCCCAATCTGTGGGGTCAATGCGAACGGTTTTCTCTAAAATACGCTTTATTTCCCTATTAGAAAGTTCTACCTGACCACTGGTCTGAGGATGATAAGGGGTGGCTACCTTATGAGTAATAGAGTACTTTCTAAGAAGGGAAGCAAAATGTTGATAATTGAAATGAGAACCACCATCACTAATAATCGCACGAGGGCACCCAAATCGAGAAAAGATATTACTTTGCAGAAATTTAACCACAACTTTATGATCATTCGACTTGGTTGCTATAGCTTCTACCCATTTAGACACGTAGTCAACAGCTACAAGAATATACTGAAAACCAAAGGAAGGTGGGAAGGGGCCCATGAAATCAATGCCCCATATGTCAAAAATATCGGCCAGTAAGATCGGAGTTTGAGGCATCTCATTCCTGCGAGAGATATTTCCAGTCTTTTGACATCTAATACAGGATTCACAAAAATTTTGAGCATCCTTAAAAATCGTAGGCCAATAAAATCCACTTTGTAAAACTTTTGCAGCAGTGTTCTTTCCTGAGAAATGACCACCACATGTATGAGTATGACAGAAAGTGAGAATATCATGAACTTCAGACTCGGGCACACACCTACGGATAACTTGATCAGAGCAGTGCTTAAATAACTCATGGTCTTCCCATATATAATATTTGATCTGGGAAAAGAATCTGTCTTTGGCATTTTTAGACCAAGAATCAGGAAGCTTGTCGGAAACAAGAAAATTAACTATATGGGCATACCACGGCTGTGAAAAACGAGTCACCTGAAAGAGATGCTCGTCTGGAAAGGAGGTATTAACAGGAGTGCTATCAAGAATGTGTTCCAAAGGAATGCGGGACAAGTGATCCGCAACTACATTTTCTGAACCCTTCTTATCCCTAATTTCTAGATCAAATTCTTGCAAAAGCAAGATTCAACGAATCAGTCTAGGTTTGGCATCCTTTTTGGCTAAAAGATATCGCAGAGCGGCATGATCAGTATAGATAATGATTTTGGAACCTAGGAGATAGGAACGGAACTTTTCCAATGCAAAAATTAGTGCTAACAATTCCTTCTCAGTAGTCGTATAATTTAATTGAGATTCAGAGAGGGTCTTGCTAGCATAATAGATCACATGCGACATTTTATTTATTCACTGTCCTAACACAGCTCCTATGGCAGAATCAGAGGCATCGCACATTAGTTTAAACGGTAGGGAATAATCAGGTGAGTGAACGATAGGTGCGGTAGACAATAAATCACGAATAGTCTTGAAAGCAGTCAAACACGCATCATTGAAGACAAAAGGGACATCCTTTGCTAGTAATTCACATAAGGGTCGAGAAATTTTTGAAAAATCTTTGATGAAGCGGCGGTAAAATCCAGCATGACCCAGAAAAGAGTGAATTTGACGCACAGAAGTCGGTGGGGGTAATTTAGAAATTAACTCAATTTTAGCCCTATCGACCTCTATACCACGTTTTGACACAATGTGCCCTAACATGATTCCTTCTTGAACCATGAAGTGACTCTTTTCCCAACTAAGGACAAGATTGGTTTCAATGCATCGATCAAGAACTTTGGAGAGATTGTCTAGACAAGATTCAAAAGAATTTCCAAACACTGAAAAATCATCCATAAAGACTTCAAGAAATTTATCAATCATGTCAGAGAAGATGGCCATCATACACCTTTGGAATGTCGCCGGTGCATTACAAAGACCAAAAGGCATCCTACGATAAGCAAAAGTACCGAAACAACAAGTAAAAGTAGTCTTCTCCTGATCTTGAGGATCAACTGCCACTTGGTTATACCCTGAATATCCATCTAGAAAACAATAATAGCTCTGGCTGGAAAGTCTTTCTAAGATTTGATCAATGAAAGGAAGAGGGAAGTGATCTTTTCTAATTAGAGTATTAAGTTTCCGATAGTCAATACAAACACGCCATCCTGTAGTTTGGCTCATCGGGATTTGCTCTCCTTTATCATTTTCTACTACGGTTAGACCAGATTTCTTAGGTACTACCTGTGTAGGGCTAACCCACCGGCTATCAGAAATTGGATAAATAATACCGGCATCTAAAAGTTTCACCACTTCTTTCTTCACTACCTCCTTCATATTCGGATTCAGACGGCGTTGCATTTCCCTAACAGTTTTAGACTCATCCTCTAAGTGAATTTTATGCATACAAATCGAGGGATCAATACCTTTCAAATCAGCGACGGTCCAACCTATTGCTTTCTTATGATCCTTAAGAACATTAATAAGTTGACTCTCCTGATCAGAAGACAAGGATGACGAAATGATAATGGGAAGAGTAGAGTTTAGTCCAAGGAACGCATATTTTAGAGTTTTAGGTAGTGGTTTAAGTTCAAGTTCAGGTGGTGACTCCAATGAGGTCGGCGCAGGAGTTGATGAGAGAGATGGAAGAGGTTCAATCATCCAAGAGACAGTTTCAAGCTTCGTTGTGTCCAGGTCGATTGATCGGTCATCTAACCTATCGATCGGTGTATCTGTAATGTTTGTTGTGATGTCATCTTTCGATTGTGCAATTTCTAAATTAACATCATCATCACTGTCAGAGACATAATCATGCAAACCACCAGATAATTTATCAAAAATCATGGCATGTGATCTATCCTCAATACATTCAGTCAAAATGTTAACATTAAAGCATTCATCATCTTCAAGCTCAGGCAAGCATGCAATTTTAAAAATATTCAATTTAACATGCATATGTCCAAAGGAAACATCCATCACCCCAGTTCTACAATTTATGCACGCATTAGCTGTGGCCAAAAAGGGACGTCCTAGAATAATAGGTACAGTCTTTTTGCAGTGGATAGCAGGTTCCATGTCTAAGACAACAAAGTCCACAGGAAAGAAGAAATTATCCACTTTGACTAAAACATCTTCTAAAATACCTCTAGGTGTCTTAATTGACCTATCAGCTAATTGCAAAATCACAGGCGTCTGTTTAAGTTCTCCCATCCCAAACTCTTTATAAAGGTAATATGGCATAAGGTTCACACTGGCACCTAAATCAAGAAGAGCACCATCAATATGGTAGTCTCCTATATAACAAGGTATTGTAGGGGTACCAGGATCTTTTAGTTTGGGAGGTGTATCATGTTTTAAGATAGAACTAACCTGTTCAGTGAGGAAGATCTTTTTAGACACTTTGGATTTAGCCTGGCGTTTATGGGTGCACATATCCTTAAGAAATTTGGCATAAGAAGGAATCTGTCTAATGGCATCAAGCAAAGGAATGTTGATGTTGACTTGCTTAAAAGTTTCAAGGATCTCTTCGGCAGTTTTTCGGGCTTTTATGGTTGAAGAAGGGTCCTTGAGAGCTGCTGGAAAGGGGACTTTAGGGATATATTTATCTGGATTAGGCTCTCTAGAATCAGATGTGTCAATATTAGAAGAAAAATGAGAATTATCTTGGGCTGGACGCTTGGTTGTCGGATCGGGTGTTTGATCATCCAGATTGACAGGTTCCCCTATTTGGTTATCTACTGTTTTTCCACTTCTAAGGGTCACAACTGCTTTGGCACTCTCGAAGTTTTGGCTTTCTACATAGTGCTGGCCTCTGGGGTTTGTGATCGATTGACTTGGCAAATAACCTTCCTCCCTTTTGGACAAGGTGTTAGAAAGTTGGCCCAATGAATTCTCAAGTTTAGCAATGGACTGGGTATTAGAATTACATTGGTTGTCTATTCTAGACACATTATTCTGAATTTTAGAGATATCACTTTTAAGATCACTTCTCATTCCACTAAAATTTTCATTTATGACCGCAAGTATGGAACTCAAAGTGGGTTCATTAGATGGTTCAGCAGGAGAAGGTTGAGGTGTGTTCTGCAGATAATTTGGAGGGTAACCAGGGTTTGGATTTGCCGAGGGTTTAGATGGGTACTTGAAAGTGGAAGTAGTGGATGTATTGTTTTGCCCTTGAGAGTTACTTGATTGTTGCGGCTTCCAACTAAAATTAGGGTGATTTCTCCAACCTGGATTATAGGTATTAGAATAAGGATTGTTCTGGGGCTTGGAGAAACCATAAGTTGCATTAACTTGTTCCTGAACAAAGTCAGGGAAATTGGGGGCCAGATGACAATCGGTAATATGGTGATCAGAATTAAGGCAAAGGGCACAGATTTCACGAGAAGTATTAGGCAATTGTTGAGCAAAAGATTGGCCTGTTTTTAACTGGTTTAAGTCTTTAGTTAGGAGGGTTACTTTTGCGGAGAGACTTTGGACTTCAGAAATTTCATGAATTCCTCGAGAATTACGAACAGTGGTAGACCGACTCCTAGAGATTGAGGCATTGTGTTGTGAATTTTCAGCAAGATTATCATACATTTCCCAAAGGGCGGTCCATTGCTTACTAAGAACAACACCCCCGCAGCAAGCTTCGACCATTGTTCTATAACTATCATTAAGACCATTATAAAATGAATGGGCTAACTGCCACTCTGGTACCTCATGATGCGGACACAATCTAAGAAGATCCTTAAATCTTTCCCAAGCTTCATGAAACATCTCATCTTCATTTTGCTTGAAAGAGATAATCATGGGTCGATAATTTTGAATTTTAATGATCGGGAAATATTTCTTAAGGAAGGCATCCTGAAGTTGGTTCCATGTTGAAATCGAATTTGGAGCTAAGGTTTGGAACCAATGTTTAGCCTTGTCTTTCAAAGAAAAAGGGAAGAGTTTGAGTCGAAAGGCATCATCATTAAAATGCTGAAGTTTGAACATGGATAGGATTTCAAGGAAGCTAGCAATGTGCCCATAAGGGTCCTCATTCTCACGCCCATAGAAAGAAGGTAAGGTTGTAATCCAGTTAGGCTTAATCTCATAATGGGTAGCATTGATGGTAGGTGGGTTGATACAAGAAGCATAGGTATAAGGTCCAGGTAAGAAGTGATTCCTAATAGGGACTTCTCTATTATTGTTATCATTTCCACCCCTACCCATGTTATCATTAGGGTTAATGACATATTCCTCGTGTTCAGCCATTAAGGATTGCAAATTGCTTATGGCTTCCTGGTAGTTACTTAGAGACTTTTGTGCTAAGGTTCTAGCTGCTCGAAGTGTGGTCTCTATTTCTAGATCCAAAGGTTCCAACGGATTATTTAGGGATCGTCTACCTTGCATGCAAAGTCACACCAAAAAGAGAAAAAGAAAACAAAATATTCGGAGGAGAGGAGAAAATTCGGAAAACAAAGATTGAAAGGAAAGAAATTTAAAACAATAAAACTAACCTGACTACGCTCATGGTCGATCTCGCGGTCGACCGTGGCTTGCTCGCGGTCGACCGTGGAACTATGCAACCTTATTTGAAGACGCGACGGTCGATCCTCGTGTCGACCGTGGGAGGCTGTTTTTGTGACAGAGAACCACGGTCGATGTCGCGGTCGACCGTGGCTACCGTGGAGGGCGACGGTCGATCCGGCGGTCGATGTCGCGGTCGACCCTCAATCATCTTCAACGTAGAATCGTTCCAGCGCTGCAAAAATTCCAGAAAATTATCAGAAAAAACCTAAAAAAAATGTAAAATAACGTAAATAAAAATAAAAATCAAACTACGCTCAGAGAAAGAGTTAAAAGAAAATTAAATCGATACTCCGTTGTAAATCAAAAGATTCCCCGGCAACGGCGTCAAAAATTGATCGCTCACGAACGGTGTCGTTAAATCGTACGCAAAACGCAATTTAGAAATTTATAAACCCTTATTTCAATATTAAATTCAAACGATAGTACAATGATGAAATATGGGGTCGATCCTCAGGGAAAGCTTTGACTTGAATAACGAAGGTGAAATTGAATCTCAAAACTCTAATCCTAAAGCAATGAAGGGTTGATTTGGATTTTGGAAACTAATTAATTAAAACTAATTAAGAAAGCAATTAAAGAGGTTGAAATAGATCAATGAGAAAAACAACCTAGGGATCCCTCAATCCACTCTAGCTTTACTTCCTGTATTCTCTAATTATCATCTTGCTTCTTCTCTAGACATTATGGAATCATGGCTTCTTAAGCTCACATGAAACCCTAAAAGAAAGTTGATGACTACCTAAGGCATAACCTATCTTCGTGTAGCATAGATTGTCTTCGGACTTAACCTGAGTACAATCTATCTTTACTTAGCATAGATTATCTCAAAAGCGTGTCAAAAATCACATGAAAACCATATTATGGAACTCTACCATCAAGCACAGCAATCAGGTAGGACACAAAATACGTCAAGGGAAATACTTCCATCAACTCTATTATCAATAAATTCAAATTCATAAGATCATGTCTATGAGAAAGAAGTACAAGAATCAACTAGAAAATACAGAAAGTTATACTAGAGTTTCATGAGATCCCTAGATCTAGAAGATTAGCCACTCATCTTTGGGATGAAGGCCATGTATTCGATGAAGAAAGCTTCAGATCTACACCGCCTCTCCGTCCTCTTCAGCAATCTGCATTCCTCTCTTTCTCTCTATGGGGGCCTCCTGTTTTCCAGCCACAAAACCCTTTTTATATCTTAATTCCCGGATTAGGGTTTTAGGGTTAAGTTAGACCTCAAGTACAACTCGGAATTCGTGGTCCAACCCTGACAGCTTCTTCCAATCGTGACTGGGCTCAACCGGTTCGGAATTTGAGAATGAGTCCAACACAAACGATGTAGATCTGGAAGTCCTCTGTCCTCTCCCGAAGAGTTTGCAATATTTGGACTTTGCCAAATATTCTCCCACGCGTTGACGGACCAGTCTTTCAGCAGCTAATTATCTTCTTCTTTTCCCAAACTGCTATCAATCCATCTAGAATCTCTGAAAGTGTTCAACTTGAAAGTTGTACTTCTTGATGTCTACTAGTTGTCATTCAAATTTCAGAATATTTGGAGATAAGTATAATTTCTGGTGAATATTTTGCTAACAGTCGACAGAGCAGTGTATTTCAGCATATTAATCGAATTTCTTGCATTTCTCCTCAAAGCATGATCAAACCTGAAATCAACTAACAAACTATCAAATACAAACACTCTAGGCCTAACAAAGCTAAGTTAAGGGGTTTAATCATGAACATTTAGTGACTCATCAGTCTGCACTACGTGAGGTGTGAAACCGACCGCCAATGCGCAATTTACCAAATTTCCCCCTTGTGGCCCAAAATAGCAATGCGATCAACCGATCGCAAGGCAAGGCCAACCGAGCCAAACCATAAAACCATACCCTCGACCTAACGCGATTTGACCGGGTTGTAGGTACGTGTCCTCACAGTCTTCCCCTTTCAATTCCATGCTTTTTGTTGAGTTTCCCGGTTTTTTAGCTTGGTTTTCGTGTTTTTGGGTTTTCCCGGCGATGGGTCGCCGAAGATGACGTCAGAGTCGACGCGTTCCTCTTCCTGTCGACTGTAGCTTTGACAGGACTAGCGGTGAACCACGATGATGTCCTCACCATGTCCCTGGTGTTTTCTATGTCGAAAAACCCTTGTTGCTCTACCCGACCATGGATCCGGGCGAGGATCCGAGCAGCCATTCTCTGGCCGTAGCCGCCGACCTTCTTGGGACTCTTGTGCTAGGGACAACACACAAGTTCCTCTTCTCCTATGGTGGTTTTCTTAGTGCTTTAGCCCCTTTCTAATGGAGATCCAACGGACCTCAATGTGAGGTGCACGTTAGCGCGCACAGCATTTGCCTTGGTGCACTGGTCAGTGCCCTGTGCACGCGGTGCACCAGAGCCTACGGATGCCTAGAGTTTGAGCTCTCGACGCTCGATTTCATTGATTTTCACGTCATTTCGATCGTTTTTCCGAGCTCTACCTATTTCTAGTAGTTTCAATTGCATTTGGAGCTCTACCTGACCGCTTTCCTTGTTCTTGTATTTTAGGCGATCATGTGAGCGGCTGTCAAAGTTCCGAGCGTGTAGACCCCGGAACTTAGAGACTTCACGTCAGTCGCCTTTTGAGGTAGGAGTAACCTCATACTAGGGATGTGTGAATGTTATGCCATGTCTGCTATATGTTATGTTTCATGTGATGATACATATTTTATGTTGCTGGTGATATATAGCATGCATGTGATTCTTTTGTGACATACCCATTTATGCTTATGGCATGATGGGTTGGTTGAGCCCTATTATGCATTATTGCCATGTTATGTTATGAGATGTTACCAATGCATTGTCGGTGATATTTTGAGAATTTTTGTTTAATTGTATTATTATATTATGATGTTGTGTGGCTTTTGCATACATGTTAGGAATCTCAGGTTTGCCTTAGGACAAAGATTGTGGTTGGGTCTAATCAGGTCTTGCAGCTAGACTAGTCAGAGTCTAGGAGCTGTGTCGATGACTTGATGGATGGTTTTTTATCTCCGTGTGTCGATCGAGGACTTTGTCTTGACTTGAGAATTTATTATTGAGGATGTTATACCTATACTAGTATATTGAGGCCAGTATAGAGTATAGAGGGGTCTGGGCGACCATTGATGATCGGACGAGACGTCTGTGCATGTAAAACTTACCCAGACTAGCCAGACCATACTAGGGTCAGTATACTATGATAGGTTTGGTGTACACCAGTGTCCTAAATTGTCGTCAGGTGACTCCTACTGAGCTATCGAGCACATGTTCTTGGATTTTGTGTCCATGAGGTAGGCTCGAGGCCAGTACTGTCAGTTCAGGATCCACGAGCTAACCACTCCTACAAAAATTCAGGAGTGATAGTAGGAGCGCCTATATTGCCTTTACCATGGAGCCGCGGTCAACCCCCATAGATTGACCGTGGCACCACATAGCAACGCAGAACCCCGCACTAAGGGGCGGGTGGACATGAGGGTCTGCGCCACATGGGCGCCGCAGGCGGGGCCGTTAGGAACCAACACCCTGCCTTGGGCACCCAGCCCAGCGAACAGGGGCGAATCACAGGAAGATGCTGCATGAGCCTGCAACCCATCTGACCCGTAGCCTGGGCCTACAGCACCCACAACCAACAAGTACACCCTAGGGAGATGGTCAGCAGTGGCGAGGCATCATTTTGTGCTTATTGATTGAGAGCTAGTTTTGAAGTAGGTGGAGAGATGAGGGTTGTACTATTTACTTAAACTCTCAATTAATGTGAAATGACGCTCTATTTTTTGTTGAAATACCAATTGTATATTCCAGATTTGTGGTTGGAATGTTGTAAATTTAAGATTACACTTGTGTATATGGAAAATGTGAATGAATGTTATGGGGAAAAAGTGTCCCCAAGATATTTATAAATGTGGTAAATTATGTTGGATTGTAATAGGATGTGTTAAATTATGGATTTTATGTCCAATCATGTATTATTAGTGACTGGCGGGTTGTAAATTGTGATTTCACGTACTCGTGCCCAAGGGTCATGCCGAAAGTTTCAGTGTTTTTTGGGATAATTTGGATTTATTTGGGGCAGGGTGTGATGGTTGTGGGTCAGGCATATTCCTTACAGTGGCTGGTGATGTGAATGCAAAATGTCATATTTTTTGTAAGGGCCCGTCCCTCTACTCCTGGGTCGACTGACTGGGTCAAACCCGTGGCTCGTTTGATTGTTTAGCGTCGAGCGCACGATCCGGTGGATCGCATTGTTTCTTGGACCACAAGGGCAATATGGTAAATTGCACTTTGTTAGTTTGTTTCACACCCGCGTGTGCACACACTGATCTTGTTTGTGTTAGTGCTTGATTAGAATGGTTAGGTGGACCCGGGATCGGAAGATCCCGGCTCGGGCGCGCAGAAGCCCGTTTTTGGGCTACTGGCGGCCCGTGAGCGATCGATCGCTCCTTGGAGCGATCGATCGGACTTGCGTTGATGGGTTTTCTGCTTCGAGAGGACGGCCGCCGTTGGCCGTCGCTCTCTCCTATCAGAAGGGGAGGACTTTCCTTCCCCTCCTTCCCCTTTTCCCCCTTCCCCCGGCTTTCCCTTCCCCTTTTCCCTCCTTTTCTTTCTCTTCTCCTCCTCCTTCTTCTCCTTTCTTCTTCCTTCTTCTTCCTTCTCCCGTGGCTCTGTTTTCTTCCCCTATTTTCCGACAGCTCCTTCTTCTTCACCGTTCTCCCTCCTCCGCCTACCGTTTTGGGTGTTCCAAGGCTTGTTAGAACCGGGACGGCGTGAGGAAGATCTCTGAAGTCGTTTGGAACCTTGTTGGTGACCAGTTCACAGGGAATCAACCGAGGAGTGTGTTTCCAGTAGGTTTCTACCTACTGATGTTGTTTTCGGGTTTTCTCAAGATCTAGCCGGTTGATCTTGGTGTTGTTAGCTTTCTCTTACTTAGTATAATTTCTGTTATAAGTTTCACGAACTTTGGTTGAGATTTTAGTAGGATTTATGCATGATTAATCTCGGATTTTCTGGTTTCTGCTGTTCTTGAAGAACAGGCGGCTTGCGGTGAGTTTTTCGGCCAGTACGAGCATGATCTTGGGTTGTGATGAACACAACAGTTGTAGATCTTTGAATCAACTCTCAAACCGAACTAATTTCATAATTTTCCGATTTTCCTTCGATTGGTCATGAAATTAGTACTAGAGGGCTGTGTTGTAGCAAGTAATTGGTAAGTTAGTTTAATTAACGGTTTTGATTTGTGTTTTCCTGTTAATCCAACCGTTGGATGATTATGGATTTTGGATATGTTGATCCCATCATGTTGATCTACTGATGGCTAAGTTGGATCTTGAATCTGACGTCGTTTGGACGTCGGATCGACGGGATCAATTAGCCCCTATCTAGAGGTTTTGGTGTTTTGAATATAATATTATATGTTCAGATTATAATATTATATGTTTACTGTTCACGAGAGGTTTTCGGGGTTGCTTCCTGTTGCTGGAGTCCGCGGTTGACGGTCGTGGTACCGTCGTAATGCCGGGACCCGCTGCGGATCGGCTGGCAGCGGTTGCTAGTACCGCTGCAGGGATCCGGTTGACTTATATGATGCCTTATCATACTGTTGCATGCATATCTCCTGTTTGTATTTGTTCATAGCATGCATTGTTCATTTGTGCATTAGTTGCATGGTTAGGGCGTGGGTGATCTGTGGGTCGCCGTCTCGAGGCTGGAAGCTCGGACTTAGCCCTAGGACCAGGGTTAGGTAGTTTGGACCCGGTTCGAATGGTGGTGTCCAGTCGATTCGATGATAGGCTTAGATGACTGGTACACTTGTTGCTTGATGATTGTAGAGGTCGTGTCGGTCTCGAGGCGGATGCTAAGGTGTAGCCGGTGTTCTACTGTGTCGACTCTTGAGTGGAGGAGTTGTCTCCTCAGCGGTGCCTTTTCCCGCCAGCAGTGTCGGGTTCCTGCATGTGAGTCAGCAGTGTTTGTTCTTGCTTATTGAGTTCTCCTCTTGAGCCTCAGGGACACGCGGTGGGGTTATGGGACCCATGTATACACCCAGGTCTTACTTGAGGGCGACACTGTTGCGTTTCCCTCTTCCTTATGTGTGTCGTAGTGTAGAACCCTACTAAGCTTAGTGCTCACTCCTACCCGGGCTGCGTTTTGCAGGTGCAGGCGTCAGTTCTTCTTCTGTGGCCCCTACCGGGCAGTTGGTCGGCGGTGCGGCGGCGCGTGGTGGACTTTGAGAGGTGGCGATCTTTACTGCTTTTATACCTTATGTTAGTTAGTCTCCTACGGGAGTAATGTTGTATTTGAATCTTCCCCTCACCGAGGATATGTATATTAAATCTTTTTGGGTTTGTAAATCTGTGGTTCGAGGTTTCATTAAGTTATTGTTTTTTAATTGGGGGTGTTTGATGAATTGTTAGGGAGACCAGCAAGTTAGAGGGAACCCTCGCCAGCTTTTTTCGCGTTTCGTTAGGTTCCGGTTCGCGTCGCCCGGCCCGGTTAGGCTTTCGCGGGTTGGGGAGCGACATTTTTATTCCTCAATGCTTAGTCTTTTGTACTTATTTGGAACCTAAATATACTCATTATTCTTATATTTTGATTTAGGATGCAATTGGAGACCTTAAATTGCAAAACGAAGCCAAATAGACAATTCTGGATAGTTTTGACAATAGTTCGTAATTTGAGCATAACTTTTTCATTCAAGCTCTAATTGGAATGATTCAAGATCTTATGAAAAGGAAAGGAATAGCTATACAACTTTCATGTTTTGAGTTTTGAGAGACTCTGGTTGATTGCATCAAGGCAATCGAGGCTAGAATGTATGAAGAAGATTACAAAGAAGATGGGTCCGCTTCAAAGATTAATCTGTACCTATTAGGGAAGAACCCAATCAAGTGCTATATATTATTGGAAAGATCTAGAAGTCTAATTTCTGAAGAATTTTACGATTTGTGATTTGGAGCTTCGTAGAGAAAGTTACAGTGTTTTTACTACCACCAGCGCATTGAAGAATTGAAGAAGAAATATGCAGAAAATAAAAGATCGATCTTCTTTCCATAAAAGATCAATCCTTTATGCATCCAGAGATTAATAAGACCCACGGTCGACCGTCACATTGATCGCCGCATCGACCGTCAGCCTCTGTCAAAAATATACACTCTTAGGGTCGATGCGAAGATCGACCACGAGCGTAAACAGGAAATCTGGAATAAAGAGATCGATCTTCTTTACACAAGAGATCGATCTTAATCGGGGCGCAACCATAATTTGGGAAGTAAAGATCGATCTTCTCCTATATAAAGATCGATCTTTGCTAACCGACTTTGCAGAATAAAGGGCTCAGATCTAATCCAAGGATGGGAA
Source organism: Narthecium ossifragum (assembly GCA_963920575.1). Taxonomy (NCBI): domain Eukaryota; kingdom Viridiplantae; phylum Streptophyta; class Magnoliopsida; order Dioscoreales; family Nartheciaceae; genus Narthecium; species Narthecium ossifragum. The sequence goes on along the minus strand of OY986971.1, from coordinate 19,551,523 downwards.
AACTTATGAGCTATACAGAGGATTCTTTTAGGGATTGAGGGGGGCGAATTCTAGAGGTTTTTGCTGCTAATTTCTATTTCTTATATATTTCTAGGGTTCTTCTTTCTTCTTAGGTAGATTGTTCTTGATGGTCTTGCGTGGCTAAATCTTAATTCTTGGTCAAGGAAACTGAAACCTCGGAATCCATGAACTGTGAGATCTAATCTATTTTTATTGTTCAATTCATAGTTGAGCATTGGATGTTGTTATGTGATTATGATTATGATTACCTTATTTAATTGTTAGGAGGCTTACTAGTTCATTATTCATTGCAATCTACAGATAGGTTGGATATGAAATCCGTAATTATTTGATCCCTCTAATCTGTGAAGCAACTAGGGTTTAATTATTTACTGGATTTCAAAAATTATTAGATCCTTGAAAGAACGTTCGACTAAATTGAATGCAACCACTTGTGCTTGAATCGTTTAGCTTCATCGATCTCCCTATTCCTAAGGTTGCTACTAGATTAAATCTACAACGCTTGTCTTAAGTTGTTTAGTAGTTAGGGTTGATTGGATTGCTTGTTTCTAATTTAATTCGAACGGTGAATATCCAAGGTGTAGATTGATATATACTTGCATCAATGATCAGTTATAAAGATTCCGATGGTGGATGCTGACTTAGACCAAGGTTTATTTTCTTCATTAAATCCGTTTCTTCCATTTAGATTATTTCTTATTTTTTTTCGTTATATTCAAAATCCCCATCTTTGTTCACATAGCACAAAATTAAGCTAGATACTCCTCGTGGGATTGACTCGTACTCGCACTACTACATTTATTTTAAAGAGTATTGATTTTATTTTTGATTGCTTGTGACAACACATCAAATTTTGGCGCCGTTGCCGGGGAGTGATTCTAGTTGAGTTTTGTGCTTATTGTGATCTTTATTTTGAAAAAAAAGAAAATTTCTTTTCGTTTATTTGCTCTTTAGCGTAGAATTTTTATTTATCCTCATTACACTATACCGGAGTCTTCTTGATTGTTCATGAGTATAGCTCGATCCTTTAATCAAGGTGATTTACAGTACGATCCAGAGATAGAATGAACTTTGTGCAGGTTAAGGAGGGAAGCTCAGAGAAACTCTAAAAAGAACGATTTGGATCTTGATTTTTCATTTGCTAGTGATTCTAGATTAGAAGAGGAAGAAGTCATGGCCGGAAATCGAACATTGAAAGAGCTTGCCGGCTCTGATTTTAATCAACAACCTTTATACATTACATTCCCTACTTTGGATGCTACTACTTTTGAATTGAAATCTTAACTAATACATCTCTTACCAACTTTTCATGGTCTTGCAGGTGAAGATCCTCACAAGCATTTAAAAGAGCTTCATGTTGTATGCACAAGTATGAAACCCACGGGGGTGACTGAAGATCAAATTAAGTTAAGAGCCTTCCCGTTTTCTTTGAAGGATTCGGCTAAGGATTGGCTTTATTATCTACCCTCTGGGAGTATTACCACATGGAATGAGATGAAAATGGTGTTTTTCGAGAAATATTTTCCAGCATCAAGAGCGGCGAACATTAGAAAAGAAATCTGTGGTGTAAGGCAACATAACGGAGAATCCCTACTCGAGTACAAGAAACTTTGTGCAAGTTGTCCCCATCATCAAATTAGTGAATAACTTCTTATTCAGTATTTCTACGAGGGCCTTATTCCCACGGATAGGAACAAGATTGATGCCGCTAGCGGAGGAGCTTTGGTGGATAAAACTTCAGAAGCCGTGAGGAACTTGATTGCAAATATGGCAAGTAATTCTCAACAATTTAGCACTAGGCTTGATTCTTATTCAAAACATGTTAATGTGGTAAATGCTTCATCCCTTGAACAACAGATTGCGAGTCTAACTTCTTTTGTTCGTCAAATGGATGTAGGTAATATACAACAATATAGGCAGCCATACCTTCCAAGACAACAACTGATTCCAACTTCTAATTCTGGTATGTCTTTAGAAGATATTGTTAAATCTCTAACCACTAATACTTTGCAATTTCAACAGGAAACGAGGGCTGGTATTCAAGGTTTGGATCACCAGATGGGCCAGATGACAACCGCAATTAGCAAGCTAGAAGCGCAAAGTTCAGGGAAATTACCCTCTCAAACGGTAATAAATCTAAGAGAAAATGCAACTGCAATCGTTTTGAGAAGTGTTAAAGTAGAGATTCCAATAAAGGAAGCCTCTGCATCGTCGGAGCAAGAAAAAGAGAAAAACATTGTTGTAGACAAGGACACCCCTATTGACGATGATGTACCTAAGCGTAAGTTTCCACCTCTTTCTGATTATAAACCAATACCTCCTTTTCCTCATGCTTTAGCAGGATCTAAAAGATATGAGTAGAATAAGGATGTATATGAGACTTTTCGCCGATGCAAGGTAAATATTCCACTTTTAGATGCTATTAAACAAGTACCTTGTTATTCTAAATTCTTGAAAGAATTGTGTACAAATAAGAGAAAACAGAAACTTAAAGGATGTAAGGAGGTGAGAGTAGGGGAGAATGTTTCTGCAGTTATTCAAAGAAAAATCCCTGCAAAGTGCAAAGATGCAGGTATGTTTACTATCCCCTGTACAATTGGTAATACTAAATTTGAAAGGGCCATGATAGATTTAGGAGCTTCTATCATTGTCATGCCATATTCTATATATACTTCTTTGAAACTTGAACCTTTAAATGAAACTGGTGTTGTGATTCAGTTGTCTGATAGATCTAATGCCTATCTTAAAGGTGTAGTTGAGGATATTCTTGTGCAAGTTAATGATTTAGTTTTCCCTGCTGATTTCTATATACTTGACATGAAGAATGGTGATCACACTACTCCTATTTTGCTGGGGAGATCTTTTTTTAAGACATCCAAGACTAAAATAGATGTTCATCGTGGCACACTTATCATGGAATTTGATGGTGAAACTGTTAAATTTAATATTTATGATGCCATGAAATATCCTGTTGATGATTTCCCTGTGTATTTTATTGATGTGATTGATTTTTTATCACAAGAAGTTTTTGAGCTTGAGGGCAAAGATGAATTGGAAGTTGCCATTAGTAAGTCTCTTGAGAAAGAAAATGAGGAGCTATCCTTGAGTACTAATTTGCAGGAAACTGTTGCAGCACTGAATGATTTTTCAACACTTCAACAATTAGGTAACGTCTCTTATACTCCATTACATATGTCTAACGAGAGATTTTTACCTTCTGTTTTACAAGCACCTATTCCATATTTGAAACCTCTTCCTAGTCACCTCAAATATGTGTTCCTTGGAGATGGAGGAGTATTACCAGTGATCATCTCCAATAACCTTAGTGCACCACAAGAAGAAAAGCTTGTACAGGTTCTTAAGAAGCATAAGACAGCTATTGGTTGGACAATTGCAGACATCAAGGGAATCAGCCCAAGTACATGCATGCATCATATCTTGCTTGAAGAGGGAGCAAAACCTTCCCGTCAACCACAAAGAAGGTTAAACCCGCACATGATGGATGTAGTAAAGAAGGAGATCCTCAAACTTCTTGAAGTTGGAGTGATCTATTCTATTTCGGATAGCACTTGGGTTAGCCCAGTTCAGGTAGTTCCTAAAAAGTCTGGAATAACGGTGGTGAAAAATCAAAACAATGAGTTAGTTCCCACTCGTGTTCAGAATGAGTGGAGGGTTTGTATAGATTATAGAAAATTAAATGCAATAACCCGCAATGACCACTTTCCTTTACCTTTTATTCATCAGATGCTTGAAAGGTTAGTTGGTCATTCTGATTATTGCTTTCTTGATGGTTATTCAGGTTATTTTCAGATTACAATTGCCCCTGAAGATCAAGAAAAGATGACGTTCACATGCCCATTTTGAACTTTTGCATATCGTCGCATGCCCTTTGGTCTTTGCAACGCTCCAGCCACTTTCCAAAGGTGTATGGTTAGTATATTTTCGAATTATATTGAACATTTCATAGAAGTTTTTATGGATGATTTCATAGTTTACGGAGATGCTTTTGACAATTGTTTACATAACCTACACTTGTTCTTCAAAGATGCATAGAGACTAGCCTTGTGTTAAATTTTGAGAAATATTACTTCATGGTTGAGCAAGGTATAGTTCTAGGTCATGTAATTTGATGTAAAGGAATTGAGGTAGATAAAGCTAAAGTTGATGTTATTCAATCTTTACCTTATCCCACTACTGTGCGGGAAGTTCGTTCTTTTCTTCGATATGCAGGTTTTTACAGAAGATTTATCAAGGACTTCTCCAAAATAGCACTACCACTATGCAAGTTATTGCAAAAGGATACGGTTTTTGAGTTCGATGATGCATGTAAAAAGGCATTTTATAAGCAGAAGGAATTGTTAACTTCTACCCTAGTTATCCAACCCCCTGACTGGAACGTTCGCTTTGAAATAATGTGCGACGCAAGTGATTACGCAGTGTGTGCTGTCTTGGGTCAAAAGATTGGAAAAGCTTATCATGCAATTTATTATGCTTCAAAGACTTTGAATGATGCCCAGAGAAATTATACTACCACTGAAAATGAACTTTAGCTGTGGTTTTTGCTTTAGAAAAGTTTCGATCTTATTTGCTTGGTACTAAAGTCATTGTCTACTCTGATCATGCAGCTCTTCATTATTTAATGTCAAAAAAAAAGGCCAAACCGAGATTAATAAGATGGATACTTCTCTTAAGTTAGCTTGATTTGGAGATAAAAGACAAAAGAGGGACAGAAAATCGGGTTGTGGATCATTTGAGTCGTTAAGTGCATGTGGAGGATGAACTTCATCAGCAGAAAATATTCCCCGACGAGCAGCTATTCTCCGCAAATGTGCCATTACCTTGGTACGTGAATATTGTTAATTATTTGGTTACTAATATGTTACCTCTTGATTTGTCTAAAGCTCAAAGAGATAAGATCAAAAGTTACGCCAAATACTATGTGTGGAATGACCCATATTTATGGAAGCATCGTGCAGATCAAGTAATAAGAAGGTGTGTTCCTGAAAATGAAATTATTTCTATACGTACTTTTTGTCAATCTTATGCTTGCGGAGGTCACTTTGGAGCCAAGAGAACGGCGAGAAAAGTGCTAGACTGAGGTTTCTATTTGCCTTCTTTATTTCGAGATTCACATTTTCTATATAACTCATGCGACAATTGTCAAAAGACAAGTAATATATCCCAAAGGAATGAGATGCCACAAACCCCCATATTATTTTGCGAAATTTTTGATGTTTCGGGCATCGATTTCATGGGTCCGTTCCCTGAATCTTTTGGTTATGTTTATATTATGCTTGTTGTGTCACACCCCGACCCAGAAAAACCCATCCAGGATGAAGTGTGAGGGTTTCTATCACTATTCACATCCAACATGTGCGATACTTTTGCGGAAAACAAAGATAAATTTAAACAATTTAACTTCCAGAGATAAGCTGTAATTCAATTTATAGAAACATCAAGTTGTACTGTTTAAACATCTGAAACAATTTCTTATCAAACTCCTCCAAGGATAAGAAATTATACATATAATCCAAAAATCCTCGAAAGATGTTTGTAATATACAAAACTATCAAAAGTACAACAGTCATCCTGTAGCAACCTCAAATGCCTCTGGAAGTCGTCGCGCCGACAAAAGCTGATCCCGTCGGCTCTACTGAGGAAAAACTGGCGCCTACACCTGCAAACGCAACCCGAATAGTAGTAAGCGATAAGCTCAGTAGGGTTCTACTCTACGGCACACTGAAGAGAGGAAAACAACAACAGTGATGTCTCCCTGCACAAGCCTAAGGAATGCCACGGGGTTCCACAACCCCTATCGATATCCCAAGGATTCCAGCTATGAAACCTCTCTCCTGAACAAGTTACCAGAAGGCTACGGAACAGTAACATGCAGGATCACCCTTACCCAAGCAGAATTCCCATGCCTTGGGAAGACAATACGACCTCTAAACCTCAAAGCAATGATCATAGCCAACTATAACACATCCTCGATAACATGAGATTCCAATTATACAATCACGCCCTAATCCTTACTACCCAGCCGCGGTCCTAAGGCTAGATCCGAGCTACCCGAGAGCCTCGGATCGGCGATCAACCCATCGCCCGCCTAGCCTGATATGCCTCTAATGCATACAGTGCATGAACCTATGCAAACATCTATCCTATATGTCTCTATATGCCACAACATCAATTATAGGTTAAAAAGCTATACAATAGCCCTCGGCACTCGCCGACAATGGGCTAAGGTTCTACAATACCACGTAAGCTAGCACTCATAGCTAGCTAACGGCTAGGAAAACAATAAGCATTTAAACTACTATCCAACGAAGTATTTAAATGTGAGTAAAACCATAAATCTACCAAAAAGGGTAATTACACGATTCGATTCTCAATCTCAATAGAAATCCATTAAAAACCCCGTGATAACGTGCATGCTTCCTATAATAATTGGGTATCTATCATTAACGAAAGCCAGAAAACATTACTCAGGGGCTCACGGTCGATCCAACGGTCGACCGTGAGGCCACAGTCGATCCGACGGTCGACCGTGAGACCAAATGAGGAAAAACATAAGGGCCACCGTCGATCGGGACATCGACCCCAGGAATCCAAAAAGGAGACAGAGCCTCACGGTCGATCTGACGGTCAACTGTGAAGTGAAGTGGGAAAAGGGGAAGAACCCGCGGTCGATCGGAATATCTACCGTGGGAGGCCCAAAACGAGACAGAGCCTGACGGTCGATCTGACGGTCGACCGTGAGGCAAAGAATAAGCGTATCAATGCTTGACGGTAGATCCAACGGTCGATCTTCAGGCCTAGTGCACAGTTCCTAAGAACAGTGCCGAAAATCAAATTCCTTGGATTTGATCTATCAAAACTAGTCGGAAATCGATGAAACTTTACGGACATGCATAATAAATGATGGGGAAGCTATTAATATGAAGAAAACATGATTTTGACAGTTAAATCTTAAATCTAGGTTTCAATCGCCGAAAACTGATAAAACGGCAATAATACGAGAATCGTCCGATAAAATACGAGAATCAAACAGTAGGACTACGAGAATCGTCCGATAAAATATGAGAATCAAACAGTAGGAGTACTTGGTAGAATGTTATGTAGCTTATTGCATAAGTGTTATAGCTTACTTCGAGTAGTCCTACCGTTTGATTCTCATATTTTATCGGACGATTCTCGTATTATCGCCGTTTTGTCAGTTTTCGGCCATTGAGACCTAGATTTGAGATTTAACCATCAAAATCGTGCTTTCTTCATATCAAGCTTCCCCATCATTTATTATGCATGCCTGCAAAGTTTCATCGATTTCCAACAAGTTTTGATAGAACAAATCCAAGGAATTGGATTTCCGACACTGTTCTGAGGAACTGTGCATTAGGCCTCACGGTCGACCATCGGATTGACCGTCAAGCATTGATACGCTTCTTCCTGACCTCACGGTCGACCGTCGCATCGACCGTCAGGTTCTATCTCGTTTTGGGGCTCCCGAGGTCGATGTTCCGATCGACCGTAGGTCCTTCCCCTTTTCCCACTTTACCTCACAGTCGACCGTCGCATCGACCGTGAGGCTCTGTCTCCTTTTTGGTTTCCTAGCGTCGATGTTCCGATCGATCGTGACCCTTATATTTTTCCTCATTTGGTCTCACGGTCGACTATCGGATCGACCATCGCATCGACCATGAGCCCCTGAGCAATGTTTTCTGGCTTTTCTTAAATGGCTTTCGTTTATGATAGATACCCAATCATGTTAGGAAGCATGCACGTTGTTATCACGGGGTTTTTAAGGGATTTCTATCGAGATTGAGAATCGAATCGTGTACTTACCCTTCTTAGCGAATTTATGGTTTTACTCGCATTTAAATACTTGGTTGGATAGTAGTTTAAATGCTTATTGTTTTCCTAGCCGTTAGCTAGCTATGAGTGCTAGCTTACGTGATATTGTGAAACCTTAGCCCGTTGTCGGCGAGTGCCGAGGGCTATTTTTTAACTGTTGAACCTATAATTGATGTTGTGGCATATAGAGACATATAGGATAGATGTTTGCATAGATTCATGCACTGTATGCATTAGAGGCATATCCGGTTAGGCGGGCGATGGGTTGATCGCTGATCCGAGGCTCTTGGGTAGCTCGGATCTAGCCTTAGGACCGCGGCTGGGTAGTAAGCATTAGGCCGTGATTGTATAATTGGAATCTCATGTTATCGAGGATGTGTTATAGTTGGCTATGATCATTGCTTTGAGGTTTAGAGGTCGTATTGTCTTCCCAAGGCTAAGTACTAAGGATGGATGTCAATGCGTTCCCGACATGGGTCCCCAAGGCATGGGAATCCTGCTTGGGTAAGGGTGATCCTGCATGTTACTGTTCCGTAGCCTTCTGGTAACTTGTTCAGGAGAGAGGTTTCATAGCGGGAACCCTTGGGACATCGATAGGGGTTGTGGGACCCCGTGGCATTCCTTAGGCTTGAGCAAGGAAACATCACTGTTGTTGTTTTCCTCTCTTCAGTGTGCCGTAGAGTAGAACCCTACTGAGCTTATCGCTGACTCCTATCCGGGTTGCGTTTGCAGGTGTAGGCGCCAGTTTTTCCTCAGTAGAGCCGACGGGATCAGCTTTTGGCGGCGCGATGACTTTCAGAGGCGTTTGAGGTTGCTGCAGGACGACTGTTGTACTTTTGATAGTTTTGTATATTATAAACATCTTTCGAGGATTTTTGGATTATATGTATAATATCTTTCATTTGGAGGAGTTTGATAAGAAATTGTATCAGATGTTTAAACAGTACAACTTGATATTTCTATAAATTGAATTATAGCATATCTCTGGAATTTAAATTGTTTAAGTTTATCTCTGTTTTCCGCAAATGTATCACGCCAGTTGGATGTGAATAGTGATAGGAACCCTCACGCCTCATCCTGGATGGGTTTTCTGGGTCGGGGTGTGACATGTTGTGGATTATATCTCAATGTAGGTAGAAGCTAAAGCTACATGGACTGATGATTCTAAAGTTGTTGCATATTTTATGAAGTCTAACATATTATCCAGTTTTGGAACTCCAAGAGCTCTAATAAATGATCAAGGTACTCACTTTTGCAATCGGACAGTTGAGGCTTTACTAAGGAAGTACCATGTGACCCGCATGGTCTCAACCGCCTATCATCCGCAAACCAGTGGGCAAGAGGAAATGCTAAATCGAGAAATCAAGTCCATCGTTGCAAAGACGATCAATCTAAGTAGAAAAGATTGGAGTTTGTGTTTGGATGATGCTTTGTGGGCGTATAGGACTCCATACAAGACACCCATTGGTATGTCCCCTTATCGTTTGGTGTTTGGAAAACCATGCCACCTTCCAGTTGAGTTTGAACACAAGGCTTATTGGGCTATCAAAAGCTTCAACATGAAGATGGATGAAAGTGGAGAACACAGGAAGTTACAAATACAAGAATTAGAGGAAATTCACAATGATGCGTATGAGAGTGCAAGGAGTGTTCGTGTGTGACTCACATAATGTTCTACCTTTAGGTTATCACGCATGCAATCAATGTATAGGACAATCCATAAGAAAGCAGCATGTATAATAAGCATAAAAATTTCAGCTCATGTACAATTTAACACTATCATACCCACAAGGTAGCATGAATACGGTCATGAATGTCTACACCCTCCAACCTGAAATTAACATTGTCCTCAATGTGTGCATCGTAAATAATAACATACGTAGGAGGTGGCTATCCAAATTTCCATAGAAAGAAGAGACAAGATAATCTAAATAAGAAAGAAGCCACCTGATAGAGTGAGCGAATATCTCCTCAAGGATCTTCAGGGTGGTTGAAAACCTAAAAGAGAACAAAAGAAAAAACATAAAACTAAAAATTGAAACTTAAAAACAGGTTACCTTCGTGGGTTGCCTCCCACCCAGCGCTTTATTTACCATCTAGGCAAGACGTGCTGCAAAGCCTTAAGGTTCAGCCAGGTTTGTATGGCTGTAATGCTTCAAGCGGTGCAACGACCTCCGTTGCTCTCTTATAACTGTGCAAGTCATCCTTCGCCATCGTCAAATCCACTTCCAGTGTAGTCTTCACTTGCTCCTGCCTGAAATTAGATAACACCAATGAATCTACAACATCTATTGAAAAACAATCAAAAGAGTTTGAAGAACAGGGCATAGATTCAAACACTTTAAATTCAGCAGTTTCACCTAAAACTGTCATGCTAAGCTTACCATCCTTCACATTAATCATAGTCTCAGCTGAACACCAATGAATCTACAACATCTATTGAAAATTAATCAAAAGAGTTTGAAGGACAGGGCATAGATTCAAACACTTTAAATTCAACAGTTTCACCTAAAACTGTCATGCTAAGCTTACCATCCTTCATATTAATCATAGTCTCAGCTGTAGCCATGAATGGACGTCCCAACAAAATAGGTAAATTTCTATCATTCAATGGTGCATCATCCATATCCAATATCACAAAATCAGTAGGGATAATTAACTTATCAACTTGTACTAAGATGTCTTCTATAATGACTAATGGATATTTAATTAAACGATCTGCAAGTTGTAGAGACATAGTAGTAGGTTTTAATTCACGCACATCTAACTGACGAAAAACAGAGTAAGGCATCAAATTAACACTGGCTCCTAAATCAAGCATTGCCTCCCCTATTTTTGTATCACCAACAGTAATATTAATGTTAAAACTCTCTGGATCCTTAAGCTTGGGTGGAAGCTTCCTTTGTAGAACCACGCTTGCCGTCTCTGAAACCATCACCTTTTCATGAGGTTCATACTTACGTTTAGAAGTACGTAGTTCCTTGAAGAACTTTGGAAAGGCTGGCATTTTCCTAATTACATCAAGTAATGGTAAGTTCACATTAACCTTCGATAAGATATCATAAATTTCAGAATATGACTTATCCATTTTGACTTTCTTCATGCGGCCTGGAAAAAGAATTGGCGGCACATATGGTGGAGTGTTGTGACGAACCTCTGGATTTGAAATTGCTCTCTTTCCATGCTCAGAAGACGATGTGGCTAGCGGTGGCCTCTTCGAGGGCTCTTCCCTCTCGACTTCCTCAATTTTATCATCAGTATTCATATCAGTAACTTCAGCATTAATATTATTATCAATTATCTTACCTGAACGAAGAACAGTAACTGCGTTGGCTTGCTCAGGTTGGCTTGGAAATCTGCCTGGAATATGGGCTCGTACGGCATCAACAAGCTGTCCAACTTGAACTTCCAACTTCCCAATGGATGCCGCAACATTCTTCAATGCCACATCATGTCGAGCAATAGCCGAATCTTGTTGTTCCATCCTTGAGTCTACTTTCTGCATAAAAGCTAACATAGTCGCTTCCAAAGACGACTTAATAGGTGGGTTAGATTGATTAGCAGAAGGCATGCTAGCATTAGCAGTATTTTCCATGAAAAATTCGGATGCTCCCTCCAACCAGGATTGTAAGTATTTGCATAAGGATCAAATCTAGGTCTCAGGTTATAAGCATTCATCAAATTAGCTTGTTCTTGCACATATTCAGGAAATTCACTACCAGAACGACATGAATCAAACCTAGGGTGCCGCTATCCGCACCACAATTTTGACTCAACACACCACATTTACTCTACACACCACAGCCCAAGTTTGAAAACCCCAGGTTTCACTCAACACACCACACAAAATAAATCTACTTACCTAAACTACCCTCAAAACCCCACACCACACAAATAACAACCCTACTCCACCCCAAACAAAACCCAAAATACCTACACTACCCTCACCCCACTCCAGCCCCTACCTTCTTCCCCCCTTCTACCGAGACTTCCTCCCTCCCTCTTCTACCGAAGTCTCTCCCTGTCTTCACTATCCCGAGCATCTCCCTCCACCTTCCCAACGCCCTCTCCCGAACGTTGCCAGCCTCGCCGGCGAGCTAACCACACCTCCGTCGAGTCCGTCGAGTGAGAACCGTCGAGTGAGATTTCACAACAAGTGAGTTTTTCATTTCTTGTTGCATGAAATGCATTGTCTTTGCATATATAGCATTGGTTTTGCAGCATTGTTCTCCGAATGCGTTTTTTTTCAAGATTTTCAAATTTTTCCAATGGGTTCCGACCTTTCAGTTTTATACGTATCAATCGGTACAAGACAACCGAATGATTCACTATCATATCGGTACATAGTCACCGATATGATAGGATTATTTATCGGTACATAGGTACCGATCAATACGTTTGTTGCTGTATGGAAAAGAGCTTGTTCGGTATCAATGTACCGATATCTATTCTACACTATCGGTAACTTACTACCGATATGTATGCTTTATTACCGGTACTTAGGTACCGTTAATAGCGCTTAATTGCCGGTATATGGATGCCGAAACGCTCTACTAATCTTTGCATTTCTTTTTTAAAACAGTTAAATGGTTCGTCCAAGGGAAAAAGCACCCGCCGGAGCCTCTTCATCTTCGGCGGCCTCTACATCTTCATTCCCATACAACTTAAGGTAGCCCTCGAAGTGATCACGCAGCTCATTGATAAGATCGTTCCTCAATTGGGACCAGTTGTCCTCGCCGTAGCCCAATAGCCCGGCTATCACTCTAAAGCCGCAGTTACCATCTGATGCAACATCCTTAACATGCTTAATATATTTTGTCAACCCTTCTGGAAACTCGGCAAGATAGCCCAGCGGAGCGGCTGTCCGAGCCCTTATCACTCTCTCCTTTAGACACTTTTTGTTTACTATATCAGGCTTCTCTGGTTTCATGCAAGATATGGGACTAACATGTAGAGGTGTTTCTTCTAGTGAGTTACTGTCCTTGAACGAAGGTGCATACTCAAAGGTGGATGGGTCGCGTTGTGTTGAGAGCATCAACTTCTTCTCCTTAGCGCTTGGTCGACCGCGGGTCCTCAACTTCACCTCTGGCTCAAGAACATAACTAGACTGCGGTTCAGCTAGCTCATACATTTTCCTCAGCATATGCATTCTTCCTGCCTCATTCTGAGCTAGAAATGCGTTTTCCAAGCGTTCTAGCGCATTTTGGCACTTAAGTTTTGAGATTTCATTGGCTGGTGTAGCCGACAAGTCAAGCTTCCGCCAATGGTGATGTATGCATTCTAGGGGTATGGGGCGGCAATCAAGCTTGTATTTGGCGATCTCATGGGCACATGGCAAGCCATGTGTGCGTCGGACTGTACAACCACATGCGAACTTATCCGCACTGATCTCATTGGCTCTCTCTGATTCTTTTTGAACTATTAAAAGTGCACTCTTTGAAATGAAGCCTCTCAACTCTTTGAAGATGGCTGGCTTGAAACTATGATGCACAATGTATTTGCTCTTCTCGAAGGAGGCTTTGATATCACAGTGTTGCAGCTCAAGCAGGGAGTGAATAGTAGCCCACGATGTGTCAAAACTGCAGATGGATGCCCCAAGATGCCTCTTTAACTTGGCATGTGCACTCTCTACCCTGTTTGTAGTGTGATTGCCAAAATGCATATATTCGTCAGTCCAAGCATTGACGAACAGTTCTTTGAAGCCATCTAGCCACGATTCCCGAACATATTTAGAAGCTGCTGGGTAACCGCAAAAAGATGTCTCTAGTGTCTCCAAGTGTTTCTTGTACTCCTCCTAGCGTAGATGCAGTTACAACCAATTTCCACATTGTCATGAACAAGTCGACTTTATCTGCAGTTTCGAAAATGTGTTTGCAGCTGAGCTCTACGTTCTTTTGGATATGCCATCTGCATAGCATGCTTTTGGACTCCGGAAAGACCGAGCTGATAGCGTTCATCAAAGCCAGTTCTCGGTCTGTCACCACAACGCGTGGCATTGGGCATCCTTCCAGCAATGTCCTTAATATTTTCAAAGCCCATTTGTACCTGTCCTCCTTCTCACACTCCATGTAGCCAAAAGCTACGGCGAATGTCATACTTGCCGACGTGACGCCAACAATCTCTAGTAGTGGAAGTCGGTATCTATTGGTCTTGTAGGTGCAATCCATAATCAACACCTCGGAAAGTGCACGGACTAAATCAATAGACACAAGTTGTGCCCAGAATACGTCCCTCACAGTGTCTGTGTCTTCTCGAACCGTATGATACTCAACGTATCCAAACTCATTTAGATGCTTCAATAGTTGCTGCATCTCTGATCTCCCAGCCTTTTCAATCACCCTATTCCTTTGACATACATTGTAGATGGTCTTCATGGTGGATACGTTTTCAGGATCTTGTTGCTTTATAGTGTTCAGGATTTGCCGTGGCTTCACTAGGTTTGCTGACATCGTAACCACCATATCATTTTGTTCAGCAGATAATCTTCCGGCGAACGAGTGACCCTCGAGGTGATCCGCATGGGGGTGATTGTGGACTCCGCAAATAACTCTGAGCATCCAATCATCATCAGCTACAAGCTTCACACCCTAAAGCTTGAAAGGACATCCACACTTCTTCGTCCCGGAGTCGACGGATTTTTTCCTTCGATTGACAAATTTTTTCTTCCCGCTATCATCTTTCTTCATAGTCTTCCGATACTCTCCACTACGCTCACATGCCAAGGTAATCCTCGGCTTTCTACCACACCCCCCGACCTCTGAATTCTTTGTCACAATCACCAGCCCATTCTGCTTCCCAACTGTCTGTACCCATTGGACAAGTGCTTGTCGACTTTGAAATATCTATAATCAAACAATAAGAATTGTGTTAATCAAATAATAAGAATAATGTTAATGAACTTTAGACCTAGTTGTCGTCCGGCAAGATATAGCGATTAAATAACATACCGTATTGGTCGTGAATTCTAGGGTGTAGTCGTGAGTAATTATAGCTCCTACACCGCTCGCATCAGTAGAAACATGCTCCTGAATGTAAGCAAAGAGTTAGTAAGGCAGGTAGCCAACACTGTGTTCACATCGGTACCATGGTACCAGATGAGTGCATGAAAGTGCACTCTGAACAGTCTTATAACCATCTCAATTGCTAGATTATTATCCTTAAGCAACATCTTTATTACTATTTTTATATCTATATGTTGCTTCACATAGTTGTTTGGAAAATGCATGAAATCGGAGCTAAAAGAAGCTGAAAAGAGTATATGGATCAACTTCAAAAATTAAATTATACCTGCTCCTGTAGAATCAGATGATGTGCCATATATGGTTGGAAAGCTCTTGAAGTCTAGATTCTGGAGAATTTTACGGTTCGTGATTCCGAGTTTCCTAGAAGAAGTTACGGCAATTTTAGTACCGATGGCGCAGTCTGAATGGCAGAACAGAAAATACGCTGGAAGTCCGATCGATCCGACACCCAGAGTCCGATCGATCTGACTACGCAGAAACGTGACAGAACATATATTTTTCAGCCATACGGGGTCCGATCGATCCCTCCATCCCTCCTACGGGGTCCGATCGATCCGACACCCATAGTCCGATCGATCGGACTCGGGAATAGCCAAAAAACGGAAGATTTTTACGCAACGGATCGATCCGACTTTTCGAGTGAAGAAAATCAACGGTTTAGATCTAATCCGTGGATGGAGAGACTTTGGGGCTATAAATAGGAAACTTAGGGCTAATCAAAGGGACTTCTTGGACGTTTTCGGAGGCTCTTTTCTGGACTTTTTCAAGAGGAAGAAGATAAAGGAATCTCCATCCATGGCCGAGTAATCCGCGGGCAGGGCGGACGGATGATCTAGCGAGGACTAGGGCTTCTTCTCCAACAATGGTTCATAGTGTTTAATCTTCATTGTTAAACTCTTTTCTATGTATTGGATCTTCAAATATTATTTTCAAATTATAGATTTCTATGTGGATGATTAATATTATGAATCCAGTCATGCTTCTTTCATGATCTTATACTCCCATAGTCTTCTCTTTTGATTCTCCTACCGAGTCTTGCGAGACCTTTGCTATGCATTGCCCGTAGTGACAGCTGGTATTGTATATTCTTAGGGATCTGGTAAGACAAGGTTGGGGCTCTATCCCGTGAAATCTTTGCTATGCATTGCCGATTGTGAGAGTTGGTATTATGTATTCTTAGAGATCCGGTTAGATAGAGTTAGGGCATTGTCCCGATGAACTTTTGCTGCGCGTTGCCTGTAGTGACAGCCGGTATCGTGTATTCTTAGGTTTGGTTGGATGAAGTTAGAACTATAAAAAGGAAGAATCAATCGTAGGAAGAGACATTTATATATTTTGTTGGGTTTATAGTTCCATATCTTCCGGTTAAGGTGATTGGGATGTGAATCCCTTAACTGAGTATTATATGAACCATTGAGAAGAGGAGAACCTAAATCCGAGTGAAGTGATTCCTGAAGCCTAGCCTTATCAAAATCCTGATATCTCTAGTTAACCTTACATTGTCATTAAATCCTTTGATCTAATTTAGTTAATTCTCAAGTTCTCATTTGTCTTCAATTCATTGTTATTTGCGTTCTGGATCTTTCCTGCTTGTCTCTCTGTGGGATTCGACCTCTCTTATGCTGTACAGCACCGCGACCGCTGTGCGTGACACATTTGAGCGACATCAAAAATTGGCACCGTTGCCGGGGAGACGTTTTAGAAAAGCGCCAGAATCAGATTGCAGTGATTGTAGACATCGAAAGCGGTAACTTCGTTCATTTTCCCTTAGCCTTTATTTCTCTAGTTCTTCTTTGATTTTTCTTCTCTATTAGGTTTGTTTTCTTTTATTCATTTTTAGTTAGTAAGTCTAGTTTCAATTATTATTTTTGCTTATTTTCTTTAGTTGGTTTGCATCTTTTGGATTGCGTGTTTGGTGGTGTATGCCTCGGTATAGAGACGAACTAGGCAGATTTGCTAAACGCCCCGAGGGTGATTCTGAAACTTCTGATAGTGAGACATATATTGCTGATCTCTTTGACGCACAGTCACAAACTTCACATCATACTTTCATTATGGCTGAGCACAAGGAACAACAAGCTCCTAGGAGTTTGCAAGAATATTTGCATCCAACATGCACTGCTACACCTTCATGCATCATGTTTCCACCTAATGCAGCACATGTTGACTTTAAACCTGGCATGATTCAGTTGCTTCCTACCTTTCATGGGTTGGAAAATGAAAATCCATATGTGTATATTAGGGAGTTTGAGGAAGTAGTAGCGACTTTCCATGGCCAACCAGGTGCATTAGATATGATCCAACTTAAGTTCTTTCCCTTCTCACTGAAGGATAGAGCAAAGAGTTGGTTATATTCCTTGAGGCCACACTCTATAAGATCTTGGGCTGAAATGACACCGATATTTTTCAACAAGTATTTCCCACAACACAAAACCAACGCACTTAAGAGACATATTTCGACCTTCACACAGAAGGATAGTGAAAGTTTGTATTAGGCGTGGGAACGATTTAAAGACATGTTGAATTTATGTCCCCATCATGGATATGAAACTTGGCGTCTTGTTAGTTATTTCTATGATGGTTTAACTGTTAGAGAACGTCAATTTGTTGAGATGATGTGTAATGGTGAATTTTTGCAAAAAGATCCTGATGCAGCAATTGAATACTTGACTGAGCTTGCTGAGAAAGCTCATACATGGACTGGACCGAGTGCAACAGAAAGTACAAACAGGGCCAGACCACCACCGCAGCAACAAGGTGGAGGAATTTATCAGCTGCGGGAGGAGGATGCACTCAAGGCTAAAGTGGAGAGTCTAACAAGGGGGCTGGAGCTATTAAAGACCAAAGATATGATGGCAGCCCGGACCTCTCCATATAGCGAACCTACAAGGCCGCCTGGGTCGTGTGAGATATGTCAGGGCGAGGACCACCAGATTGACAGTTGCCCTACTTATGTTGAGATGAGAGGCATGTACGACGAGCATTGCAACGCTGTAGGAGGATTCAGGAGGCCGTACACCCCTTACTCGGAAATGTATAATCCAGGATGGCGAGAGCATCCAAACTTCAGCTGGAAGTCGAACACTCCACAAAGCAACGAGTAACATCAACCGCCACCTAATAAGCCTTTTTCTAACCCTCCTTATAATACATCTAGTTTTCCTAGGCCTACATTTAAGACAGTTTACAGGAACTGAAATCTATGATTGTGCAGGAATCTAAGGAAAGAAAGGAGGATGTTCAAGAGATCAAGAGCCAGATCACGAAGCTGATCAACTCTTTGAACGTGCATGAACGAGGGAAGTTCCCAGCTCAACCTCAACAAACGCAGGTATCTAGTGCTGAGCAAAATAATGTAAAAGAGATGAACGCCATAACTACAAGAAACGGGAAAACAACAAAAAGCCCTTCCAAAGAGGCCACCGAATCTCCTATTGCTATTGAAGAAGAGGACCGAATTGAGGAGGACCATGTAGAGACTGATAATCCAGATGGCCCTACACCATGTGACTTTAAGGTACGTGTCCCTTTCCCTCAGGCATTGAAATCCACTAAATTTACTATGGAGCCCAACAGCGAGATTTTGGAGCATCTTCAGCAGGTTAAGGTAAACCTTCCTCTTTTCATGTTATTAAGAAAATTCTTACATATGCTAAAGAGATTAAAGATTTATGCACTATGAAGAGACGACATCATGTAAAGAAAACTGCATTTTTAACAGAGCAGGTTAGTGCACTGCTTCAGCATAGGATTCCTCCTAAATATAAGGATCTTGGCTGTCAACTGTGTCTTGTTTCATTGGAGAGCATGAAGTAGGACAAGATTTATTAGATCTTGGTGCGAGTGTTAATTTGATGCCATATTCTGTTTACTTGCAACTTGGTTTAGGACAGATTAAGTTAACATCTGTGATTTTGCAATTGGCAGATAGATCCACGAAAACTCCACGAGGAGTAGTAGAGGATGTGCTTGTTCAAATAGATAAATTTTATTATCCTGTTGATTTCTTAGTCTTGGATACTCAGGCTGTAGTAACTGTTGATTCTAGAATTCCTATTATTTTAGGAAGACCGTTTCTTGCTACTGCTAATGCTATAATTAATTGCAGGAATGGCTTAATGAAGTTAACTTTTGGGAATATGACTTTAGAAATTAATGTTTTTAATGTTGCTAAGCAGCTTGATGAGGATGATGAATGCCAACAGACTTATCAGATTGATCTGCTCACTGAAGAGGAGTTTGCTACAACTGAAATTAATTTTCTTGAATTAGATTTGGATGAAAATGTTGATGTTGATGGTATGTGTAAAAATTTGGAACATTGTTCTTTTGCAGGTCCATGGAATCCAAAATTTGAAGAACTGCCAGAAAGAGGACAGCCACCAACACCATCATCAGTAGAGCCGCCCAAACTGGACCTGAAGCCGCTTCCTCAAGGTTTAAAGCACGCCTATCTTGATCCAGGTGATACATACCCAGTTATTATTTTTTCAGCATTAACAGCAGAGCAAGGTGAGCAATTACTTAGTATTTTAAATGAGCATAAATCAGCTATTGGATGGAGTATAGCAGATCTGAAAGGTATTAGTCCCTTGATATGTTCTCATATGATTAATCTTTAACAAGGGGCTGTACCTCGTAGGGATCCTCAGCGTAGATTGAACCCTACAATGAAAGAGGTAGTAAAAACTGAAGTGTTGAAACTATTAGATGCAGGGATCATTTACCCTATTGCTGATAGCAAATGGGTGAGTCCTACACAGGTTGTGCCTAAAAAATCTGGTGTCACTGTTGTTGAAAATGAAAGTGGCGACTTTGTCCCCACTAAATTGGTGACAGGATGGCGTATGTGTATAGATTATAGAAAATTGAATGCTGCCACCCGTAAGGATCATTTTCCATTGCCTTTTCTAGACCAGATTTTAGAGAGAGTAGCTGGATATCCTTTTTATTATTTTCTTGATGGTTATTCTGGATATTATCAGATTGAGATTGCTTTAGAGGATCAGGAAAAAACTACTTTTACATGTCCTTTTGATACTTATGCTTTCCGTAGAATGCCATTTGGATTATGTAATGCTCCTGCTACTTTTTAGCGTTGTATGATGAGTATGTTTGCTGATATGATCGAGGAATGTATGGAGGTATATATGGATGACTTGACTGTATTTGGTAATACTTTTGATGCATGCTTGCAAAACTTAAAGAGAGTCTTGGTCAGGTGTGAAGAGAAGCACCTTGTGCTCAATTGGGAAAAGTGTCACTTCATGGTGCCCTCAGGCATTGTGTTGGGCCATATTGTCTCTTCTAGAGGCATTGAGGTGGATCGATCAAAAATCAATCTCATTTCAAAGCTTCCTGTGCCAAAGACTGTTAAAGATGTTAGATCCTTTTTAGGGCATGCTGGTTTTTACAGGAGATTCATTCAGAATTTTTCTGCTATTGCTCGTCCTTTATGTACTCTTTTGATAAAGGATACCCCTTTTGAGTGGACTATTGCTTGTCAAGAGGTTTTTCAAGCCTTGATTGATAAATTGACTTCCGCACCTATTGTGCAACCACCCGATTGGAGCCTTCCTTTTGAATTGATGTGTGATGCAAGTGATTTTGTTGTAGGAACTATTTTAGGGAAGCGAAAAGATGGTAAACCTCATGTTATTCATTATGCTAGCCGAACCTTGAATAATGCATAGATGAATTATTCAACCACTGAGAAAGAACTATTGGCTATACTCTTTGCATTAGACAAGTTTCGCACATATTTGATTGGTTCTCCTATCACTATTTTCACTGATCATGCCGCACTCAAGTACCTTCTCACCAAGAAGGATGCTAAAGCGCGCCTAATTCATTGGATATTAATCTTACAGGAATTTGATATCTCCATCAAAGATAAAAAAGGCGTGGAGAACGTTGTCACTGATCACCTATCAAGATTGATGGTAGAAGTAGCGGAAAATGAGCCACCAATTATGGATGACTTCCCTGATGAGCAACTCTTTTCAGTTGCACGGCTGCCCTGGTATGCGCACATTGTTAATTACTTAGCGACAGGTGAGATCCCTTCCTTTTGGAGTGCGCAGAATAAGCGTAGATTTTTTTGTTGAGGTAAAGAAATTTTATTGGGATGATCCTTGTCTGTTTAAGTATTGTCCTGACCAGATTATGCGCCGTTGTGTCCCTGATTATGAAATAGAAAGCATTATTATATTCTGTCACTCTCATGCATGTGGAGGCCATTTTTCGATGAAAAAGACTGCTGCTAAAACTCTTCAATGTGGTTTGTACTGGCCTACTATGTTTCGTGATGTTAATATTTTCTGCAAATCCTGTGATAGATGCCTAACATTAGGAGCTTTATTTAGGAGGCATATGATGCCTTTGAACCCAATTCAAGCTGTAGAGATTTTTGATTGTTGGGGTATAGACTTTATGGGACCCTTTCCTTCTTCTTTTGGCTATTTATATATATTGTTGGTTGTGGAATACGTGTCTAAGTGGGTGGAGGCTATTGCATGTAGGAATAATGATCATTCCACTGTCATCAAGTTTCTTAAAGAGCATGTTTTGTCTAGATTTGGTACTCCTAGGGTTATTATTAGTGACCAAGGATCCCATTTTTGTAACCGCTCTTTTGAGGCTTTGATGCGCAGGTATGGAGTTACACATAAGATATCCACTACTTATCATCCACAGACTAATGGCCAAACTGAATTAGCCAATAGAGAGATAAAGCAAATCCTGGAGAAGACAGTGAGCCCCAACCGAAAGGACTGGTCCTTAAGGCTGTCAGATGCGTTGTGGGCCTATCACACTGCCTACAAGACTACCTTGGGGATGTCGCCATTCCGCTTAGTTTATGGAAAACCCTGCCATCTTCCAGTTGAGTTAGAACATAAGGCATATTAGGCTATTAAGTCACTAAATTTTACTTTGGATACTGCAGGTCAGGAACGGACACTCCAGCTGTCTGAGTTGGAGGAACTCAGGAATGATGCTTATGAGAGTTCCCCGATCTTCAAGACAAAGACAAAGGCCTACCATGACAAGAAGATCCTGCGAAAGACGTTTAAAGTCGGACAACAAGCTTATCTATATGACGCACGACTGCATCTTCATCCTGGGAAGCTGAGATCACGTTGGACATGCCCCTTCACCGTTAGTAGAATATTTGAGAATGGGGATGTGGAAGTTGAAGACCCAAAGGATGGGAGGTTGTTTACGGTTAGTGGATAGCGTTTGAAACAGATTCCAAAGAAAGCGGACCCTGAGA
This sequence comes from Narthecium ossifragum, assembly GCA_963920575.1. Taxonomy (NCBI): domain Eukaryota; kingdom Viridiplantae; phylum Streptophyta; class Magnoliopsida; order Dioscoreales; family Nartheciaceae; genus Narthecium; species Narthecium ossifragum. The sequence continues at coordinate 19,529,356 of OY986971.1, read as the reverse complement.
AGCACACCGTTTCTCTCGTAGACCCTGTCTACGAGGGATGATCTTTCTCCTATCTATCATTTCCCTTTTTGATTAGGTTAGGTTTTTTTAGTTTGTTTGCTTTCATTCTCATTTGCTTTTGTTTGCTATGTTATGCTTTTAGGATGCTTGAACTTCCGTCTTCCTTGCTTGTGAAATTCGGCTACAATGGAGAGCCCTGTGCAAGATTTCAGATATTCTATCAGGTGGCCTCGCTCTTATTTCGATTTCCTATTTTTATTTCTGCTATATATGAAAATTCAGCCAACACCCTTCTGCTTATCTACATGTTTAGCTCACATTGAGGACAATGTGAATTTCAGGTTGGGGAGTGTAGGCATGCATAACCTCATGCATGCTACCTTATTGAGTTTAATAGTGTTGAATTGATTATGTTACTAGAAATTGTACATGAGCTGAAATTTTTATGCTTATTATGCATGTTGCTTTCATATGTATTGACCAATACATTGATTGCATGCGTGATAACCTGAAAGTATAACATCATGTGATCCACACACGAACACTTTATGTGCAGTGATAATTATACTCACTAGAGGAATGAGCATACTATTGTCAATCGAGACCATGATTTCAACATTAGCTAGTGTTGAGTATTACATGCAAAAAAAAAGAGAAAAAGTTCTGGAGCTTGATCAAGTTGTGCCTAAACAACTATTAAGTGATCTACTGAGTAACCGGGTGTTCTTGCCTCAGGAAGCAGGGAGCTCGCGTAAAAAGGTAGAGCCACTTATAGCTATAAAAAAAAACTATTAAGTGTTTTGCTAAGTAACCGGGTCTCTGCGCCTCATGAAGCGGAGAGTGCTCAAGTAAAAAGGCAAAGTGTCTGATAGTTGAAAAGAAAAAGAAAAAGAAAGAGCATGCTGTACTTAAAGTGCGAGAGTTGGATGATTGGTCATGAAGATAGTAGTGTGTTTGAACTAATGGTGAGTAGAAGTTGCTTCTATACGTAACATTTATTTTTCACGTCACATGTGTTCTTCTGGATGGTAATTAGCATGTTTGATGTGTAGAAGTTGATTTCACGTGTTGGTAGTATGTGTATGAGTATAAGAAGTTTTCATGCTTTGTACTGTATGAACCACTATTGACTTGATAAAGTAGAATTTTTATCATGCATGTCTAGATCCTTGAACCGTTAGTGTGCTTAATTATATTCTATGCGCTTTGAATTGCTAGAGACTAGCAATAAGCTGGTTGGGGGGTCTGATGAGTGCATGAAAGTGCACTCTGAACAGTCTTATAACCATCTCAATTGCTAGATTATTATCCTTAAGCAACATCTTTATTACTATTTTTATATCTATATGTTGCTTCACATAGTTGTTTGAAAAATGCAGGAAATCGGAGCTAAAAGAAGCTGAAAAGAGTATATGGATCAACTTCAAAAATTAAACAGTACCTGCTCATGTAAAACCAGATGATGAGCCATATGTTAGCCCAGATATTGTTTTGATGATGTCAAGAAATGTTTGATGATAAAATAATGATTTAAATATTATTATCCCTTAATTTGGAAAGCATTAAAATCATCTTTATTGAGTTTTGTACTGACGGTCGATGCGACGGACGATGCATGGATCGACCGTGGAATATGGCGGTTGATGGAAGGATCGACCGCGGAAGCTGAACATGGGAAAATAGGCGACGGTCGATGTGACGGTCGATGGACCGATCGACCGTGGCCTATGTGGCTTGGTTCAAAGGGAGCGATGGTCGATCGGTGTATCGATCATGGGAAGCTGTTTTCCAGACAGAGCCTGACGGACGATGTCACGGTCGATGCGACGGTCGACCGTGAGGCGTGACGGTCGATTGGTGGATCGACCGTGGCTCAAGGAAAGGCTGACGGACGATGTCACGGACGATGCGACGGTCGACCGTGAGCCCAGAAAAGAGCCGTTAAAGAGCCGTTGCAGGAGAAAGAAATAGCCGTTGGGAGGCTATTTGGAGGGGTTGGAGGCTCAGCTATAAAGGAGAAAGTCCAGCAAACTTGCCAAGTACTTAGGGGGAGCTAAGGGATTATTGTGATAATATTCTAGCAAGTTTTATTCTCTTTGTTTGTGAGCTAAACCTTTGTAAAACTACTTCAACTGTGAAGTAGACTTTGAGAGAGAGATCCAATAGTGAGATTGGAGAGATTGTAATGTTACCAAGCACCCGTAAGCTTGGTGGATAGGTTGCCAAGCACCCGTAAGCTTGGTGGATAACTTGTAAGAGGTCTTGCAAGTAGTGGAACCCCAAGGAGGACCTTGGGAGAAGTGGACGTAGGCATGGTTGGCCGAACCACTATAAAAATTCTGGTGCAATCTCTCTAACTCTCCTCTATCCTTCTATTTAATTGCTTAATTATTTATTCATATCATTTACAAGCATACAAGTTTATTAGACTCCTCCTATCTATTTTTTTCTTTATCGATCATTGTTTAATGCCTAAGATTACTCCCCCCTCTTAGAGCTTCAATTGGTATCAGAGCTAGGTCTCTATTTTTGTGGTGTAACAACCCATAGAGGATCCTAGATCCATATGGAAAACATAGAGGGACAATCCACAAATAAGCCACCATACTTCAATGGTTCAAACTATATATATTGGAAGAATAGAATGGAAATATTTATAATATCCATGGATTATGAAGCATGGATGGTTATTGAGGACGGCCCAACTATTCCTACCAAAATTGTTGAAGGAAAGGAAGTGCCTAAGGCTAAGAGTGAGCTCACCCGTACTGATTTGAAAAATCTGCAAGTTAATGCCAAAGCCAAAAATTTCTTATTTTGTGCCCTTAGCCCTAATGAATTTAATAGAATTTCAGCTTATAAATCGGCTAAGGAAATATGGGAGAAGCTTGAGATAACTCATGAAGGAACTAGCCGAGTAAAGGAGTCTAAGATTAGCATGCTTGTTAATGACTATGAGTTATTTTCTATGAAGGATGATGAAAATATAAATGACATGTTTACTCGCTTTACCAATATTATAAATGTTCTTGATTCTCTTGGTAAAAGCTATACTAATGATGAGAAAGTGAGAAAGGTTCTTAGGTGTCTACCTAAGTCATGGGATCCCAAGGTGACGGCAATCGAAGAGGCTAAAGATTTAACCAAGTTGTCCCTTGATGAGTTAATGGGTTCTCTCATGACATATGAGATGAACATGGAGAGGAGCAATGATGGAGAAAAGAAGAAAAAGAAAACCATTGCTTTCAAGTCAACATACAAGGATTCATCCGACTCAAGCGATGAAGATGATGATGAGGAGATGCAAAAGATCACAAGGAGAATCCAACGAATCATCAAGAATCAAGGAAAGAAAAATTCCAAAGGTGAAAAAGGAAACTCCTCTTCTTACTTAAATAAAATTACTTGTTATGAGTGTAGGAAGCCCGGACATTACATGCCGGATTGTCCAAAGCTCAAGAAATCTTCAAAGAAGAAGAAGAAAGCCAACGAAGAAAGTGACTCGAACTCCACCTCCGAAGAAGAAAAAAAAGAAACAGCACATCTTTGTCTAACTGCCTTCGGAATAGACGAAAAAGAAATTGACAAATGGAGGCACAAGGTATTTAAAGGAGGATAACAATTTGGTTAAAAAGGTAATGGAGGTATGTCTTAATTTTCGATATATGTCTCCTCCATTACATCTTCTTATTCCAATTTTTTTTAATTTGATGTTTAAAATTGGTTTAAGAAAGTCTTTTGTGTGAAAATTTGATTACTTTTTACAGATGATCATTTTGATTGAAAATCTTCATTTGGTATATTGTTTTGAGATGATTTTAAAACTTTCTATGTGTTTCTCTTAAGAAATGTTTGTTGTTTTAATTTGATTCTTCTTACCCCCCTCTACCAAATCTTTTTGATAATATCAAAGAGGGAGAAATATTGTGATATCAGTTTTTGAAATCTCTTAAAATCTTATATTCTACATACTTGAAACCTTTTGATGTTTAAAGGATTTACTGGAGATTTCATGAGAATATAATTCATGCTCAAATATCATGTCTCATTTTTCTATACAAAGAGGTACATTGGTCATATTTTGCACTTTCATATCTTTTTACCTATAATCAGGCATGATGTATCTTTTTAGTGATATATGACTTGCTGCCTCAGAGAAATTCACTTTAGAACATTTTTTTTTTTTGGTATATGGATGCATGAATTAAGAGGGAGCTTTCAAGGTTTTATCATCACAATTTAAAAGGTTGCCATCATCAAAAAGAGGGAGATTGTTAGCCTAGATATTGTTTTGATGATGTCAAGAAATGTTTGATGATAAAATAATGATTTAAATATTATTATCCCTTAATTTGGAAAGCATTAAAATCATTTTTATTGAGTTTTGTACTGACGGTCGATGCGACGGACGATGCATGTATCGACCGTGGAATATGGCGGTTGATGGAAGGATCGACTGCGGAAGCTGAACATGGGAAAATTGGCGACGGTCGATGTGACGGTCGATGGACCGATCGACCGTGGCCTATGCGGCTTGGCTCAAAGGGAGCGACGGTCGATCGGTGTATCGACCGTGGGAAGCTGTTTTCCAGACAGAGCCTGATGGACGATGTCACGGTCGATGCGACGGTCGACTGTGAGGCGTGACGGTCGATTTGTGGATCGACTGTGGCTCAAGCAAAGGCTGACGGACGATGTCACGGACGATGCGACGGTCGATCGTGAGCTCAGAAAAGAGCCGTTAAAGAGCCGTTGCAGGAGAAAGAAATAGCCGTTGGGAGGCTATTTGGAGGGGTTGGAGGCTCAGCTATAAAGGAGAAAGTCCAGCAAACTTGCCAAGTACTTAGGTGGAGCTAAGGGATTATTGTGATAATATTCTAGCAAGTTTTATTCTCTTTGTTTGTGAGCTAAACTTTTGTAAAACTACTTCAAGTGTGAAGTAGACTTTGAGAGAGAGATCCAATAGTGAGATTGGAGAGATTGTAAGGTTACCAAGCACCCGTAAGCTTGGTGGATAGGTTGCCAAGCACCCGTAAGCTTGGTGGACAACTTGTAAGAGGTCTTGCAAGTAGTGGAACCCCAAGGAGGACCTTGGGAGAAGTGGACGTAGGCATGGTTGGCCGAACCACTATAAAAATTCTGGTGCAATCTCTCTAACTCTCCTCTATCCTTCTATTTAATTGCTTAATTATCTATTCATCTCATTAACAAGCATACAAGTTTATTAGACTCCTCCTATCTAAGTTTTTCTTTATTGATCATTGTTTAAAGCCTAAGATTACTCCCCCCTCTTAGAGCTTCACCATATATGGTTGGAAAGTTCTTGAAGTCTAGATTTTGGAGAATTTTACGGTTCGTGATTCTGAGTTTCCTAGGGGAAGTTACGGCAATTTTAGTACCGATGGCACAGTCTGAATGGCAGAACAGAAAATACGCTGGAAGTCCGATCGATCCGACACCCAGAGTCCGATCAATCGGACTACGCAGAAACGTGACAGAACATATATTTTTCAGCCATACGGGGTCCGATCGATCCGACACCCATAGTCCGATCGATCGGACTCGGGAATAGCCAAAAACGGAAGATTTTTACGCAACGGATCGATCCGACACCTAAAGTCCGATCGATCCGACTTTCCCAGTGAAGAAAATCAACGGTTTAGATCTAATCCGTGGATGGAGAGACTTTGGGGTTATAAATAGGAAACTTAGGGCTAATCAAAGGGACTTCTTGGACGTTTTTTGAGGCTCTTTTCTGGACTTTTTCAAGAGGAAGAAGATAAAGGAATCTCCATCCATGGCCGACTAATCCGCGGGCAGGGTGGACGGATGATCTATCGAGGACTAGGGCTTCTTCTCCAACAATGGTTCATAGTTTTTAATCTTCATTGTTAAACTCTTTTCTATGTATTGGATCTTCAAATATTATTTTCAAATTATAGATTTCTATGTGGATGATTAATATTATGAATCCAGTCATGCTTCTTTCATGATCTTATAATCCCATATTCTTCTCTTTTGATTCTCCTACCGAGTCTTGCGAGACTTTTGCTATGCATTGCCTGTAATGACAGCTGGTATTGTATATTCTTAGGGATCTGGTAAGACAAGGTTGGGGCTCTATCCTGTGAAATCTTTGCTATGCATTGCCGATTGTGAGAGTTGGTATTGTGTATTCTTAGAGATCCGGTTAGATAGAGTTAGGGTTTTGTCCCGATGAACTTTTGCTGCGCGTTGCCTGTAGTGACAGCCGATATCGTGTATTCTTAGGTTTGGTTGAATGAATTTAGAACTATAAAAAGGAAGAATCAATCGTAGGAAGAGACATTTATATATTTTGTTGGGTTTATAGTTCCATATCTTCCGGTTAAGGTGATTGGGATGTGAATCCCTTAACTGAGTATTATATAAACCAATGAGAAGAGGAGAACCTAAATCCGAGTGAAGTGATTCCTGAAGCCTAGCCTTATCAAAATCCTAATATCTCTAGTTAACCTTACATTCTCATTAAATCCTTTGATCTAATTTAATTAATTCTCAAGTTTTCGTTTGTCTTCAATTCATTGTTATTTGAGTTCTGGATCTTTCCTGCTTGTCTCTCTGTGGGATTCGACCTCTCTTATGTTGTACTGCACCACGACCGCTGTGCATGACACATTTGAGCGACATCTGTACCGGTATACTAACGTATTATTCGGTACCATTTTACTGGTATATATCGCTATAGTTTTGGTGGATACGTACCGGTATACATAGCATACTAATCGGTACTATGTTACCGGTACATAAAGCCAAAGTATCGGTGGATAAATACCGATACGTTGACGTTTTCTATCGGTCTGAGACTACCGATCAAAACGCGATCCGGGAAGGACAAAGAAAAAACAAGAGAAGAGGAAATGTACTTTTTTTGAGGGCCTTTCCTCGTCTCCTTCGCTCCAGCATTCGTCTTTTCCATCCATTTCGACCTAACACACCTTGAATTGACAATTTATAATGGGGAGGGCTTGTGTGAGTTGAAATCCTAAGGTTGGAGGAGATGGTTTGGAGTGTAATGTGAATGTGTTGGGAGGATAAGAAAGAAGATAGAATATGATGAGGGTAGGGAAAAACTATCTAGGATGGAGGGGGAGTGAGTAAGTTGAAGACCTAGGGCTTGGAGGGAGGAGATGGTTAGGGATTGGAGGAGGTGGGTTGAGGAGGTGAAAATGATGGTTAGAGGTAGGAGAAGATGTGGTGTTGTGGTGTATTGAGAAATAATTGTTATGGTAGATTAGGTTTTGTGGTGTATTGTGTTTTAGAAGGTTATTTTGGACATTTAATCAATGGGTGTTTTGGATATGAAAATTGATGTGGTGTGTTGAGTCGAAATGGTGGTGCGGATAACCGCACCCTCAAACCTATGACCAACAATCTTGCAAATTGAACAAACCTCAACCGGCTTTGCTTATGTGGACATCATCGCGTCCATCTTCTTGTTGAGGGCTACGATTTGCCCTGCCAAATCGTCGTTCTGGTTCAGCTTATAGATGCCTCTCGCCTTATTCCTTGTGTCCCTCTGCTGCGAGTTGGATCCTAACATCTCATAAATCTCATATGCCTCTGGAGGTGTCCTTTTAAACATCGCTCCACCTGCAGCATTATCTGCCATAGTCTGACAAGAAAGATTTTGTCCTTCATAAAAATATTGCATCTGATTTTCTAAAGAATAATTATGATGAGGACATTGCATCAAAAGCATCTTAAATCTATCCCATGCTTCATGAAATGGTTCTCCATCAGATTGCTGAAAATTTGGAATTTGCCTTCTCAAGTTAGTAGTCATGGAATGACAATAGAATTTACTAACAAACTTCTTATAAATTGCATCCCAAGTAGTAAGTGATCCAGGAGGCAACGACATCAACCATCTCTTTGCTTTATCTTTCAGAGTATAAGGAAAACATCACATCCTCAGTTGATCTTCAGTAATGCCACCAAGAGGAAAAGTCTGAATAGTAGTATAATAATCTTTCACAAATGTTAGTGCATCTTAAGAAGGTAAACCATGAAATTCAGGAAGCATAGTAAAATGTAGATTTTTAAGTTCATAATTCCTAACCTCTGCAGGTAACACAATGCACGAAGGTGAGGTAGAAATAGTAGGCCTCGCGTACTCCTCCAAATGACGTAAATTGTTATTAAGCTCCATCTTATCTTGTTCCTCCTCTGGAACTCCTAGATCTGATGTGGACAGACTGTCTTTGTTAGATCTCTTCTTCTTCCAACCAATTTGATCTACTTTATCGTTCAAGGGCAACAACTTTTCTTTCCATGATCGGCAACCTTGCATTCACTACTAATAATCTTTAATCAAATCCCCGGCAACGGCGCCAAAAACTTGATGAATAAATTTTATATCTCGCAAGTATACGAATCGGTGTGATCAGTATAGCAGCAAGACGAGTATCGTATCCACAGAGATTTGTAGAGATTATTAGAGTAAAATGCTAAAGAACAGAAAAGAAAGAAAATAAGGAAGGGAAAATAAGAAATATAAAGTCTTGAAAATAGATGATCTAATAACGAAATAAGAAAACTATGAAAATATGATGGATGAATACTAAGGTTCCGATTTCACCATAACATCCTCATTCTATGCATTAAATCAATCAACATCTCAGTTTAATTCCAAGGGTTCGTTCTTCCGGTATGATGATCCGCTCGGCCGCGATCTTCACCGACTACCCTCAATTAACTCTAGCTAATGAACCCATAACTAAGTGTTAACCAAGAATCCATTAAGCTCTGAAGAACAATCATGAACCATGAATAGTCTTAGCTTGAACCCGGCTTTTACATAAACTCATTCATTCATAGATCCTGCAAGATTAGGGAATGAATCCTCGCCCAATCTCACATAAAACAATCTATAATACTTCGATTGGCCAGATAAAGGTATTTAAGATCTCAGTTACAATAATGAATCAAACAAGAAATATAAACTGATTAAATAAATATGATCCAATAACATAGAATGATTCTGTTAGGCTACATCGGTACCAGAGAGAAGAAACTAGCCACTCATGTTCATCATGAGGGCAACAAAATTACTGAAGAAATAAAGAAGAAATAAGAAAAGAAAACCAAGCCTGGAACCAGTCTCCTCTCCTCCAAACGCTGTCAAGAAAACCTCCAAAAGAACCCCTTTGATAAACCTAAGTATCCGATTTATAGGCCTCAACTCGGGTTAGATCTAGGTCTATTATACGCTCGCTGCTGATCTGGCGGTCGACCGTGAGATCTGACGGTCGACCGTCAACTGTACATATTAATTTGGAAGAGCGACGGTTGATCATCGCATCGACCCTGAGAAGTGTTTTGCTTGACAGAGGCTGACGGTCGATGCCACGGTCGATGCGACTGTCGACCGTGGGAATTTTTAGCTCGACGGTCGATCTCGCGGCTGATATGACGGTCGTCCATGGGAATTTTTGAGCGCGACGGTTGACCGTCACTATTCATTCAGCACTGCGCACTGGTATAAAAAACACTATAACTTCCTCTATAAAACTCCAAATCACGAACCGTAAAATTCTCCCGAAACTAGACTTCAAGATCTTTTCAATCATATATGGCACATCATATGGTTCTTCATGAGCAGGTACAGTTTAATCATCCAAGTTGATCCATGTAATCTTTTCAGCTTCTTTGCTCCTTTTTCCCTCATTTTCCAAACAACTATGTGAAGCAACATATAGATATAAAAATAGTACTAAAGATGTTGATTAAGGATAATAATCTAGCAATTAAGATGGTTATAAGACTGTTCAGAGTGCACTTTCATGCACTCATCAACGTTCAGCTTTCAGTTTCAGCTTCCACCTTCAGCTTCAGTTTCAGCTTTCAACTTCCGTAGCTTCTCGTAGCTTGTGGTTTCCTTGTGCCTCTGGGTTTTCCATTGTGACTCCTCCTCGTGCGGCCATGTTGGCTTGGGACTCGAGTCGGGTGTGGCTTTGGAAGTAGCCACCGACTGGAACAAGAGCTCGGGTCGGTAACTCTTGTCAGGGCGTTTGCTAGAGGTCCGTTGTCACACTCCGACCCAGAAAACCCATCCGAGCCGAGGCGTGAGGGGAAACCTATACTATTCATCATCAAGTGACGCGATACAAAGCAGAATTAAGGAAAAACTCAAACAAAAATTATATTCCAGAGGTGAAACAGAAATTCAATTCATATATTCATCATGTTATACTGATACAAGATTTGATACAAAATTCTCAAAGGAAAGAATATTATACATTAATCTCAAAAGTCCTCGAAATGTACATAATTTACAAAATCTACCAAAAGTACAACAGTCGTCCTCCAGCAACCTCAAACACCTCTGGACGTAGTCGCGCCACCAAAAGCTGATCCCGCCGGCTCTACTGTAGAAGAACTGGCGCCTGCACCTACAAACGCAGCCCGGGTAGGAGTGAGTGATAATCTCAGTAGAGTTCTACTCTACGGCACACTGAAGGGAGAAAAACAACAACAGTGTTGTCTCCCAGCTCAAGTCTAACGGATGTCACGGGTCCCATAACCCATCGATGTCCCAAGGGCTCCTGTCATGAACCTCTCTCTTGAACATGTTACCAAGATCACCCTAAGCACTAACAGGGGAACAGTACCATGCAGGATCACCCTCACCCAGCAGGGATACCACTGCCTGGGGACCACGTCGGGAACACATCGATTGCATCCTTAGCACTTGGCCTTGGAAGACAACGCGACCTCTAAACCTCAAACAAAGATCAGAGTCAACCAGCGTGCATCCTCAATAACATGAGATTCAGATCAACAATCACACCCTAATCCTGACTACCCAGCCGCGGTCCTAAGGCTAGATCCGAGCTACCCGAGAGCCTCGGATCGGCGACCCAAACCATCGCCCTCCTAACCTCAGATGCCTCTAATGCAATCAAGATGCATGCAATGCTCAGGCACAAATAACAAGATATAAGCATGCAACAAGATGTCATTAATCATACAGGGCTAGGCATAGCTTACAGCTAGCCAAAGGGTAAGCATAGCAAAAGCCTCACATATGAATAATCTATGCTAACCAAACAAACATCTAAGCAAAGCTATGAAACACAGATATACAATAGTCTTCAGTGCTCACTCGCACCTGACAGACTAAGGTTCCACAGTTACCCCGCAGGTAACTGCCCACATTTATACAATAGCCCTCGGCACACGCCGGCATCAGGCTAAGGTTCCATAATTTCTCATTAGCTAGCACTCACAGCTAGCTAATGACTAAGCACACCATTAAGCAATTAACTACATCCAAACATATATTTAAAAGCAAGCCACAACCTCAATTTATTCAAAGGAAGACAACATTCGATTTAATCCTTAATCTAAATGAAAATCCCTTGAAAACCTCATGAAATCCACCTACATACTTCCCAACATGTTTAGATGTTAATCATCAATCAAATCCATCCAAGAAAAGCCAGAAAATCAAGTCCAAGGGGTCACGGACGATGTCACGGTCGATCCGGGAATCGACCGTGAGACCACGGACGATGTCACGGTCGATGCCACGGTCGACCGTGAGGCCAAAACGAGGAAAACCACATGGGTGATCCATCGACCGTGGGGAGCCCAAAACGAGACAGAGCCTCACGGACGATGCGACGGTCGATCCAACGGTCGACCGTGAGGCGGGATGAAAAAGGGAGGAAGCCCACGGTCGATCGGTCCATCGACCGTGGGAAGTCAAAATCCCGACAGAGCCCGACGGTCGATGCGACGGTCGATCCGACGGTCGACCGTCAGGCCCAGAGAGAGTAAAACGATACTTGACGGTCGATGCACCGCTCGACCGTCGAGCCCCGAAGGAGCGTATCAACGCTAGACGATCGATGCACCGATCGACCGTCGAGCCTCAGGCACAATTCCTCAGAACAGTGCCGGAAATCCAATTTCTTGGATTTCAAGGATCAAATCAAGTTGGAATTAGATGAGATTTTGCAAGCAAGTGTATTTAGCAATGGGGAAGGTAATGGAATGGAGAAATCCAGTTTTTGACGGTTAAATCTCCTATCTAGGTCCAAATGGATAAAAACCGATAAAACGGCGATAATACGGAAACCAACCGTTAGAATACCGAAATCGCAACGTAGGAATACAGGAATGGAGTTACACTACACATACAAAGAGCTACAAAGCATTCTAACATGTATTCCTACAGCGAAAGTACATAAAACCTATCCTAGGAGAACTCGATCCAAGGATCGAGGTAGAAACACCTACTTGAAGAGATAGGGCAGTTCCTCCATGCATCCCCCAACTCCGATCGCCGAAAGCCGCTCCTCGAAATCCATCCTCCGATGCCCTAGCACCCAGCCGCAGGAGAGAGAGAAGAAAGAGAACAGCAGGGGAGAAGGAAGAAAAAGAAAGAGAGAGAGAAAGGGAAAGGGGTTTAAATAGAAAGCTGAAATCCATCACAACCGTCCGATTCGATCTCTCCCGATCGAGCTCCGATCATTCGATCGGAAGCACTCTAAAGGTTCTAATCAAACACATACATCAATCAAAGGCCATGTGTGCAACGCAGGTGTGAAACTGACCACCAGGGAGCATATTTACCAAAATGCCACTGGGGTCAAAAGCAGCGATGCGATCAACCGATCGCATCCCAAGGCCAACCGGGCCAAACCACAAACCCAGACCCTCGACCTATCGCGGTCAGACCAGGTTGGAGGTACGGGTCCTCACATCCGTCGCCCACATGTGGTGCACGTTGGGTATGACGGCTCCCTCGGCTGCGCTGGTTGGTTGCACTCCAAGTTGTGCTGGTTGTTTGGCCGTGGGAAGGTGTCGTGGGTACACCTGACGGCGTTGTTTTGCTCTCGTTGAAGATTGCGGGTGGCGATCCTTCCGGTTGTCAAGAGTTGTGGGTTTGTTCACCAGCTTCTGGTGAAGCCTTCCCTTTGCTTTCGGGGGTGCTCGGCAGAGCAGACTTCCCCTCGTATTAGTGATTGGTTGTGCAGCTGTCTTTTCTGAGGAGCTTCCTTATTTATCGCCTTTGCGGCAGAGCAGACTATGGACCAAGTTCCGAGAACCGTATCTCATATGACTTCCTTTGATAATTCAGAGCATGTTAGCACTTCAGCCATAGTCATGAAGACGTGGAGCGACCATAACGTGGAGCGACAACAACATAGAGTTTATAGACATCCTTGCTTCGAAGGATACCAAGCACGTGGAGGAGAGATGGATGGCGTCAGTAGGCAGTTAATTGTGCACATGAGATCGAGTAGCAGTTCAAAAATTGCGTGAGGGCATCATGCGTGAGACCCATTCCCTGTTGTTGTTCATAAAGGAGGCACAGAGATATATCATGGACTTCATCATCAGCTGGCACCAAATGCAGAGGTCAGACGCATAGTTTGTTCCTTGTAACCTCACCTGTCGGGAGGTGGAGGCGGAATGTCGACAGATAGCAGACTTCTTACGGCCCTTTCCAGTGTCAGAGTGGAGATCATGGCATGACGGATTTCATCACCGAGATATCGAGGATACCGATAGGATTTCATGCGGTTTGGGTCATCGTTGCCCGACTGATCAAATCAGTACATATATTGCCTATGAGGAGTACATATACTGCAGAGCAGTTTAGCATGTCGCATGTCAGAGAGGTGAACAGGCTGCGTGATATTTCAGCTTTCGTCATGTCAGGTCGTGATTCCAGATTCACAGGAAGGCTCTTGTACAGTTTTCAAAAGCCCATGATCACCTTGTTGACTTTCAGCACAGTATCTCACCTACGGACAGAGAGATGGTCAGAGAGGACGACTCAGATCTCAGATGAAGCATGTATTGTTGATACAGATATCAGCTGACAAGATCACATTCCATGGTGGAGTTCACTTGTTACATCAGTTAACAGTTCAGCATTGGCATCACACCGTTTGAGGCATAGTACGGCATCCCATGTTTGTTTCCGGCTTATTGGCCATAGCTGGCAGAGGCTTCATCCACCGACTCAGACATCATCACCCAATCTTCAAAAGATCAGCATAGATCAGGTCAGAGTTGACAGAAGATTTGCACATATCATATGTGACCGCCGTTTGAGTTCGCAATTGACGACAGAGTGTTCTTGAGGATGGCCCATGCAGAGATCCAAATAGATTGGTCAATGAAGAATCAATGCTGAGATGTTTTGCCCTTTTGAGATTTCAGTCCACGTTGGCGAGACTGCTTGCAGATCAACCTCATTCCACACCTACCAGTTGCGCTTCCTACCGTCATGTGTCCGAACTGAGAAGACCCCGTTCAGATTCATTGTGCTTTATTAGTTTGAGCAATATAGAGTTCGAACCAGATAGATCTCATACAGAATAGTCAGATCGGATGTTCGACAGGAGGTATCGTATCCCGAGAGATTCCTACCCCGAGGTGTGTCCTCTATTTTGTGTGGGCGTAGGTGCCCTTTGTTGTGCGGTTGTTCAGGTTGTGAGCTTGCTAACCTTTCTTGTCTTCTGTAGGTGTGTTTGTTTTTGCTTTGGTGTTTCCGACCCTACCCTTATCAAATTTCGAGGATGAAATTCCTTTAAAGGTGATAGGTGACGAAATTCCTTTAAAGGTGATAGGTTGTGAGCACCCGTACCTCCAACCCGGTCCAATCGCGTCGGTCGAGGGTATTGTTCGGTTGGTTTGGCTCGGTTGTCCTTGCTTCGTGATCTCCTTTGATCGTTGCAACTCTAGTGTAATTTGGTAAATTACCCTTGGCGGAGTTGGTTTCACACACGCGTTCAACACACACGGCCTTGTGATGATCTATGTGCTTGATTACACCATTAGGAGTACTTTAGATCAGAGGATCTGAGTCAGATCGTAAAGATCTGGACTTGGACAGCTGAGATTAGCTTAAGCCGATCAGATGGCCGGGATCTGATCTTAAGCCCATCATATACAAACCCTTTTCTCCCGTTAGGGCAATGTTGCAAGATAGAGAAGAGAGAGAGAAGAGAGGAGAGCGGCGACCCGATCGGAGGAGAGAGTGTGTCCCGCGACCAGAGAGGAGCTTGGTGCCGACGGCGGCGACCGCGGCTGGAAAGGAGCTTGGCGGCGACAATGGCGACCACGGCTGGAGAGGAGTTTGGTGACGGCAACGACGACCGCGGCCGGAGACGAGAGAGGAAAGGTAGGGAACTCTACCCTAATCTTGGATTAGGCCCTAGGAATCGGTTCTAATGCTTGTAGCTTGGATTTGGTTGTTGATTGGTGGATCTCGTGGCTCCGATGATTAATGAATGCTCTGTTTTCCTTCTTCTCTCCTTGCTGCCATGGATCCCGATGCTAGGCCATGCTTTGTTCTCCCCTGTTTTGGATTCCGATGAATGCCATGCTTTGCCTTCACAGTTAACGTATACCTCTGATGGCTTGTTGAATTGAGATGCTATTTCCTCTCTATTTGGATTTTTGGATGAGCTTTGCTTTCCATTTTCTGGGTTTTGATGGATTTCGATGCCGTAGCTTGGGATGTTTGCATTGGCTCTGTTTCCGTGGCTTGTTGGTGTTCGTGGCTGGTGGTCTTATCTTCCCTTTTACTGCCATTGTTTGGGTTTATATGTAATGGTG
Organism: Narthecium ossifragum; assembly: GCA_963920575.1. Taxonomy (NCBI): domain Eukaryota; kingdom Viridiplantae; phylum Streptophyta; class Magnoliopsida; order Dioscoreales; family Nartheciaceae; genus Narthecium; species Narthecium ossifragum. Next base: position 19,513,735 of record OY986971.1, on the reverse strand, counting down.
AACCTCTGATGAGATCTCTTCTCCTCCTCTGGTTTTCGACGAATCCTCGATAAGTTTTCTTCTCTTCTTTAGTTTTGGGTTGACCGAAGGGTTTCCTCCGCTGTTTCCTTGGGTTTGATAGGAGCCTCTGTTTTCCTCCCCTATTCTTCCTCTTCTCTTTGCTGCCATTACTCGTATCCATGGATTAGTGGTGGATTTTGATGAGTGTTGCTTCCCCTGCTTCCGGTTTGATGAGTCTTTTCCCTCTCCCTCTGTTGTTTCCATCGAGATGCATGCTACCATAGTTTCCTTGCTTCTCTGTTGTTTTCATGACTTCTGATGCCATACTTTGTCTGGTTTGTGATGCATTGCTTAGTTCCTTTTTGCTGGATGGGTTGTATCGATGCTAAACTATTGGGTTGCCAGATTTTGTTGAACTACTCCTTGCTGCAATGGATTTCTATGCTATGCCATACTATGTTTCTCTGCTGCCATGATGTGCTATACCATGCTCTGTTCTCCCCTTACTGCTGAGGATTACTTGTGGGGTTTGTGACTGACTAGTTGCTCCGAGTGTTTGGTTTTTTTTCTGATTCTCTCTCCCGATGGCATTGAAATTGTGATTTCCTTATTCCTGGCTTCTGACTTCTTGCATCTTGTTGAATTTACTTGAAGTATGGTGTTTGATTTCAATTACGGATTGTAGCTGAGTTTTGTTCTTCTCTTTCGATTCTCTCGGTCCTTCTTCCTAGTTTCCTAGCCTAATTCGTCTTATACTGTGTTATGTAGATGTTTGTTAAAATGCTAGGCTATTGTTGATCATGACTATAATTCCCTACGATCAGGGTATATGTATGCCAATCATGGTAGTTGCATAATATCGTAGCATGTTTCCTTCTGTGTTCAATTCCTTTGAACTAAAGTTAACTCTGCAATCGTATGATCTCTTGTTAATTGTCTAATTATATGCACCTATATTATGCTTATGCCTAAGGCTGGCGGTGTGCCCGTTTCTATTTTATTGGTGGTTTAACCAAGGGAGTGATGCCCCTTGGGAATGTTTAGATTTGAGTGGGCCGAAGGTGTGTCATGTGTGTTGAATGTGCTTGGTTTGGATACATGAATGTCATGGGTGCCTTATGCTAGTTCTTTAATGCTAAATCTACTCTATATACCATGTTGGACAATTGATTGATGATTTGGCATGTAGAGACACATAGGCCTAGTTGCTTCAATAGGCTCATGCATATTGTATGCACTAGAAGCATTAAGGTTAGGTTTGGGCAATGAGTTCGGTCGCCGATCCGGGGGTCTCGGGTAGCCCGGATCTTGCCCTAGGACCACGGTTTGGTTAGTTGAGGATTAGGGTGAGATTGTATGGCTATGATCTTTTGTTGATCGAGGTTGCAACCTAGATATACTCATTTGAATTACGATATTGAGGAATAGAGGTCGTATTGTCTCTTTGTCCCAAGGGCCTAAGTGTGAATGTCGATGTCCATGACGTGTGTCTCTGTACAAGGGGTGGTGTATGGTGAGAGCTCTGGCGGTGAGTGCAGCGGCGATGCACCGACCCTGAGTCCGGCCTCATGTTGGCCGTCCTCATTGTTTCGCCGCTTGGGTGAGGGTGACCCTATTTAGGGACCCATTCTTGATCGACGAGGTGTGATGCCTCTAGAGGCACCTTAGACTTGGGATGAAGGACAATACAGTTGCAGTTTACCCTTTCCTTAAGAGTATCGTAGAGTAGATCCCTACTGGGTATTGTTGCTCACCCTACCTAGGCTGCATCGGCAATGCAGGTCGGTGCAGTTCCTTCTTTCAGGTGTTCTTCTAGAAAATGGCGTGACATTTTGAGGTGATCGAGGACTTGGAGCTTCGAGAAGTTCTTCTGCAATTAATTTACAGTTTCAATCAATGATGTATAAATTGATGTATAATCTGATATATTCAAGAACAGAATTGTATGATTATTAATTCAGTTGTATTTGAGAAATGTTGTAATATATTTTAAGATACACGCTGAGGAATGTAATGATGTTGAAGTTGTAAGATTGTAAAATATACAGGTTTCTTGTGCTATAATTATAAAGGGGATTTTTGCCGATTTTTTTTTATACAAACTAGAGGACCAAATTGTTCAAATTCGTAGCAGTTATATACTTGTGCGCCTAGTGATGATGTGAACAGGTTTAGGTTTCTCAAGCCTTGATCTGGATAGATTTTCTGGGTCGGGACGTGACACAATAGCCTCAATAGCAAAAGATTATCATAACAAATCACCCTAAACCTTCCTACCCACCTCGGTCCTATGGTTAGATCTGAGCCGCCCGAGACCTCGGATCGGCGATCAACTCATCACCCACGTCCTAACCTTTATGCTTCTAATGCAAATAATTACATGTATGTTCACACATACAGATAAGGTTTCAGGCATGCAACAAGATATCAAATAATATACAGGGCTAGGCGTAGCACATAGCTCGCCAAGGGGTGAGCATAGCAAGGGTGTAGATAAAGCGGATTAATAGACACACAGGCCTACAAGTCTCCACGAGACTAAACAACCAATCTAGATTAACAATTAATATAACTTTTGGCATTACGATGGCGTCAACCAAAATTTGCCACAAATCGGATACAACCCCGGCCAAACCGATAACAACTAACAACAGTAAAGCAAAACATGTATGCTCGTAGTTATCTACAAAATATGATTATTGATATAAAACCAGAATTTCACCATCTATATCTACGGTTAAATCACATCCAAAACACTCGCCAAATCCCTCGAAAATCCACTAATAATAGTATGCATACTTCCTAACATCATTGGCTATCTATCATAAAAGAAAACCCAATCAAAGAACCATGAAAATCTCTATTCAAGCGCTGGCGGTCAATGCCACAGTCGACCTTGAGGTGAGTCAAAAGCCGGCGGTTGATCGGAGCAACGACCCAGGGGAACCTAAGTTGCATTTGAGACTCACGGCCGATGCGACGGTCTAAGCGATGGTCGACCGCGGAGCCTGGGTAAACAAAGATCTGTGAACGGCGATCGATCCACCGATCAACCTTGAGATGTTTACGAGAGGATTTGAGGCTCATAGTATATACGATGGTCTATGCGACGGTCAACCGTGAAGCCTGGGTAAGACAAAAATCTAGGAAGCTTTGTTCTGACACAATGAGGGATAAAATTTCACCAAAATTCGTACAAAAATCAGAAAAATATGAAATGAACTGGATTTGGAAGAAGACTCAAGGATCCATAGCTTTTATGTTGAATGACTTCTCGAGATTGTACACGTCCAGTGCTCTGATTTGGGCTCAAACAGGTAGTCTCAAGAAGAACAGAAAATCCAGAAAATAGACGATGCAAATATGCTTAAATCGGGATTAAATCCAAATAAAACACAGTGAAACTTCAATCAGTAATCAAACAACCCTAGTAGTATCAAATAGCAAGGAGGAATCAGAGAACAAACAACTTCATCCATATATTTAGCTTAAACATAAAATAGACGCAAAAACCCTACCTTACTAGGCTAATTCGCCGCTAAATCACCGTCAAACCAGCTCCTCCCTCATTGTCGTCGCCTTCAGGCTTGCCGGGGAACGCCGGAGCTCTCTCTCTCAAGGTTACACTCACACTCATGACAAGAAGGAGGAAGGAGAAGAAGGGCCACGGGAGACAGGGGAAGGAAAAGAAAGAAGAGGAGGAGGTAAGGGGGTATTTATAGGATTCAGCGACCCGCCTTGCTACAGTGCGAACCGACCTACTACAGTTTCGATCGATCATCCGTTTGGATCTTTCTCAATGGAGCTCTGATCTTCCGATCGAGAGCGCCTATAAGAATCTAATCAATCACATACATCAATTCAAGGTAGTGTGTGCACTACACGGGTGTAAAACCAACTGCCAAGGTGCAATTTACCAAATTGCCCTTGGGGTCCAAAATCAACAATGCGATCAAACATATCGCGCTTGATGCGGTAATAGACCAACAAGGTATAGCCCCCGACCTACACGATCGAGCTAGGTTAAAGGAATGGGTCCTCACATGCCTGGTATGAGGGTGCAATATGCCGCAGAGTTGATCGTGGACAGTAAGGAACGTCCATGTAGCAAACAAGAAAGGAGGAAGAGAGTCGCATGATAGTTTTATGAGGATGAGTGCAAGAGCTAAATACCTTTTTCCACTCCATGGGTCGTGAGGACATATGAGAGCAATTGTACCAATTCTGTCATGATAGTACCAATTAAGGATGAGATCTGGGTTTGCTAACATGAAAACATATGAGAGCGAGCTACAATTTTGGATATGATTCTCATATGTTAAGGATGGGATCTGGGTTTGCTTTAATTGTGTAGTACCAATTCTAGTGTTTTTCTTTTTTACCTTGTCATATATTCTTCGAAGCAAGTGGAAGTCTTGGGTAGTCTCAAGAAGTTGGATCGGTGGAATATTACTGACCACAAACCTGGTGTAATCGGTATAGTTTCGCCGACCTCTAAACGTGAGCAATCGGTGATAAATTGTTGACCAATAATTCACAACTCACCGACTAAACTTGGTTTCAATCAGTACATTTTTACCGACAAGACTTCATCCTGTTCCGAACCATGGTGTCAGCAAATACCAATTACAAAGGGCTTCAATCGGTCAATACTTACCGACTACGACCTTATTTGGTCGGTGGATATCTGCTGGATCGGTCAAATATTACCGATCATGAACCTCTGTAATCAATCTTATAAGGAGTAAAAATGGTTACAACCGCTTCCTCCTTATAAGCCTGTCATTATTTCATATCCCCTAAGTTAGATTTGTACATTTTTATCATGTTCCTAAGTTCCTAAGGTAGATTATAACCCTTATCATCCTTATATGGAGCCTATAGGGGGGAGAGGTAGTTAATGAGGAGGAGAGGGTTGTGGTTGGTTAATGGTTAATGAGGAAGTTGATGGGTGTTACCCTGCCAAGTGGCAGGGGGCCCACTAGTCAATATAATATTGCCGAACTCAAGCCGTGAGCAATCGACGATAAATTGCCGACTAATAATTCACAACTTATCGGCTAAACCTGGTTTTAAGCAGTACATTTTTACCGATCAAACATCATCCTATTCGGAACCTTGGTGTCTGCAAAGACCGATTACAAATGGCTTCAATGGATCAATATTTACCGACTACAATGTTATTTGGTCGGTCTATATATGCCGATTGATCGAGCGAAAGACTGATTCAAGAAAAGTCAATTAACATCGGTATTATTATGCTGATGATAATTAGCATGACGCGGTGTATCAATTCTGATTATTTAAGCAATGAATCGGGTTTGGCTATGGGCATGTTTGGTTGCTGAGAAGTGAGCTGAAGTGGAGTGACTTTTTTGGGGAGTGAATTCACTCGAGTGACTTTTTGAAATTTTTTGAATTCTGGTGTTTGTTGGTGCTTGAAGTGGAGATATAGTCACCCTCACCTGTGGACAATTTGGGGATTTTTAATAATTTAATATTTTTATTTTAATAATTTTAATAATTAAAATATTAAAATTAATATTTTAATATTTAATTATTAATATTCTAGTAATTTTAATAATTAAAATATTAAAATAATATTATTTTGGATGATGTGGACCAATCACTAGGTGACACGTGACATGTGAGACCCACTTATATTAATATTTTATTACAGTACAATATTATTAATATTATTTGTCACTTCCCGGCGAGCCACTTCAACGACTTCGGGCCAAAATCGTCTGAAGCCAAATCCGAAAGTTGAAGCTAAATTTGCCTTACGAGTGAAGTGGCATAAAGTGACTTCAATCTCACTTCAACACCACCAAACAACCGAAGTGGTTGAAGTCACTTCAAAAAAAATTACTCCAGCTCCATTTCAAGTCAACCAAACACGCCCTATACCAATCGTGAATTTTTAAATGCAAATAACAACTCTGAAACTTTGTCAACATTATGAAGCAGCAGGTGCGTACATCACACCAGAAAATAAAAATCATGTCATGACTAACCCATCACGCGAAGGCTATTGATCCTCTAAATGGATTTAGTACATCACTTTATACAATGCAAATGCTTAGTAGATTAGTACATTAGTACATCACTTTATATAAATCCACTTGCAGTCATTGATCCTCTATAATCAGTTCCGCGCCACGCCCACGCCCACTTCCTCTCGTCCGTCTCACATAACCAAGGCTCGTGTCAGGGTCACCATGGACTATGTTGTGGACTCTCCGCCACCTTGCCTGAAGGACCTCACCCTGCAAATTATCTTGTTCGGCGTATGAGGTGTCAGGATGATCCCCCATCACCAAGGCGTCCGAGTCCAAACTCCTTCATCTGATATCCGAAAAATCAGCTTTTAGTCAAACTTTTTTTATTTGGCAGTTTTTCCTTAGTCACGACTTTCCATATTTGACAGTTTTCCTTTTCCTAGTTTCGGGATTAGTTTCATTAATAGTTTGATTGGAGATTAGTTACTATTTTATGCAGTTTGAGTCCATCTGTAAGTGGGTATCTCCTTAGTTTATAAAATGAGTTTTAGGGTTTGTATTTCGAGGTTTTTTTTCGATTAATGAGATTTTGATTAGTTTTCTCCTCTCGAGAATTCTGGTTTTCTCTCCCACAGAGAGGACGGTTGTATCTCCCGTCGAGAGGTCATATCTTTCACACTCACCCTGCGCCAGCGTAGGTAGCGTCAATTATTTTCACAACTCGATCGAACTGCAATAAAAATCCAAACATCAAAAAAGGCTCCAAAAAACTTGATAATGGAATAGAGGATGGCACTAAATTTAAATAGTATAACCGTGGCGGGCAAGTATTTGTTGGTTCGGGATGAAGATGCGGATCGACGCTCTGGGTTTTGGACCTTAGCATGGGATATTGAATTAAACCATGGCTCGTATTCGGGCATGCATTCATGTCCTAGGCCGACAGCAACCCCCATCCTAGATATGTCAATGTCGCAGGCAGGCCAATTGATCCAGAACCGCCTTGTGAAATAAAAGTCCATGTGATATCCTCGTGCCGAGTTCTTGTCACCCATGCTATACTTTGCTGGCTTTAATGGTTCAGCGGGGATGATTTGTCAAATTCCCATCTGTCACAACACCCTGCCTGGATGATACGGATCATTAAACTCCGAGCTACTTAGGATGCCGAAAAAATAATTGTTGTCGTTGCCGGGAAATTTGCCTCCTCGATGTTCACGATGTGGATCCCATACCACCTGCCTTAATGAAATGTACTTAGACAACTCCTGAAAAACATGGAATAGAGGGTGAGCCTTTTTACAATGCAAACGCAACTTACTTTATGTATAGGCAATTCATCGAGGTTCTCGCAAAAGATGTGAATGTTGTCTTCTGTATTTCCTGTACCTTTACGAGCCAACCAGTGATACACCCTTGGTGAGTCGTGTCTATAGTGCGGATTCCGTCATCGAGCCACGATTGAAGAAAGGTGATCCATTTTTTGTCATTCTTCATCGTACCCTAAACCCGCGTAGTTCGGGATTTATATACTGATCTATATTTATAACTTATTGGTAGAAATCTACTGATTGTTAAGACTTTTTTCAGTGTACATAACATATTCAATAGGAGTGGAATATCGGCAATATGATCTCGAAAAACTAATACCACTTCCAAGAGTCAAATGGTTCGCTCGCGTGGACAAGGTGGGGCGTCGCCATCTTTGGCCTCTCAACGTGTGCAGCCAACGACCTCTAATAGGAATAAAAAAGAAGGATGCCATAGAAGCCTAAGCCTGAGACTATAGCGGATGAGACTAACACTATATGTGAGGACCCGTACCTCCAACACGGTCCGACCGTGTTAGGTCGAGGGTCTGGTTTTGTGGTTCGGCTCGGTTGGCCTTGAGATGCGATCGGTTGATCGCATCGCAGCTTTTGGACCCCAAGGGCAATTTGGTAAAATTGTGTCCAGCCGGTCGGTTTCACACCCGCGTAGTGTACACACGGCCTTGGATTGATGTTTTTGATTGATTAGAACCTTAAGGGCGCTTCCGATCGGAAAATCAGAGCTCAATCGGAAAAGATCGAAATGGACGGTTGTGATCGATTCCAGCTTTCTATATAAACCCTCTCCTTTCTCTCTCTTCTCTTTCTTTTCTCTTTCTCTTTTCCTCTCTCTTCCTCTCTCTTCCTCTCTCTTTCTTGGCTGTTGGCTGGAGTTTGGGCTGTGACTTTTCGACGATCGGAGTTGAGGATCTTGTAGATCGCCTGCTTGTCTATACATGTAGGTGTTATGATTGATTTATTGTGTTTTGTGGTGGTTTTGTTCGTTGAAACGTTTCCAAACTTCGTATTCTAGTTCTATTGTATGTTAGGTAGATTGCTATCTCGTTGGTTTCGTATTGTTTCGGATGTTTTCCGTATATTTATCGGTTTCCAAACCATATCGGCTCAGATCTGATATTTCACGATCTGAATTTGAATTTTATTGCATGAGTGAATCCCCTACCACCCAATCTACCTTCTCTCAAAGTTTGAGTGGATTTCATCGTTGTTTGATAGATCAAATTCGATAAATTGTGTTTTCATTGGCTTTCGTCGACTTTCGGTCAATTTGTTTTAGATCCGGAGATTTGGCCATCCAAAGTTGGATTTTTTAGTACCAATAGATTCCCCCCTTCCAAATGGATAGAGAAAATCGATCTTCGTGAATAGGCCTTACTGTCGAATGAAAGATCAATCTTCTTTGGTAAAAGATCGATCTCTTATGTGCTGGTAAGGAGATTTTCTGTTTTTAGCTGAACATTCGTGTTCACGTTCGATTTCTGGTTTTTGTACCTATTTCTGTTGAAACGTTCAAGATGAAAGTTTTAGATCATCGCATCCTCTTTCAATGTCTACTTATTTCATAATTGTTTGATTTTTCTATGATGTATTGCGAATTTTTTTGTAAACTACGATGAAGCAGAGTTTAATGTGAAGATCGATCTTCTTGTGTAGAAGATCGATCTTTTATATGCTGATTTCCAAAATTGATTTCAATTTCAACGATTTTTGTTTCCTTTCAATCCGGATTTCTCATATGTCTTTCCGAATGATTAGTATGATATTTAAATTGGGATTTTGATGATTTCATCTTCTAATTTTGCAACGACTCGTATAATAGATTGGTTTGCCGAGATTTTTTTATTTCAAGCATTTTCACGTTAAGCATGCATTTAATAGTTTGTGTTTGGTTTATTTGCTTTCCTAACCATTTGTACATAGCCTTATAGGTCTTAGACCCATATGTGGGGTCGGACCCTTTAATATGCATTGTGGTTAACCGGGAGAGTGATGACTCCCGGGAATGTGTAGAATAAATGGACCGAAGGTGTGCCCTACTGCTTTAATTATAGCCCAACTGTTTGCCGGCGTGCAACCTGGGTGATAGTGTAGAATGATTGATTGACCGATTAATTGAATGGCGTGGTGCTTGGTTATAATAGTAAGTGCTTATCGTTGTACTTGTAGATCAGTTCTCTACGGGATAATTATGAAACCTTAGCCTGTCGGGTGTTGGAGTGCACCGAAGGCTATTGTATAATGACAATATCGACTGTTGTTTAAGAATCAGTTTGGATTCTTTATAATACTGTAGCTTAACTTGTTGAACTTATATGTTGATGTGACATATAATGACATCTAAGTTATATGCTTGTATAGGTTCATGCACTGTATGCATTAGAGGCATTTCAGGTTAGGCGGGGTGATGGGTTGATCGCCAATCCGAGACTCTCGGGTAGCTCGGATCTAACTCTAGGACCGAGGATGGGTACCAAGGTCTCCTCGGTCTAGGACGTGATTGTATTGGATTGAATTATCGTATTCTTGAGGTTGGTGTCTAGCCAGCTATAATTTATCATGATTGAGGTATAGAGGTCGCCCAGGATTCCAGTCTCAGTACCTGTTTTCGAGGAAGTCACGTGACGCTGTGGGTATACAGTCTCAGTACCTTGTATACCTCTTCCTTCTCCGGCGGAGGCTGCGGCTGTGGGTTGTCTTCGGCGGCTCTCCGGTGAGCTGGTGACGACGGTGACGAGGGAGGACGACGGATTAGCAAGGAGGAAGCTCGGATTAGCGTTCGAATGTAGGGTTTCTACCTTGATCTCTAAGATATGTTAGATCTAGGGTTTGGTTGTTAGATCTATGGTTTTATTTGTGCAATATGATGCTTATAGACTTGTTTAGCAACTGATCTAAGATTGGTAGGATTTTATCTTGATTTTATCCGGATTTATGCAAGCTTTTCTCGGATTTCATCGAAGCCCTGTTTTTCTGTGAGCTGAACTGTTCGAGCTCAGATCTCGGCTCATTCATGCATGATCTCGTGTAACTTTCAAGATGAAAGTTGTAGATCATTCAATCTACTTCCGATTGCCGCTGATTTCACAATTTTCGGATTTTTCTACAAGTTACAGTGAATTGTTCGCTAATCTGCGACGAAACTGGACTCTTGATAAAAGCTTGGTGTTTTGGCCGAAAATGGGGTTTTCTTGATCTATTTGCTTCGGCCTTCTCGTAGTAGATTGCTAGGGTCGTTAGATATCATGTATGTGAATCCTAGGGTATTTTTCGAAGGATTTATGCCAAGTTTTAAGCATGTGTTGCCCTAGGTTTCGATTATGCAAATAGTATCTCTTCTTGCAATTAATGTTAATCTTGTTAGATTTGTGTATGTATTTTTAATTGTGTAGAATAGATGGGCCGACAGTGTGCCCTTTACTCCTTCGTGGTTGAACCAAGAGAGTAATGCCCCTTGGGATGTTTAGATTGATAAGCGGGCCGCTGGTGTGCCATTTGTATTAGTTGTTTACTGCTATCGTTGTATTTTGGGCCAAGGGTGTGCCCTAGTTAATGTACATTGTTTGGTCGGGGTTGTATCCCGTTGTACTACTCGCCGTTGACGGCTGTGAACGCCGTTGTAATGCCGGATTTTGATCCGTTGGATATGTTGATCCATGCTTGCTTATACTGTCTTGTTTGTTGCATGCTTTACTGTTTTACTTATCTGCTTTACTGCTTTATTATATGTCTGTTAATATTGTTAATTATCTGCCTGTTTATCTTGTTTTATTATTGTCTTGCTTTCTTGTGCATTATAGGCATGATAGGCTAGTCGTGGGTTTGGGGTTGTTCCTAGGACTCCAGTATCAATAGCTAAGTGTTGGCCGCCGTTACCCCGGCATGGGTGTCCTACTGGTATCGTCACTGTCCACCCTGTGTATGGGATCATCGGAGTCAGCCCAATCCTTGAACAATGGCATCGGAGGACGTACTATGGACAGGAACCCTGGGGGTATTGATGGGGTGTGTGGGATCCCTGGTAGGACTTAGCTCTTGATTTGGAGTCTAGGGGTGTGTTGACTCTGTGCTTTGAGTGTTGGGAGATGGTTGTCGTAACCACGGTCGTTCCGCCAAGTGTGGAGATCCTGCTTGGAGAAGGGGTGTCCTACGGGTAGCGTCATTGTCCACCCTGTGTCAGGGACTGTCGGAGTCAGACCACCCCTGAACAGTGCCCATCGGAGGACGTACTTTGCACAGGTGCCCTTCGGGTTATCGACGGGATTTATGGGGTCCTTGGCAGGCCTCAGTGCTTGGCACAGAGTTGGCACGGTTGGTGTCGCCCTTCCTTACGAGTGTCGTAGAGTAGAACCCTACTGAGCTTTTTGCTCATTCCTACCTGGACCGTGATGTTTGTAGGTACTGTTACCAGCTCTTCCCCTGTGGCTCCCCGGTGTTCGTCCTGCGGCAGCGCGTCGCCAGCCGACCTTGTTTGAGGGCCAGGAGGGCTTTTGTTGCGCCATTGCGGAGACCTCAGGCGATGTATTTATTTCTTTTTGAATAATTGTAATTGTTGTAAACTTTGTATAACTCTGATGTATTTAATGTTTTATTGTAGTTAATGTTAACTTTTCTTCCGCCTTTTATTTTATTGTTTTCTGTCTCCGCTGTTGGTTGTCAGTAGATGTAGGTTCCCCCCTCGTGTCCCGGTCCGGGATGGGTTTCCTGGGCCGGGGCGCGACAGGAGGTCACCGAGCGCGTGCCCTGAGGTAGGTGGTGGACGTGACGCGAGTTTCCCCTAGAGATGAGATGGAGTCCCAAGATTTTGTAGTTCCCCTTCCTTTCTGTGCAACGTAGAGTAGAACCCTACTGAGCTTTGTTGCTCACTCCTACCCGAGCTGTGTTTGCAGGTGCAGGCGTCAGCTCTTCTTCCGCAATACCAGCTAGACAAGCTTTTGGTGGCGCAGTGACTTCATGAGACTCTCGAGGATCCTGAGGTATTGGCAGCTTCAGTAGTTCCTTTGTTATAGATTGCTTTTGATAGATGTACTAAATGTATAATTTCCCTCTTCGAGGATTGGATGTTTATGAATCTGTATTCGATGAGTAAATTGTATAACTCTGAGGTTTGTATAAATTATGTAATCTTGTTTACTCTGATGTTAATTCTGAAACTGTTACAGTTAGCAGTTTATTAGAAATTACTATGCTTCCCCTCTGATAGAATTGTTCAAATTAGTTGTGTAATTTGTATATAAATGCACCAGAGATGATTGAATATATTTAGGTCCCTCACCTCTCGGCCCGGATGGGTTTTTTAGGTCGGGGTGTGACACTATAGCGGAGGAGACACTGACAATTGTTATTCCTGATAAAGATGAAGGGCCTATTCCTAAGGCGCTTGTGGATCTGAGCGTGCTCACCGAATTCAGAATTCATGTCAAGTATCGCATCTGGTTCGAACGGGTAGAATATCTCAATACGTTATTTAGCAACCAATCACCGAACTATTTTGACATTGCCCTTCCTTCAGAAGCGTGAGCAAACACTCAAGATTTATGCTCATGGGTCGTCGACAGGTAATTGGGATGGCATCGTAGTGCCCGAATTTAGGGAGGCAGTGGAGCTCAAGGGCCTAGGACACCTTATGGACTGCTCCTACTAAACCATCAATGATGTCGTTGTCAAGGCATTTGTCGAGAGATGTCACCCAGAAACGAACACGTTTCACATCCCCTATTGTGAAATGACCATCACCGTGGCAAACGTGCGCATGATATTGGACATCCCTGTTGCTGGCCTACCTTTGGAGGAGAAGAAGATGACAGTATTGGGTGCATCACAAATGATGACTGAAAACTTTGGAGTGCATAGAACGATTGCCGAGGAAGAGTTGAGGAAGTATGGAAGGCTTATAGTCTGGCTAAAATGGCTCTGGGATAATTGCGCAGACGACAAGGTGGGCTTAGAGTGCTCGATAAAGGCCTATCATCTCTACTTGTTGGGGTGCACGCTCTTTTGCGACAATTCAGGCAGCATGGTGCATCTGCCGCACATGCCTGCATTGTTGGACGTTGGCATTGTTCATCGTTATGCATGGGGCGTTGTGGCCCTTGTATACCTATATCGGATGCTTGAGGTTGCCAGTAGATGGGGAACATCGGTGATTCATGGATACCTCACTCTATTGGAGTTATGTTTTATTTCACAAGTTATGATTTTCATTGTACAAAGTGTTCACTTACTAACTTCGAAGTTTTGTTTTCCAATAGTGAAGACCAAATAGGACAAAAACCAGGGATGGATTGATTCACATTGAGGAAATGAGGAGTTGGGGATGGAGGAGCTCTTCAACCAAATAGGAGGTCGTCACATGAAAGGGCTGGGAATGGATGGTCCCCTCGAGGTGGTGCGTCCCACTTGATATCATCTCGCCGAATATCGGTGTGGGTTTGCCGGCGAAGAGATGGAGGAGTCAGCTGCCGTGTTCGAGAGAGTGTGTTCGCTAGGGTTAGGGTGTATGGGCCTTGGGTGGTTGGGTAATAATAAATGCGGTTATTATGGGATGTGTGTGGGCTAGTTGGGTAATAATTAATCGATATTTGTACTATGCTTAACTTTCAATTTAATTATTTAATTTAGATTTTGGGCTAGTGGAACCTAATATTTAACCTAATGTTAAGTTCCAATTGTCACACAATAGTAACAATGTTTAAAAGGCTACAAAGAGGCTATACGATCGACTCCAAAGCTGATCACACAAGTCGTGTCAGGCTGTAGGGTCTTGTCTCACTCGGCTTGTTTGTAGATCGAGACAAGAAAAGGAAGCAAAGAGCCTATACAATCAGCTTTAGGTCGTGTTAGGCTGTAGGGTTTTTTCTGACTCGACTTTTTTACAGATCGACGCAAGAAAAGGTTGCAAAGAGTCGTGTCAGGCTGTAGGGTCTTGTCTCACTCGGCTTTTTTGTTGATCGAGGCAAGAAAAGTGTCACACCCCGACCCAGAAAATCCATCCAGGACGGGGCGTGAGGGTTTCTATGACTATTCATCTCCAACTGACGCGATACGTTGCGAAAAAACATGGATAAACTTAAACAATTCATATTCCAGAGGTAAACTATAATTCAAATTATAAATACATCAAGTTGTACTGTTTAAACATCTGATACAAAATTCTTATCAAACTCCTCCAAAGGAAAAGATATTATACAAATAATCCAAAAAATCCTCGAAGATGTTTATAATATACAAAACTGCCAAAGTACAACAATCATCCTCCAGCAACCTCAAGCACCTCTGGACGTAGTCGCGCCTCCAAAAGCTGATCTCGCCGGCTCTACTGCTGAAGAACTGGCGCCTGCACCTGCAAACGCAACCCGGGTAGGAGTGAGCAATAAGCTCAGTAGGGTTCTACTCTACGGCACACTGAAAAGAGGAAAACAACAACAATGTTGTCTCCCCGCTCAAGCCTAAGGGATGCCATGGGGTTCCACAACCCCTATCGACTATCCCAAGGGATCCTACTCTTCTCAACCGACCACGCTGAGAAAATCAACCAAACACGCTGGGAGGAAACAAAGAACCAGAACCAGTAGGATCACCCTTACCCAGCAGGAAGCCACTGCCTGAGGACCATGTCAGGGACATCAACAACCATCCTTAGCACTTGGCCTTGGGAGAACAACACGACCTCTAAACCTCAAGCAAAGATCTCAGCCAACTATCACACATCCTCAATAACATGAGATTCCGATTAAACAATCACGCCCTAATCCTGACTACCCAGCCGCGGTCCTAAGGCTAGATCCGAGCTACCTGAGAGCCTCGGATCGGCGATCAACCCATCGGCCGCCTAACCTGACATGCCTCTAATGCAAGCAAGGTGCATGTAATGCTCAGGCACAGATGACGAGATATAGGCATGCAACAACATGGCAATAATCATACAGTGCTAGGCATAGCCTATAGCTAGCCAAAGGGGTGAGCATAGCAAGGGCCTCAAATACAGATAATCTATACTATCCAACAAAGATTAGTACAAAGAGGTAGACACAGATATACAATAGTCTTCAGTGCTCTCTTACACCTGACAAACTAAGGTTCCACAGTTACCCCGTAGGTAGCTGGCCAACAGTTATACAATAGCCCTCGACACACGCCGGCATCAGGCTAAGGTTCCACAATTGTACGTAAGCTAGCACTCATAGCTAGCTAACGGCTAAACAAACAATAAGCATCTAAATCTACCATCCACTAAGCATTTAAATGCAAGTTCCCATAAATCCACCAAAAAGGACAAACGCACAATTCAATTCCCAATCTCGATAGAAATTCATTAATATCCCTTGAAAACAATGTTTATGCTTCCTAACATGATTGGATATCTATCATGAATGAAAACCAATCAAAGGAAACCAGAAAACACTGTTCAGGGACCCACGATCGATGCGACGGTCGATGCGACTGTCGACCGTGAGGGCACGGTCGATGCCACGGTCGACCGTGAGGCCAAACGAGGGAAAGCATAAAGGGCCACAGTCGATCGGTACATTGACCGTGGGAGGCTCAAAACGAGACAGAGCCTGACGGTCGATCCGATGGTCGATCCGACGGTCGATCGTGAGGCGAAAAGGAAAAGAAGAAGTAACCATGGTCGATCGGGGCATCGACCGTGGGAGGCCAAAAACGCGACAGAGCCTCACGGTCGATCCTACGGTCGACCGTGAGGCCAGGAAAAAGCGTATTAATGCTTGACCGAATCCACTGATCGACCGTCAGCCTCACGGCACAGTTCCTCAGAACAGTGACTGAAATCCAATTTCTTGGATTTGAATGATCAAATCTTGTTGGAAAATATTGAAACTTTGCATACATGCATATTAGATGATGGGGAAACTATTGGTGCGAAGAAAACATGATTTTGATGGTTAAATCTCCAATCTAGGTTAAAATGGTCGAAAACCAACAAAACGGTGATAATACGGGAATCGTCCGATAAAATACGGAAATCAATTGATAGGAATACTAGAAGCAAGCTATAACACACATGTAATAAGCTACACAACATTCTAACAAGTATTCCTACAGCAAAAACACATTAAACCTATCCTAGGAGAACTCGATCACAAGATCGAGGTAGAAACACCTACTTGAACAAGCAGGGCAGCTCCTCCACGCATCCCCCAAGTCCGATCGCCAAGATCCGCTTCCCGAAGATCGCGCCTCCAAGCCCTAGCTCAGCCGATAGGAGAGAGGAAGAGAGAGAGAACGGCGGGAGAAGAAGAAAGAAAAGAGAGAGAAAGGAGGAGAGCTTAAATAGAAAGCTGGAATCGATCACAGCCGTCCGATTCGATCACTCCCGATCGAGCTCCGATCACTCCCGATCGAGCTCCGATCTTCTGATCGGAAGCGTCCTTAAGGTTCTAATCAAACACATACACCATTCCAAGGACGTGTGTGTAACGCGAGTGTGAAACTGACCACCAGGAAACATATTTACCAAAATGCCACTGGGGTTAAAAGCAGCGATGCGATCAACCGATTGCATCCCAAGGCCAACCGAGCCAAACCACAAACAAGACCCTCGACCTATCGCGGTCGAACCGGGTTGAAGGTATGGGTCCTCACAAAAAGAATGTAAAGAGGCTATACGATCAGCTTTAGGTTGTATCAGGCTGTAGCGTCTTGTCTCACTCTACTTTTTTCTAGATCGAGGCAAGAAAAGGCTGCAAAGAGCCAATATTATCGACTCTGAAGCTTATCATATAGGCAAGAAAAGGTTATAAGGTCTTGTCTTTAAAGGCAGCAAGGTGACTAATAATTTAAAATTTTTTACTAAGTATTGGGTATATGTTGTATCTATTTAAGTGGCCATAGTCATAGATTCATCACATACTACCAACAACCTTACATGCCTCCAAACCCCATATACATCCTTCCGCCATGCCTCACCCTGAATCGTTACACACTATCTAAAACAACGACAAACAAGCAATTTATGGAAACGAACTTGCATACCGGAAGGTGGAGAGCGATGAGCTTGTTTGCCACTTGAAGAGAATCTCACCCACGAGGATTGTCCGTCGCCGCTCTTTGGATATCAGCTCGGAGGACGATGATGCTTACACCATGGCTCTCACTACAATAAAGCAAGAGAACACTAGGTTGTTCAAGAGGCTATGCAGGCTATCGAAGGATTTTAGTATAGGAAGTTATATAAGAAAATTCCGTAATAAGGAATTCCAGTGCAATTACAATGAATTGTTTAGAAATTGTTATTTCTCAAATTTTACTGAGAAAGATCATCAATGAATTAAAAATACAAATTATGAGACTCTTAAATCTCAGGAGATTCCTTGTACCCTGATTTTTGGATTATCATATTCAAAAACAAGAACAGAGAATTAGAGTACTAACATAATCTAGGACATGAAAAGCTAGTACTAGAAAAATAATTAATTTATTATATGTGAGAACCCGTTCCTCTAACCTGGCTTGACCGAATAGGTCGGGGGTCGTGCCGTGTTGGTCTAATTCCACATCGGGTGCGATCAGTCGATCGCATTGTTGATTTTGGACTCCAAGGGTAATTTGATAAATTGTACCTTGTCGATCAGTTTCACACCCGCGTAATGCACACACGATCTTGAATTGATATATATGATTGATTAGACCTTTAGGTGCGCTCTCAATCAGAAGATCGAAACTTGATAGGGAAAGATCAAAACGAATGGCCGAGATTAAATCTCAGCCTTACTATATAAACCTCTTTTCCCCTCTTTCCTTTCTCTCTTTCTCTCTTTCGCTTCTCTTCTCCTCCCAACAAGAGAACCTCAGACAACTAAGAGAGGAGCTCTGGTGGCTTCCCTGTGACTTGGAGGCGGCATCGGCGAGGAGGGAGGCAAACGGAGATTACCCTTGGTCGATCAGAAGGATTAGTGAAGGTTTAGCTCGTTTAAGGTAGGTTTTTATACCTAAACTGAAGTTCAGGGTCTATTAAGGTTTTGATTTGTTGTTTTGTTGATTTCTCTTCCCTAGGTTGTTCTTCTATACTTGTTTATCAACTAATTGAAGTTTTATAGCATTTGTTAGTGATTTTAATCAGGATTTATGCATCTTTTCTCTAATTTTCCCGGATTTCTGGTTTTTAACTGAAACTGCTGTTTTAAGCTCAAATTTAGTCTTGTACATGCATAATCTCGGTTGATTTTCAACATGAAAGTTGTAGATCTCTGAGTCTACTTTCAGATTGCATTTATTTTGTATTTTTCCGATTTTCATAAGAATTATGAAAAATTTCCTCGTAACCTGCGATGAGACTGGTCTGAACCTGCCTAACCAGTTGGGATCGATCCCAACCTAATTGGGATCGATCCCAACTCAAATGTCAGAGAGGCGGTTTATGCCCGACCAATTGGGATCGATCCCAACTTGGGTTTGATTGATCCCAAGTTGTTCTTTGTGCCTGACCAGATCGGATCGATCCCAACTTGGGTCGGATCGATTCTAAGCTGATAGAGGGGGTATTATTGACCGTTTTTTTGGTTTTCGAAACTTTTTTCAATCTGATTTTTGGAGATGATCTTTGTATCGATGAATTGTGTTAACATGCTAGTTTTTCATGGATTTGAAATATTTATGCAAGGTTTATAGAATGTTTAACTAATTGCTAAGTTTCTTACAAGTTATGAATTATATCAAATGATAGCATGCTCTATATATACATGCATATATATATTAGACCCGTATGTGGGGTCAAGCCCTATGTAAGGCTCGTGGTTGAACCAAGGGAGTCATGCCCCTTGGGAGTGTGTAAAATAAATAGGCCGACTGTGTGACACTGCTAACGTAGAATAAATCAGCCGAAGATGTGCCCTAACATTTATGTCTTATTGCTTCCTGTTAATTGGCCAGGGTGTGTGCCCCGTTGTTTGGATTGTTGGTTAACGACCAATGTGTGTCGTTGTAATGCCAAAATTTGTTATGCTTGGTTGATTGGTTGTTGGCGTTGCGCTGAGAGTAGTATAATCTAGTTATACTACATGTTGGACTATTAATTGTTGATGTGACACATAGTGACACTTAGGCTAGATGCGTGTATAGGTGCATGCATTATATGCATTAGAGGCATTCAAGGTTAAGCATGGGCAATGGGTCAGTCGCCGATCTGAGGGCTTGAGCAACTCAAATCTAGCTCTAGGATCGAGGTTGGGTAACAAGATCTAATGCGTGATTGTATTGTTGGGATCCATGTGTTATCGAGGTAAATGTCTAGTTGGCTACAATTATATTGTTATTGAGGTTTAGAGGTCGTGTCGATTTTTCAAGACCAAGTGGTAAGGATGGTTGTCGATGTGTTCCCGACGTGGTTCCTAGGCATGGAAATCCTGCTTGGGTAAGGGTGATCCTACATGTTACTGTTCCACTGTCTCTTGGTGATATGTTCAATAGAGAGATTTCATGATAGGAGCCCTTGGGATATCGATGGGGTTATGGAACCCTTGGCATACCTTAGACTTAGGCGGAGAAGCGATACTGTTGTTGTTTCCTCCTTTCAATTTTACGTAGAGTAGAACCTGTCACATCCCGACCCAGAAAACCCATCCCGACTGGGGCGTGAGGGACCTAAACCTGCTCACTTTCCATCCTGGCGCATTTATGTACAAATATCATAATTAATTTGAACAAACTTGTAAAACTATAACTGGGCCCTCGGGATCCTCGAGCACCTCCTGAAGTCAACGCACCACCAAAGGTCTGTTTTTCTGGGGCTACAGTAGAAGAGCTAGCGCCTGCACCTGCACTCGCAACCCGGGTAGGAGTGAATGATTAGCTCAGTAGGATTCTACTTTATGTCACACTGAAAAGGGATGAAACAACAACAATGTCGTTTCTTTGTCTAAATTTAAAGGATGCCAAGGAGCCCCATAACCCCACCGATTCCCAAGGGATCTCACCTTTCTCAACCGACCAAGATCGAATTGGCACCAACACTCTGGGAGAAACAAAAACCAGAACTGAGGTGGAAACACCCTTACCTAGCAGGAATCCACTGCCTGGGGACACGCGTCAGGAACATCGACAACCATCCTTAGCACTTGGCCTTTGACAAGCGATACAACTTCTAAACCTCAATCAACAATGTATTTGTAGCCCACTCGACATTAACCTCAATAACATAGGGATTCTAATAAAACAATCACGTCCTAAACCTTATCACCCAGCCTCGGTTCTAGAGCTAAATCCGAGCTGCCCGAGCCCTCGGATTGTCGAAAACCCCTATTCGCCTACGTTCTAACTTTATGCTTCTAATGCAATCAAATGCATGATGCTCATACGCACATAAATAAGAGTACATGCATGCAACAATATACTATAACAATATACAGGACTGGGCAAAGGATACAGTTCACCAAAGGGGGGTAAAACATAGCAAGGGTCTAAACAAAGCAAGCATAGACGCAACAGGCCTACAAGCCATCGCAAGGCTAACCAAACAACTAAGCAGTACAAGCAATCCAAATTTCGGCATTACGACCGAATCCGCAGCCGTCAACCGTAATTTCTATAACATGGATACAACAATGGACCAACAATCAACTACTCTAATTAACAATGCAATGGGTTATGCCCCCAGCACACGCCAGCTATTAGCGAGGCTATTAATTAAAGCAGTAGGGCACACTGTCAGCCCGTTTATCTACACATTCCCAGGAGTCATCACTCTTCCGGTTAACGAAAAAGCGATAAATGGCTATATATACAAGTCATTAGGAAAGCTATCAAAATAACTACAACTATATATAGCATGCTTGACATAAAACTGCTTGAAATCGATAAATTTTAGTAAATCATCCCAAAATATGAACTATGGCATAATTCGAAGATAAATCCATCAAATTCTCAATTTAAATCTCATACTAGTCCTTATACATCATTGGGAAAGACATACAAGAAATCTGGGTTGAAAAGAAATCAAAACCTTTAAAATCGGAACTGTTTCAACTAACTGTGCATACGAGATCCATCTTTATGCCCATGAAGATGGATAATCTTTGCTTCATCGTAGCTTACCAAAAAATTCGCTATAAATCATAAAAAAATCAAAAAATTATGAAATTAGTGTCGTTGGAGATTAGATTCAAAGATCTACAATTTTCATTGAGAAAGTTTCACGAGATCATGCACAGATGACCCAGGAATCGAGTGTGAATATAGTTGTTCAGCTAAAAACAGAAAACCTCCTAACCAACACAGAAGATATCAATCTTCACGCACATGAAGATCGATCTTCTACATGTAGGTGCTCTGCCATGCAAGAGATATGAATGAAAATCGATGTGAGGACCTGTCTCTCTACTCCTGGGTCGACCGTCTGGGTCGGGCCCGTGGCTTGTTGCTTGTTTCGCGTCAAGAGTGCGATCCGTCGAATCGTATTGTTTCGTGGACCGCAAGAGAAATTCGGTAGATTGCGCCTTGTCAGTTTGTTTCACACCCGCGTGTGCACACACTGACCGTATTTGTATTAATGTTTGTTTAGAACGGTTAGGTGGGATCGGAAGATCCGGGCTTGGGCTTTTTTTCTAGCTCAAGTCTAGCTTTCTGCACAAAATGATCGATATTTTCTTGCTAAGAAGATCGATCATTTGGTGCCTGGAAGTCAAAGTGCATAGTCATGAAGGATCGATCATTTCTGGAGAAATGATCGATCATTCATAAGTCGGTTTGTTCGTCTATAAAATGGACGCAAACCTCTTCTTATTTCTCTTTTTCAAATCCGTCGTTCTTAAGCTCAGATCTGGCGAGATTTTGGAGGAGAATGAGGACGATCCTAGGCTCAGCAGCGCGGATTGAAGCTGCTCTAGTCTAGGTAGGGATCCTACCTACTTGTTTCCGATTTCTTTGGGAGTTTTGGTTGTGCCGTGATCTTTTGAGTAGATCTTTCTGTATACATGATTGTTTTCAGTGCAAGCACCGCGCGTTTGGATCGGGCTCCGCCCTGACATGAACTAGGATCATCTTTAGAATAACAAAATGATTTATTGTAAATTCTACAACAAATTACCTCACAAAAATGGTATGTTGAGGTAACTTTGATAATATCATATTAAGTGATTATACCCAATTTGATTGCATTAATTGATAATGGTGTTGATTTAAATTGCATCCGAGAAAAAATAGTACCATTTCAATATTTTAAGAAAATCACTCAGCGACTCAATGGCATAAATAGAAATAAATTGAGAGTTAATTATAAATTATCTAAAGCATATATTTATGCGCGTAATAACACCTGCATCGGCCCCATTTGTCTTGGTAAAAAAAATTACCCCGGCTGGTAGATGTATATCAATTGGAGCATCAACAAAATATCATTTGAATAGTTCATAGTAAAATTTATTTTAATATTAGATAGGACTGCATCAAATGCGTAATGCAGCGGGCTCAAATAGAGACAACGGGCCTTTACCGTGGCTTTTAAAGGATAAAGTGGATGATCGGATCTAAAACTGTCGGATCCGATAGCCATTAAAAGCTATCGGATCTCTATCGGATCCGATAGCCATTAAAAGCTATCGGATCTCTATCGGATCCGATAGCCATTAAAAGCTATCGGATCTCTATCGGATCCGGGCATCCCTTAAACGGAGCCCAGCTATCAGGTGTGAACGCATCCAAGCCACAGGTAACGAGACACGAAGCTTCGTGGGCTTCCGCCGTTGACCAGGCCTACGTGACCTCATTGTGGTCACCGCCGCTGTCTGCAAACCTCATACCGCGTAACCGCGGGCATCCCACGTTCCTTTAAATGGCATCTACCAACAAGTCATGACCGGTGATCAGATCGCATGATCCCATTGGATTAAATATTGGCCACATGTAGTTTTCCACAAGAATCCCATCGCGGGTTGACGTTTGAGCGTAAAGCCATGTCGTAAAGTTTTGCAGAAGAACCCCTTACAAAGTTTAAAAAAACTTTGCCATCCAAATGGGTTCTAATGTTAAAAGTTCATCCAACTGTATCACACATTATCATCCTTATATATTAGGATGATTATAAGTTAATCTTTGATTGTCTTAGGTGACGTCTTACATGGCAGGAATTATCCTAGGTGGAGCCTACGTGGAAGGGGAGTTAGTGGGAGAGGTGGGAAGTTAGTGGGGGGAGAAAGGGGGTGGGGAGAATGTCCTAGGTGGAACTTTTATTGTCCTACGTGGCGGGAGAATGTCCTAGGTAGAGTCTATGCGGCATGATAACCCTAGGTTGAGGGGGGTTTAGTGGAAGGGAGTTATTAAGTGATTATTGGGGTGAGGTTGGTGGTTACCTGCCATGTGACAGGGGGTACAACTAGTAGCCTTATAGGATGTATAAAATTGATGACGTAGCGTCCGTGCACATACATACCATGATATTGTATCAAAGTGACATATTGGATCATAGAACTCGTCTTCGTAACGGAACAACTCCTCTTTTTTTTTTGCATAACATTTTTTTATAAAGATCTTTTCTTTTATGGGTGGTTCTATCTATACCGTAATAATTACTAAGAACACCGCTATTGCTAAGTGCACCGCAAGTAGATTTGAAATCTTATATAAATACTATACACATCGTTACTTTTTCCCAATCTTTCCTTAGTTACCCTTGTCAAAAGTTCGGTTTTTAAAATTCATTCATAGCCAAGATTTTCAAATTTAAAAACCCGAACTTATATTCTGTGAAGTTAACTTGCTTGAAACACAAAAGGTCGACTTTTTAAAACCGAACCGTTAGCATATCCTTTTGGTTTTTAAAATCCGTTCATTATCCAGGATTCAAAATATATAAAACCGAACCATATAAAACAACTTTGAAAACCATATGACCATTCATGCTATTTTTCATACCTGATTTCATAACATTATAATATCGAAATTTGAATGCATAGAAATATTTCAATACACTAGGCCAGTAAATAATTCAATATTTCACAAGTTCGAACATGAATCACAAATTCGATTTTTTAAAGTTGAACATAAAACACATGTCCGATTTATTAAAACCGAACATAAAACAAAATGCTAATTTTTTATAACTGATCTACATATAAAATGTTCGGTTTCAAAAAACCGAACTATATTTACGGTAATACGAGAAAGGGTGTTTTAGACATTCATAGAAAGGCTTTTTTTGATATTATACAAATAAAAGGTGTTCTTAGTAATTGTTACGGTGTAGATAGAAGGACCCTTCTTTTACAATACGTAAGAGACGATTTCCTTTATTCATTTATATGATTATAGTCATGCCAGCGTCACCAGAGTTATCTGATTGCAGTGCTTATATATAAAAACAATATTATTTTTTCTACACAGATAAGCCGGTAGGCTGAGTCATTACATTGGACTAATTGAGCCCAACTCCACCCGGGTGAATCCCAACAGTGGGACGCCCATTAACAAGAAATTTAACATTCAATTCCACTTTCCATCATTTTTATGCCTCCTTCGCATCATTAATTAGAAATCAAAAGCATTTTATCTGTATTTTTTTGCGCATAATAAAGTGTTGCGAGTTTTCTACTCATAATGGGTCTCATATGCAGATGTAGAGGGATGACTTGAGGAGAGTGCCTCTGGCAGGTCGATCTCAGTCTTGAAAAAACTCTGGAGAGGAGCTCAGCTTAAACAATTGCCTTTATTCATTTAGCCAAGACCTTTAAATAGGATTAGAAGATGACCTCCTAATAAGAGAGAATCTTTTAATTAGATAACTGTAAATTATGAAAGAACATAAATGAGATAACTAATTAGAAAACATAACTCAAATTCAAACAACTAATTGAACAAACCAATAAACACCCAATTAGCGAGATGGTCATTGTGTTCTTCAATCATGTCGAGCTAGGCTCGAGTCGCTTAACTCTTATCCGTATCAAAGATCTTTACCAGCAAGCCCGATCTTTTATGTTTTCAATTCTTTTATTTGTGTTTTAACCAGCAAATGTCTTTTTCCAATCACAAGAAATCTTAAAATTACAATCAAATTTTTTTTTAATGAAATTATTTATTGCTAAAAGCATAATCAAAACGGCTTGGCGGGGGGGGGGGGGGGGGGGCGGTTTACGGACGGGTTTGGGAGTGAATTTTGGGGGATTTTGAGCCTTGAGAGGGTGTTTTGGGGATTTTGGTGTGTTTGAGTTCGCCCCATCATCGGTGTGTGAAGCGCTCACACCCTATATATATATGGAAGTAGGGATGGCAGTTTGGGTCATGACTCGCAAACCCGATCTGATCCAAACCCGACCTGATCCGATCTGAAATAAACGGATTTGGGTTTGATGTTATCGGATTCGGGTCATAAACGGGTCGATCCGTTTACGACCCGTGAATAAATGAATCGGGTCGGGTTGACCCGTCTAACCCACGGGCCAACCCATTTACCCGTTTAATGTTAGCATGTCGTGGACGACGACGGGCGTGGGCCAAGGATGGAGGTGACGTTCGATGGACGGATCTGGCCTGGAAACAGTTGGAGGAGGGTCGTGGTGGATAGAGGCGTCAGATCTGGTGTTGGGTGGTGTTGGAGACGTTGGAGGTGGTGGTGCTGAGCGGGGCTGGCGCTGGAGCTCGTGGAGAAGACGAGCCGCGAGCAGGAGGACAGTGGCGGACCACTGGATCGGGGCCGAAGATGGAGGAGGAACAGTCGCAAGGTGACGGTGATGTTGGATCTACCCTTGGATTAGATTCGAGAGGCAGGAGACGATGGGTTTAGGTGGTGGTGGCGTTGGGAGTCGTTGGGGAAGGCAGAGGACGGGGAGGAGGCTGAGGACCACAAGTTACTGATGAATGCTGACAACATCACAGGGGATACCGGCAACGGCAAAAACGGCGGCGAGGGATTGAAGGGGTAGAGGGATGGGGGATCAAGGAGTTCATATGTAGTCAACTCGATCCAGACCCGACCAGTTTAATAAACGAGTTAGACGGATCGGGTCAGATTGACCCGTTTATCAATGGGTTGGATTTGGATTTATAAACTTGACCCGTTTATTAAACGGGTTGGGTTCGGATTGGGCATATGAGTCGAGATACCTTATCTCGACCTGACCCGTGAACCCGAATTATCACCCCTGTATAGAAGGTATAGAAGAGTTAACTTTATACCATGACTTACATCATACAGATTGTTATACCAACGAGTTCAGATATTTTTTTGAATCACATCTAACATCCCGGGTCACTTTTCTACATAATAACCGATATAAGTTTTTGAAAGAGATTTTAAAAGATCCGAGGCCGTTGGATGAGATTCAGTATGATAATCCAGGCCACTGGTATGATGTTACTAAGCCCTTATCTGCCACAAAACTCAGTACACATGCATTTCAATACAGACTCTAGAATTCTAAATTGCCCCCTCAAAAGTAGATTGTCTCCACCACAAGTTACAATATCTTGAGAGGGCTTATTTGCATATAGCTAGACACTCTAGCTGACCAGCATTGACTTCTTCTCCATCTCCTTTTCATGGCTTCCATGATCTCCCTAATCACAGCCACAAGACGAGAAGAAGCTCAAGAAATGAAACACCTTTCCTCCTCTCTTCTCCACCACCGCCGCTCCCG
This sequence comes from Narthecium ossifragum, assembly GCA_963920575.1. NCBI lineage: Eukaryota > Viridiplantae > Streptophyta > Magnoliopsida > Dioscoreales > Nartheciaceae > Narthecium > Narthecium ossifragum. The sequence continues at coordinate 19,486,819 of OY986971.1, read as the reverse complement.
CCGCCACCAATAAGGCCGCCCACCCCTCCGATGGCTCTCCGCCGTCGAGTCCTCTCAGCCTTCGACTCGGAGCACATTCCTCCCACTCTTCGCTCGATCCGTGATACCTTATGTCCTCCTCTCCCCGAACCCTCCCCCGCCGACATCACCCCCATCCACGTCTCCTCCCCCAATACCCTCCCCAAGCTCGTCATCCCCGCCGTATCCTTAATCTCGCTCGGCCTCCTCCTCCTCATCACCTACTTCGCCGTCCTCCGCCGCCGCCGCCGCCGCCAACAGCACCAACAACAAGATCCCGTCTTCCCCCCCGACGAGCCTGCCAACGACCCCGAGGACCCCCCGGTCCACCACGTCTGGCTCATCCGCACCGTCGGCCTCGATCCCACCACCATCTCGTCCATCCCCGCCTTTGATTACCATCTCAAAGATGGCCTCCTCGATCCCTCCGCCTCGCCCGACTGCGCCGTCTGCTTGGGGGCGTTCGCCGAAGGCGAACGCGTCCGCCTCCTCCCCAAGTGCTCTCACGCCTTCCACCTCCCCTGCATCGACACCTGGCTCTCCTCCCACCTCAACTGCCCGCTTTGCCGCGCCCCCATCTTGCCTCCCAAGCCCGATCTCGAGGTGTCATCTTCGTCTCCCTCGAGTTCCAGTGCAGTTGCTGCTCCATTGGCTGTAGAGTCGAGCTCCCCGGCTGATTTGGAACCTACCAACATGGGTATCCAGATGACCGAGATCGATGGTGTGGTCTCGGAGGAATCTATAGATGGAGAGAGGTTGGGTGGGGTTAAATTGGTAACTGGATCTTCTTTGCCAGAGCATAGCATAGTAATTCGGGTTCAGGGAGAAACGGAGGAGGACGGGCTGCCCCCAGTTCGGCGATCGGCTTCAATGGATTCGTCGTCGCTCGGCGCTCTTCTCCTCAGAACGGCGCTGGAGGAGGATCCCAAAGAGGAGAGGAGGGAACCCATTTGCGTGGAAGGGATAGTAAACAAGGACAGAGTAAAAATTGGGAGCGATAGCAAATGGGTGGATGCTTCTCTCTCAAAGTGTCGGGTGGAGATTAAACGGTCTCTGTCCAGTAATGGGAGGAAGTTATTTTTGACGAGAAGCGCACGGATTGCTCGGAGCTCAGTTCTTCCACTGTGATGATGGTTCCAATAATGTCTTCTTGAGCTGGTGATACCAGTGAGTTCTGGGTATGGAGGGTGGTTCTCGGCAATTCGAAAGCTACCCGTTTCATGTACTACTCTATATAGACTGGAGAGGTAAAAATGTGTTCTCTCCTTGTGATGCAATACATATATAGGAACAGTCATCTTCTTGAAAAAGAATTTTGTAATTAGTATATCAGTTGATGCATGAACTGATATTTTGATGAGATAAAATGCCTCTTATATGTGGTATTCAGGTATATGATCAATGAAATGTTAAGTTACATAAAATGTTATCATTTGCTTCATTCTCATCATTATTCCGAATAGTGATTCACATTTTCCGTTCTATGGTCTTTTTGGATGCTAATTGATGGTTCATCTTCTTTGCTTGCTGAGCTTCTAACTCTTAACTTCATGATAATTAGAACAGTTCCAAATGTATTGCGTTCACAAGTTCACGTGTTTTTGATCATTTCTCAACTCGCAGATAATAAAATATGCTAGCCAATCATTTTTCTATGCATTAAGACATAATACCATGATGCCAATATCACCTTGGTGCCATGTACAAAAGTGTGAAGGAGATGAAAGAGGTCATGATTACATTCTTTGAGGGTCTTCCATTAACATCAAAAGGAAAGAATATGAGTTACTACTGACTAGCAGATCTCAAAACGAGGAAAACATGTGCTCTTTAGTTTCTGCTCTAGAATGTTGAATCGTAATTAAGCCATTCTTACCTGATGAAAGCCTATGAGTTTATGTAATTCTTTTACATCCAATTTTTAAGATTGCTATAGACCATTGTCCTATTAGTCTTTCTTAGTTGCAGCACCTCAATTATAAACGAAAATTTCGAAGAAGTTTGTCTTCATTTTAGATCAGACTCAGTTGTCGAGAACCAACCAGTGCTTTGAAACGTGTTTTAGTTAGAAGTTTTGTGTATTAATAAACAACCATGATGTATATAAAGGTATAGTAAACAACCACCAAATAGCTAGATAACCATGATGACCAAAAATTTTGGATTGTAGGTGTTGATGTGGAAATCTTGCTGTTGACCGGCTGAGTTAAAATAGTCAAAATATTAAAATCCAGGGACGTGCAAAGGCTCAACTCTTTCGAACTCAGTTCGAACGGAGGTCTCAAATTGATTGGAAATATGGTCAAATTCTATTTAAAATCTATTAAAAGAATAATTATGAAGAGAATTGAAGATAAACTTGAATAAATCCTAATTTAATCTTAAGTTAATATACTTGAAATGATAAACTTATCTAAAGCAACTAATTAAATCTAGAAAACGCTAAAGATCATCCTAAAATAACTAAATCTAGAGAACAACAAGATTAAACCTATAGGAACCCTAAATTAATCTATTGTGAAGAACTAGATTATCAAGACTGCAATAATTAAAACTAATATAAGAAAGCAATAGAAGAAGAACATAAAATAACATAAATGATCTTCATTAATTTAAAGAACTTACAAGTAAAACATGAATGTAATAAAAATCCAAGCGTGTAGGCTGGTTACAAGAGTGTCAGAGAGAGATTACACAGCGAAAAGAAGCCTATTTATATCCTACTAGCGCTAATAACCGTTCCCGCTTGGATTGATCGTGGCGCAACTATAGGAGGTCGTGCTGCAACCGTGCCATAACTGCTTCCTCCACGTTCAACTCTTTGGTCGATAAGGGTTTCACTATCATTCATGGCCGATGGTCCTTTAATGCACACATCCAATCGCTCTTGGCCGATACCCTTTTCCTTCACGCATCACAATCGCTCTTGATCGATGACTCTTTCTCGCATGCGCCTCAATTGCATTTGGTCGATGTCCTACCCTGCATATTAAACATTTGATCGTCCATTTGGGTTCGACGATTAAGTTATAGGTCGATAAGTCATCGGTCATAAATACTTTGCTTACGTGTCAATCATTGATGGATTAGTCATTATTTTGGCTAACAGTAGGTCACAGGAGATGCAACGCCCGATGATAGGAGTCCTAAATTCAAAAGTAGGGATCTTGCAGATAACATGTGCTTGATTTCATTAATATCACTTATCCAAGACTGGCTCGCTTTTGTGTTCTGTACAGAGATAGTATGCATATTTCAGGCCGGATATGATAAATATTTAGGAGATGCATGACTATGTGAGGAAGTATGGTGATTATTTTATATGTCAAGGTTTTGAAGTCTACTTGTTCCTAGTTTGTCAAGTGGTCTACTCTCCTAGATTTCGATTATGGATCGTCCATGTTGTGTATCTTGTCATTGTTATGATGTTGTCTTATGTGCATTGAACCATTGGTAGGGCTGCTTGTATGGCTGTAGCGTCTAAGTCAGATACATTGAAATGTATCTGCCATGGTCGCTACCTAACACTGAAACAGTCATGTAAGCATATTTTTATGCAGCTCAACTTCAAAATTTTGTAGCCTATTAGCTATCATGGGAGTCTACTTTCTTCAGGTTCGCTGAGAGGAGTATATGAAAATGTTTTCCTATGAAGTTGACAATGTTACTCATCATAATCAGTTCCAACATAGAGCCTAGAACATGGGAGCTATACAATGAAGAGATCATCTTGGATGCTCTTTTGACTTGAAATTCACATTCTGGATTAGGAATTGCATCAAATTTCTGCTGAAGATTCCTACGCGTGAGATGGAAATATGTTTTCTCCTACATATGATATGGGCATGATCTCTTCTCCAGGAACATGAATTAAGGAAGCAGTCTTATAACATGTCTATAGAAAATGTCTGAACTTTCATGTATGAATGATTTTGCTCTGGTACAAATTGTCAGGTGGCTGTATAATTAGGCCTTTTTACTCACTCTGTTCAGAGTATATTCTTTGTCCTTACAATCAGCATATAGTGAAGGTGGCATACTATCACCCAGAGTGAATAGCATTTGTTAGTTTTGATTCTTTGGTTAATTGAACGAAAGATGAGATAATTGTCGGAACTCAGGAGAACTTGTGAATCCTATCTCAGTGGTGTCAACGCATCCCTTGCCGTTCATTGTAATTGGTTAAGATTATGGTATACATCCCAGCGCTTAATCCTTCTATTAGTTCATCTCTCAAGGCAATGTCTCAATTTAGTATTCTATTAGCATGATGGCAAACAAACACAGGTTGATCTAAGCCAAGATAGACATGCTCATAAAAGATGCAAGATATGGACTAATTTATGTAGTTTCAGGTGAGATATGATTCATGTTAAAAGACTAACTAAAGTAGTGCATCTTCATTTTGTTATTTCTCTACTGAGCTTGACTTAGTTTATGAGATTGCGCTGCTTTTGTAAGGGGCAATCAACTTAAATTATCCGTTTGTAAGTATCTAATATTTCGCCTTCTGACTTTGCTTTGATGTGAACAGGAAATAATAACGAACAATAAAGCCAAAATTCATTTAGCAGTTCATTCACATTATGCCAATATTGTTTCCCGGCCCTTCTGACTTCTTACACCTGGCTAAGCTTCATTCTACAATCATGCTTTGAATACATACACAAGTTGAGACTGTTTAGTCTAAAATCATGAGTTGAGAGTATCTTAATCTAGTGATTTGGGACATCTCCATTAGAGATTAGCATAATACTTCAGTCTGGAAAGGTGCCCCCGCTAACCATCTGATCGATTTCAGTTCCCTGTGTGCAGTTTTTAATGTTATATTTAGGGTATTTGGTCCTAAGCAATCTAGTAGAATAATAATTGACAGATTCACGGTAAAACTCTTTCTGGTAGAAGGCCAATGCTACATGGTTTGAGCTTTGTATTCTGGACTGTACCTTAGCTGTTTGGTGAGCTTGCATATAGCAGCATATAATGTGTTATAAACTTTGACTGCCATCTTATAGAGAATCGAATATAATGTTTACATCAAGCTTTCCTGTAAATTTCTGTTACTCTACATAATCTTATCAGCCTCTTGGACTATAAATTCAGGTCATTTGAGTTAAATATCTGGAATCCTCATACGAGAGGGTTAGCTACTGTCCGTCCACTCTAGGGGAAGAACTTCGGATTCTGGAATAGTCTTGGAACAAAAAACATGGTCAACATACTTTTCATATGCATCATTATGCTTAATAATTAACTTCTTGGTATGTCCTAAAATGTTTGATATTATCAAGTGTCTGACTTTCATATCTCTATGATCTTATCGGCTGTCTGCACTCAGCTTTTATTCTGTAGGGTAGGAATGAGGAGGTTGAAACAACTACTGCATTGTTTACTGTTTTTGGTAGGGACCCTCATCTAAGCCTTAAGCTGCATTTCAATGTGCTTAAAGATTCTGTTCCCATTCTTGTCCTGGCTTCGTTTTGTTTTATCCCTTTCTTTCCTGTTTGTATTGCCCAACTTATGATTTAAATTAAGAAGTCAAGAAGCTTTCTTCTAGATGCCTCTGATGGGTCTGTCTTTCTTAATCTTTGTACTATTTTTTTGGACTTCTAAGCGACCAACACTAGAGCTGTATGTAACAAGCATATGAGAAATCTGGGACATCAATGATGCACATCCATTGGTTGGCAGCAAAAAACACATCTGAACTACTGCTTTGGTGATATAGTTTGCAATGAGTGTATTTTTTCTCGAACAGCAATTACTTTCCTTGGAGTTTGTTTACTTATTCTCTTAATCATCAAGTCAAGATATGGCCTCCATATATGTGTTCTAGGACAATCGGAGAGATTTTAGTTTCTGCTGAGTCTATAACTTCTATTTGTCAGTAATTTTTAGACATATGACCAAGTAGCTAGGCTTTGCTCTATTCCAGAACTGAATCAAGCATTAGACGTGGAAACCATGAAAAGCTATCACCCAAAGCTGCAAACCACTCCTATGAGACATATATTGGCCAGTTTCTTCCTCTCCTTTCTTTCTTCTTGCTGCCAACCACATTGTATGCTGGCATATGCTTCTTTCTGTTGCTATGTAATTTTCAGACTTCCATTAATCTCTGCCAAGCAAACACACTGTTCATAAATGCTAGGAACTGATCAGGGAAAGCCCTTTCTGTTAATTGTTTCAAAAGAAAGAGACCCGAAGAAAGTTTCTCTGAAAATGGGAGCTACAGACCACAAGTGACCGCAGAATGATGAAAGAACCACAGTATTGCTTACCTGGTTACAGCTCAATTGTTTCTAGAGTCTCATTTTTCTGATCTTGGATATTCATCTGATGTATCATTTTTGGAGTTTTCTTGAATATTTGTCTCGACAGTGTTGCGTGGATCCTTCAATCAAATTGTCGTTGAGTTACACACATCAGTCCAATTTTTCTTTGAAACAAGGAATTCGGACACATCATTGTGTATCAACAGGTATCTTAAAATTTGAATCATAGAATATTAGACAGTAAAGTTCTAAAGTCTCCCCTGTACCTATATCATTGCTATTCCAGTGGTTGAAACCTACTTTAAGCATATAACTGGTGGAGTTTAAAGCATAATATCAGTATTTTTCGTCTAATGCACTTGTTTTTTTCTTGAAAAAAAATTATGGACCAGGAGATCTAGCTATAGTGCCCAACCTATTTTGTCACTTTAACTTGTTCCAGGTCCCATGTATTCCTGGCAGACTTTGATATATAAACTGTGTCAAAAGTTTGTTATATGTTTTGAATGTATTGGTTTACATCTCATCAAATTTGACCCCTCATGCATCCGTTATTTGTTGGTTTATGCTTAGTTGGTCAAGTATATGTTTCCTTTGTTATGTGTTTTTTTTTTGTCTCAAGCACTTGTTTATGTCTATAAGAGTGCATTTTTCTCAATTTATGGTGAATCTTTCATGTAAATATTGCTAGCAAAAACACCTTGCCATCTTTTTCCTGATCTGATCGTTGCCACCGAAAATCTTCACTCAATGATTGCCGGAATTCAGGACGGTTGTTTCCTTTCAGAGATGATACATTTTGAGGTCTTCTTCTTCTTCTTCTTCTTCTTTTTCTTCTTCTCTTTTTTCTTTTTTCTTTTTTCTTTTTGATAAGTTAGGAAAAAAGCCTGCATTATAGGTTGTATCTAAGATTCAAAGACCCAAAATTTGGAACATTTTAAAATTATAGGACACTATTTTCCTCTTCACGAAAGGATCAGCATTTCCTGAGTTCAGCTTGTCAAAAAGCCTCTAAATTGATTTGAATAACTATGTGACTCTCAAGCACTGATGATCTGAAAGTGAAATATGTGTCTACATATGGAGATTTCCTCAGGCCTATGATGCCTATCACTTTTCAATCATTGTTTTCAACAGACTTAATTCACCAGGATCTCCTTATTTTTAGCCTATCAAATAGAACCAAGAAGTTTAATTGCAACAAATGGATATATAGATTACAAGCAAATCTTATCAATTGAAACCAGTTTCATCTTGGATCCTCCCTAGCATTTCATGGACGGCAGTCGCGATCTCGTCCACTGACGTGTGTCGGCAGTCTTCTTCAACCTGCTCAGATCAAAGAACATTGGCTTGAGAGGTATACAATGGTGGACAAGATCATGGTGTTCTACCTAGCAAAGTAGCAATGTATGCGTATACATACCTTGACACTGAAGGAGTACAACGCTAACTGTTCGACGGTGGTCACGTTGAGATGCAGCGTCGTGAGGCGGAGATTATGCAATCCGAAGAGCATCTTCAGCAGCAGCTTCGGCTGCCGCCGGGAGAGAATCTTGAGGTTGGCATGGCTTTCAGCCATCGTCACCTCTATATTGGCCACAGCCGACCGGTTCTTGGCCGTGCTATCAGCACTAGTCGACGCGGTGGCTGCGGCAGAGGCATTCATGGTCTGAGCTGAGTATGTTGAGTACTGAGGGAAGGCGAAAAATCTAGTGAAGGGGGTGGAGGAGCCGCTGGAGGTGTCGGTCTCCAGCTGCTTCATTCGCTTCTTTGCTTCGAGGGATTGGAGGAGTTGTTCGAGCTCCTTCACGAAGTTTATCACGCCGCCGATGATTGAAGCTTGATCACCCTATTCATGGAGAGTCCAAAGCTTAGTAAGTAGAGTAAAAATTCTAGAGAGATCTAGAGAGAGAGACAGAGAGAGAGACAGACCCTTTGGGCATGGGATGGGGGCATGAGTGACCGGAGGACGGCGAGGTACTCGTTCATTTGCTTCCGTCGGTTCCGTTCGACGGCAATGTGGGTCATCCTCTGATTCTCCACCTCCTCCTTATTCTTGGAACTCCTCATGCACCGCCTCTTCTTCCGGCCACCCTCCGCCTCCACCGCCTCCGGCGTGTCGGTGCTGGCCACACCACCTCCCTCCTTGGCAGTGCAAGTCTCCGGCGAGGAAGAGTTCACATCTAATTCCTCCATGTTCTGCACCACAGAAGAGCATGATGAGTCCCAATTACTCCCACGCACACCTCCTTCCACTCTCCTCTCACCACCACCACCGCAGCCGCCGCGGCTACCAACAACCATCTCTTCCTCTTCCACCCCAGCAAAACCATAGCTCCAAGCTTCTGCTCCTCCTGCTAGGCTGAAGAACTCCTTGCCATTGTAGCCAAGGAGGTCTTGTTGTGGGAACACAACAGCCTCTAGAGCCATGATCCTTCTTTCTCTATAGAAGACAAGAAGACAGATGCCCACCTTACCTTTTTATGCTCATGGGGGAAGTGAGAGAGAGAGAGGAAGGCGAAGCTTGGCCTTAATTTGACGGACCTCAAAGAAGAGAACAAAACCAACACAAGGCTGCCACGTGAGAGGGGAGGGGTGGGGGGGCTGGGGGGGGCTGCGAGCCAGCCCAGCGGTTGGGTAACATGGAACATGGCCGGTGTGTAGCCGCTAGCTCAGTGTGTTATTTTGTGTTAGAGCCAAGACATAATTATAAACCAGAGAAGGGTGTAGATGCAAAATGGCTTGTTGGGTTCTTTTGCAATTGCATGAGTGAGTAGTGAAAGGAGGGTAGCCTCCAACACATAATTAACAAAAATACAAGGGCGCAGATGCAAAATTACTTGTTGGGTTTTTTCTTTGATAATTACATGAGGTCTAATTTAAATTATTACATACAAGTTCATTAAGTGATGTCCTCCTATCCACTGTCCAGTGCTACATCGTTTTATCACATGATACTGTATCAGATCGTACCATAGAGTTTTGTCTGGTAATAAAATGATGAAGTCTTCTGTATAATCTGTGAAACAAATGCACTACGCCGTCTGATACAGTTAGCCGAACAGTTAAATATGTCTTTTTCATGGGGGAGGATAGATAGATTGATCCAGCAATTTTGTGGCATGACTGCAGGTCCTTAAAATTTCCTTCAATGAAATAATGCATGGGTTCTGTTAGTATGTCTTAGAGATTAGTTTAGTTGGATTAACTAGAGTTGTTGGTGATAAAAATTGCAATGCTCGGTCTCTTGGACTATAATTAAAAGAAGAATAGGGGCCGTAGGGCCTTTGGAATTTGTACTCAAGTTTAATTATTGGGTTGTTGAAGGGATCGATTAGAAAAGATTTTCTCTGTATATCCAATAGATTATACACAAGTTTCAAAGCTAGGTTCTCTAGCAAATTGGGCACAAGCTCTTGATCACTGTCATTAGTCTAATTTCTTCTTGAATGGGTCATGGAAGCTTCCTAGCATCAAGTATTTGGTTCTTTTAGGAAGAATCCTTGAGAAAACTTATAGTTCTTGGCATATTTCCTTGCTTCACATTTTGTTATCTCTTTGGTTGTTTTCCTTTGTTTGTTGCATTTTTATTTTTTGATGAGACCAGGGAAATTAGTCCTAAACTTTACTTCTTATTAATTCAATTGTTAAATTGGTTTAGATTTTACGTCAGGATTATTAACTCAACTAATGAAGCAAAACAAATACTTTTAGGCTCAAAACTTCTTCTTTCCTAATCAATGTTTTACACATCAATCATGCAGTATATCCTTTTCAGCTTTAGCAATAATTGTCAATTTATATGCCCAATATACATTTTCATCTTTAATTCTACATCATAAGGATGGTACATATGAAGATGGTAACATTAAGTTTGATGTGATAATTAACCTTAACTACCGCGTAAATTTCTTTTCATTGTTTTCTAATGAAACTCGGGGGGAAAAACCATAAACACCAAAAACTCAATAGGAATATAACTTTGTTCACTTATTAATCTTTTTCATTTCTTTAATTTTAAATAGCAAGGTGGTATTCTTAAAGAGGAGTGCTATCACATGTTGGGTGAGTAGGAAGTGGCAAAGGAGAAGTTGGTTCTGATCCCACCAAGACATAGGGCGGAATAGGGGCTGGTACTCCAGCCATCAGAGTAGCTTCTAGAAGGCTTTGGGCGGCACAGTCTGCAGAACGGAGCTCTGATACCAAGTTGTTACGATGCACCTTCTATAGGGCTTTCATACCTGATCTCTTGCCTTGTTTCAGATCCTCTTTAGCCAAATCTATGGCTAGGTTGAGAGATACCTTTAGAGTTTTAGGAGAAGGACCCTAGATATTCGACGAGGAAGGCGAAGACTAGAGGAGGAGACGGATGAGAAGAGGGATACCTTGCAGCTCCTCTAGGGTTGGCTGGCTTCTCTTGGAGATCAAAGCCTTGGAGAACGTGGTGGAGGGAAGCAAGACAGCCAAAGGGACGCCGGGGACTTGGGGTTGGACGGCAGAGGTGGTTGGTAACGGCGGTGATGATAGTGGGCGGCTGGTGGAGAGAGAATCCGGCAATAGAGAGAGATGAAGGTGGCTGGGGGATTTGTGGAAGATTAAGTTACAGCTACTCCTAGGGTTACAGCTACTCCTAAATTATCCTACTAATAACTCTATTTTATTCTCATAATTCGTCATGCATCCCTAATACAAGCTATGGAGGTCCTTTTATAGAGGCCTCAACAAGATCTAATCAGATAACTACTATCTTGCTATAATCAGCAAGTTACAATCCTTTCCTAATAAGACTCAATCAAGATAACTACTAATAGAAAACTGACTTAATCATAATCCAAACTAATAAATCAACTAATAACCAACTAAGAAAGTGATCCAGCTAGGGATTAGGATCCCTAATGCCGGATTAGGCTTGGGACCTGGTTCCAAGGGCGGGACTATGGATCCATGCTTGGGCGTGGACTTGGTCTTGGCTTGGTCCATGATCGGGTCAGCTAGGAGGTAGGGTCCGACCTGCGTGGGACCTCCTTAGTTCCTCCTGGGCGTGGGTCCTACTCCTTGGTCCAGCCCATGCTCGGGCTTGGGCTTGAAGCCAGTTCAGCTAGGGCTCGGCTTGCACATCTAGGACTAGACTCGATCAAATCCTTCCTTGGCGTGGGTTGGGCTGGCCCAGGCTGAGCTTGGTTCGACCTTGTATCAAAAACCCAGGGCTAACTGGGATATATATACCAACCAACGTTGTCATTTGATGAACATATTGCGGGAATAACTTAGATATATAAACTTAGGTATATGACGTTTAATAGTCTGGAGGGTATTTAATATATTTCGCATGATTGGATTAGGGTTTAGCCATGCTCAGTTCACTTTTACAAATAGAAGGTAATAAAATGGGAAATATGTTATTTGTTTATGTTTTCAGGGGTAACCTCGTAAATTTTGAGAATTTAGGGGTAATTGCATAAATTCAATGATTTTAAGGAACATATATGTAATTAACGGAATTGGCTATCTCAATCATATCAAGAATAAGTTTATATAAACAATAGAATGAGAGATTTGAATCGCATTAAAAAAATGAGGAGAGACTTCAAGATGTGTCATCTTCTCCACAAAATTATAAGTTATGTTCACATCTTGATTAGAAGTTATTAATAGTTTAGCCAATTCTATCAGACAAGATTCCAATGAGGCCACTGCGATCATCCTTTTTGGTGACCCTCACTCGCTAATTAATTAATGACTTGTACTCAATTATGCATGCAATAATCTATGGATAGAGCTCTAATTATTCAACATTTCAGGTGGACCTTGGTGTACCTGATTGTCCCTCTTCAGTAGGTATCTACTGTTAAACATATTGAGATGTTTCCAAGAATGACAGAAGAAATCAGCATAGGTTTTTCACAAGATTCTCAAAAACTGACATAGTTCATTGGAATGAAGGTAATCAGTTTGAATCGTGTGGTTCGATCTCAAAACTATGTTCTGCTATCGTGGTGATAAGAAAAGACGAATTTAATTATTTGCGTAAATTATATATTTCTCCTTCAAAAGTTCTATACATTCCCCCTCTGAAAACTTAAGGGGACATGTTGTTTGGAAAATATTTTGATGTTTTATTTCTTTTTCTATTTTTTTGTTTTCCATTTTTAATTTATGTTTTGCAATTTCTAGAATATGCGTTTGGTTTGGAATGTTGAAAAATTATTTTCTGAAAAATAAAAACAGAAAAGAGTGAAGATGATGATCCAATGTTTTCATATTTTTTTCAAAATAAAGTTCCTATCTTTTTGAAACTGTTTTGGAAAGATACAAACCAAATGTATTTGCCACCGTTTTTTATTTATATTTCAACAGGAAAATCAAACAGCTCGTAAGTTTTTGATCATAGCTTTCTCTATGGTATTTTACATATTTTAAATTGATATTTTCTCTAATAAAGAGATGAAAAATTGCTAAAATGTCATCATCATCTTCTTCCTTATGACCTTAATTGTTCTTCATTTCCCTCTTCATTCGCACACAACAAGCCGATCTTATATTAAAAATTACTCATTACTTGTTACCGTAAAAAATTGGCATATGGTGGGATTCAACTATCGCTGATCATAGAGGATAATCACAAGAAGTCATGGGACAACCATATGAGATCATGGAGGGCAACATGGAGTGCAACCGTCAGATGTCATGGGGGAAACCGTATGGGATCATGAGAAATTATTCTCTTGAGAAGTTGTATAAATATCTTGTAGAAGAAGAGAATAGGAACACAACACCAATCAATGAATTATCTTTTATTTCTACTACTTCTTCTACCTATGATTATCATAACCATTACTCTTTCTACCTAAGAGTATCATAGCCTTACTCTAAATAAGAGTAGGAGTAGTCATCAATTTTCCATAGGAGTAGCCGCAACCATAGCTTAAACTTAGATTTAAAACATCCAAAAGTCCTCTTAATTGAGGCACGGTAGAACCCATCATCCTTTTGATCTTCGTAAAGGATGGCACACCTCACGTGCCTGGCGACCACGCGCCCATCCCGAGCGCATCTATTTTTGTTCTTTTTTCAACGAACACTTGTTCATTTCTCGTCTCCCTCCTCATACACATTTTGACTTACTTTCCCTTCTCCACACTTCTCCTTTTCCTTCAAATTCGGCAGGAAACAGTGAGGAGCACTTTGTCTTGATTAAGTTAGATAAGCCAATTATCGTTGACGGAAGGATACCTTTTCACCCGAACTATCGAGTCTAAACTAGTTTACACGGGGGATTAACTGCATATCTGCCCCTATAAAAGTTTAATATTATATGTGAAGACTCGTACCTCCAATCCGGTTCGACCGCGTTAGGTCGAGGATCTGATTTTGTGGTTTGGCTTGGTTGGCCTTGGTTCGCGATCGGGCTGATCGTTGCGACCCCAAAGGCAATTTGGTAAATTATTACTTGACGGTTGCTTTCACACCGGCGTAATGCACACACTATCTTGGGTTGATTAGATCATTATAGGCGCTTTTGATCGGAAGATCGGAGCTTGATCGAAAAAGATCAAAACGGACGGCCAAAATCAAACATAACTTTAGAATAAATACCCTTTTCGTCTCTCCCCTTCTCCTTTTCTTTTCTTCTTGTCCCCCGCACACGATCCCCTTTCTTCTCAGCCACTCGTGACCGCGCCGGCCTCTCCCTTCTTCGGAGTTTCTTCGCCACCATCGCCGGCCACGCCCCTCCCTAGCTTCCTCCTCCACTCCTTTCCCCCAATACCCTGCGGCCTCTCCTTCCTTCTTCTCCTATTCGCTCCTCCCCATCGCTCATGAACGGTGGACATTCCTGGCGGCTCCCCGATGACTTGGAGACGGCGACGGCGAGGGATCAAGGTGGCAACGGCGAGATTAGCGATGGATTAGTGCTTTAAGATAGGGTTTCTACCTTAAACCTTCGTTTAAGTAAAAGTTAGGGTTTGGTTGGTTAATTCATGGATTTCATTGCACTAACTAGTTCCTTGATGCATTCTTAGTAACTGATTGAAGCCTTGTGCGATTTGATAGTGGTTTTATCCAGATTTTAGCAAGTTTTTCCTGGATTTTGTCTATTTTCTGTTCTTTGATGAAAAACTAAGCTCAAGCTCGATTTCTGAGCTGTGTAAGCATGATCTCGAGTAACTTTAAAGATGAAAGTTATAGATCAACAAATCTACTTTCAATTTCCGCTGGTTTCATAATTTTTGGATTTACATACGAATTATGAAAAATTTCCTAATAAACTGTTGTGAAACTAAAATTGTGAAATTACTTACTTAATTAAGTGGAAATTAGACATCAATTAGATCTAATTGTTGAACATGATGTTCCTAGCATGCAATTCAATATCTGATTGAGTTTTATTTCAATTTGGACGTTGTTTGGATGTCAAATTGATAAGATTTCATCGTTTCTAACATCGGGTTATTGTAGTAACCAAATTTGATGATTTCTTTGGATTTGTTGAAGATTAAACATGCGTTTTCCTCTTAAATGATGAAATTAGTGTTCCTAGTGATATCTAGGATTAGTATGTTCGAATTGGTAACTTTTAGACGATTAATTGCTTAAGTAGCTTTTAATTTGAGGAACATGCCATGCTATAGAAGTTAATTATATATATGCATTATATATGTATAATTAAGCCCTATGTGAGGCTCATGGTTAAACCAAGGGAGTCATGCCCCTTGGGATGTTTAGATAGTTAAATGGGCCGACGGTGTGCCCTTTACTGCTTTGTGGGTTAACCGAGGGAGTGATGACCCTCGGGAATGTTTAGTAGAATTAAGGGCTTGAGTCGTGCCCTGTGTGTATCAGATTATAACTGCTTGTTGTTATTGTTGTTGATTGTTAGCCGGGGTTGTATCCTTTTGTAGAATTTCGATTGACGGCTATGGATGCCGTCGTAATGCCGAAATTTATATTGATGTGTAGTTGTTTGCTAACGGCCGGTGGGCGCCGTGGTAATATTGTAATATCTAGTTGCTACTTAGACCTTTGCTATTGTCTACCTTTTTGCCGAGCTATATGCTACATCTAGCCCTGTATATTATTGTGACATCTTATTGCATGCCTAAAATCTTATCTTTATGCGCGTTAGCATTGCATACATTTGATTGCATTATAATTATAAAGGTTAGGACGTGGGCGATGGGTTGATCGCCGATCCGAGGGCTCGGGCAGCTCGGATCTAGCCATAGGACCGAGGCTGGGCAGCAAGGTTTAGGGCGTGAATTGTTATGATAATCTTATGTTATCGAGATTACTGTTTAGTTGGCTGCAATTATTATGTTTGAGGTGTAGAGGTCATCCTAGATTTCAGTCTTAGACTCGTTCTCTGTACAGTGATAGGGGAAGTTTCATACCATCCTATGTCCTACGCCATGTTGTTTCAGTACTGGAGTGCTTGGTTTGTGAGGAATGACTGTTGACAGTGAAGGTCATCAGAGTGCGTGCCCTAGGGGGTAGGTGGTGGACGTAACGTGTGCTTTTCCCTAGAGATGAGATGGAACCTGGGCTTTACTATTCCCTTTCCTTTGTGAGTGACGTACAGTAGAACCCTACTGAACTTTATTGCTCACTCTTATCCGGACTGCGTTTGCAGATGCAGGTGCTAGCGCTTTCGTAACTTCTAACGGATCAGCTTTTGGTGGCGCAGTGACTTCAGGAGGCGCTCGAGAATCCTGAGGTGTTGGCTGCTCCAACAGTTCCTTTTGTTATAGATTACTTTTGATAGATGTATTAAATGTATAATTTTCCTTTTTGAGAATTAGATGTTTATGAATCTGTTTTTGAGGTGTAAATTATATAACTCTGAGACTCGTACAAATTATGTAATTTTGTTTACTCTGATGTTAATCTGGAACTGTTATAGTTAGTAGTTTGTTAGAAATTACTATGTTGCCCCTCTGAAAGAATTGTTCAAATTAGTTATGATAATTGTTATATAAATGCGTCAGAGATGATTGAATAAGTTTAGGTCCCTCATGCCCCGATTTGGATGGATTTTTTGGGTTGGGGTGTGACATTATATATATACTCCTAAATTCTTCCAAATATCATAGATACCCCAAAATCTTGGTTATTTCATAAAAATGCCCCTCGGGTTACTTTATTGGGAATATTACGTCAATATTACTGACAACGTTAGAGTGTTCTAAAGGTATTGTGTGAAATGACCGCTTTGCCCTTAGTTTTAGTGAGGCAAGAGAGAAAAGAGAGGACGAGCTTTTTGCTAAAAAGAGCCCCCGTCATTTCCTTTTTGCAAATCTAGGCCCCCTCCTGTTTTTTGTAAAACAGGGCCCAAAAATAGATAAATGCCAGTAATGCCCATGTTGTGAATGGGTTTAAATGCATACCATGTCATGCATGGCATGGTTAATAACAAAACCCACAAAGTAGACCTTCACGTGGGATCACATTAAATGCGATGGGATTGATGGACAAACGACCTCTCCCGCGTGACCTTGTTCTCCCGCTAGATATATCGTCGTTTCTGGAGGTTGTTGATAAAAAGGGCCCTTGATATTTGCTTTTTGCAAATCAAGGCCCCCACCCATGTTTTCTTGCAAAACATGCCCCCCCCAAAAAAAATATACGTGAAAAGTACACACATACGCTTTGTTCATGAATTTAACGCGTCCATTTACACGCATATAACTGTTTATGTGTGCATTTTTCACGTATATTTTACGCGGGGGCCCTATTTTGCATGAAAACACAGGTATGGGCCTTGAATTGCAAAAAGTGAACATGGGGGGACTTCTTTAGCAACAAGCTTCCCAATTTTGTTTTATTGTGATTGCTTATATATGTGCATTTATAAATTCTTATACGTGTGAATGAAAGTATTTGTACGCGCGTAGTATTGAACGCGTAAAACTATACGCGTGTAGTATTGAACGCGTGTATTATTGTACATGTATAACTGTACGCGCGTAAAGTTGTATGTGAATGTCTATCGTTACATGCCCATGAGAACACACGCATAACGTACTTCGTGCACGCTCTAATAATTTATATGTGGATATTCCGTACGTGCGAATATTTTATGCAACTGACCCTTTATGTCATGGATCGGGCAGGTATGAAGTTGGACCCGTCGTGAACACATATGCATATGAAGAAATATATTATGGACGGGACTGGATACCTGATAGTGACGAGGATGTACAACCGGCTTCTGACGTCATAGACGATGACGAAGACGGGTACATTCTCAATTTTGAAACACCGGAAGCCCAAACAGCCTCTTTTGTGAATGCCCTGAAACCATACGTGGGTCAAACATTTCCCAACAAGCAACAGATGAAGCGTGTGCTCACAATATACGCCATGATGCGTCGGTTTGAGTACAATATTAAAAAGTGTAAAGCAGCTAAGGTAGTTGCCCGTTGCCTTGAAACGAGTTGTTCATGGAAGGCCATTGGTAGGAAAGTTCATGGAGTACAGACTTATCGGATAAGCGTCTTCGTCAAAGAGCACACGTGCAACAGATCGTTGATTGGCCATGGCCACGAGCAGATGACGGTTCGACTCCAGTCGTGTGACCAGCTTGTAACTTTGTACATTGCAAGGTATAGTCAGTTACCATCTTTTGGAAAATTTTTGGAAGAACTTGTGGGGTTCACATTTGACATATTATTTCATGTACATGTGCGTGTTTGTTCAGTTGTTTACTTAACAAGTACTAGAAATTTGCGCAGGGTAAAGACGTCTACAAATTGATACGTGCTGCGTATATATATAAGAAAGTGAACACGAGAGCAAAGGTTATATGTGGCGTAACAATGAGTATAAACGTCATGCGCGGAATTTGTCACAATAAACGCGTGTAATGCAATACGAACAACAATAATGCGTGTATATTCTGCAATTGTGAGTATAAACATCGCATCAACGCATATATGAGTATGCCGACAGTAGTAAAAATGATGCACACATATCTATCACACCCCGACCCAGAAAACCCATCCAGGACGGGGCGTGAGGGTTCCTATCACTATTCACATCCAACTGGCGCGATACATTTGCAGAAAAGGAGATAATCTTAAACAATTTAACTTCCAGAGATAAAGCTGTAATTCAATTCATAAATACATCAAGTTGTACTGTTTAAACATTTGATACAATTCTTATCAAACGCCTCAAAGGGAAAGATATTATACATATAATCTAAAACCCCTCGAAAGATGTTTACAATATACAAAACTACCAAAAGTACAACAATCGTCCTCCAGCAATGTCAAACGCCTCTGGAAGTAGTCGCGCCGCCAAAGGTCGCTCCCGCCGGCTCTAGTGAGGAAGAACTGGCGCCTGCACCTGCAAACGCAGCCCGGGTAGTAGTGAGCGATAAGCTCAGTAGGGTTCTACTCTACGACACACTGAAAGGAGGAAAACAACAACAGTGATGTCTCCCCGCTCAAGCCTAAGGAATGCCACGGGGTTCCACGACCCCTATCGACTCCCCAAGGGATCCTACTCTTCTCGATCGACCACGCTGGGAACATCAACCAACACGCTGGGAGGAATAAGAACCAGAACTAGTAGGATCACCGTTACCCAGCAGGAAACCACTGCCTGGGGACCATGTCGGGGACATCGACAACCATCCTTAGCACTCGGCCTTGGGAAGACACCACGACCTCTAAACCTCAAAGCAAAGATCATAGCCGACTATAACACATCCCCGATAACATGAGATTCCAATTATACTATCACACCCTAATCCTTACTACCCAGCCGCGGTCCAAAGGCTAGATCCGAGCTACCCATCGCCCGCCTAACCTGATATGCCTCTAATGCATATAGTGCATGAACCTATGCAAACATCTATTCTAGATGTCTCTATATGCCACAACATCAATTATAGGTTCAACAGTTATACAATAGCCATCGGCACTCGCCGGCAACGGGCTAAGGTTCCACAATACCTCGTTAGCTAACACTCATCCTTAGCTAATGGCTAGAGAAACAATAAGCATTTAAACTACTATCCAACCAAGTATTTAAATGTGAGTAAAGATCGTAAATTCGTCAAGAGGTTATACTCTTGATTCAATTCCCAATGTCGATAGAAATCCATTAATATCCCGTGAAAACAATGTGTATGCTTCCTAACATGATTGGATATCTATCATGAATGAAAAGCAATCAAAGGAAACCAGAAAACACTTCTCAGGGGCTCACGATCGATGCGACGGTCGACCGTGAGGCCACGGTCAATGCCACGGTCGATCCGACGGTCGACCGTGGGGCCAAATGAGAGAAAAGCATAAGGACCACAATCGATCGGTACATCGATCGTGGGAGGCCCAAAATGAGACAGAGCCTGACGGTCGATCCGACGGTCGACCGTGAGGCGGAATGGAAAAAGGGAAGGAGCCCGCGGTCGATCGGAACATCGACCGTGGGAGGTCCAAAACGCGACAAAGCCTGACGGTCGATCCGACGGTCGATGCGACGGTCAACTGTTAGGCCAGAAAGAAGCGTATCAACGCTTGACGATCGACCGCCGAGCTTAATGCACAGTTCCTCAGAATAGTGTCGGAAATCCAATTTCTTGGATTTGAATGATCAAACCTTGTTGGAAAACAATGAAACTTTGCATACATGCGTAATAAATGATGGAGAAGCTATTGGTACGAAGGAAACACGATTTTGATGGTTAAATCTCGAATCTAGGTCTCAATGGCCGAAAATCGACAAAACGACAATAATACGAGAATCGTCCGATAAAATACGGAAATCACACGGAAGGAATACTCGAAGCAAGCTATAATACTTAAGCATTAAGCTACACAACATTCTACCAAGTACTCCTACATCGAAATCACAATAAACCTATCCTAGGAGAACCCGATCACAAAATCAAGGTAGAAACACCTACTTGATCAAGTAGGGCAGCTCCTCCACGCGTCCAACCAGTTTAACCGCCAAGATCCGCTCCTCGAAGACCGCGCCTCCAAGCCCTAACTCAGCCGGTAGGAGAGAGAAAGAGAGAGAAAGGGAGACAACGACAGGGAAGAAGAAATGTAACGCCCCGGCCCTCGACTGGGCCCCGGTCCGACCAGGATCCGCCCAGCGGCGCCGCGCCCCGACATAATATTATCCGCTTTTGACTCACCGTCGAAATCTGGAAAAACTTCCCAATAGGTCACCCATCGTGTGACTACTCCAGGTCGAGCACGCTTAACCTTGGAGTTTTCTAGCGGATCACTGTCATCACGGCTTTAACACGTGTTATATCTATTAAGAGCTTACTATATACTTATATCGAACCCCGGACCATATCCAGGCGTTGTGCGATTGCTTACCCGGCTACCCGACTCAGCCCCGCCCTCCAGGCACATGTATCTTGTCCCACGGTAGACCCAGCGGGCCTCACAAGAAAAGAGAGAGAAAGGGTCTGGGTATATATAGAGATCAGAACCGATCTTGGCAGTCCAATTCGATCTTTCCCAATCGAGCTCTGATCTTCCGATCGAATGCACCTTTAAGGTTCTAATCATTCACATACATCAATCCAAGGCCGTGTGTGTAACGCGGGTGTGAAACTGACCACCATGGGGTATATTTACCAAAATGCCCCTGGGGCCAAAAACTACCATATGATCGTCCGATCGTACCCGACGCGGAATCAAACCAACAGGGAAACGACCCTCGATCCACGCGGTCGAGCCAGGTCAGAGGGACGGGCGATGCGAATCATAAGCTAACTAAGTGCGGAAAAGTTTTGGCGAGGGTTCCCTCTAATCTATTGGTCTCCCTAAACAATTCATAAGCACCCTTATGAAAATGATTATCACAAACCTTAAATGATATAATAAAAATATAATTCAAAATCTCAAAAGGGTTAACATTTATAAATCATACTCCCGTAGGAGACTCTAACAAAAAGGGGTAAACAGACGATCACTGCTCCTCAAGCACCGCCAGACGCCGTCGCGCCACCAAACACTTACCCGGTAGGGGCCAATGAAGAAGAGCTAACGTCTGCACCTGCAAATGCAGTCCGGGTAGGAGTGAGCAACTAAGCTCAGCAGGGAAACTACACTACGACATACTCAAGAAGGAGAGAACACAACAGTGTCGCCCTCAAGCAGAGCCTGGGTGTATACAGGGGCCCCATAACCCCACCGCATGTCCCTGAACGCAGGAAACCAACACTGCAGACTCACAAGCAGGAAACTGGCACTGCTAGGCGGGAAACGACACCGCTAAGTAGGCACACCCTCTACTCAAGAGTCATAGAACATTGGACATCGGCTACACCTCAAAATCGACTCGAGGCCGACACGACCTCTAAATCATCGATCAACCTGTATTCAAGTCATCTAAACCTATCATCGATATCGACTGAATACTACCATCCGATTCTGGACCACGCTACCCGCCACGGTCCTAGAGCTATATCTGAGCTACCCAAAATCCTCGGATCGGTGATCAACCCATCGCCCACGCCCTATCCTTATGCATCTAATGCACAGTCATATGCATGCTATGAACACATACAGGAAAGCAGATAAACATACAACATATGTGATGATAATAAACAAGGTCTGGACTCAGCACGCAGCCAGCCCGGGGTGGTGAACAGGTAAATAAACCAAGGAACTGCTGCAGCGGTAACACCACCAGCTGCCAGCCAGTTCACAGAGAAAACATGCAACGGGAAGCAACCCCGACGAAACCAATAATAACCATGACAGTAAAGCAACACATATATACTCACAGTTATTTACAACATACAATTATCGATATAGAAAATCTAGACTTCACAAACTATATCTACGGTGAAGTCATATCCAAAACATCAACCAAAAATCGTCAAAAAACAGCTACTAATAGCATACATGCTTCCTAACATCATTGCCTATCTACCATGGAAGAAAACCAATAATAGAACCATAAAAATCACTATTCTAAGGCTGGCAGTCGATGTCACTGTGAGGACATGTCCCTCTATTCCTGTGGCTCGTTGTTGACCACGAGGGCAATTTGGTAAATTGCGCATTGTCGGTTTGTTTCACACCCGCGTGTGCACACACTGACCTTGATTGTGCATGTGTTTGATTAGAAAGGTTAGGTGGACCCGGGGTCGAAAGATCCGGAATTCGGCTTGAGTTTGGCCCAATTCTGATTCCCTGTGCAGGTTGGATCGATCCAAACTTCACTTTGGATCGATCCAGGATGCACTAGGGAGTGGTGGCCGCCAGTGGAGTTTGGATCGATCCAAGGTGGAGTTTGGATCGATCCAACTCGAACTGGAGCGTCCGTATAAGAGCGGACACGATGCTTCCTTTCTCTTTTCTTTTTCAATTCCGCTGCGATTGGGCTCAGATCCGGTGAAATCTTGAGAGGATTTAGGAAGATCCAAGGCTTGGCTTTGTGGATTGATGTAGCTCTTGTCGAGGTAGGGTCTCTACCTACGGATTTGGTTGGGTTTTTCTCGTGTTCTTCGTCGTTTTCGCCGAATCCGGGTTTGTTTTGAGTAGATCTCCATGTATAAGTGATGGTTTCCAGTTTTGAAGCCATGAGTAGCTTCGTGAGCATCAGATCTACCAACCCACCAAGTTTGGTGAAGTTTGGTTTGGTTATCCGGCCGTGATCGCTGTCGAAAGTTGGCCGGAGGCCCAGTTGGGATCGATCCAATTGGATATTGGATCGATCCAAGTTGCACTCAAGATGGTCTGTTCACTGGTGGAAGTTGGATCGATCCATGGGTATGTTTGGATCGATCCAGTGTTTCCCAGAAACAGTGTCTGAGGGTAACAGAGAATGGTTTTCTTGGTTTTTTCGAGTCGGATCGATCCAAGGGCAAGTCGGATCGATCCGAGGGCAAGTTGGATCGATCCGAGGGCAAGTCGGATCGATCCATGGGTATGTTGGATCGATTCAACGTGCACCAGAATGCGTTTTTGAGGCTGTTTTGCCCATGGGGCTTCGTATGTATGCGGTTTTGGCGGTTTTGCCCGCGGGGCTTGCCATGATAGTTTGTTTACCGCTTTAATGGCATGTTTAGTGATACTGCTATAAACTGCTGTTTGTTACCGCTTTGTGGTTGAACCGGGAGAGTGATGACTTCCGGGATTGTGTAGAATAAATGGGCTGACTGTATGCCCTTTATCGCTTTGTGGTTAACTGAGGGAGTCATGACCCACGGGAATATTTAGTATAAATGGGCCGAAGGTGTGCCCTTGATTGTTGTCTGTTTATACTGATGTATTGCCTAGCTTTCTTGTGCATTAGAGGCATGTTAGGCTAGGCGTGGGCGGTGGTTGGCCGCTGATCCGGGGCTCTCGGGTGGCCCGGATCTAGCTCTAGGACCGAGGCAGGGTAGCGAGGCCTAGGGTTTGACTGTAGCACTGTTAATCTGATGTTGAGGTTTGTCCCTAGTACTCCTGTATCAATTGCTAAGAGGTGGATGTCGTTACCCCGACATGTGTCGTCATGCTTGGTATCTAGCATGGGTAAGGGTGTTCTACATGTGCTGAGGTTCTCCTTGTTGTGGCGGGAGAGGGTTACATGGACAAGAACCCTGGGGGTATCGATGGGATTTATGGGTTCCCTGGCAAGCCTTAGCTTTTGAGTTGGAGTTTAGAGGTCGTGTTGGCTCTGTTGCTTTGAGTGCTGAGAGATGGTTGTCATAACCACGGTTGATCCGCAAAGTGTGGAGATCCCGCTTGGAGAGGGGTGTCCTACTGATATCGTCATGTCCACCCTGTGTCAGGGATTGTCGGAGGTGGTCCATCCTTGAATAGTGGCTGTCGGAGGGATGTACTTGGACAGGTACCCTTCGAGTTATGGAAGGGATTTATTGGGTCCTTGAAAGGCCTCAGTACTTGGCACAGAGTTAGTACAGTTGTTGTTGCCTTCCTTGTGTGTGTCGTAGAGTAGAACCCTGTTGAGCTTTTGCTCATTCCTACCTGGGTTGCGGTATTTGCAAGTGCAGATACCAGCTCTCCTTCTGTGGGCCTCAGTTGCTCTTCCTGCGGCGACGCATCGACATCAGGTCTTGCTTGAGGGTCAATATGGCTTCTGCTGTACTTTTCAGGAGACTACCGATGATGTAACTTTTTGAGGTTTATAATATCTTTTATATTTGAAGACTGATATATGTAAAACTTGATGTAACTCTGATGTATGTACAGTTTTTGTAATAATAGTAGTTGTTAGAATTACTTTTGCTCTCTGATTTGTTTGTAACTGTTTCCGCCTGTTGATGTTAGTAGATATAGGAACCCCCCCCTCGTGTCCCTGTCCGGATGGGTTTTCTGGGTCGGGGCGCGACAACTCACGGTTGACCTTGAGGAAGAGAAGGTTGACGGTCGATCAATGGATCGACCATGAGGTGTTATTCTTGTGGTTTTAAGGCTCATGGTTGACCACAGAGACCGCGATGGTCGACCGTGAAGTCTGGCGGTGGATCCGTGGATCGACCGCGAGGTACTATTCAGGAAAACTCTGTTCTGACATAGTTTGGAATAGAATTCACCAAACGTCGTACAAAAATTGGAAAAATGTGAAATAAATTGGGTTTGAAAGTAGACTCAGTGATCTATAACTTTTATGTAGAAGACCAACTGAGATCATGCATGGAAAGTGCCGCGAAAAAGGGCTCCAACATGCAGTTACGGAGAAGAACAGAAATCCGGAGAATTTGCCAAGGTGGAATTCTTGGCGTTTTTGGCTCTGCCTGCATCTTGGATCGATCCAAGACCATAGTGGATCCATCCAACTTCAAGTTGGATCGATCCAGACTTGTTTGGATCGATTCGGAAGGTTGTTCCAGAGATGTGATTGCAGCTCTACATATTGGATCAATCCAAATCCAAAGTGGATCGATCCATATCTTGTTTCCAGAGCCGTGTTTTCAAGGTTTTCACATTGAATCGATCTAAGCCCATTCTAGATCTATCCAAAACACTGTAAATGGGAAAATTAGATGGTTTAGATCTAATCTGATATTGAACTGTTTTGGGCCTATAAATAGGGGTTTTCTAGGTCTTCTTGTGGCTTTGTTTGTATGCTATGGTGAGGGCTATGAGAGCTAGGGTTTGGTGAGAGTTCAAGAAGTTGAGAGAGAGATAGCTTCTTAAGATCATAGAGGGACGTTCATCATTTCTAGCAAACCTCTGTAATCCATGTGGCCATTGTAAGAGGTGTGAGAGTGTAGGTAACCCTAGAGAGAGATCTTCTTGTCTTTGCTAGGGTTAGGGTTTTGTAATCTCTCCCTCACAGTGAAGATTTCCTCCGCCGCCCGTGGTTTTTCGTTACAGTTGTTGCTGGGAGGTTTTCTACGTAAATCCTTGTCTCTACTATTTCTCTTTGTTTATGATTTGATTATTATTTCTTTCGCTACGACATCCCATCGTATCTGACGTATCTCCGACATCATCGAAACCCCTTATTAGATCCCCCGAACAGAATGACGAATATGAGGCAAACTACTGTTTGCTCTTCATCTTGAGCAATAAGCCAAACAGAGAGACAACTCATTTGAAAAGAATACAATTGAAAAGAATACAAAACAAATGATAGGAAATGACACCTGAGGCCGGTTACCTCAATCATTGATGTCAAGAACTATAGAAACAGTGACTTCACAAGATCTCCTCCCTGCTTCACACCTGTATGAGCTGACATGAATGTATACTACCTGTTTTAATGCAGGCCGGGCTTTCTTCATTAAATGCTTCTGTTATCTTTCGCATGGCCTTCATCCTGTTGGATTTTCAGCTCAATAATAGAAGAATCTTGTGCCATGGGCATTTTATAAGATGAAGTGCACCTATGTATATATTTGATATTGTTAGAGAGGAAATCTGACCGTTGACCGGTCAAATAGTCAAAGTCAAAATCCTATTCCACACTTAAGTATCAAACGATTGCAGTTGAGTTCTACTCTTTCAAATTAATAAACCAGAGATGTCAAGTAATATGGAAATCTAGATTAGACCAAATTAAATAATCTAATTATCAAAATTAACCTAAGAAAAGTTTTGAATTATCTAAGATTACGGAATTAAATAAAGCATAAAGATCAACTTAAATTACTGAATCTAAGAAATGCATTTAAATCTATGGATTAACTTAATCTAAGAAAGCAGTAACTTACTCTAATGGAAAACAGTAAAGAAAGCTATAGGAAAAGCAATAAAAAGAACTAATTAAACCTAAATTAATCTTAAAATACTCCTACGATCATGAATAACGAAAACAGTAATTAAAAGACTAATTTAATCTTACTCCAAACTAATTTAACTTAATTAAACTATGGAAAAGAAACGGACATAAAACGGAAACGGAAAGAAATCCATTAATCTAAAACTACAAAACAGAAAAGAAAAGAGGAGAAGACGATTAAAATGACTACATTATCGAAATTATACTAAGAAAGCAATAAAAGACACCATTAATCAAACTGAAAGCTTTATTAATCAACTTACAGGTACAAAAGAAATGAAAGCCATGCTTAAGAGCAGGTTACAGGTTGTCGGGGGGGGTTTACAGTGGAGAAGAGAAGCTATTTATACTAAGGAACTGAATAACTGCTCCCGCCTTGAGGGTTGATGGCGTGGAAGGAGGAGATCGTGTGCGAACTGCTCCGTAACAGCTTCTCCCACGTTCGTGTCTGGTTTGGAGAGTACACGTGGTTGATTCTCGTTCATTGCATATGTCATGATTATGCTGGCTTACTTATCGTTTCTTGTCCACGTCATACCTGCATGTGTTTTTTAACCATATTTGGTACACGTGTTAATTGCTTTTGGACGATAAAATTGAGTAACATGTCCAATTGTGACTTTTGGGCGATGATCGTCCATAGTCCTTTAAATGACGGTGCCATATGGACGATATCGTCTATTTGGTTAAAATTCTATCGTCCATTTTGGTCGATAGATTCTATCGTTTCATTTGGTCGATATTTTATCGTCCATTTGGTCGATAGACTCTATCGTTCATTTGATCGATAGGTTTTATCTGGTCGATAAGATTATGTAGTTATCGTCCATTTAGTAATTGCTTTTTGCTTACGTGTCTGTCATTTAATGATTTAGCCATTATTTTGGCTAACAGATATAAATGGAGGTGGTGGTTAGTATAAATCCCTGAAAAAACTTTAAATATTAGAAAAATCTCTATATCCCTGACAATATTATACTCTCCTAAAAGTATACAGATCGTTTCATATAATCCCTCCAAAATTAAGTGTTTATGGTAAAAATATGTCTAGGTTGTAAAATGACTAAGATATTCTTTTTTGTTGGTTAAATCTTTTACCGTTGTTTACAGGAGAAAATGTTCGATATTTTTAACAAATTTAAGGGCTCGGGTTTGGACACCAGAATCAATCCAGTACCACAACCGAGTAATAACCACTTGAGTGTTTTTTTTTTTTTTGAAGAGATAAGCCGAAGCTAACATAACCACTTGAGTGTTAGAAGAGAAGTTTAATAATACGGTGTCCTTCAGTGTTAAGGCAGAAGTTTAGCAATAATATATATTGAGATTCGCATTATAGGCCGCGTAGCTCAGTTCTTCGTCTATATATTCGCATTAAACTAATCCGGAGTTTTTTGAAATAATTCGGATGTTTTCACGAGGTAATATGATATTGTCAGAAATGTATAGGCGTTTTTCTTATATTGAAAAGATTTATAATGTTTGTATGATATTAACCCTCATATTTCAAACGTACTATTAGTCAATAAATATATACTTGAGAATTCTAACCCCACTTCCCTCAGCGGCCGTCAGATTCAATACTCACATCATCACACATATGCCATCGAGCATTTGAGGGAGACGTGTTTGATGAGAACAAGGAAGCCTTGATCCCACCTCACGCCCTTCTTGTAATTGGCAGTGAAAGAACACACTGATGGAGAAGAAGGAAACAGAGGATGCTGACGGAAGGAAATAAGTTGCAGAGAAGTAGCAGAGAAAAGTTGCAGAGAAAAGTTGCAGAGAAACTGGTTTCTCAATTAATGGTTGAGACACCCCTGATCTTCTCTTTAACTAAGAAGAAGAACTTTTCTATGAATCAAGAATGAATCCCTACAGAAGAGATAACTCTTTATTTATACTATTAGCACATGCAGGTGCTCTCCTACGCAGAGTCCAACTCTGGTACTCTACTACTACCTGGACTCCTTAATATCAGATTACCTACACAAGATGAATAACCTACTCAAGACTCACTTAAACTATAGTTCTAGTTTGACTAAGACCCATCTAATTATGAATACTTTGGGTTAGGCTTCCGCGCACGATCTGAACGCCTGCTGAACTCATCATTCTTTGCTCCTTGAGAAGGAACCTTGTCCTCAAGGTTCATATTTGGAAACTGTTCCTGTAAAACACCAATTGACTCCCAAGTCGCATCTGCTACTGGCATTAATTTCCATTTCACCAATGCTTCTGGCAATTATTTGGCGCCTTTTCTCACCCATCTATAGTCTATTACCTCCTCAGGCTCCAGTAGAGGTGTACCTTCATCATCACACGGTGGCACTTCTTGTTCTGCCGACATTGTAGTTCCCACCTTCTTTTTTAATAATGAAACATGGAACACCGGATGGATGCGAGCTGTTTCTGGTATAGCGAGTTTGTAAGCTACTGCTCCAATTTTTTCCATCACCTGATATGGACCAAAATACTTACTAGCCAATTTTTGGTGTGCCCTCCTAAACATTGTATTCTGTCTATAAGGTTGGAGTTTCAAGAAAACCCAATCGCCAATTTCAAATTCTACTTCTCGCCGTCGTATATCCACGAGTTGTTTGGTCCTGTTGATTGAAGAGTAGAGGTTGTGCTTCAGCTGCCGAAGGATTTCATCTCGACGCAGTAATTCCTTGTCAACCTCTTCCACCGGGGAGCACCCGGCCTTGTAGTTAGGAATGACAGGCGCGGCTCGACCATACAGAGCTTCAAAAGGTGTCATTCCCGTCGATGAGTGATAAGAAGTATTATACCAGTACTCTGCCCAACTCAAATATTGCACCCATCCCTTGGGGTTCTGACTCACAAAGCACCTCAAGTACTGCTCCAAGCAACGATTAACTACTTCCGTCTGGCCATCGGTTTGGGGGTGATATGCCGAACTCATCTTAAGCTGTGTTCCTTGCATTTTAAAGAATTGTTTCCAAAAGTTGCTCATAAAGATGGGATCACGATCACTTACAATAGCATTGGGTATCCCATGAAGTCGGACTATTTGATGAATTAATGCCTGGGCTACCTTCAACGCCGTGTACGGGTGAGCTAGAGGTATAAAGTGTGCATACTTTGTGAGCCGATCAACGACGACCATCACCACATCCACCCCTGCTGAACGTGGCAAGCCTTCGACAAAATCCATTGAAACCTCTTCCCAGACTTCGTTTGGAATTGGTAATGGTTGCAGCAATCCGGCCGGCTTCCGTGAATCGCTCTTATTTTTTTGACAAACATCACAAGATGATACATGCATCTTAACATCTTGCCTCATACCTTCCCAATAAAACACTTGATTTAGCCTCTTGAGGGTACATAGGACTCCTAAATGCCCTCCAATAGGTGAGTCATGGAACTCTTGTATCAATTGTCGACTGAACTCAGATTTTGGTGGAATCACCACTCGTCTTTGAAAGTATACCATCCCATCTCACACTGTGACTGCTCCAAACGCCATCTGCACACTATTGGCTGTATCGTTTCTGCTATGCTCCAATCCTGAATTAATTCTGTCGTGGGCAGAGGTGACCTCGACATCCCCTGACTCTTCTAGACGAGCCTCTCGTAAGTCTCTGTTTTGTGATAAGCTCTGCTTTGCTGAGTCGATGTCAGCTTTTCCTGCTCCCGATTGTTTCCGTTTTGGAAAGAACTCTGCTCAGCTAAGTTACTGTCCTCTGCTGCTACTCTGCTTCCAACATCAAGCTCTCCGCCAAAACCCAAGGCTCTGTTTCCTGTGGTCTCACCTTGCCATCGTTGATGGACAGCAAGTAGATAGGGATCCTGTTTATTTGCTTCTTTTATTTGCTCCCAGATTGAGGGAACCGGGTAAGAAATAGCTTGAAGCTTGTGTTCTTCAACCTTCCTTGACAAGGCATCGGCTGCTGAGTTTTCCTTTCCAGGTTTATATCTGATTTCGTATTCATATCCTAATAATTTTGAAACCCAACGTTGCTGCTCTGCTGTGACTACCCGTTGATCCATGAAGTACTTTAAGATTCGTTGGTCAGTTTGGATAATAAATTTCCGTCCAAGTAAATAAGGTCTCCAAACTCTCACAGCTTCTATGACAGCGAGCATCTCCTTCGCATAAGCTGACCATGATCTTTTCGTTGGAGCAATGGCTTTGCTAAGATAGGCCAATGGTCTTCCCTTTTGCATTAGTACTGCACCAATGCCTTCTCCGGACGCATCTGTCTCCACGATAAATTCCTCTGCAAAGTTGGGTAGAGCCAGGACTGGGGTAGTGGTCATAGCCGTCTTCAACGCTGCAAACGCCTTCTCCGCTGTTGGTCCCCACACAAACTGGCCTTTCCTTAGGAGCACCGTTAATGGAGCAGCAATTTTGCCATAATCTTTCACAAATTTCCTGTAATAGCCAATAAGTCCCAGAAATCCTCGCAACTCCGTGGTATTCCGGGGTGCTGGCCATCTCTTCATGGCATCAATTTTCTGAGGGTCGGCACTGACCCCGTCTTGAGATATGATGTGGCCTAAGTACTCAACCACGCGCTGGGCAAAGCTACACTTTGAGGGTTTAATATAAAATTTGTTAGTACTTAGGATGCTGAGGACTAACCTGAGATGCTCCAAGTGTTCTTTCCATTCCTTGCTGTAGATCAAAATATCATCAAAGAACACTAAAATAAATCGCCGCAGGTAGGGTCTAAACAACGTATTTATTGTTGCTTGAAAGGTTGATGGAGCATTGCATAACCCAAACGGCATGACAACATATTCATAATGGCCACTGTGGGTTCGAAAAGCAGTTTTATGGATGTCCTCCTCTTGTACTCGGATTTGATGGTACTCGGCACGCAGATCCAGCTTAGTAAAATAGGTAGCCCCATGTAATTCATCCAACATATCGTCAACTATCGGTATAGGAAAATGATCCTTTATCATCACATCATTTAAAGCCCTGTAATATGTGCAAAACCTCCAAGACCCATCTTTCTTTACTAGGAGGACCGGTGACGAGAACGGACTAGTACTCGGGCGTATTAACCCTGCTGCTAACATCTCTTTCACGTGTTGCTCAATTTCATTTTTTTGATAATGAGCATATCGGTAAGGACGAACATTAACTGGTTGTGCTCCCTCTTTCAAAGCAATGCGATGGGTAAATTCTCGAAGAGGTGGAAGCCCCTGTGGTTCTGCTAATATGTGACTGTACTCATTTAAAATTTGTTGGACTTCCTCATTAAGTGTTTGTCTCTCTCCATCTCCCAAGACCTCCATGTGTAGTGCGAACAATTCTCCCCCTGCGTGGGTTTCTCGCTCTAGTGCTTTGGCTGAAGCATATTGAGCGGTCTTTGCTTTGATGGCAGCAATTGTATGAGTCTGGCCACCTTCTTCAAACTGCATGTTCATCTTCCTCCAATCACACACAACCGGCCCTAATTTTTCCAACCATTCAATGCCCAACACCACGTCCAATCCTTGGAGATCAACAAAATACAGATCTGCTTTAAACCCATAGCCTTGGATTTCCATCCTAGTATCTTTATATTTTTCTCTACACATTAATCTTTCACCATTCGCAACACTAACTCCAAATTCCTCAACAGGTGTAACAACCAACCCTAGTCTACTTGCAACTTCTTCATGTATGAAGTTGTGAGTAGATCCACTATCAATCAACGCTGTCGGATTGTTGCGGCCAACTCGCGCCGTAACACACATGGTGCGAGGCCCAGCACAGCCCGATAGAGCATGTAAAGATATAGATGGATACCATTGATTCTCGCCGGCTGCTCCTTGCTGGTGTGGATCCCCTTCATCATTCTGTGTACTGTCGGTTCCTTCCGAGTCTTGTTCACAGTCAGCCTCATCTTCCATCTCGATCAAGAATGACTGAGGTTTTTGGCATCGATGACCCGGAGTAAACCGTTCATCACAGTTGAAGCAAAGACCCTTTTCTCTTCTTTTTTGCATCTCTTCCCACGTCAGTCGTCGAAGGTTCGCCGTTTGTCGTCCCTGTGGTGGTCCCCGAGCACGATTTGGCCCATTTATCGTTAAGATCCCCTGGCCTGCGCACCCTGCTAATCCCACCGATGGTCCGCCCCTTCCGTAGGGTCGGTTGATCTCGATCCTTGGCCTCCGATTCTGGTGTCTTAATTTATCATCGACTAATCTCGCTAATTCGACGGCTTGACTAAGTGTAGCCGGCCTGAATAACCTTACCTCATTTGAGATTTCTTCACGTAAGCCACCCAAGAAGGCTCCCATCAATGCTGATTCCGGCCAACTATCTACTCGATTGGCAAGAACCTCAAACTCTTCCATGTATTCCTCCAGAGACCCTTTTTGTCGAATTCTACCCAAAGCTTCATCATAATTAATATATTTTGTAACTCCAAATCGTACCTTGAGTTCCCTTGTGAAAACCTCCTAGGGAATAGGAGCTGCGGCCTCGCGGTATACCCGTTGTAGCCGTTGCCACCACTAGTTTGCAGCACCTCCAAGATGGTACGCAGCCCATCGAACACGCTGTTCTGCTGGTGTCCCCTGTATGTCGAAGAACTGCTCCGCACGGTTCATTCATACTGCCAAATCCTCCCCCGTAAAAATTGGAAAATCAAGTTTTAGTTGCCGCTGTGCCTCAAATTCACTCTCTTCATGGCCAACGAGACGTCGTTATTCCCATTCCACTCCAGATCTGCCAAGCGTACCTCCTCCACCACCGCTCGAGCTGCCGCCGCCCCCATCTTTTCTGCCGCCTGCAGAGGACGCCTCCCCTTTAATTCCGGTTTCCAACCGGTTGTTGAGCGATTTTAATTGGGCCACGACTTCCAGTAGTGCAATTTCATTATTGTTGAGCTTCACTTCCATCACTCGTTGCCGATCTTCACTGTCATCACGTTTCTTCAACAATTCTTCGATACCCGTCCGTAATTCGACGACGTCTTGTTCTAGCGTATCAATCCGTTCCTTATTTGCTGGTGGCGCCATCATGCCAGGATCGCTGCTCTGTTACCAATTGATGAGAACAATGAAGCCTTGATCCCACCTCACGCCCTTCTTGTAATTGGCAGTGAAAGAACACGCTGATGGAGAAGAAGGAAACAGAGGATGCTGAATAAGTTGCAGAGAAGTAGCAGAGAAGTAAACTAGAAACTGGTTTCTCAATTAATGGCTGAGACACCCCTGATCTTCTCTTTAACTAAGAAGAAGAACTTTTCTATGAATCAAGACTGAATCCCTACAGAAGAGATAACTCTTTATTTATACTATTAGCACACGCAGGTGCTCTCCTACGCAGAGTCCAACTCTGCTACTCTACTACTACCTGGACTCCTTAATATCAGATTACCTACACAAGATGAATAACCTACTCAAGACTCACTTAAACTATAGTTCTAGTTTGACTAAGACCCATCTAATTATGAATACTTTGTGTTAGGCTTCCGCGCACGATCTGTGCACCTTCTTCGGCCACGAGATGACCCTCCTGTTATCTTTGTCCCTTGGCAGACCGAGGATAACTGCAACGTCTACAGGCCTAAAATCTGCTATGTTTCGGGAAAATCGCAGCCCCCCCTTGTGATTGCACATCATGGAATCTAATAACACATTTTCCTGCTTGATGTCCGGCAGGTCAAGGAAGTGGTCGAATGGTGTCTGGCGGATGATTTTAAGGTGCACATCCGCGGCGTACTTTCTTGCAGCCTCCTTGATCTTCGCCGTAAAATAGTTGGCCACAAACGGGGTTCTCCCCGGTTCACTGCTCGATTCATCTATAGGATTGTATACACGCGTTAAATAAAATAATACATGTACATAAGGACACATATTAACGGGTATAAACAATGACACGATGTTAACAACGAGCATAAAAGGTGCGCAACACAACAGGTAAAACAATGCATGAAACAAAATAACATGACTGAATATCATCGGGTATAAATATATACCCAATGTTAACAATGAGCATAAAAAAGTATGCAGTAGGGTAGGTAGAAAAATAACGAGAACAAAATACCAGCATATATAATCGGGTATGTAAAACATACCCGATGATAACAACGAGTATAACAAGTACTCCATATAGCATGGAGAAAATTAGCGAGCACAAAATACGAGTTAATATCATCGGGTATAAAAAGAAACTTGATGTTAACACGGAGCATAAAAGGTCCACAAAACAACAGGTAGAAAAAATGACGATCACAAAATACCATGAGTTAATATTATCGGGTATAAAAATATGTGTGATCCATAGAAGGAAATAAATTTAGATTTCTCATTGCAATAAAGGTTTGTAGGTGTTCTTCTACACACTAAAGTAGAGTAAAGCTACATTTGGGTTTGGGTTGAAGACTTTGGATTTTCTTGGCCGCTATTATAATAGTTGTTTTCATGGCTTTAGCAAACGCATTCGAGAGTACTCCTTCCATTTCTTGGGCGATTGGGTGGACTCCAACTTCGGGCCGTAGGGTATGGCAACCGCCAGAGAAGACTCGTAAACACCGTCGGAGAAACGTAGAGGGGGTTTGTAGGATCGGGAGAAGAAACGCCGGGTTAGAAACACGAGGCTTGTTTAATACCCGTGGTTGAAGTCTGGTTTTGGCGCGAGGGGCAGCCACTTCACATCGTCATTTCATATCGTCACATCGCGTCTTCGCTGACGCGCCGTACAGCCAGCGAATGCAAGCACGCCATG
The DNA here is from genome assembly GCA_963920575.1 of Narthecium ossifragum. Classification (NCBI taxonomy): domain Eukaryota; kingdom Viridiplantae; phylum Streptophyta; class Magnoliopsida; order Dioscoreales; family Nartheciaceae; genus Narthecium; species Narthecium ossifragum. The sequence continues at coordinate 19,451,617 of OY986971.1, read as the reverse complement.
TGGCCACTAACATATACACTCTCGAGTGCGTCTCGAGTCTCGCGCCAGTTCAAATGCCTAGGACAGCTGTTAAACCGGATGGCCATTTATGACCATTAATGATGGGGAATCTAAGGGTAGTTTTGGATTTTATACAATTTGGGGTCCGAATCTGTTAAATTTTAGGGGTTGAGGTCTCGGTATGCTAATAGTGATGACTGGGGGACCTTTTAGGCAAAAAATCCTCTCTTGCCCCTCCCCCCTACCCCTCTCTCATACTCTCTCTCTCTCCAGCCCGCCCTCTCTTTAGCTCCTAATCCCATCCTTCTTTCTCTCTCTTATCATATCACCTTTTTCACTTTTCTCCTCTACCCCTCTTTTTGATGCTCTCTCTCTCTTCCCACCCTCTTTCCTCTAATCTCCTCCCTCTTTCTCTCTCCTGCCCTATATTCTTTTCTCTCTCATGCCCTTTGTCTCTGCTGCCCGCCACTCTCTCATGCTCATTCTTTCTCTTGGATGGGGGGGGGGACCGATGCACACACGATCTCCCTGATGTCAGCGCCCGACGCCCCCGACGTCCCCTCCCCCTCTCCCTCTCCGGCGACCTCCACCTCCTCGCTCTCCCTCTCCCTCACCGTCCTCCTCCACCTCCACCTCCACCTCTCCCTCTCCCTCACCGTCCTCTCCACCCCATCCAACCTCCACCACCTCCGCCCACCCTCTCCTCCTCCACCTCCACCTCTACCTCTCCCTCTCCCTCTCCGGCCACAGTCTCCATCTAGCCTCCCCCTCCTCCAACCCTTCCTCATCTCCACCACCTCCACCCACCCTCTCCCAACGAGGAGCGATGGGGCGGCGAACATACGCAGATGGAGGAGAGGAGTTTGGGACCCGCAAGGAGCTCGGAACTATGGGTGTCGGGGGTTCCGGCGATTGGCGAGGTTTTAATCGGATCCGTGAACGATGATGGCGCGAGATGGGTTCCGGCGAGGAGCTCGTGGACGATGATGACGCGGGGATGGGTTCTGGCTATGAGCTTGAGAGGGAGAGGTGGAGGTGGAGGAGGACGGTGAGGGAGAGGCAGAGGGAGGAGGTGGAGGTGGTCGTGAGGTGGCCGGAGAGGGAGAGGGAGAGGGGGGGGGGGGGAGGTGGGGGGGGGGGTGCTAACGTCAAGGGTGAGGGGAATCCCGATGCACACACGATCAACGGTTCATGTGTGCATCGGTTCATGTGTGCATCGGTCGGGCGTCGGTTGCCCCCCGGATCCCTTTCTCCTAGCCCACCCTCTCTCCACGTATCGCCCCCCTCTCTCTTACCTGTTTTTCTTTCTCCTATCTGTTTCCCTCTTTAAACACTAAACAGTAAGTTAAGGAAAAACACTCATTTCATACGACTCCGATACACAAAATAAACTCTGTTAGGAATAATCTTCAATTATTCGTCGGAAAATAACATTTTGGATTTTTACTATGTTCATAGGGATACAAAAAAGAATATTGAAGTATATATGTAACTAGGTGGGACCCCTGCCACATGGCAGGGTAACCATTAGATTAATGGATGATTCGGTTATAAAAACCGAATTTGATTAAAGGATTAGTATGGATATCATATAAGGTTAACATTATAAGGGGGCGGTTATGCATAACCGTTTTTGCTCCTTATAAAGTTGATGTATGTTTAAAACTAACCTAGGGAATATGATAAAAATATACAAAGTTAACTTAAAAAAATATACATGTAAATAAACTAATATAAGGAAAACGATTGTAACCGTTATTGTTCCTTATAAGATTAATTTAAATTTTTTTTAGAGATTTAAATGTAATTAATTTAAGAGACTGAACAAAGCTGTTTTGTTATCATGCAAAGAATTTTGTATACTTTCAATCATGCATGCATCTGACACCCCGACACTATGACATGCATTATAAATCGATCCAGAGCTGAGTCACATGAACCTGTTTGGGAACATGGAAACAATATCCGAAGGACCTTTTGGCTAGCTAGCTGGCTGTTCACGATCTATCCACCTATGAGTCTGAAGCTAATTTGTCGAACTTGTAGGCCTCAAATTCTTATGTCACCATCATCGATCCGTGCTTTTCAGTGCACATTGATAACCTGACATCTGCGATATATACAGGCCGAATAACACTTTGGTACATATAGTTTTCAGGATTTACAGTTTATTATCCTTATCTTTTAAAATCAGATAAAAGTACATCTAATTTTTAAAAACTATGCAGTTTAGTGTCACCGCTCTAACGTCGTTACTAAGTCGATGGTAAACCAGTCAATTTCATCAATTTTGACTTTTTTTCGGTTTTCTCAGGATTTGTTGACGTGAGAAAAGAGAGACCTCCGGAGATTCATCAATTTCGACTTTTTATTATTATTTAGACTAGTTTTTGGATGAATTTACTGACGTGATAAAAAAAAGTCAAAATTCATCAATATCAATTTGCTGACGTGAGAAGAGATTCATAGCCTCAGCCTCCCCAGCTTCTCATCCACCTCCTCCACCGTCCCTCCCCCCACCCCCACCGCCGCTCCGACCCCCACTGGTCAGCCCTCCGTGCCGTCGCCAACCTCTCTCCGGATGGCCACCTCCACCTCCGCCACCTCCATCTCCTCCGCCACCTCGGCTCCGGCCACCTCACCCGCGTCTTCCATTGCCGCCTCCGAGGCCTGGAGCACCCGACCTTGGACTTCGCGCTCAAGGTCATCGACCTCGACGCCGCCGCCGCCAAGGACCCCAACCTCGCCCACGTCCGCTCCGAGGGCGCGACGCTCGTCGCCCTTGACCACCCTTTCCTTCCCACTCTATACGCTCGCCTTGATGCTTCCCACTACGCCTGCTTCCTTATAGACTACTGCTCCGGCAGCGACCTTCACGCCCTCCTCCGATGCCACCCGGGCCATCGCCTTCCCATCCGGGCCGCCCGCCTTTACGCCGCCGAGGTGCTTCTCGCATTGGAGTACCTCCATGCGCTCGAGTTCGTATGCCGAGATCTTAAGCCGGAGAACGTTCTCCTTTGGGGTGACGACCACGCCATGCTCTCGGACTTCAACCTCTCCTTCCAATCAGAGGTCGCCCCCTCCCTCCGCCGGCGACAAACTAAGAAGCCTCGCCACCAACACTACCGCCGTCGACGACGATCTCTCTCTTGCTTATTACCACATAAGGGCTCCGTTGGACGTCGGATCTCCATCTCCGGCTGGTGCTCTCTCTCTCCCTCCCGTATCTCTCTCTCACTCCCCACGTCAGCAAAAATCAGTCAAAATAGACCAAATACCAGTCAAAATTAAGCACAGTGACCGGTTTGCCGTTAAAATGTGTAACGGCGTCGGATGATAGGTTTATACTGCACTATTATGTAACTTGGAGTATTTTTTGATAATTTTGAAAGTACGTGGTACTAAACTAGAAAACTTGGAAACTATAGGGTACCGAACTGCTTTTTGGCCATATATATATAGACTAGTTGTACCCTTGCCACATGGCAGGGTAATCACCAACCCCACCACAATAACCACCCAATAACTCCCTCCCACTAAACCCTATCAACTTAGGATTATCATGCCACATAGGCATCACATAGGCTCTACCTAAGATATTCTCCCGCTACGTAGGACAACGAAAGTTTTACTTATAACCATAGGCTCATATAAGGATGATATATATCATTACATAACATGATGGTTATAAGTTAACCATAATGTTGTCCTATGTGGCATAAGGATGTCATAAGTGGAGCCTATGTGGCAGAATAATCTAGATTGGGGGGGTTAGTGGGGGAGGAGTTATTGGCTGGTTAGTAGGGTGGGGTGGGGTGGGATGATTATTGGGTGGTTACCCTGCCAACAAGGGGCACCGCTAGTGTATATATATATACTAGTGGGCCCCCATGCCACTTGGCACGATAAACACCCATCCTTTAACCCCCTTCCCCACTAACCACTAACCCTCCTCTCCATGTAGGCTCCACATAGGATAAAGCCTGTCACATAAGATCCATATAGGGTAACCCAAAGGTTATTTTATAACCATGGCTCCATATAAGGATGATATATATACATACATATATATACATATACATACATACATACATACATACATACATACATACATACATACATACATACATATATATATATATATATATATATATATATATATATATATATATATATATATATATATATATATATATATATATATTTGCAACCTTTTATAAGCATGAAGACAATACTCTGACAATTTGAGTGTCACTGTTACTTGAAAAAATAAAAAAAACAGAGATGCACCGATGATGGGCGCGTGGTTGCCATGCATTTGAGGTATGCCAACCGTGAAGAAGATCAGAAGGATGATGGGTTCTACCGTGCCTCAATTAAAAGGACTTTTGGGATTTTTAAATCTAAGTTTATGATATGACTGTGGGTACTACTATGTAAGGTTGGAGACTACTCCTATTTCTAAATAGATTAATGGCTACTCCTACTCCTATGTAGATTAAGGTTATGCTACTCCTAGGTAGAAAGAACACCGATAATGCTACTCCTAGGTAGAAGAAGAACTGGTTACACTACTCATAAGTAGAAAACACAGTAGGAATAAAAGAAGAATTCATTGATAGAGTTGTTCAGTTCATGTTCGTGTTCCAATCCTTTTCTTGCATAAGACATTTATACAACCTCTCAAACAAATAGCTTCCCATGATCCCATGACCTCTGATGGTTGCCTTCACATGATCCCATGCAAGACCTCTGACGGTTGCTCTCCACTTTGCCCACAATGATCTCTGACGGTTGTCATCCATAATCAATATTGATTGGGTCCCACTATGTCCCAATTTTGACCCATATTTTAACCCTTAAAATATGCCAAATTTTGACGGTAACAATCACATTACTCGTTCACTCGGATACGGCACATATACTGATTGCCTAAGTAACGAAAGCACATGCAGAACATTATGTGTTTGTCACATTACTCGTCCACTGAAGGCCATCTGATGACATAGGGAGTACATGCATGAACCTACAGTGCTCGAGTTGGAAGAACCCTACAGGCAACCCCAGAACTATATGAAGTTTGACGCACTCGTCCACTAGGGCACCTGGCACTGCTTACCAAAGTACTGGAAGGACATGTTTAATTTGTCGCACTCCTCCACTAGGGTACGTGGTACTATTTACCTGGGTAATGGAAGGACATGACATGGTGTAGGATTGCATCAATCTGGTGCTCCAGTTGGGGATGAGTGTACATGCAGACATCAATCATGTTGCTTGCAGAAACACGACGTCGCACGTGGAGCATGAGAATCTCCGCATGCTTTCAAAAATGCTATGGCTATTAAATATGAAAAGGTTCTGCTATGGATGTGTCCAAGTGATAGCTAGGTATGGTGTTTTACCATGAAATTTTTTGCCATTTGATACCCAAACCTTTCGTTTTGACAATCTGATACCCATAACATGTTTTTTTGCCATTTGATACCCATAAGATGGTAAATTTCTGATTTTACCCTCTCCATTTCCCCTGCCGAGCATGCATACATGCCATGCCACATGACGTGGCATGGAAGGCTAATTAAATAAGATATATGATGTCGTGCAACCCCATGTAGCATTAAATACCCGCCACGTGGCACGGAACGGTTGGCCAGGCATATGGCGCTGTCAGCACGTGAGAAGACCGGCCGCCAGTTGTTGACTACGCGCAGAACTTCCCGCGCGTAGTTAACAAACACGCATAAAACAATAACATCACACATTTTTCATTTTTCACGCGTGGTTATCACTAAACGCACGTAGAAAGTATGTGTTATCAGTGTACGTGGCATGCCCTGCATTTAATGCGATGGAAGATTGAGAAGCACTCAACCATCCCGACGGGGCTCGCCTGAGTTCTTTCAGCCACCATAGGATTGCTCTCCCGCCATTGCATGGGTTTTTCCCGCCACCATCTCTTCCTCCGTATCGCCTCTTTCTCCCTATCTCCTAAAGCCAAGACCGACGAGATACCTCCCGTTCTTAGTCCACTTTGCATCCAGACCCGGACGGTGGATCTTCATCATATGGTCTACTATGGGGAGCGTTCAGCTTCTTTATCATTTCAATGGAGATGTTGTATACGATGAATGTCTTCCATATTATCGTGGTGGGTCACGTCGGCTCGAGGAGTTCTCTTCGGACCTATCATATACTCAACTGAAGACTCGGATTTATATGCTTTGTGAGCTATCTCCAACCGATGGCGAGTTGTTCATCAGCTTCCAGAAGCCCAACAATCCATTTAGTCCATTCATACGACTAGATAACGACATAGACTTGTCCCGGCTCTTCGTTCTCCTTGGCCGGCCATCTTGCCCACCCGTCAGAGTGTTCACCTCCCTGGAAGAAGTAGACAACACAAGGTATGGCAGGGGAAAATCTTTTACTCAATACTAATGGCTTCGTGATGCTTTCTAACGCTTCCCTACAATGGCTCAGTTATGACAGCGATACTATGTTTCTTGAGACGGCACGTGGTTTGGGCGACATTGATCTGAACGTCCCCTTGGTGCCAGCACCGGACGAGGTCGAAATTTTTCTCGACGTGGTGGAGGAGATATCGCTCAATGCCCTCACACCGGAGGCGGAAGGGTAAAAAAGTTTACTGGCGTGCGCAGTTTATGCGAGCATGATAAATACGCGCACACATTTGCGCGCGTAGTTAATTCTTGATACTTTTTACGCGCGTATAGTAATAACCACGCGGGGAAATTCATCGATCTTATACTTCGTGTAGTTAGTATTTTATGCGCGTTTGTGAACTACGCACGCGAATTTATGCGCATACTTAAAGACGCGTGTAAATACTTTCACTTGTCCACATTTGAGAAACGCGAGTATTTTTTTGTGCGTTTTTAATATATTTCGTGTGCGTCTTTATTGTGCGTCTTTATTTTTTCACCGCACATAGAACGACGCGCGCGCATTTATCCGCGTACTTAAGGTATTTTCCATGCGTGTTTCCATCGTGAGCAGTTAATGTCTTTTTATGCGTACTTGTTGTTTGTATGCGTTGTTAAGGTATTTTCCATGCGTGTTTTCTATCGTGAGCAGTTAATGTGTTTTTATGCGTATTTGTTGTTTGTATACGTTGTTAAGGTATTTTCCATGCGTGTTTTCTATCGTGAGCAGTTAATGTGTTTTTATGCGTATTTGTTGTTTGTATGCGTTATTAAGGTATTTTCATGCGCAGTTAAGGTGTTTTTATGCGCAGTTAAGTGTATGAAAAATACTTAGAAAAAGCTTTCTTTTAGTTACTTGTATTCAAATGCTTGGTTTTGCTTACACAGATCTCTGCCATTTTATCATACAGGGAGCTCTGGTGTGCATTTGTCAAAAGCTATGGAAGGAGGTGTCCATAAAGCTCACAAGACAGAGTTTAAGGAGTACTTGACAACCATACATCCTATGTCTTGCACTTTCTGCTAGTGGGTTTTATGTCTGCAAGGAGCATGGGACCATCTGATACGTTGACAAGAGACTTTCTTGGAGTTGGGAGCATGGTGAGAGGCATGGGAGGTGGCATCGCTCAAAGAGAGCAGCATCGCCGCCACCGATGGGCCAGTCGGTGGTGGGGAACGTGATGGGGGTGGTAGGGACGTAACCTCGCCATCACGCCTGCACTAGCTAAGATGAACGTTGCTCGCTATGATTTTTCCTGCGCGGAAGTGGGTGGTGCAATATATGCTGTGGGTGGCTTTGGATCCAATGGAGATAGCTTATCAAGTGCTGAGGTTTATGACCCAGTAAAGAATAAGTGGGTTCTAATTGAGAGCCTTCGTCACCCTAGGTGGGGCTGTTTTGGCTGCAGCTTCAAGGGAAAGCTCTACATCATGGGAGGATGATCGACCTTAGTATTGGCAATTCCAGGTTTGTGGATGTGTACGAGCTAGAGTGCCAGTCTTGGAATGAGATAAAAAATGGGTGTGTCGTGGTCACTTCACATGCTGTGCTTGGCAATAAGTTATTCTGTATGGAGTGGAAAAATCAGAGAAAGCTTGTAATCTTCAATTCAGAGGATCATTCGTGACAGAATGTTGCGGTGCCACTGACTGGCAGCTCGGCCATTGGCTTTCGCTTTGGAATACTCGATGGCAAGCTCTTGCTTTTCTCTCTCGAGGAGGATGCTGGTTACCGGACTCTGCTGTTTGATCCAGAGGCTCATGCATGCTCCGAGTGGAGGTCCTGGTCAGTCAAGCCCTCTGGCTCATGTTGTTGCTTTTCTCTCTGGGGTGGTAGGGACGTAAGCTCGCCATCACGTCCACCCCGGCACCCCCATCACATTCCCCACCACCGACTGGCCCATCGGTGGCGGTATTTAATGCTACATGGGGTTTGGAATCAACAGATATGATAATTAATTAGCCGTACCATGCCGCGTCATGTGGCATGGCATGTATGTATGCTCGGTCGGGGGATTGGCGATGGCAGCACCGGAAATTTACTGCTCAGTGGGTATCATACTGCAAAAAAACATGTTATGGGTATCAGATTGCCAAAACGAAACGTTTGGGGTATCAAATGGCAAAAAATTCTTTTACCATGTGAGCATGCATGATTTGTTCATCACAAGGCCGGCTTTTCATTGAATATATCAATCAAAGGGAAAAGGAAGTTGCCTTTCTCTTAAATTCTTGGAGCCTTTGTCTCCACCAATTGTTTTTCATCATTTTATGTGTTATATATGTCAGGCCGATATTAAAAAATGGAGATTAAAGATGATGTATAATTGACTTGAAAGTTAGCGATGGTAGTTTGAAAGTTCATTGCTAAAGGTTTTAACATATGTCAAACCAAGAATTGCCGTGCCGCTGGCACGCGCCGAACTGGCTCGGAACTTGCCACCGGCACGGTCTGGCATGGACTTTTAGATGTTTAGCATGGAGTTTTGATCATATATTTGATGTTCTACATTGATTTGGAGATCTTTTTGGATTTTTTTGCACTCAAAATGAAAAAGAATAGATATAGAGGTCGATAATGAACTATATATTATATCTTTCATTACATCATTGCAACATTCCTCAACAGACTATGACTTGCACATTCTCATGCTCTCCACCAACTATATCGATCCTCCGGGTTTAAATGTCGATGGAGTGTGACCCCCCTAATAGATTGCATAAACGATAAAAACTGTGGGAATGTGGAATGTCATGAATGATGCTCATCAAACTCTCTGATGAGGTCCATGAAACGGATAGGCTGATCCTCGAAAGTTACCTCCTCTAGCATGTTGTACCCGAAAGGTACACGCAGAGGAGGATTTGATGAAGACTCTCCATAGCTACTATATCGGTGTGGCTCTGACTGCTCAAAAAAGTATGGCTACTAGCTCTGAGAATAAGATGAACCATAATGAGGATAGCCATAAAAATCATAGCCCTGCGGATCGATGCTATGACGCGCAGGAATTGACATAGAGTACTGGTAATCTCCAAAGATATGTGGTGAAGAATAGCTATCAGAACCGTATCTCTCCTCAGAGTGGAAGGGATGCTGATAGGACGGAAGAGTGGATGATGAACTAGCATCAGCGAGACTCTATCTCATGTCCGAATAATCATACTGAGCATCTCGTTGTTGGCTACCTTTACGCCTCCCGTACACCAAGCGCGAATCTCTCACTCCATGGTGTTCGTCTTGTGTAGCATGCGTGAATCTTTGCTCCTCTGTGAAAATGAAGCCACAACCCCTTCTTTGAGATTGTGTAGCAGGGATGCATGTGTCATCTCCACCATCATTATCGGTGCTGTCATCGTCCTTCGACTGATGCCTGCTGGCTGAAGTGGTGATCTCCCTGTCATTGGTATCCCGTGCACCTATGTCTTGTCTCGATGACTGGCTTTGCTAGGATTTTCCACCTCCATGTGCCTCTCTCTCATGCATAAGATGATCAAACTCTGCATCAGAGTCGGTATCACCTTGGGTCCCTACTCGAGCAGAAGATGCAGGAACTCTAGAAGGATTAGGAGCCCCTTGTTGCTCTGATGGAGATCTGGCATTCCGTGTTGTCCAAGCATCAACATCCATGTTCTGCAACCCCTCCTCCTCGATAATGAACCTATTTGGTCGAGGTGGATCGCCTGGCTCGTCTAAGACGGGATTACCCATGTTTTGTGTAGCTCACACCCAATCAATTATTGGATCATCTTCTTCCCCGAAGACGTCAGTGTCGATCACATCAGGATCCCCCATGTCTTTCGTGGTGTTCTCCGTGATGTACCTCAGTCGGAGTCTCATATTGTAATGTACATATACCAGCTTCTTGATGAGTGCATGAAAGTGCACTCTGAACATGACTAAGAGCAGCTTATTTGTTGAGTTTTCATGATTAATATAGATGATTTCGTCCGTATATGTTGCTTCACAAAGTTATTTGTATTATGCAGGAAATTGAAGCAAAGATGGGTCTTTAACACCAAACCTGTACCTTATCAGAATGAACCAGTTGAAATGCCATAAATGGTTGGAAAGCTCTGGAAGTCTAGTTTCCGGGAGTTTTTACGGTTCATGATTTGGAGTTTTCTAGAGGAAGATATGCTATTTTGAGTATGAGAGGTGCATACAGAGCAGTTACGGAAGAAGAAGATCATCTGATGCTCAAGGGATCGATTTTACTCTATCAAAGGATCAATCCGACCCTGACAGAATGTATACTTTTCAGATGATCACAGAAGGATCGATCCTACTATCTATCCTTTGCCTTACAAAGGATCGATCTTAGTCGGGGCGACCCAGAACACAGAAAATGAGGAGAAATACAGTTTCATCGACTGGTAGGAAAATATTTGTAACATATTCTCTGGAAGTCTAAATATTCTGAAATTTGATTACCTGATAGAAGGCTCATAGATCTACAACTTTTATGTTGGACATTTTGTGAGAGTCTGGATGGTGTGATAGCAGATTGAAAGAATAGATGAAGTTACACAAGCTGGAAAACTGTTCTGTCGAAGCTGAGACGATTATTCATCAAATATTCCATATAACTCCGAATATTATGAAATCTAAGGGATCGGACAGAAGACTTCCAAGTCTACAACTTTCATGTTGAGCAAGTTTCCTAATTCCTGCTGGATTGGATCCAACTGCGACCGTAATAGGACTACTAGGATTAACTCAGGAAATTCGAGTTGCACCATAAGTCCAACTCAACTAAAACCCTAATTTCGAGAGTTCCCCTATATATATGGTTATTTTAATCCGAAAATGAGGCTGGTCACAAGGGGGTTTTCTACAGAGCTTTGGAGGGGAGAAAAGCAAGAAAGAAGATGAAGAAATCTTCATCCATGGTCGGGTAAGCCGCGGGCATGGCGGATGGATGATCTAGCGAGGACTAGGGTTTCTTCCTCATCATGGTTCATAGATTTTCATCTTTAATGTTTAAACTCTATTTATGTATTGGATATTTACAGATTACTTTGTGGTTAAACATTATTATAAATCCAGTCATGCTTCTTTTATGATATTGTGATTCTATAGTTATCTCTTTTGATTCTCCTATCGAGTCTCGCGAAATCTTTGCTATGCATTGCCCGTAGTGACAGCTGGTATTGCGTATTCTTAGGGATCTGATAAGACAAGGTTGGGGCTCTATCCCGAGAAATCTTTGCTATGCGTTGCCTGTAATGACATCCGGTATCATGTATTCTTAGGATCTTGTAGGACGGAGTTAGGGTTACAACGAGAAGAACCAAACATAGAAGGAGACATTTATATTTTATCAGATTCATAATTCTATATCTTCCGGTTAAGGTGATTGTGATGTGAATCCCTTAACCGAGTATTATATGAACCGTTGGTAGAACAAGAACCTAAGTCCGAGTGAAGGGATTCCTGATGCCTAGCCATCTTAACACATTGATATCTCTAGTTAATCTTGAATTATCATTAAAGCCTTTGATCTAATTTAGTTAATTCTTAAGTTCTCGTTTGTCTACAATTCATTGTTATTTGCGTTTTGGATATTTTCTGCTTGTCTCTCTGTGGGTTCGACCTTTCTTATGCTGTACTGCACCGCGACCGTTGTGCGTGACACATTTGAGCGACATCACTTCTCCAATCGAGTGTATGACAGCATGTTCCACACTTTTGAATGAATCAGTGCGAATGTGGACCAGTTGTGTTCGCACCCACTAGATGATACAGTCTGTGATAGGATGCGAATCGCAATCCTCCTCAAATTTGGTGTTGACTCTCCGTACTGGATCCACCATTCAACTGTAATATAATATATTTCATTATAACCTCACTTTGGACCTATTTGTGTAGGATATTAAATCATAAGTTACAAAATCACCACTCACCAGGATCAGTAGAATATCTCCCATTTACAGCCGGGGCCTCCCCAAAAGATCCAATCCCATCTCTGAACATCATTCCCTGATATCCATTTTTGCATATTTAACGGTAAGTCATCAAGCATTATTTCGATAATTCTTGAAGAGAAATTGTAATGTACAAAAAAGAATACCTCATTTATAGCCAAATTGCATGCCGTTGCATCTTGCTCTAACCTTATAACACTGTTCCACAAAGCTCATAAAAGGTGATCCTCAGTAGCAAGATTGTAGCTGTACTGGTATGCTGGATTTAAATAATATCCCGCGAAATGCAAATCGCAGCCCATTTGTGCCTTCTAGCGACGCTCAATAATGTTGATGATATTCTCGCAAGCCATTGGAGCAGCTCTCCGTATCTCCGCTTTCGCTTGCTCGATCCTTCTATATAGGTAGCCCATCTAAGCTTTCCTCTCAACATCAGCCATACGAAGAACAACGTAAAGAGGTTCTATGACCCGGACTGTTTCATTCACCGCCTTCCAAAATCTGTTCGACAATATTGTCTTGTATGTCTCCTTTCTATTCGTGGAGTTAGGATATCCACCAAAGTTACTTTACTCCTCGGATGCAAACATAGTTTTTAGTCTAGCCATCTTCTGCTGCATAGATTTCAATGCAATGAAATGTGTGCCAAATCTTGTAGCACCAGGCTGGATGAGCTCTCCCTCGGTGTATTTTTGCATCATGGCATGCACAGGAAGATGTGTGAGGACCTGTCCCTCTACCCCTGTGGCTCGTTGTAAACCGCAAGGGCAATTTGGTAAATTGCGTATTGTTGGTTTGTTCCACACCGGCGTGTGCACACACTGACCATGTTTGTGTTAGTGTTTGATTAGAAAGGTTAGGTGGACCTGGGATCGAAAGATCCGGGCTTGGGCTTGAGTTTTAGCCCAAATCTAGCTTTCTGCACCAAAGGGATCGATCTTCCTTGTTAGAAGATCGATCTTTTAGTGCCAGAAAGTCAACCCGGTTTGTCAAGGAAGATCGATCTCTTTCTGAAAAGAGATCGATCTCTCTTGACTCGGTTCGTTCGTCTATAAAACGAACGAAACCCCTTTTCTTTGATTGTTTTTGGCAAATTCGCGTTTTGAGGTGTGCTCTTGCTGGATTTGATTGAGTTTGAGGATGATCCAAGGCTTAGCAGCTAGGATTGAAGCAGCTATTGCCTAGGTAGGGATTCCTACCTACTTGTTTTTTCTGGATTTGTGAGATTGAGTTTGATTGAAGTTTGTTTTGCTTAGATCTGTTAAAATACAAGTTTGTTTTCAATGAAATCTTCGGTTTTGGACTCGTGGTCCTTCGTACTACCAGATCTTAGAGTTTTGTGGGATTTGGTGGAGTTTTTCGACGGTATTTCTCGCCGGCAGTTCGCCGGTGAACCCATTCGGATCGATCTCTCTTGAGGAAAGATCGATCTCTTGTGGGGCGTCATGCTAGCCCGAGCGGGATCGATCTTTCTGTTGGAGAAGATCGATCCTTGCTTGGCTGCGATGGCGGGGTCCGTGTCATGAAGAAGATCGATCCTTCTGGTGGAGAAGATCGATCTCTTCGGGTTGACAGGGACGAGTTTTCTCCCAAGCACTAAGAAGATTGATCTTCTCTGGGAGAGGGATCGATTTCTTAGTGGTTGAGGGCCTTTTTTAATGGGTTTGCCCGCGGGGCTTTGTATGTATAATTTTTCTTATAGCTTTATATCTTGTACATACTATTAAGCATGCTAGCCCCATATTGGGGGCAGTGGTGAACCAGGAGAGTGATGTCTACTGGGATGTTTAGAATAACTGGGTGAGTAGCCCTATTGCTTTCCATAGCCTTGCATGCCGACATGCGCCGAGGGCTTTTACTTGCGTGGTTTGTCTCTGTTGTTTGCGGGGCTGCTTCCCGATGCTGATTGATGGTGAACTAGCTGGCAGTTGGTGGTGTACCAATACAGCAATTCCAGATCTTAAATACATGTCACCACCCCGGGTCGTCAGAGTGCCGAGCCCAGACCTTGTTATGCTATCATCACATCATGTTGCATGCGTAACTGTTTATATGCGTATGTTCATCGCATGCATCTCTGTTGTGCATTAGTTGTATAGTTAGGGCGTGGGCGATCTGTGGGTCGCCGTCCCGAGCCTAGAATCTCGGATTTACCCCTAGGACAGGGGTTGGGTAGTTTGGACCCGGTTTGAATTGTGGTGTACAGTCAAATTCAATGATAGGCCTAGATGACTGGTACACCGTACTCTTAGGTACCTTTTAGCTTTCTAGTTCCTTAGTAGATGTGCTGATAGATTCCGGAGCCTGTCATTCCTATGTTGCTAGCATGTGTGTGGCATCGCTAGGATTAGAGACGAGTTGGCTAGAGGTGGCACAGTCTGTAGACTCACTGATCAGCGGGACAACCAAGGTAGACCGGGTCTGTCGATCTTGGAGAAAGGAAGAAAAAGAAAACCATTGCATTCAAGTCAACATACAAGGATTCATCCAACTCAAGCGATGAGGATGATGATGAGGAGATGCAAAAGATCACAAGAAGAATCCAACGAATTATCAAGAATCAAGGAAAGAAAAATTCCAAAGGTGAAAAAGGAAAATCCTCTTCTTACTTAAATAAAATTACTTGTTATGAGTGCAGGAAGCCCGGACATTACATGTCGGATTGTCCAAAGCTCAAGAAATCTCCAAAGAAGAAGAAAAAGGCCAAGGAAGAAAGTGACTCGAGCTCCACCTCCGAAGAAGAAGAAGAAGAAGAAGAAGAAGAAGAAGAAGAAGAAACTGCAAATCTTTGTTTAACTGCATTCGGAGTAAAAGAAGATAAAATTGACAAGTGGAGGCACAAGGTATTTAAAGGAGGATAACAATTTGGTTTAAAAGGTAATGGAGGTATGTCTTAATTTTTGATATATGTCTCCTCCATTACATCTTCTTATTCCATTTTTTTAAAAAGTAATTTCAGGTTTAAAAATGGTTTAAGAAAGTCTTTTGTGTGAAGAGTTGATTACTTTTTACAAATGACCGTTTTGATTGTAAATCTTCATTTGGTATATTGTATTGAGATGATTTTAAAACTTTCTATTTGTTTCTCTTAAGAAATGTTTTTGTTGTTTTAACTTGATTCTTCTTCCCCCTCTACCAAATCTTTTTGATAATGTCAAAGAGGGAGAAATGTTGTGATATCAGTTTTTTTTGAAAGCTCTTAAAACATTATATTCTACATACTTGAAACCTTTTAATATTTAAAGGATTTACTGGAGATTTCATGAGAATATAATTCATGCTCAAATATCATATAAAGAGGTACATATGTCATATTTTGCACTTTCATATCTTTTGACCTATAATCAAGCCTGATATATCTATTTAGTGACATATGACTTGCATGCATCAGTGAAATTCATTTTAGAACATATTCTGAGTTAAATGGATGCAAAAATTAAGAGAGAGCTTTCAAGGTTTTATCATCACAATTTAAAAGGTTGCCATCATCAAAAAGAGGGAGATTGTTAGCCCAGATATTGTTTTGATGATGTCAATATATATTTGATGATAAAACATTGGTTTAATATTATTATCCCTTAATTTGGGAAGCATTAAAATCATATTTAAAGTGTTTTTGTACTGACGGTCGATGCGACAGATGATGCATGGATCGACCGTGGGATATGGCGGTTGATGGAAGGATCGACCGCGGAAGCTAAACATGGGAAAATAGGCGACGATCGATGTGACGGTCGATGGACCGATCGACCGTGGCCTATGTGACTTGGCTCAAAGGAGCGACGGTCGATCGGTGCATCGACCCTGGGAAGCGGTTTTCGCAACAGAGCCTGACGGACGATGTCACGGTCGATAGGACGGTCGACCGTGAGGCGGGACGGTCGATAGGTGGATCGACTGTGAGGCGTGACGGTCGATAGGTGGATCGACCGTGAGGCGTGACGGTCGATAGGTGGATCGACCGTGGCTCAAGGAAAGCATGGCGGACGATATCACGGACGATGCGACGGTCGACCGTGAGCCCAGAAAAGAGCCATTAAAGAGCCGTTGCAGGAACAGAAACTAGCCGTTGGGAGGCTATTTCGAGGACTTTGAAGCTCAGCTATAAAAGGGAAGTTGTAGCAAACTTGATTGGGACTTAGAGGGAGTTAAGGGATTATTGTAATCATATTCTAGCAAGTTTCTATCTCTTATTAGTGAGCTAAACCTTTGTAAAACTACTTCAAGTGTGGAGTAGACTTTGAGAGAAATATCCAAGAGAGAGCTTGGAGAGATTGTAAGGTTGTCAAGCACCCGTAAGCATGGAGGATAGGTTGCCAAGCACCCGGAAGTTTGGTGGACAACTTGTAAGAGAGAATTACAAGTAGTGGAATCTCAAGGAGTGCCTTGAGAGAGTGGACGTAGGCAAGGTTTGCCGAACCACTATAAAATCTGGTGCAATCTCTCTATCTCTCATCTCTTATCATCATTGCTTTAATATAGATTTTTTTCTCTTATCATTGCAAGCATATTATTTGATTAGACTCCTTCTACTAAGATTTCCTTAATTGATTTTATTGTTTAAAGCCTAAGATAAACCCCCCTCTTAGAACTTCAGAAAGAGACAAGAAGAACAAAGTCGTTGTACTCAAGTCTTCAAACAAAAAATCATTGGATTCAAGCGATGAAGACGATGAAGAAGAATTGACGATGATCTCAAGAAGGATACAAAAGGTATTCAAATGCTAAGGAGGAAAGAAAATCTTTCAGAAGAAATTCCCCAAAGGTGAAAAATTGAATGCTAATTCTTCTAACTCCAATGATGTTAAGAAACTCCCTAAAGGTGAAAAATCGAATGTTAATTCTTCTAACTCCAATGATATTATTTGCTATGAGTGTTGGAAACCCGGACATTACAAGTCAGATTGTCCTCAACTTAAGAAGCCTACGAACAAAGAAGCTAAGAAAAACAAGGTTCTGTTGGCGACTTGGGGAGAAAGTGATGTGGAAACCTTATCTGATGAAGAAGAACAAAAAGTAGTGTCACACCCCGACCCAGAAAACCCATCCGAGCCAAGGCGTGAGGGGAAACCTACACTATTCATCTCCAAGTGGCGCGATACAAAGCGGAATTAGAGAAAAACTTAAACAATTGTATCCAGAGTTGAGACAAAAATTCAATTCATATACATCAAGTTGTACTATTCAATATTAGAAACAAAATTCTCCAAGGAAAGACAATATACAAATAATCCCAAAAGTCCTCAAATATGTACATAATTTACAAAATCTATCAAAAGTACAACAGTCGTCCTCCAGCAACCTCAAGCACCTCTGGATGTAGTCGCGGCTCCAAAAGCTGATCCCGCCGGCTCTACTGAAGAAGAACTGGCGCCTGCACCTGCAAACGCAGCCCGGGTAGGAGTGAGGGATAAGCTCAGTTGGGTTCTACTCTACGGCACACTGAAGGGAGGAAAACAACGACAGTGTCGTTTCTCCGCCTAAGTCTAAAGGATGCCACGGGTCCCATAACCCTATCGATGTCCCAAGGGCTCCTGTCATGAAACCTCTCTCCTGAACATGTTACCAGGAGGCCAAGGAACACTAACATGCAGGATCACCCTTACCCAAGAAGGAACACCATGCCTTGGGGAATCACGTCGGGAACGCATCGACAACCATTCTTAGCACTTGGCCTTGGAGAACCGACACGGCCTCTAAACCTCAAACAATGATCAGAGTCAACTATCGCAAATCCTCAATAACAAGAGATTCTGATTACACAATCACACCCTAATCCTGACTACCCAGCCGCGGTCCTAAGGCTAGATCCGAGCTACCCGAGAGTCTCGGATCGGCGACCCAAACCATCGCCCGCCTAACCTCAAATGCCTCTAATGCAAACAAGATGCATGCAATGCTCAGGCACAGATAAAGAGATATAAACATGCAACAAGATGTCATCAATTATACAGGGCTAGGCATAGCTTATAGCTAGCCAACAGGGTAAGCATAGCAAAGGCCTTAAATACAGTTAATATATGTTAACCAAACAAAGATAAGAACAAAGCTATGAATACAGATATACAATAGTTTTCAGTGCTCTCTTGCACCTGACAGACTAAGGTTCCACAGTTACCCGCAGGTAACTGGCCACAGTTATACAATAGCCCTCGGCACTCGCCGGCAACAGGCTAAGGTTCCACAATTCCTCATTAGCTAGCACTCATAGCTAGCTAATGGTTAGGCAATCAACTAAGCATTTAACTACAACCAACATGTATTAAATGCAATCCAAACCATAGATTTGCCCAAAACGGAAATTACTCGAATCGATCCTCAAACTTGATAGAAATCCTTTGAAAACTCTATAAAATCCACTTGTAAACTTCCCAACATGTTTAAAGATCAATCACGATTGAAAGCCATTCAAGAAAAGCCAGAAAACCATGTTCAAGGGCCCACGGTCGATGCGACGGTCGATCCGACGGTCGACCGTAAGGCCATGGTTGATGTCACGGTCGATGCGACGGTCGACCGTGAGACCAAGGCGAAGAAAACCAAAGGGGCGACGGTCGATCCACTGATCGACCCTGGGAAGCCCAAAACCAAACAGCGCCTGACGGTCGATGCGACGGTCGATCCGACGGTCGACCGTCAGGTAAATGGCGAAAAGAGGAGATCCCCGCGGTCGATCCATGCATCGACCCTGGGAGGCTAAAATCCCGACAGAGCCCGACGGTCGATGCGACGGTCGACCGTCAGGCCCAGAAAACGCAAATCAATACTTGACGGTCGATGCACCGATCGACCGTCGAGCCTTAGGCACAGTTCATCAGAACAGTGCAGAAAATCCATTTTCTTGGATTTCAAGGATCAAATCTTGTTGGAAAACAATGATATTTTGCAAGCAAGTGTAATTCACGATGGGGAATCCAACGGTGCGAAGAAATCACATTTTTGACGGTTAAATCTCCAATTTAGGTCAAAACGGCCGAAAACCGATAAACGGTGATAATACAAGATTCAGTCGATAAAATACAGAAATCGCTAGGTAGGATTACTTCAAATCATTCACATTACATGTACAAAAAGCTACACAACATTCTAACAAGTACTCCTACAGCGAAAATACAATAAACCTATCCTAGGAGAACCCAATCCTAAGATCGAGGTAGAAACACCTACTTGATGAGATAGGGCAGCTCCTCCACGCATTCCCCAACTCCGATCGCCGGAAGCCGCTCCTCGAAATCCGCACTCCGATGCCCTAGCACCCAGTCGCAGGAGAGAGAGAGAGAAGAAAGAGAACGACAGGAGAAGGAAAGAAGGAAAGAAGGAGAAAGAGAAAGGCTTAAATAGAAAGCTGGAATCCATCACAGCCGTCCGATTCGATCTCTCCTGATCGAGCTCCGATCTTCCGATCGGAAGCGCCCTAAAGGTTCTAATCAAACACATACATCAATCAAAGGCCATGTGTGCAACGCGGGTGTGAAACTGACCACCAGGGAGCATATTTACCAAAATGCCACTGGGGGTCAAAAACAGCGATGCGATCAACCGATCGCATCCCAAGGCCAACCGAGCCAAAACACAAACCCAGACCCTCGACCTAACGTGATCGGACCAGGTTGGAGGTACGGGTCCTCACGACATACTTGAAAAGGAATTCAAGGATACTCAATATGAATGCACCATATTGAAGAACACAAATTATGATATGCAAAAGGAGCTCATCAAACTGAGGAAATCAAAGAGAGATCTCACTCTTGAGATTGATGGCCTGCAAATCACTCTTTCAAAGTTTATGAAGAGTAGAGACAGGCTTTATGAGGTCCTTGATAGCCAACATAGCTTTTTGAATAATGAATTAATTATCTATAGCCCTAAAAAGATGAACAAGTTAAAGAAGACTAGCTTTGTTAAAGCATCTTCTCATCCTCCTAAGGTAGCACAAGTACCCACATGTTATTATTGTTGTGAAGTAGATCATATTTCACCTAATTGCTATCTCATGAAGCATGTTAGTGAGAACTCTTATTGGATAACTAGGAATACTTTCTCTACTTATATGCATAGAACTACTGCAAATGAACCCAATAAGATTTGGGTACCAAAAATCAAGTCTTGATTTCAAACTTGTATGAGTGCATAAGATCTAAGATCAAGACCAATTCAAAGGTAAAACGGTGGTATCTTGATAGTAGATGCTCAAGACATAAGACCAGGGAAATGTGCATATTCTCGACATTTCAAGCCAAAGATGGAGGAATGTTAACCTTTGGAGACAACGAAAAATGAAGAATAATTGGCATTGGTAAGATTGATAAAACTTCCTCCATTACAATTGAAAATGTTCTATTAGTAAACGACTTGAGCATAAACTACTTAGCATTAGTCAATTAAGTGATAGAGATAACAAAGTCATTTTTGAGAATGCAAAATGTTATGTCAAGAATGCATTGAGTGATAAAATCATGCTAATAGATCATCATGATGGTAATGTCTATACTTTTTATCTTGATGATCTTATATGCCATGATGATGTATGCCTTAATGCCACGAATGATAATATTTGGTTATGACATAGGAGGCTTGGACATGCACACATGGATTTAATATCCAAACCCTCACGAAAAGACCTTATTCTTGGACTTCTGAATATCAAATTAGAGAGTGAAAAGATTTGTGATGCATGTCAAAAAGGAAAACAAGTGAAATCCTCTTTTAAGCCTAAAGAAGTAGTTTCCACCACTAGAGCACTACAACTCATTCATATGGATCTCTGTGGACATACCAAACCAACCAGTTTAGGTGGTAGCTTATATGATTTTGTACTTGTAGATGACTACACTAGATACACTTGGGTTGATGATGATGCATAATGTCATATTTCTACCCCTTAATACTTAGTCTCCTGTGCTTATTTGATACCTAAATACACTCATATTTCTTATATTTTGATTTAGGATACAATTGGAGTCATTGAGTGCGAAACAAGGCAAAAAGAGGATATTTGGGCAGCTTCTGCATAAAGGGATCGATCTTCTATAATGGAGAGATCGATCTTATCATGACGTACTGAAGAAATCCAAGTTGAAGGAACAAGGATCGATCATTGCCCATGAGAAGATCGATCTTTGTTGTAAATTAAATCCTGACAGAGAGCACACTTTCAAAGGATCGATCATTGCCTTTCAAAGGATCGATCTCTGTTGTGAATTAAATCCTGACAGAGAGCATATTTTCAAATGATCGATCATTTCCCATGCAATGATCGATCCTCTTTTCACCCGAGAAAATTGAGAAACTCGCCGTTGCAAAGGATCGATCATTCCTCTATCAAAGGATCGATCTTCCTCGGGGCGTAACCAGAAATTGAAGAAATTGAGATCAAAGGATCGATCTTCCATTATGTAAAGATCGATCTTCCCTTCTCCAATGAAGAAATTCAAGGGCTCAAATCTAATTCGATGATGGAGAGACTTTGGGCTATAAATAGGACTCTTTCTAGGGTTTGAGGGGGGATTGCTAGATACTTTTGGCTACTACTATATACTCTTTGATATTTTTGCTAGGTTTTCTCTTACTTAATTGAATATTTTGAGGATTGTTATTGATGGCCTTGTGGGCTAAATCTTGATTCTTGGTCAAGAAAACTGAAACCTCGGAATCAATGAAACTGTGAGATCTAATCTATTTTTATTGTTCAGTTTATACTTGAGTGTTGAATGTTATTCTGTGATTATATTCATGATTGTCTTGTCTAATTGCTAGGAGGCCTACTAGTTTATTATTCATCGCAATCTACTGCTAGGTTGGATATCAAATCCGTAATTGTTTGATCCTTCTAATCTGCGAAGCAACTAAGATCTATTGATTTACTGCGTTTCAGAGATTGTTAGATCTTAGGAAGAACATTCGAATAAATTAAATGCAACCGCGTGTGCTTGTGTTGTTTAGCTTCATCGATCTCCCTATTCTGAACGCTGCTAGTAGATTAAATCTGCAGCGCTTATCTTAGGTTGTTTAGTAGTTAGGGTTAATTGGATTGCTTGTTTCTAATTAACTATGATTGAGGAGAGATTCAAATTTAATTCGAGAGGTGAATATTCATGGTATGAATTAATTTATACTTGCATCAATGATCAGTTATAAAGATTCTGATGGTAGATGTTGACTTAGACCAAGATTTGTTCTCTTGATTCAATTCGTTTCTTCAATTTAGTTTCATGTTACTCAAGAACCTCCCCCTCTTCGTTCACATAGCACAAAACTTAGGCTAGATACTCCTCGTGGGATCGACTCGTACTCACACTACTATATTTATTTTAAAGAGTATTGGTTTTATTTTTGGTTGCTTGCGACAGCACACCATGGTTCATATTCCTTGTACATAAAGACGAAGTCTTTAAGGAATTCACTAAGTTTTGTAGAAGTGTCCAAAATGAGAAAGACATTGGCATTACATGCATTAGGAGTGACCATGGAGCTGAATTCAAAAACTCCAATATAGAAAAGTATTGTAATGACAATGACATTTTCCACAACTTCTCCTCACCTAGAACCCCTCAACAAAATGGAGTTGTTGAGAGGAAAAATCGTACCATACAAGACATGGCTAGAACTCTATTATGTGAGAATAATCTCCCTAAGTATTTTTGGTCCGAAATGATTAGCACTTCTTGTCATGTGAACAATAGAGTTACTTTGAAGCCTATTTTGAAGAAAACCGCTTATGAGCTTAGGAAAGGAAGAATCCTAAATATTAGCTATTTTAGAGCCTTTGGATGCAAATGTTTTGTTTTGAATAATGACAAAGACAATTTTGGGAAGTTTGATGCTAGATCCGATGAAAGAATATTTCTTGGATATTCGGAGAGAAGCAAAAGCCATAGAGTATTCAATAAGAGGACCCTACTTGTTGAGGAATCAATGCATGTCACATTCGATGAAATGATTATAGGCCTTATAAGAAATGAAGTTGAGGATGACATAATTTCTAATGATAAATCAACGGATGTAGTAGATGGGACTCAAATTGATGTTGATGATGTAAATGATAGATTTGAGAAATCCTTTGAAATTACTCAAAGTGATCAATATCATGACTTGCTCAAAGATTGGAAATATGTTTCTTCACATCTAAATGAGTTGATCATAGGTGAACCATCAAAAGGAATTCAAGCTAGATTTTCGTTGAATACTTGTGCCAATCTAACCTTCTTATCACAAATTGAGCCCAAAACCATTGAGGAAGCACTAGAGGATGGTCATTGGATTGTAGCTATGCAAGAAGAGTTAAATCAATTTGAAAGAAATGAAGTTTAAAAATTTGTGCCTAAACCTAATGATCACCCTGTTATTGGTACTAAATGGGTGTTTAGAAACAAAATGGATGAATCGGGGATAGATTCCAAGGAATAAGGCTAAACTAGTTGCAAAAGGTTTCAATCAACAATAATGAATCAATTTTGATGAAAAATTTGCACTAGTAGTTAGATTTGAGGCAATAAGACTACTCCTAGCTTTTGCATCTTATAAAGATCTCAAATTATATCAAATGGATGTCAAGACTTTCGTTTTGAATGGTTTCTTAAAGGAGAAAGTTTATGTTGAACAACCCTTAGGGTTTGAGGATCATAAATTGGGGGATCATATATTCAAGCTCACTAATGCCTTATATGGATGGAAACAAGCTCCTAGAGTAAATATTGATACTATTTTATTAAGAAAAACAAAAGGAAAATCCTAGCTCGGCCGTGTAGGTCGGGGGTTGTGCCCTGTTGGCCTGTTTCCACGTTGAGCGAGATATGTTTGATCGCATTGTTGATTTTGAACTCCAAGGACAATTTGGTAAATTGCACCATGACTGTGAGGACCTGCCCCTCCATCCCTGTGGCTTGCTGTTTACCCCAAGGGCAATTTGGGAAATTGCGCCTTGGTGGTCGTTTCACAGTGGCTGTGCACACACAGACCTTGGTTGATGCTTGTGTTTGGTTAGAAAGGTTAGGTGGACCCTGGCTCAGAAGTCCTGTGCTTGGGCTTGTGTCTCAGCCAAGGTTTCCGTTTTGGGCAAGGGAGATCGATCTCCATGGGGGTGAAGATCGATCTCTCTGTGCCTAGTGGTCGCCGTTCTGGGCGAGGAAGATCGATCTCCATGTCCATGAAGATCGATCTCCCTGTGCCTGGAAGTCTCTGTCGGTGGCTTTCGAAGGACGGCCACCGCGGTGGCCGTCGCTTCCCCTGTCAGGGGAGGGAAGACTTTCCCTCCCCTCCCCCAGCTTTTCCCCGCCTTCGCCGGCTTTCCCCCGGCCTTACCCGCCCCTTCCCCCATCCTTTCTTCCCCTTCTTCTTTTCTTCTCCCTCGTGGCTCTGTTTTCCCCTGTTCCGGCTGAGAGCTTTCGCTCCTCCGTTCTTCGTCCTCCGGCCACCTCTCCTGGAGCTTGAAGGCTCGTTGGGTTCGTGGCGAGGCGAGGAAGATCCCTGGCTAAGCTTCGTGGATCGAAGCTGCTCTGAGGAGGTAGGGTTCTCCTTCTAAAACTCCGGCTGTTTGAGAGTTTTGAATCCGGGTTTTGTTTTGCTTAGATCTCCTTGTGGAGTTGTTCTTTCCCGGTTTTGAAGCCATGAGTAGCTTCGTGGCACTGAGATCTACCAGCCCACCTAGTTTGGTGAGGTTTGGCGGCGGTTTTCGGCGGTGTTCCTCGCCGTCCGGCCGCCGGCGTGAACCCAATCATGATCGATCTCTTGGAAAGAGATCGATCTTGGTCGGGGTGGCCCAGTTCGCCCGAGCGAGAGCGATCTCCCTGGGAGGGAGATCGATCTCTTGGCGGCTGATGAGTCACTAAATGTTCATGATTAAACCCCTTAACTTAGCTTTGTTAGGCCTAGAGTAGTTGTATTTGATAGCTTGTTAGTTGATTTCAGGTTTGATCATGCTTTGAGGAGAAATGCAAGAAATTCGATTAATATGCTAAAATACACTGCTCTGTCGACTGTTAGCACAATATTCACCAGATATTATCCTTAAGTCCAAATATTCTGAAATTTGGTTGACATCTATAAGACATCAAGACGTACAACTTTCATGTTGAACACTTTCAGAGATTCCAGATGAATGGATAGCAGTTTGGGAAAAGATGAAGATAATTAGTTGCTGGAAGACTGGTCCGTCGACGCTCGGGAGAATATTCGCCAAATATTCTAGTTAAGTCTAAATATTGCAAACTCTTCGGGAGAGGACAGAGGACTTCCAAATCTATATCTTTTGTGTTGGACTCATTCTCAAATTCCGAACCAGTTGAGCCCAGTAGCGATTGGAAGAAGCTGTCAGGGTTGGACCAGGAATTCCGAGTTGCACTTGAGGTCTAACTTAACCTTGAAACCCTAATCCGGGAATTAAGATATAAAAAGGGCTTTGTGGCTGGAAAACCAGAGGCCTCCATAGAGAAAAACAGAGGAATTCAGATTGGAGAAGAAGACAGAGATGTGGTGTAGATCTCAAGCTTTCTTCATCGAATACATGGCCTTCATCCCAAAGATGAGTGGCTAATCTTCTAGATCTAGGGATTTCATGAAACTCTAGTGTAACTTTCTGTATTTTCTAGTTGATTCTTGTATTTCTTTCTCATAGACATGATCTTATGGATTTGAATTTATTGATAATAGAGTTGATGGAAGTATTTCCCTTGACGTATTTTGTGTCCTACTTGATTGCTGTGCTTGATGGTAGAGTTCCATAAGATGGTTTTCATGTGGTTTTTGACATGCTTTTGAGATAATCTATGCTAAGTAAAGATAGATTGTACTCAGGTTAAGTCCGAAGACAATCTATGCTACACGAAGATAGGTTATGCCTTAGGTAGTCATTAACTTTCTTTTAGGGTTTCATGTGAGCTTAAGAAGCCATGATTCCATAATGTATAGAGAAGAAGCAAGATGATAGCTAGAGGATACAGGAAGTGAAGCTAGAGTGGATTGAGGGATCCCTAGGTTGTTTCTCTCATTGATCTACTTCAACCTTTTCATTGCTTTTTCAGTAGTTTAATTCCTTAGATAACAAAATCATTGAAACTCCTTTTCTTCGCCTTAGGACTTGAGTTTAGAGATTTAATTTGATTTCTTCTTTTGTTAAACAATCTTTCCCTGTGGTTCGACTCCGGATCTCACCACTGTTCTACGTTTGTAGAGTAGTATTGATTGAAGGATTATAAATTCTAAATTGCGTTTTGCATCTGATTTAACGACGCATTTGCGAGCGATCAGCGGCTGGTGCCTGTGCGGTTTGCGTCCACGTCACCTACAAGATCGATCTTCATATGGGTGGAGATCGATCTCGTGGGGGTGACCCGGACGGGTGCTCCTAGCCTCGAGGAAGATCGATCTCCATGCTATAGGAGATCGATCTCCTTCAGTGCAGAGAGGGTTTTACTTGCTTTAAGTGATGTTTTGCCCGCGGGGCTTCGCATGCAAGTGATTTTTACGGTTTTGCCCTCGGGGCTTATCCTGTAATGAGTTATGCATGAATGCTTATTGCTTTGTGGTTGAACCGAGAGGGTGATGCCTCTCGGGGTGTGTAGAATAAATGGGCTGACGGTATGCCCTTACCGCTTTGTGGTGAACCGAGGGAGCCATGACCCTCGGGAGTGTTTAGTATAAATGGGCCGAAGGTGTGCCCTTATTGTGTTGGTTGTTTACAGCTTTATCATACTTATCCTGCCCTGTTTTCCTGTGCATTAGACATGCTAGGGTAGATTGGGTGGGTGTTGACTCTGCTGCTTGGAGTACCGAGTGATGGTAGTCTTAACTTCGGTTGTTCCGCCAAGTGCGGAGATCCTGCTTGGAGAAGGGGGTCCTACTGGGTGCGTCGTGTCCACCCTGGGTCAGGGAATGTCGGAGTTGCCCACCCCTGAGCAGTGGCGTTATCGGAGATACGCACCTAGGACAGGAACCCTTCGGGTTATTGATGGGATTGTGGGATCCTTGGCAAGCCTCGGTACTTGGCATCAGAGTGTGTCCGGTTGCTTTACCCCCCTTGTTTGTGGGAGTTGTAGAGTAGGACCCTGCTGAGCTGTTGCTCATGCCTACCTGGACTGTGTTTGTTGCTGGTGCAGGTGGCCGCTCTGTCCCAGTGTTACCCCCTCGGTCGTCTCGAGGCAGCGCTCCGGATCCTGACCATGTCTGAGGGTCAGGATGGGTTCGTCTGTGCGTTCGCGGAGACCCCGGTGGGTGTTGTGGTTTCTTTTTGAGGACTGTGATCCCTTGTAGCTGTTGTACTAAACCCTGTTAACTTTTTATTGCTGGTTTGTAATAAATGTTAATAGTTGTTTAGTTAGCTTGCTTCCGCTCTTTCTCTGTGCCGTCCAGCTGTTTCCGCTAGCTGGGCTTTAGTCTCAACTGTTTCCGCCAGTTGAGGTTGTGGTTTTAGGTTCTCTCCCCCTCGCGCCCCCGGCCCGGTCGCGCTCTGCGGGTCGGGGCGCGACATTGACGGTCGGTTTCACACCCGCGTAGTGCACACACTGCTTTGGATTGATGTATGTGATTGATTAGATGCTTATAGGTGCTCTTGATCGGAAGATTGGAGCTCGATCGGGAAAGATTGAAATGGACGATCGATCGGCACTGTAGCAGATCAGTTCATACTGTAGCAGGGCGGTTCGTAGTGTAGTAGGTCGGCCATTATACCAAGCCGGCACTGAACCCTTTAAATACCCCCCTTACCTCTTCCTTTTCTTTCTTTTCTTTCACCTGTCTCCCGCCTTCCTTCTTCTCCTTCTTCCTTCTCGTCACGAGTGTAATCCTGAGAGGGAGAGAGCTCTGGCGTTCTCCGATAAGCTTGGAGGTGACGAGCAGGAGGAGGAAGTCATCTTCAGCTAGTTTGACGGTGGATTAGCGTAGTATGGTAGGGTTCTTGCGTTTTGCTTGTGTTAAGCTAAACTTATGGTTTAGTTTTTTTGTTCCTTAATTGTTTTGTGCTAGAATGTTCTTCTAGGTTTTCTTAGTCTCTGATTGAAGTTTTGTTGGGTTTTATTTGGATTTAATTCCAATTTAAGCATCTTTTCCTCATCTTTTTTTTTTCTTCTGAATTTTCTGTTCTTCAGTGAGAGTGCCTGTTCGATTCGAAATAGAAGCACTATACGTGCATAATCTTAGGAAGCATTCCACATAAACATTGGAGATCCTTGAGTCTTCTTCCTAACCCAATTGATTTCATATTTTTTCGATGTTTCTACGCATTTTAGTGAATTTGTATCCTTAGTTGTGTTAGAACAGAGCTTTCCAGATTTATGACTTACCCATGCATCATGGTATGTGAGGACCCGTTCCTCTGACCTAGCTCGATCGTGTGGGTCGAGGGTCATTTTCTGTTAATTTGGTTTCGCTTCGGGTGCGATCAGGTTGATCGTATTGCTCTTGTGACCCCAGGGGCAATTTGGTAAATTGCTCCCGGTGGTCGATTTCACACCCGCGTAAGGCACACACGGCCTTGCATTGATGTATGTGGTTCATTAGGACCTTAAGGGTGCATTCGATCTGAAGATCAGAGCTCGATCGGGAAAGAACAAATCGGACGGCCGAGATCAGATCCTGATCTCTATAAATACCCTGACTTTCTCTCTCTTTCCCTTTCTTCTTCTTTTCCTCTCCTGTCATTGTCTCTCTCTCTCCTACTGGTTGAGCTAGGGCTTGGAGGAGCGATCTTCGAGGAGCGGATCTTGGTGATCGAGCTTGGGAAACACGTGGAGGAGCTGCCCTACTTGATCAAGTAGGTGTTTCTACCCCCGATCGTATGGTTGGGTTCTCCTAGGATAGGTTTATTGTGTTTTTGATGTAGGAATACATGGTAGAATGTTGTGTAGTTTAATACATGAGTGTTATAGCTTGGTTAGAGTATCTCTAGCATTTGGTTTTCGTATTTTATCGGACGATTCTCGTATTATCGTCGGTTTGTCAGTTTTTGGCCGTTTAGACCTAGATTTGAGATTTAACCATCAAAATCGTGTTTTCTTCATATCAATAGTTTTTCCATCATTTGTTACGCGTGTCTATAAACTTTCAATGATTTCCAATAAGCTTTGATAGATCAAATCCAAGAAATTGGATTTCTGGTACTGTTCTTAGGAACTGTGCACCAGGCCCGACGGTCGATCGTTGGATCGACCGTACGGCGTTGGCACACTTATTTTTGGTCTCACTATCGTCCATCGGGTCGACCATCGCATCGACCGTGGCTCACGGTCGACTGTCGCATCGACCGTGAGGCTATGTCCCATTTTGGGTCTCCAAGGGACGATGCTTCGATCGACCGTGGGTTCTTAGTGGTCCTTATGTTTTTCCCATTCTTGGTTTCTTGGTCGACCGTCGGATCTAACGTCGCGTCGACCGTGCTGCACGGTCGACCGTCGGATCGACCGTGAGTCCCCTGAATAGTGCTTTCTGGCTTCCTTTGATTGGTTTTTCATTCATGATAGATGCTCAATCATGTTAGGAAGCATGCACGTTCTTATCACGAGGTTTTCAATGGATTTTGATTGAGATTGAGAATTGAATCGTGCGTTTACCCATTTGACGAATTTGTGGGTTTACTTGCATTTAAATACCTAGTTGGATGGTAGACTTAAATACTTATTGCTTACCTAGCCGTTAGCTATCTATCAGTGCTAGCTTACGTGGTATTGTGGAACCTTAGCCCATTGCCGGTGAGTGCCGAGGGCTATTGTATAACTGCTGAACTTATAATTGATGTTGTGGCATATAGAGACATCTAGGTTAGATGTTTGCATAGGTTCATGCACTGTATGCATTATGGGCATATCAGGTTAGACGGGGCAATGGGTTGATCGCCGATCCGAGGCTATCGGGTAGCTCGAATCTAGCCTTAGGACCGCGGCTGGGTAGTAAGGTTTAGGACGTGATTGTATCATTGGAATGTTCATGTTATCGAGGATATGATGTAGTTGGCTATAATCATATTGTTATTGAGGTTTAGAGGTTGTGTTGTGCCCCCAATGCCAAGTGCTAAGGATGGATGTCGATGCGTTCCCGATGTGGGTCCCCAAAGCATGGGAATCCTGCTTGGGTAAGGGTGATCCTGCATGTTACTATTCCGTAGCCTCCTGGTAACTTGTTCAGAAGAGTGGTTTCATGGTAGAAACTTTTGGGACATCGATAGGGGTTGTGGGACCCCGTGGCATTCCTTAGACTTGAACGGGGAGATGTCATAGTTGTTGTTTTCATTCCTTCAGTGTGCCGTAGAGTAGAACCCTACTGAACCTATCGCTTACTCCTACCCGGGCTGCGTTTGTAGGTGCAGGCGCTAGTTCTTCTTCAGTAGAGCCGTCGGGATCAGCTTTTGGCGGCGTGATGACTTCCAGAGGTGCTTGAGGTTGCTGTGTGAGAACAGTTGTACTTTTGATAGATCACGTATATTATAGACATCCTTCGAGGATTTTTGGGTTAAATGTATAATATTTTCCCTTAGAGGAGTTTGATAAGAATTTGTATCGGATGTTAAAATAGCACAACCTGATGTTTCTTTTAATTCAATTACAGCTTTGCTCTTGGAAGTTAAATTGTTTAAACTACCTCTGTTTTCCGCTTTGTATCGCGCCAGATTGGATGTGAATAGTGATAGGAACCCTCATGCCTTGGCTCGGATGGGTTTTCTGGGTCAGGGTGTGACATGGTCGACCGTCGCATAAACCGTGAGCCTTAAAGTGCTCTGATCGACCGCCAGCTTTGACTCATCTCCAGGTCAATCGTGACATCGACCATCGTATTGACCGCCAGCCCTTGATTAGGGATTTTTCATGTTTCTTGATTGGGTTTCTTTGATGATAGATAGCCATTGATGTTAGGAAGCATGCATGCTATTTTCAGTGGGTTTTCGAGGGCTTTTACAAGTGTTTTGGATGTGATTTAACAGTAGACATAATTTATGAGATTATGGTTTTATATCAATGTTCACATGTTATAGACTTGCTATACTGTTGTTAGCGGCATGTGGTTTCGCTGTACGAACTAATGCTTATCTGTGTTTGTTCACCTTTTAGGGCTAGCATGGATGCTATGCTTAGACCTGTATACTGCTTGGCATATTGTTGCATGTTCTGATTTAATTATATACGCGTGAACATTGCATGCACTTTTATTTGCATTAGAAGCATTAGGTTAGAACGTGGGCGAATTGGGGTTTCACTGATCCGGGGGCTCGGGCAACTTGGATCTAGCCTTAGGACCGAGGCTGGGTAGCAAGGTCTAGGATCTGATTATAATATTGAATATATGTTATTGAGGATACTGTCTAGCTGACTTAACTTATTGTGAGGACCCGTACCTCCAACCCGGTCCGACCTCGTTAGGTCGAGGGTATGGTTTTGTAGTTTGGCTCGGTTGGCCTTAGGATGCGATCGGTTGATCGCATCGCTGTTTTTGACCCGAGGGGAAATTAGGTAAAATTGTTCCCTAGAGGTCGGTTTCACACCCGGGTTGCACACACTGCCTTGGATTGATGTATGTGACTGATTAGAACCTTAAGGGCGCTTCCGATCGGGAAAGATTGAAATGGACAGATGTGATCAATTCCAGCTTTCTATAAATACCGCTCTTTTCTCTCTCTTCTCTTTCTTTCCCTTCTCTCCTTTCTCTCTTCCCTTGGCTGCCGGATGGAGCTTCGGCTGCTGCTTTTCGGCGCGAAAAGCGCGGATTCGCGTCGATTAGAGGCGAGGGATTCGTAGATCGCTTGCTTGTTGCTACATGTAAGTGTTTCTACCCGATTTTGGCGAACCGGTAACCCTAGGATTGCTTTATTAGGATTTCTTTATTGGAATGCTTTGATTTTCGGTATTCTTATTCCTTAGCATGCTTAGAAGATAACTACTATGTTGTTTCTGTATTCTTTCGACCGAATTTCGTATTTTTGTCGGTTTTCGACGGGGTTGGACTCAGATCTTATATTTCACGATCCGAGTTTGGTTTTAATTACATGAATCAAATCCCCACCATCAAATAGACCTTCATGCAAAGTTTGAATGGAGTCCATCGTCGTTTGATAGATCAAATCCAATAGATTCAGTTTTTCATCGGTTTCATCGGTTTTTTGGGAAATTTGATATAATTCGGAGGATTTGATCATCCCAAGTTGGATTTCTTAGTGTTATTAGATTCCCCACATTCAATTGCACATACCTATCAAGTTTGGTTTGATTCTGACGAGTTTTGATTGTCGAAATCCAAGAAATTGGATTTCAGCCACTATTCAGCTTTCCTGCCGACTTATGAAGGATCGATCATTTCGGTAAAATGAGCAATCATTTTTTTTGAAGTGTTCTCTCTCGACTGAAGAATGATCGATCTTCATTGTGAGGAAAGATCGATCATTTCTCCTTGACGAGGTGGGGGGGTGTGAGGACCCGTTCCTCCAACCCGGTTCGACCGCAGTAGGTCGAGGGTCTGGTTTTGTGGTTTGACTCGGTTGGCCTTGTCTAGCGATCGGTTGATCGCATCGCTGCTTTTGGACCCCAGGGGCAATTTGGTAAAATTGCGCCGTGGCGGTCGGTTTCACACCCGTGTAGTGCACACACAGCCTTGATTGATGTGTGTGATTGAATAGACCCAATAGGAGTGTTCGGGATCGACAGATCCGGACGAGATTGCGAAGAGATATCGCAGTTTGGGGTTTAATCGGACTCGGTCCGATTAAACTGGCTAGACTAGGTCGGTTTAGCCACTTAAGCTGCTAAACCCTTTCTCTCTCTCTCTCTCTCTCTCTCTCTCTCTCTCTCTCTCTCTCTCTCATTTTTTTTCCCTTTTGTTCTTCCCCGTGTGGCAGCCTCTCTTCTTCTTCCTTACCCGCGACCGCGCCGGCCAATCTCCCTTCTCCGTCGGAACTTCTTCGCCATCGTTGCCGGCCGTCGTCCTCCGTACAACCTCCTCTCTCTCCTTAGATCCGACCCTTCTCTTCTCTCTTACCTCTCCCCCGACTTTGCTGGAAGCCATCGTCGCCGATCGATGAGATCCACCGGTGTTACCTTGGAGTTCCTTTGCCGCCGTCGAGCTTCAGCACCCGGGACAGCGTCGGGGACGAAGACCAAGTCCAAATCTCCTCTTCCCCGAGCTCTGAGGTAGGGTTTCCTACCTGAATCTTTGATTGAGTCTTAGGTTAGGAACTTCTCGTGATTGTGGGTTGTATCCTTCATCTCTTTCATGCTATTCATGCTAGATGTTGACTGGTTTTGGTTATATGGATTTCGGATTTGATCAGAGGGTTTTGATTTGGATTCGTTGTGGATTTCTTCCTCCTGCTTTGCTTCCCTGAACTTGGATTTCATCTGACCTAGGTCCAATCGTGTGGTGATGGGTTTTAATTGGATTTAATCCATTTGTTCTTCCCGGATTTGGTTTCCGGCCCCTGTTTCTATGCATCCAGCCATATTCTATGCAGTTCTGGTGCTATTCCGTGAGTAATCTCACGAAACCTTCATCGTGAAGGTTGTAGATCTCCAGATCTTCTGTCAAGTGCCGCTGGTTGTGTAATTTTTGGATTTATATATGAATTTTGATGATTTTTCTACGGAACTGTTGTGAAGCTGGATTTATGAAATTAGTAAGATAATTAAGTAGAAATTAGACATCAATTAGATCGAATTCTTGGAGGAAATGGTCTTCACATGTTAATCAATATCTATCCAAGTTTAATTTTTGATTTGACGTCGTTTGGACGTCGAGTTGACAAGATTTCACGTCTTCAAAGTTAGGATTATTGTAGCAATCCAAAAATGTGTAATTTGTGGATTTCGATGTTTTCCTTGTGTTTAATTCTCCGGGAACTATGAAGTTAATGCTACTAATGATCTCTAGGATTAACATGTTCAATGTGATGATCTTTGTATACTTAATTACCTCAATTTTGGCCTAATTAGTTAGTTGCAAAACCCTCCTCTAATTAGTAATTAGATTGTGAAGTATGCCTATTAATTATAAGTGATTTGGATTACTATAATGAGCATGTATGCCTAATGTGTATTTGTAATTCGGATCATGCTAGTATATATAAATGCCAAGTCTTGGGCTAATGGATTGGTTTAACTATGTATTATACTTCGTGTATTCCTTCGCCGATTTTTCTGTGCTTAGAAGCTTTTCATTCAAACTGTAGTGTGCTATTCACTTATGTAATTTATATTTGCTTAAGTCCGTGTGGGGCTCGTGGTTGAACCAAGGGAGTTATGCCCCTTGGGATGTTTAGATAATTGACTGGGCCGAGGGTGTGCCATAGTTTATGTATATTGTATTTGTTGTTGATTGTTGTAATTGTGTGGCTAGGGGGTGTGCCCCTTTGTAGAAATTACGGTTGACGGCTGTGGATGCCGTCATAATGCCTAAATTTGAATTGAGATGCTCGTTTACGGCATGTGTTGCCGTTGTCGTGGTAGATAGATCTGTAACTGCTTTAGACTCCTTGCTATGTTTACCCTTTGGCAATCTTTAGGCTATGCCTAGCTCTGTATGTTGTGATGTCATACTATTGCATGCTTATATTTCTGTATCTTTGAGCCTGAGCATTGCATGCATCTTGATTGCATTAGAAGCATCAAGGCTAGGTGATAGGCGATGGATTTGATCACCGATCCGGGGTTCTCGGGTAGCCCGGATCTAGCCCTAGGACCGGTGTGAGGACCCGTCCCTCTACTCCTGTGGCTCGTCTTGGACCGCAAGGGCAATTTGGTAAATTGCGCCTTGTCGGCTAGTTTCACACCCGTGTGGGCACACACTGATCATGTTTGTGGTAATGTTTGGCTAGAATGGTTAGTGGGACCCGGAATCGAAAGATCAGGGCTTGGGCTTAAGTTTTAGCCCAAGTCTAGCTTCCTGCGAAAGAAGGAACGATCCTTCCTTGCTAGAAGGATCGATCGTTCAATGTCAGGAAGTTGGATCGTTGAGAAGGATCGATCGTTCCTCTTGGGACGGATCGATCGCTCTCGTGGGACGGATCGATAGGTTCTCTTGGAAGGACCGATCCTGTTTAAGTCGGATCGTTTGTCTATAAAACGGACGTAACCTTCTTCCTTGAATCTCTTTTGAAATCCGAGTTCTTGAGCTGAGATTTTTCTGGATTTCAGAGAGGTTGTGGACGATCCAAGCCCTAGCAGCTGGGATTGAAGCTGCTATTCCACAGTTACCCCGCAGGTAACTGGCCACATTTATACAATAGCGCTCGTCACTCGCCGGCAAGAGGCTAAGGTTCCACAATTTCTCATTAGCTAGCACTCATAGCTAGCTAATGGTTAAGCAATCAAAAATAGCATTTAACTATTTATCAAACACGTATTAAATGCGATCAAACCATAAATTCGTCAAAAAGGGAAGATACTCGATTCGATCTTCAAACTCGATAGAAATCCTTTGAAAACCTCATCAAATCCAGATACATGCTTCCCAACATGTTTAGATACTAGTCACCAATCCAAACCGTCGAAGAAAAGCCAGAAAACCATATTCAAGGGCCCACGGACGATATCACGGTCGATCCTCCGATCGACCGTGACATCGTTCGTGGGCCCTTGAATATGGTTTTCTGGCTTTTCTTGGACGGTTTTGATTGGTGACTAGTATCTAAACATGTTGGGAAGCATGTATCTGGATTTGATGAGGTTTTCAAAGGATTTCTATCGAGTTTGAAGATCGAATTGAGTATCTTCCCTTTTTGACGAATCTATGGTTTGATCGCATTTAATACGTGTTTGATAAGTAGTTAAATGCTATTTTTGATTGCTTAACCATTAGCTAGCTATGAGTGCTAGCTAATGAGAAATTGTGGAACCTTAGCTTCTTGCCGGCGAGTGCCGAGGTCTATTGTATAAATGTGGCCAGTTACCTGCGGGGTAACTGTGGAACCTTAGTCTGTCAGGTGCAAGAGTGCACTGAAGACTATTGTATATCTGTGTTGAATGCTTTGCTCAGATGTTTGTTGGTTAGCATAGTTTATTCTGTATTTGAGGCCTTTGCTATGCTTACCCTTTGGCTAGCTGTAAGCTATGCCTAGCCCTGCATGATTATTGTCATCTTGTTGCATGCTTATACCTTGTTATCTGTGCCTGAGCATTGCATGCATCTTGATTGCATTAGAGGCATCTGAGGTTAGGCGGGCGATGGGTTGATCGCCGATCCGAGGCTCTCGGGTAGCTCGGATCTAGCCATTAGGACTGCGGCTGGGTAGTCAGGATTAGGGTGATTGAATAATTGG
This sequence comes from Narthecium ossifragum, assembly GCA_963920575.1. Taxonomy (NCBI): domain Eukaryota; kingdom Viridiplantae; phylum Streptophyta; class Magnoliopsida; order Dioscoreales; family Nartheciaceae; genus Narthecium; species Narthecium ossifragum. Next base: position 19,415,020 of record OY986971.1, on the reverse strand, counting down.
AATCTCATGTTATTTGAAGATTGACGCTAGTGGACTCTGATCTTTGTTGAGGTTTAGAGGTCGTGTTGGTCTCCCAAAGCCAAGGGCTAAGGATGGATGTTGGTGTGTTCCCGACGTGGTTCCCCAAGGCTTGGTATTCCAGCTTGGGTAAGGGTGATCCTGCATGTTACTGTTCCTTAGCCTCCTGGTAACTTGTTCAGGAGAGAGGTTTCATGGCAGGAGCCATTAGGATATCAACTGGGTTATGGGACCCGTGGCATTCCTTAGACTTGTGCTGGGAGACAACACTGTTGTTGTTTTCCTCCTTTCAGTGCGTCGTAAAGTAGAACCCTACTGAGCTTATCGCTCACTCCTACCCGGGCTGCGTTTGCAGGTGCAGGCGCCAGTTCTTCCTCAGTAGAGCCGGCGGATCAGCTTTTGGTGGCGCGACTACATCCAGAGGTGGTTGAGGTTGCTGGAGGATAATTTGTTGTACTTTGACAGATTTTGTAAATTCTGTACATTTCGAGAGCTTTCGAGAGCTTTCGAGATCAATGTATAATATTCTTTCATTGGAAGATTTGTATCAAATGTTGAATAGTACAACTGATGTTATGTAAATTGAATTTCTGCTTTACCCCTGGATTATAAATTATTTAAGTTTATCTATAATTCCGCTTGTATCGCGCCACTTGGAGATGAATAGTGTAGGTTTCCCCTCACGCCTCGGCCCGGATGGGTTTTCTGGTTCGGGGTGTGACAGATCATTCCTTGTTGGTCATGCTGAACCCGAGCAGGATCGATCATTCTCGGGAGCAGGATCGATCATTCTCGGGGAGGACGATCGATCCTTGGGTAGCATGGCATCCCCCTCGTCACGAGTAGGATCGATCGTCCCGCGGAGTAACTGTGGAATCTTAGTCTATCAGGTGCCGGAGTGCACTGAAGGCTATTATATAATTGTTGTATTAGTCAGTTATTAATTGCTTTAGACCCTTGCTATGCTTACCCTTTGGCTAGCTTTCGGCTATGCCCAGCCCTGTATAATTGATGTCATCATGTTGCATGTTTGCATCTCTTTATTTGTGCCATGGCATTGCATGCATCTTGTTTGCATTAGAACATAAGGTTAGGACATGGGTGAATAGGGTCTTCGCCGATCCAAGGCTCTCGGGTAGCTCGGATCTAGCTCTAGGATCGTGGCTGGGTAGGGAGGTCTAAGGCGATTGTATTGTTAAATCTTTGTATTCTTGAGGATGGGTCTAGTTGGCTACTATCTATTTTTTGAGGTGTAGAGGTTGCCCAGAGTTCTTTTCTCATGCTCAGTATTCCTATTAAGGGAAGTTACATGCTTCCCTGGGTCCTATCCCCTTTGTTGTCAGCGCTGGGGGCTTGGTTGTTGAGAGCGACAGCTGTGGATAGTTGAGGTCACATAGCGCGTGCTCTGTGGTAGGCGGTGGACGTAACGTGAGTTTTCATTAGAGATAAGACAGAACTCGTGTAACGGCCCCCGCCGTCCGGGGCGACGGGCTCTGTCCAGGATCTACCTGAGAGCCCCACCCGACACAATATTGTCCGCTTTTGGCTCACTGTAGAAATCTGGAAAAACTTCACAGTGGGTCACCCATCCTTGTATCTCTCGAAGGCAAGCACGCTTAACCTTGAAGTTTTCTGGTGAATCACTGCCATCACGGTTTTAAAACACGTTGTGTATGATAAGGGTTAGTAATATACTTATATATACGTGACGTTGCTTACCATGTTACCTGGTTCGGGCACACACCCTCCAGGCGAACACCGACACCCAGTACACCGGGTCTCATAACCCAACCCCCTTAGAGGCCCAGCGTTCTTGCTGGCACAAACAAGCAAAAAGACCTACAGCCTGCTCTGATACCATCTGTCACGGCCCCCACCCTCCAGGCATGCGGACTCAGTCCAGGATCCACCCGAGGGATCACCGCAGAAATCTGGCCACACACCCTCTGGGCAAACACCGACACCCAATATCTCGGGTTTCACATCCCAACCCCCTTAGAGGCCCAGCGTCCTAGCTGGCACAAACCTCACGGTCGACCGTTGTGAGACCCGGGGTATTGGGTGTCGGTGTTCGCCTGGAGGGCATGTTGCCGAACCAGGTAACCGGGTAAGCAACCCCACGTAATAATAGTATATTAGTGACCCTTATAAGAGACAACGTGTTTTAAAGCCGTGATGGCAGTGATCCGCCATAAAACTCCAAGGTTAAGCGTGCTTGCCTTGGAGCGGTCCCGGGATGGGTGACCTACTGGGAAGTTTTCCCAGATTTCTACGGTGAGCCAAAAGCGGGCAATATTGTGTCAAGTGGGGCCCTTTGGTGGATCCTGGATGGTGCCCGCAGGCCCTGGGCGGCTCCGGACGGTGGAGGCCGTTAAAACCTGGGACTTTCTGGTTTTCCCTTTTCCAGTGCGACGTAGAGTAGAGTGGAACCTTACTGAGCTTTGTTACTCACTCCTACCCGGGCTGCGTTTACAGGTGCAGGCGTCGCCTCTTCCTCAGTGGTTCGAGCTGTATCCGGTCTTGGTGGCGCACTGACATCCGGAGGCGTTTGAGGTCTCAGAGGGACAGATGTACATTTTGGCAGCTTTTTTTATAGTTACGTTTGAGGATGATGTACTTAACGTTTAATATATGAAATCATGTTCCCTCTTTTAATTGAGTTTTATTCCGCAATGTAATATTTAGTTTTATCATTATGCCCTTGGAAGTCTTTAAGTTCAAATTAATTCTACTTTGTGTACTTTCGTGCCGTATCGGATGTAAATAATGTAGGTTTCCCCTCATTTCCTGGTCTGGATGGGATTTCTGGGCCGGGGCGTGACAATTACTCTGATTGAGATGTAGAGATTGTCATGGGTTCCGTCTTAGTTTCGTTCCAAGTACAGTGATAGGGGAAGTTACGTACCGCCCTGAGCCCTACCCCTGTTGTTTCAGCGCTGGAGCGCTTGGTTTGTGAGGGACGACTATTGACAGTGGAGGTCATCAGAGTGCCTGCCCTAGGGGTAGGCGGTGGACGTAACATGTGTTTTCCCCTAGAGATGAGATGGAAACCTAGGCTTTACTATTTCCTTTCCTTTGTCAGGGACGTAGATTAGAACCTTACTGAGCTTTGTTGCTCACTCCCACCTGGGTTGCGTTTCCAGGTGAAGGTGCCAGCGCTTCCGTAGCTCCAAGCGCATCAGCTTTTGGTGACGCGTCGACTTTTGGAGGCGTTTGAGGTTTCTGAAGATTCTACTGTACTTTTGGCGGTTTTTGTTTATAGACATCCTTCGAAAATTATGGTAAATGTATAATTTCCCTTATCATGATTTTGGTATCTATGTACAAATCAATAGCATGTGATCTTTAATGAATTAATAGAAATTTCAATCTTTTCCCAGATCAATTGTTAAGTTTTTAGATGTTTTATCTTATTATAATGTGCCACAGGTCGATTAACTAGATTAGGGACTCTCACGCCGCGGACCGGATGGATTTTCTATGTCGGGGTGTGACATTTTGGACCATTGTACCCCTAGGGTTTTAAAATGATTAAAATACCCTCGACCCTCGTAGCTTGTATATGATGTCATGAAAGCTTTAAGAAGGCTGTTATGATGATGGAATTACCCTTTTGATTTTTTGGTTGGTATGGAATCCATATATGTTTTGGATAACAATACATCTAAAATAAATAGTATTTTAAAGGGTGAAAACAATATCTGTCATGTATATTTGTGGGAAAAGTACATTTGGAGGAAATGACCAAATTACCCCCATGGGCTAAATGACCAAAAATGCCCTTTTATGTCCCTAGTTTATGTAGACCTTCAAAACCATCAAGGATTTAGTTTGATATGTTATAGGTGGGCCAAGTCTATATTTGACTAAAATACGCAAAATACCCCTGGAGGGCAAAAATTACCAAAACTAGAGAGTAAGGGGTTTCCTCAGTTGCAGTTCTTACCGAGAGGCGATACACCCACAAGTTCTCCATGTCCTTTTCGTGCCACTCCCTCTTATTTTTGTGAATTACTTTCTTCAGAAGTTTGCAAAGAACCTTGTTGAACTCCTCTGTTTGTCCATTAGTCGCGGCGTTATAAGCTGAAGAAAAGTGATGCTTGATTTTGAACTTAGCATAAAGATTTTGTACATTTTTATTTTTGAATGGCGTGCCATTATTCGAAATAAACCTTGCAGGAACTCCAAATCAGTATCTGATTTGTGTCCTAATGAAGCACTCAACGACATCGCTCTTCACGTCTTTCAAAGGGACAGCTTCTGTGCATTTCGAGAAGTAATCCGTCGCTGCCAAAATAAAACATTGTCCTTTTGATGAAAGAGGTTGAATAGGGCCTACTATATCTAATCCCTACGCCTCAAAAGGCCAGAAGATATTTGTGGGATGAAGGGGTTCTGGGGGCATATGTATGAAATCTATGTGAATCTGACAAGCATGACATCTTTTGGCATAGTCAATGGACTTCTTCGAGAGCCGATGCTGCTTTCTGATTGGAGAGACATCGTAGTAGCATGCCATCGAAGGATCTTTGGTAAAATGTGTTGTTAATGCATATCTAGTTAGTTGCTCTCCTTCTTAATCTTTGTCTTTCTTGGGCGTCAGAAGGAAGTATTCCCGACATGAAGTAATCTAGGAAAGGGGTTCTCCAGTCCTCTATTTGGACTTCACATACAGAGATAGTGTTGGTGAGTACTGATAAGCACTTGTTTGGGATTTCTTCGAGAGGAGGGGTCAGTACCTGCCCTTCTTCAACTCTGATTTTCAATTTTTCTGTAGGTGAGCGAGCCATATCAGCAGCGAGTCTGGCCAACATGTCTGCCTTTTGGTTTTGTGATCACAGAACATGTTCAACCATCAAATGAGCTCATGAGTTCTATGGCCCTACGAAAATATGGGATAAGTTCCTCTTTTTTGACGGCATAAGCGCCGAAGAGTTGATTCACGGCGAGCTGGGAATCTACATATACAATAAGCAGATCCATTCTGTCGCGCCCCGACCCGCAGGGCGCAACTGGGCCGGGAGCGCGAGGGGGAGAAAACCTACAACTATAGCCTCAACTGGCGGAAACAGTTGAGACTAAAGCCCAGCTGGCGGAAACAGCTGGACGGCACAGAGAAAGAGCGGAAGCAAGCTAACTAAACAACTATTAACATTTATTACAAACCAGCAATAAAAAGTTAACAGGGTTTAGTACAACAGCTTCAAGGGATCACCGTCCCCAAAAAGAAACCACAACACCCACCGGGGTCTCCGCGAACGCACAGACGAACCCATCCTGACCCTCAGACATGGTCAGGATCCGGAGCGCTGCCTCGAGACGACCGAGGGGGGTAACACTGGGACAGAGCGGCCACCTGCACCTACAACAAACACAGTCCAGGTAGGCATGAGCAACAGCTCAGCAGGTTCCTACTCTACAACTCCCACACACACAAGGGTAAAGCAACCGGACAAACTCTGATGCCAAGTACCGAGGCTTGCCAAGGATCCCACAATCCCATCAATAACCCGAAGGGTTCCTGTCCTAGGTGCGTATCTCCGATAACGCCACTGCTCAGGGGTGGGCAACTCCGACATTCCCTGACGCAGGGTGGACACAACGCAACCAGTAGGACCCCCTTCTCCAAGCGGGATCTCCGCACTTGGCGGAACAACCGAAGTTAAGACTACCATCACTCGGTACTCCAAGCAGCAGAGTCAACACCCACCCAACCTACCCTAGCATGCCTAATGCACAGGTAAACAGGGCAGGATAGATATGATAAAGCTGCAAACAACCAACACAGCAAGGGCACACCTTCGGCCCATTTATACTAAACACTCCCGAGGGTCATGACTTCCCCGGTTCACCACAAAGCGGTAAGGGCATACCGTCAGCCCATTTATTCTACACACCCCGAGAGACATCACTCTCTCGGTTCAACCACAAAGCGGTAAGCATTCATGCATGATCCATAACAGGACAAGCCCCGAGGGCAAAACCGTAAAAACCACTTGCATGCGAAGCCCCGCGGGCAAAACAGCATTTAAACAAGTACAAACCCTCCCTACACTGAAGGAGATCGATCTCCAATAGCAGTGAGATCGATCTTCCTCGAGGCGAGGAGCACCAGTCCAGGTCACCCCCACAAGATCGATCTCCACCCATATGAAGATCGATCTTGTGGTGACGTGGACGCAAACCGCACAGGCACCAGCCGCCAAGAGATCGATCTCCCTCCCAGGGAGATCGCTCTCGCTCGGGCGGGCTGGGCCACCCCGACCAAGATTGATCTCTTCCCCAGAGATCGATCATGATTGGGTCGCGCCGGCGGCCGGACGGCGAGGAACACCGCCGGAAACCGCCACCATACCTCACCAAACTAGGTGGGCTGGTAGATCTCTGTGCCACGAAGCTACTCATGGCTTCAAAACCGAGAAAGAATAACTCCACAAGGAGATCTAACAAGAAATCAAAACCGGATTTAAAACCCTCAAACAGCCGGAGTTTTAGAAGAAGAACCCTACCTCTTCAACGCAGCTTCGATCCAGGACCTTCCTTGCCTTGCCACGAACCCAACGAGCCTTCAAACTCCCGGAGAGGTGGCCGGAGGAGGAAGAACGGCGAGCGAAAGCTCTCAGCCGGAACAGGGGAAAGCAGAGCCGCGAGGAAGAAGAAGAGAAGAAGAAGAAGGAAGGGGGAAAGGGGCGGGTAAGGCCAGGGGAAAGCCGGCTAAAGAGGGGAAAAGCTGGGGGAGGGGAGGGAAAGTCGTCCCTCCCCTGACAGGGGAAGCGACGGCCACCGCGGTGGCCGTCCTTCGAAAGCCACCGCGGTGGCCGTCCTTCGAAAGCCACCGACAGAGAATTCCAGGCACAGGGAGATCGATCTTCATGGACATGGAGATCGATCTTCCTCGCCCAGAACGGCGACCACTAGGCACAGAGAGATCGATCTTCATGGGCATGGAGATCGGTCTCCCTTGCCCAAAACGGCAACCTTGGGCTGAGCTATAAGCCCAAGCACAGGACTACCGAACCAGGGTCCACCTAACCTTTCTAAGCAAAAACAAGCATCAACCAAGGTCTGTGTGTGCACAGCCACTGCGAAACGACCACCAAGGCGCAATTTCCCAAATTGCCCTTGGGGCAAACAGCAAGCCACAGGGATGGAGGGGCAGGTCCTCACACATTCTCATCTCCGAGGCTATCTCTAGGTCGATAATGAAGGCTTCGTATTCAGCCATATTGTTGGACGAAGCGGACGTTAATGTGAAGGCACAAGGAATGAGAGCTTGTTTCGGCGTAACGAAAATTAGTCCTGCCCCCGATCCTGAGCGCCTGCACGCCCCGTCGAAGTACATGTCCCAAGAGGGTTGAATGTCGGTCATGAAGACTTCTTCATCTAGAATGTCATCTTTTAAGACTTCGTTATCTGGGACTGGGTAGGCGGCGAGGAAGTCGGCCATTGCTTTTTCCTTGGCCGCTTTCTACGGAACATATGTTATATCGAACTGGGATTGCAACATAGCCTATTTTGCTAGTCGCCTAGATAAAGTTAATTTCTTTAATATGTACCGCAAAGGGTCCACTTTAGAATTGAGTTTTACAGAGTGCTCCAATAGATAAAGGCGGAGCTTTTGGGTGGCAAACACCAAGGAAAGGCAAACCTTTTCCATTTCTGAGTAGTTGTGCTCAGGCTCAACCAAAGTCCTAAACAGCTCTTTCTTTACATTCTTCATCTTAGTGTACTAGCAGGGCGCCGAGTGATCTACGTGAGGTGGCCGTGTATAGGATCAAAGGCTTTCCTTTAATAGGAGAAGTAAGAACTTGAGGTGGGGGCATTTCCAGAATGGCCTTGACCTTAGAAGGGTCAACCTCGATTCCTCTTTTGTGTACTACGAAGTCGAGGAGCTTCTCTGATGTGACACCAAACACGCACTTCATGGGATTCATCTTCAGATTCTACCGCCACAGTCTGTGGAAGACTTCGATTAGGTGTTTTGAAATGATCTTGCAGATACTTTGTTTTCACCACTAACTCATCGACGTAGCATTCTACGATGTCATGTAGAAGGTCACTTAAAGTAGATGTCATAGCTCTTCGGTAGGTAGCTCCGGATTTCTTCAACCCAAATGACATCACTGTGTAACAAAATATTCCTTTGGGTGTGCGGAAATGTCACGCCCCGACCCGGAAAATTCATCCGGCCAGGCTGTGAGGGGAAACCTACACTAGTTACATCCGATACGGTGCGACAATTCACAAAGTGGAATAAATTTAAATTGAAAGACTTCTAAGGGCATAAAGGTAAAACTAAATATTACATTGTGGAATAGAACTCAACCATAAGAGGGGAGAAGATTTGATAAATTAAATGTTAGTACATCATCCTGATGAGTGCATGAAAGTGCACTCTGAACAACCTTATAACCATCTCAATTGCTAGATTATTATCCTTAATCAACATCTTTATTACTATTTTTATATCTATATGTTGCTTCACATAGTTGTTTGGAAAATGCAGGAAATTGGAGCTAAAAGAAGCTGAAAAGAGTATATGGATCAACTTCAAAAATTAAACTGTACCTGTTCATGAACAACCAGATAATATGTCATATATGGTTGGAAAGCTCTTGAAGTCTAGATTTTGGAGAATTTTATGGTTCGTGATTCCGAGTTTCATAGAGGAAGTTAAGGCAATTTTAGTACCAATGGCGCAGTCTGGATGCAAAACAGTAAGTACGCTGGAAAGTCCGATCGATCCGACACCTAGAGTCCGATCGATCCGACTATGCAGAAACCTGACAGAACGCATATTTTTCAGCTGTACACAGTCCGATTGATCCCTCCATCCATCCTACTGAGTTCGATCGATCCGACACCTAAAGTCCGATCGATCCGACTAGGGCGTAGCCAGAAATTGAAGATTTTGATGAGTCAGATCGATCCTACTTTCCTAGTGAAGAAAATCAACGGTTTAGATCTAATCCGAGAATGGAGAGACTTTGGGGCTATAAATAGGAAACTTAGGGTTAATCAAAGGGGACTTCTTGGACGTTTTTGGAGGCTCTTTTCTGAACATTTTCCAAAGGAAGAAGATGAAGGAATCTCTATCCATGGCCGAGTAATTCACGGGCATGGCGGACGGATGATCTAGCGAGGACTAGGGCTTCTTCTCCAACAATGGTTCATAGTTTTAATCTTTATTGTTAAACTTTTTTCTATGTATTGGATCTTCAAAGATTATTTTCAGATTATAGATTTCTATGTGGATGATTAATATTATGAATCCAGTCATGCTTCTTTCATGATCTTATAATCCCATAGTTATCTCTTTTGATTCTCCTACCGAGTCTCACGAGAGCTTTGCTATGCATTGCCTGTAGTGACAGCTGGTATTGTGTATTCTTAGGGATCTGGTAAGAGAAGGTTGGGGCTCTATCCGAGGAATCTTTGCTATGCATTGCCGATTGTGAGAGTTGGTATTGTGTATTCTTAGAGATCTGGTTAGATAGACTTAGGACTTTGTCCCGATGAACTTTTGCTGCGCGTTGCCTATAGTGACAGCCGGTATCGTGTATTCTTAGGTTTGAGTTGGATGAAGTTAGAACTATAATAAGGAAGAATCAATCGTAGGAAGAGACATTTTCATATTTTGTTAGGTTTATAGTTCCATATCTTCCGGTGAAGGTAATTGGGATGTGAATCCCTTAACTGAGTATTAGATGAACCATTGAGAAGAGAAGAACCTAAATCTGAGTGAAGTGATTTCTGAAGCCTAGCCTCATTCAAATCTTGATTTCTTTCGTTAACTTTATCTTACCATTACATCTTCGATCTGTTTTCTTAACTTTTACGCTCTTGATTGTTTTCGATATATTGTTATCTGTGTTTCTAGATTATTTCTGCTTGTCTCTCTGTGGGTTCGACCTCTTTTATGTTGTATTGCACCACGACCGCTGTGCGTGGCACATTTGAGCGATATCACATCCTCAAATGTAACTACAAACCAAAACGCTGTCAAAACGTAAGTATGCCCCTCCACGACCTCAAATGACTCAGGAAGTCGACACGTCGCCAAGATCTGATCCAGCTAGAACCGTAGAGGAACACCCGACGCCTGCACCTGCAAACGCAGTCCGGGTAGGAGTGAGCAATAAGCTCAGTAGGGTTCTACTCTACTCTACGTCACACAGGAAGAAGGGGGAAACCACAAAGTCCCGGGTTCTGTCTCATCTCTAAGGGAAATTCACGTTACATCCACCGCCTACCCCAGTGCATGCGCTCTATGACCATAACTATCAACAGCTGTCCCTCTCAACCACCAAGCGCCTGGCGCTGAACAACAAGGGGTAGGACCCAGGGCAGCATGTAACTTCCCTTAACACGGATACTGAGCATGAGACGAGAACTCTGGGCGACCTCTACACCTCAAGCAACAGATAATAGCCAACTAGACCCATCCTTGAGAATACAAATATTTGGCATAACAATCATGCCCTAGTCGTTGCTACCCAGTCACGGTCCTAGAGTTAGATCCGAGCTACCCGAGAGGCTCAGATCGGCGAAGACCCTATTCACCCACACCCTAGCCTTATGCTCTAATGCAAACAAGATGCATGCAATGCTCAGGCACAGATAAGTAGATATAGGCATGCAACAATATCACAACAATTATACAGGGCTAGACATAGCCTATAGCTAGCCCAAAGTGTGAGCATATATAGCAAGGGTCTCAAATACATATGAGTTATACTAGCAATACAGCGAAGCCAATTTCGGCATTACAATGGCGTCCACTGCTGTCAAACCGAAATTGCTACAAGGGGATACAACCCCGACCAAGCCAACAAGCCACACATAAAAGATATATACTCTACTAGTACAACGAGTTATGCCCCCAGCACACACCAGTAATCAGCAGGGCTATTAATAAATCTATACTAGGCATGCAGGGCACACCTCCCGCCTATTTATACTAAAACATTACCGGGGGTCGTCACTCCCCCGGTTACCCATAAAACGATAAAGCATCCACAAACTACATATATATAGATATAGCATGCTTATCGAGAAACTACTTGAAAAACGGTAGAAATCGGTAAACCGATTCAAAATACAACTTCCGACGTAATCCGGGGATAAACTCATCAAAATCCCGATTAAAATATTATAATTATCCTTACTTATCATTGAGAAAGCCACATGAGAAATCCGGGTCGAAGAGAAACCGAAAAACATCAAATTCAGATCAATTATATAAATCAACATATAAAGGATCGATCGTCATGCCCAAGATGATCGATCATTTACATAGGTGATCCGTGTCAAGGAGAGGTGATCGAAGGAAGATCGATCCTCCTTAAGGGTGCTCCCTGCCTCGGAAGGAAGGATCGATCTTCTTTCACAAGAAGATCGATCTTCCTCAAGATGGTGTTCTGTTTGAGGAAGAAGGATCGATCCTCTGGCACTAGAGGGTCGATCTTCCTCAAAATGGTGTTCTGTATGGGGAAGAATGATCGATCCTCTGGCACTAGAGGATCGATCTTCCTCAAACACACCCTCTGTCAAGATAAATGATCGATCTTCCTTACAAGGAAGATTGATAATCCCTAGAAGAGACAGAACACTCCAACAGGAGTGATCGATCATTCTATCCAAATGATCGATCCTTCATAATCGGTAGAGAAGGGAGAATAGTGCCCGAGATCCAATTTCTTGGATTTAACCTATCAACGCATATCGAAATCAAACCAAACTTGGTAGGCATGTGCAATTGGATGTGGGGAATCTAATGACACTAAGAAATCCAACTTTGAATGATCAAATCCTCCGAATTAAATCAAATGGCCCGAAAGCCGATGAAACCGATGAAAAACTGAATTTGTTAGATTTGATCAATCAAACACCGATGGAATCCATTCAAACTTTACAAGAAGGTCTATTTGATGGTGGCGAATTTAGTCATACAATAAAAACCAAACTCATATCGTGAAATATCAGATCTGAGTCCGACCCCGTCGAAAAACCGATAAAAATACAGAATCCGTCCGAAAGAATACCGAAACGAAACCATAGCTAGCTTCTAAATATGGCAAGGAATAATAATACCAAACATCAAAACATTCCAAAACACACAACAGCTAGAAAACACGAAAAAACAATCCTAGGGTTACCATTTCACCAGAAATGGGTAGAAACACCTACTTGTAAAGACAAGCATCCGATCTACGAGATCCTCGCCTCCGATCCTTGCGGATCCACGCCGAAAATCCATAGCTCCAAGCTCCAAGCATCATCTGGCAGCCCAAGGGAGGAGAGAGAAGGAGAGAAAGAGAAAAGAAAGGAGGAGAGAGAAGAACAAGGGTATTTATAGAGATCATAACTGATCTCGGCCGTCCGATCCGATCTTTCCCGATCGAGCTCCGATCTTCCTAATCAATCACATACATCAATCCAAGACAGTGTGTGCAACGCGGGTGTGAAACTGACAACCAGGGAACATATTTACCAAATTGCCCCTGGGTCAAAAACAACCATACGATCATCCGATCGTACCGACGCGGAACCAAACCAATAGGAAACAGCCCTCGACCTACACGGTCGGGCCAGGTTAGAGGAACGGGTCCTCACAGAAAAGCTGTGAGTTCTTCATCTTCATGCACCATCTTTATCTGGTTGTAACTAGAGTATCCATCCACGAAAGAAAGGATTGCATGTCCAGTTGTTGCATCCACTATGAGCTTAGATATGGGCAGTGGGAAATCATTCTTTCGGCATGCTTTATTTAGATCTCTGAAATCTATATAGAGTCTAAGTTGGCCATTCTTCTTATCTCTAAAGGGACAACATTTGCGAGCCATTTGGAATATTGTACTTCACGAATGAAATTTGCCATAATGAGTTTTTCTACCTTGGCAATGATCTTGGGAATCAACTCTGATCGGAAAGGCCTTTGAGACTGCTTGATCGGAAGGATATATTCTTTTATGGAGAGCCAATGGACAGCGACACTTGTATCCAAGCCCGACATTTCTTTGTATTTCCACGCAATTATATCTTTGTTATGGCGGAGGAAGGTCACATATAGTTCCTTCTTATCAGTCATCATGTGAGCGCGAATGAAATTGGGGCGAAGATCATTGTCTGTCCCTAAGTTGATTTCTTCGATATCGCCAATGGTGGCTTGACCACGATCTTCGAGTTGAGGAGGTGCTTCTTGAAGACCAATGAGCTTTGCAGAAATCATGTAGACCTAAAATTGATATCCGAGCCCTGCCTTGTGGAAGCGTAACTCTTCATCGTATCTAATGGCCTTATTTTGTTCTTCCCAGAGGAGATCTTCGAAGGGTTGCTTTTGACCGCAACCTCCACACAAGCCTTCGCTAGAGTTGATGTCATATCCCATTTGAGTCATCATGTATAACATCTTCTCGTGATAAAAGGGAATGTGTAAGGATGAACTCTTCTCGGCAGATAAGATAGGTGAAGCTTGAACAAAGTTGATGGGCTGGCTGTATCTTGTTCCTTCGTCATCCTCACTTGATTGACCTTCTTAGCCGGTGGAGGCCTGATTTGTGATGGAACCATCTTGAAGAGGGGTACAAGGAAGTCTTGAAGCATAGTTTTAGAGAGTTTCTCTTGAATGACTTCGAATATAGGGTCCCACGCTTTCTTCTGTCTACTTGGAATGTAGCGATATGTCTTCTTTTTTGGAGGATGCTTTTTCCCTTGTTGAATCTTTGTTGTGAACTTCTCTATGAAACCCATTTCCGTAGGAGGTGTAACGATAGGCTTCTTCAACTTCAAGGGTGCCTCCAAGTAGAACTTGGCATGTGTGATATTTGCCTCCCCTGGTGTAAAGGGTTTTGTATCAGCAAATACCCTCTTGACGTCACCTTTGGGTGTTTGGTATTTGAAACATTGGTGAAGTGTAGAAGGGATGACCTTGTACTCATGGAGCTAAGGTCTTCCTAGCAATGCATTATAGGAAGTACGAACGTCAATGATATGAAAAAGAACGCTTGTGGCAAAGTCTTGGAATTTCAGGACTAGGCGTACAGAGCCAAGAACTTACTGACCAACTTGGTTCAAGCCTTGTACTATAATATTACTACATGTTAGGTGTAGGATGTCATAACCCAATTTGTGAAGTGTTTTAACTGGCAAGAGATTAATAGCCGACCACAATCTAATATTATACGCGACGTGAGCATATTGTCGATGTCACATGTTACTAACAATGGCCTATTATGTGGTTTTAAGCAAAGTAGTAAATCATTATCGGTAAGCTCCATGTTTAGAGTTTCGACTATAGGGACATCGTTTAGGGGATTTTCTTCCGATAATCATCGGGAAAAGATAAGCCGATAATAAGAGATTTTTGAAAATCAGAGGAAAGAAACAGGGCATCATACACGCTAAGTAGTGATGGTACTTTCTTTAAATGGGAAATTACATTGTACTTTACTAACTCCTTAGAGTTTGCATTATTTTGGGTTGTAGCTTGCACTGCTTGCAGCTCTGAGTTTCTCTCCCTTGGACATGGTGGTTGAGAATCCAGAAGTCATCGCCCAGAGCATATCATGATCTCGTGGACTTCAACATTCTCTTCTTCTGGGAAGCAGAGAGATTCGTCATCATCTTGGAAGACTCCTATTGGGAGGCATGGATAGTGGTCGCAAGAGACATCAACTTCTGGGACATATGGTGTCATGGTCTGGAGATCTGTGGAGACTCGGTGTACGAAGCCTTCTATCTCTTTATGTGGCATCACCTTTCTTAAGATCTTGTACTTTGGAGCTCTGTATCTTTTCGGCCAGGGTTGCCAGTCTTGAGGGAGCGGAGGTCTTGGGGGGTTGAACATGGCTGCTCTAACCCTCTCCTTGAAGGCCTTCTTCTTCAGGAATTGAACCTGGCTGCTCTAACCTTTAGTGTCGTGTCCAGGTGTGCATTGTTTTTGTTTGTTGTTTTTGGACCTACCCTTACCGAATTTCAGGACGAAATTCCTTTTTAGGGTGATAGATTGTTGATGAGTCACTAAATATTCATAAATAAACCCCTTAATTTGCCTTTGTTAGCCCAAGAGTGTTTGTATTTGATAGTTTGTTAGTTGATTTCAGGTTTAATGAAAATTCAAGTTAGAAAATACAGAAAAAGACTAAAATGTTGAAATTACGCCGCTCCGCTGTCAGTTTGAAAAGAATTTGTCAAATTCTCCAGATAAATCCTAAATTCCTGAAATTTGGAGGATTTGTATAAGATTTCAAGACGTACAACTTTAATGTTGGACACTTTGCGAGAATCCTGACAGATTAATACCAGTTTTGAAGAGTATGAAGATATTCAGATGCTGGAAAACTGGTCTGTCGATGTTCAGGAGAATATTCTTAAAATATTCCAGATAAGTCATAATATTATAAAATCTTTTGGATATGACAACGAACGTCTGAATCTACATCTTCTGCGTTGGTCTAGTTTTCAAATTCCTGCTTGATTGGACCCAGTTGCGACTGGAATAGGCTGCCAGGAATTAATCCAGAGAATCCGAGTTGCAATAAAGTCCAACTTAACCCAAAACCCTAATTCCTGGAGTTAGCTTATAAAAGGGTGTTTGTTAGCCAAAAATTAGAGGGCCCCATAGAGAGAAAAGAGAGGATTAGGGTTTCTGAAGACGGAGGAGTTAATGCGTGGATCTCGATTGTTATTCATCAAATCTATGGTTTCCATCACCAAGGTGAGTGGCTAGTTCCTTTACTTAGGGATCTCAGGAAGCTTTAGTGTAGCTTCTTTATATTTTCTAGTTTGAAACTTGTATTCTTTTGCTAGACATAATCTTATAGATATAGATTTATTGCTAATAGCGTTGAGGGAACATAGCTGCTTGACGTATATTAAGGCCTACTTGATTTCGGTGATTAATTGTAGAAATCTATAAGATAGTTTTGATGTAGTTTGTGAATAACCGATAAGATAGTTTAGTGACGATAGGTTGTGCTAAGTTTACCCCGAAGACATTCTATGCTAATTGAAAATAAAATATGCCTTTGGAAAACACTTACCTTCTTTTAGGGATTCATGTAAGCCTAAGAGGCTATGAATCTATAATGTCTACATAAGAAAACAAGAGCATAAGTAGAGAATACATGAAGTGAAACTAAAGTGGATTGAGTAATCCATAGGTTTTCTCTTTGATCTATCTTAAATCCTTTTTACATTGCTTTCTTAGTTAGTTTTCATTAAATAATTCTAAAACAACCCAAATCAATCATTCTTCACTTTAGGATTAGAGTTTCAAGATTTAATTCTGATTGTTCCTTTTTAGTCAAAGTTTTCCCTGAGGACCGACCCCGTATTTCATGATAACGCACTAAATGTTCATGATTCAGCCCCTTAACTTAGCTTTGTTATGCCTAGAGTAGTTTTATTTGATAGCTTGTTAGTTGATTTCAGGTTTAATTATGCTTTGAGAAGGAATACAGGAAATTCGGCTAAAATGACTAAATAAACTGCTTCGTCGACCGTTAGTAATATATTCTCCAGATATTTTACTAATGTTCAAATATTCTGAAACTTTGTGATATTATAGAAGCCTCAGAGATCTACGACTGTCATGTTTGACACTTTGCGAGATTCCTGACAAAGTAATACCAGTGTTGAAGACTATGAAGATAAACAGATGCTGGAAAACTGGTCCGTCGACGTTCAGAAGAATATTCTTCAAATATTCCATATACGTTAGAATGTTATGAAACATTCGGTATCTGATAGAAGACTTCTTAATCTACATCTTTTGTGTTGGACTTGCTTTCAACATCCGGCTTAATTGGGCCCAGTTGCGCTCGGAATAGGCTGTCAGGATTAATTCAGGAAATCTGAGTTGCACTAGAAGTCTAACTTAATCAAAACCCTGATTTCGGGAGGTCCCCTATATATGGTTATTTAATCCAAAATTGGAGAAGCCTCATAGAGAGAAAAGAAAGGATTAAGGTTGCCGAAGAAGATGGAGATGCGCCGTGGATCTGAAGCGTTATTCACCAAATTCATGGCACCATCCACAAGATGAGTGGCTAATCTCTCACTTAGGGATCTCATGAAACTATAATGTAGCCTTCTTGTATTTTTTCTAGTTAAATCTTGTAATATTTTCTATGGCATGATCCTTTGAATTCAGTTTTAATGACAATAGAGTTGAAGGAACCTGGTTGTCCCTTGACGTATTTTCAGTCTTACACGATTGCGGTGCATGAGTGTAAAGATTCTTAGGATGATTTTAATGTCGCTTTTGTGTGTGCCTTTGAGATAGTTTATGATAATCAAAGATAGATTGTACTCTGGTTAAGTCCGAACACAGTCTATGCTAAGCGAAGATAGACTATGCCATAGGATAACATGAGCGTTCTTTTAGGGATTCATGCGAGCTTAAGAAGCCGTGATTTCATATGTCTAGACTAGAAAACAAGATGATACTAGAATACAGGAGGTGAAATTAGAGTGGATTGAGTAATCTCTAGGTCTTTCTCATATTGATTCATCCCTATCCTTTTATTGCTTTCTTAGTTAGATTTAATTCCATAGTTAATCAAAATCCTTCTCTTTCACCTTAGGATAGAATGTTTGAGATTGATTTAAGTTCTTCTCTGTTGACAATATTTGTCTGTGGTTCGACTCCAGATCACACCACTGTTCTACGCTCGTAGAGTAGTGATTGATTGAAGGACTATATATTTATAAATTGTGTCGAGTTGTGCGATTTAACGACGTCGTGTGAACGAGATTATTTCACCATTATCCTATCTTATTAATTTAGTGTTGAAAGAAAAGTTTATAAATTTCTAAATTACGTTTTGCGTATGATTTAACGACATTGTTTCCAAGCGATCAATTTTTGGCGTCGTTGTCGGGGAAATTTTCTGATTTTTAAGGAGTATCAATTTAATTTTCTCTTAACTCATTTTCTGGTCCTGGTTAGATTTTTATCTTTCTCTATTTTTTATTTTTATTTTACATTTTTTAGGATTTTTCTGACAATTTTCTGGAATTTCTGCAGCAGTGGAACGATTTTACTTTGAAGCAGATTGACGGTCGACCACCACATCATCCGCCGGATTGACCGTCGTGCTCTACGATATCCATGGTCGACCATTCCATCGACCGCCGGATCGACCGAGAGCCTCTATCATGAAAAAACCTTCTTAGAGTCGATACGATGATCGACCGTCGCTTCTCCAAGTAAAGTTGCACAGTCCCACGATTGACCGCCAGATCGACCACGGGCGCAGATAGGGTAGTTTCATGCTTCAAAACCTTTCGTTTCAATCATTGTTTTCCGGATTTTATCCTCTCCTCTGAATATTCTATTTTCTTTTTCTCTTTTTGGTTTTATCTTGCATGCAAGGCAGACGATCCCTAAATATCCCGCTGGAACTTTTGGATCTAGAAATAGAGGCCACACTTCGAATAGCTAGAACCTTAGGACAGAAATCTTTTAAGTAATTACCAGGAAGCCTTAAATAACCTGCAATCTTTAATGGCTGAAACCGAGGGACATGTCGTTGACCCTAGTGCTAATATGGGTGGGGGGAGATGATAACAATAATAGAGAAATCCCAACTAGGAATCACTTCCTGCCTGGACCTTATACCTAAGCTTCTTATATCAACCCACCTACAATTAATGCTACACATTACGAGATTAAGCCTAACTGGATTACAACTCTATCTTCTTTCTATGGGCGTGAGAACGAGGATCCATATGAACACATTGCTAGCTTCCTTGAAATCCTTTCCATGTTGAAACTTCAGCATTTTAATGATGATGCCTTTAGACTCAAGATTTTCCCTTTTTCTTTGAAAGATAAGGCTAAACATTGGCTTCAAACCTTAGCTCCAAATTCGATTTCAACATGGGATCAACTTATGGATGCTTTCCTTAAAAAATATTTCCCTACCATTAAAATATAAAATTATCGGACCAGGATTATTTCTTTTAAGCAAAACGAAGGTGAAATGTTCCATGAAGCATGGGAAACATTTAAGTATCTTCGTTTTATAATGGTCTTAATGATCGTTATAGGACGATGGTCAAAGCATGCTGTGGGGGTGTTGTTTTTAGTAGGCAATGGACTGCTCTTTAGGAAATGTATGACAACCTTGCTGAAAATTCACAACACAATGCCTCAGTTTCTAGGAGTCGGTCTACTACTGTTCATAATTCTCAGGGAATTCATGAAATTTCTGAATTCCAAAGTATCTCCGCACAAGTAGCCCTCCTAACAAAAGATTTAAACCAGTTGAAAATAGGTCAAACTCTTGCTCAACAATTGTCTAATACTTCTCTTGACACCTGTGCCATTTGCCTTAGTTCTGAGCATCTTAATTTTAGTTGGAAGCCACAACATTCAAGTAATATTCAAGGACAAAACAATACAGTTAATTATTTTGCTTTGAAGTACCCACCAAAACCTTCTGCAAATCCAAACCCTGGGTACCCTCCACAAGCAAATTCAGCCTCTCCAGTCCAATCCAATTTTGAATCAGCATTGAGTTTTATCTTGTCAGCCATGATGACAAGTGAAGTGTCCAAAATGCAGAATAATGTGTCTAGAATAGAGAACTAGTGTAATTCTAATACCCAATCCATTGCTAAACTTGAGAATTCATTGAGCCAACTTTCTAACACCTTGTCTAAAAGAGAGGAATGACACTTGCTAAGTCAACCTGTGACCAACCCGAGAGGCCATCACTATGTAGAAAGCTAAAACTTTGAGAGTGCCAAAGCCATTGTGACCCTTAGAAGTGGCAAAACAGTAGGCAATCAAATAGGTGAACCAGTCAGTCTGGACAATCAAATGCCCGATCCGACGATCAATTGTCCATTCCAAGATGATCCTTATTTTCCACCTGATATTGGCCTAGCTGATTCTAGAGATTCTGATCCAGCTAAATATATTCCTAAACTGCCTTTTCCTGCAGCACTTAAGGATCCTTCTTCAATCATAAAATCCTGAAAAACCATCGAAGAAATCCTTGAGACCTTTAAGTAACTCAATATTAACATACCTTTGCTTGATGCCATTAGACAGATTCCTTCATATGCCAAGTTTCTTAATGATCTTTGTACCCATAAACGCCATGCTAAATTCAAAGTGTCTAAAAAGATTTTTGTCACTGAGCAGGTTAGTTCAACTTTGAAACATGATACACCTCCCAAACTAAAAGATCCAGATACCCCTACCATACCTTGTTGTATAGGAGACTGTCATATAAATGGTGCCCTACATGACTTAGGCTCCAGTGTGAACCTTATGCCTACTACCTTTACAAGAAATT
The DNA here is from genome assembly GCA_963920575.1 of Narthecium ossifragum. NCBI lineage: Eukaryota > Viridiplantae > Streptophyta > Magnoliopsida > Dioscoreales > Nartheciaceae > Narthecium > Narthecium ossifragum. Next base: position 19,394,690 of record OY986971.1, on the reverse strand, counting down.
TGGAATGGGAGAACTTAAGGAGACATCGGTAGTTTTACAATTAGCTGATAGATCCATTAAAACACCGAGAGGTATCTTAGAGGATGTTTTAGTTAAAGTGGATAATTTCTTCTTTCCCATTGACTTTGTTATCTTGGATATGGAACCTGTTGTCCCCTGCAAAAAGACGGTACCTATTATCTTAGAACATCCCTTTTTGGCCACAGCGAATACATGTATAAACTGTCAAACTGGTATTATAGATGTTTCTTTTGGACATATGCATGTTAAATTGAATATTTTTAAAATTGCATGTTTGCCTAAGTAGGATGATGAATGTTATAATACTGATATTTTGACTTAATGTATTGATGACAGATCATATGTCATGATTTATGATGAATTTTCTGATATTTTGCAAGATTATGACTTTGATAATGATGATGATGTTAATTTAGAAATTGCACAATTGAAAGATGACATTGGCACACACAAATCAGATTTACCGACCAATCAGCGAGACGGCCGATCAATCGGTCTAGACACAACGGAGATTGAATCTATTTCTTGGATGGTTGAACCCCTTCCACCGCTTTCTTCTACTCCTGCACCTTCTTTACTTGAAGCACCACCTGATTTAGAATTAAAATCACTGCCTAAACGCTAAAGTATGTTTTTCTAGGATCAGATTCCTCTCTTCCCGTTATCATCTCTTCTTCACTTTCAAACGATCAGGAGAGTCAGTGGTTGATTTGAAAGTTATTGACCCTTCAATTTGCATGCGTAATATTCATCTCGAGGATGAATCTAAAACTGTTAGGGAAATGCAACGCCGCCTTAATCCTAATATGAAAGAGGAGATGAAGAAAGAGGTAGTGAAACTTTTAGATGTCTGTATTATTTACCCAATTTTTGATAGCTAGTGGGTCAGCTCTACACAAGTAGTTCCTAAGAAATCCGGCCTAATAGGTGTAGAAAATAAGAACGGTGATTAGATTCTGATGCGTCAGACTACGGGATAGCGTGTTTGCATACATTATAGGAAATTAAATGCTTTGACTAGGAAAGATCACTTCCCTCTTCCTTTCATTGATAAAATCTTAGAAAAACTTTATGGTCAGAGTTATTATTGTTTTCTAGATGGTTATTCAGGGGATAACCAAGTTGCAGTTGATCCTCAAGATCAAGAGAAAACTATGTTCACATGCCCTCTTGGTACTTTTGCTTACCGTAGGATGCCTTTTGGTCTTTATAATGCACCAGCGACTTTTCAAAGGTGTATAATGGCCATCTTCTCTGACATGATTGATAAATTCCTAGAAGTCTTCATAGATGATTTTTCTGTATTTGGAAGTTCTTTTGAATCATGTTTAAACAACCTGTCTAATGTTTTAGATCATTGCATTGAAACTAATTTAGTTCTCAGTTCGGAAAAGAGTCATTTTATGGTTCATGAAGGAATTGTTTTAGGTCACATTGTTTCAAAACGTGGTATAGAGGTTGATATGGCTAAAGTTGAGTTAATTTCTAAATTACCTCCACCTTCATCTGTGCGCCAAATTCGTTCATTTCTAGATCATGCTGGATTCTACCGTCGATTCATCAAAGATTTTTCCAAAATTTCTCGACCCTTTTGTGAAATACTGGCCAAAGATGTTCCTTTTGTCTTCAATAATGCATGTTTGACAGCTTTTAAAACTATCCATGATTTATTGTCTACCGCACCTATAGTTCATGCTCTTGACTATTCTTTACCTTTTGAACTTATGTGTGATGCTTCTGATTTTGCCATAGGAGCTATTTTAGGACAACGAGTAAACAAAATCCCACATGTGATTTATTATGCTAGTAAGACCCTCTCTGAATCTCAAATCAATTATACCACTACTGAGAAGGAATTATTAGCCGTAATATTTGCATTGGAAAAGTTTCGTCCCTACCTCCTAGGTCTCAAAATCCTTATCTATATTGATCATGCCACTCTGCGATATCTTTTAGCTAAAAAAGATGCCAAACCTAGACTGATTCGATGGATCTTTCTTTTGCAAGAACTTGATCTAGAGATTAGGGATAAGAAAGGCTTAGAAAATGTAGTTGATGATCACTTGTCTCGCCTTCCTTTGGAACATATTCTTGATAACACTCTTGTTAATACTTCCTTTCCAGACGAGCATCTCTTTTATGTGACTCATCTTTCACAGTCTTGGTATGCACATATAGTGAATTATCTTGTTTCTGGCAAGCTTCCCGACTCATGGTCTAAAAATGCTAAAGATAGATTCTTTTATCAGATTAGATATTATATATGGGAAGACCCTGAATTGTTTAAGCATTGCTCTGATCAAGTAATTAGACGATGTGTGCATGAGTCAGAAGTTCAAGACATTCTCACTTTTTGTCATAAACATGCATGTGGTGGTCATTTCTTAGGGAAGAAAACCGCTTCAAAAGTTCTACAAAGTGGATCATAAAGTCGTGATTAAATTTCTTCAAAGTAATAACTTTTCTCGATTTGGTTATCCCCGTGCAATTATTAGCGATGGTGGTTCTCATTTTAATAATCAGCACTTTGCATCTCTTCTTATAAAATACTCTATCACACATAAGGTAGCCACTCCCTATCATCCTCGGACTAGTGGTCAGGTAGAACTTTCTAATAGGGAAATAAAGCGCATATTAGAGAAAATTGTTGGTATTAATCGCACAGACTGGGCCACTAAGCTAGATGATGCACTTTGGGCTTATAGGACAACGTATGAAACACCTATTGGTATGCCCCCATATCGGTTAGTGTTTGGTAAACCGTGCCATTTGCCCGTAGAATTAGAACATCGAGGTATGTGTGCAATTAAAAAGCTCAATACTAATACCAATGCCGTCACAACACATATGAAACTGAGTTTATGTGAACTTGAGGATATTCGCAATGAGGCATATTTGAATTCCAAAATTTATAAAGATAAAACAAAGGCCTTCCATGATAAACATATTTCAAGGTGGACTTTTGACATCGGGCAAAAAGTCTGGCTTTTCAATGCTAAATTGAGCTTTTTTCTAGGTAAATTATGTTCTCGATGGTCCGGGCCTTTTATTATAAAAAGGGTTTGTCCACATGGTGCAATAGAAATTCGACATCCACATACAAATGAAATATTTAATGTTAATGGCCATAGATCAAAGCATTGTGTGGAGGATATACCTCACAGTGATGTTATTGAGTCCGTCGAGTTAACGAACCCGTGCTATAACTGATCCTTTTAGGCTCGTCTAGCGAAAGACGTAAAATTACACGCTTATTGGGAGGCAAACCAGTTTTATGTTTTTTACTTAGCTTTCTAGAATTTGCTTTTAAGTTTTAGGATTTTTCATGATTTTTCCGATTTTCCTACATTTTTCCTTTATTTTCCAATACGAATAATCATAATATCTAGAAAATTTGAATTTGTTTGAACCACAATCGACCGTCGCATCGACCGCCACATCGTCTGTGAGGCTCTGTCACGGAACCAGCTTCTCAGGATCAATGCGGCGATGGACCCTCACAGCTCACGGTCGACCGTCACCATCGACTGCCACATCGTCTATGAGGGTCTGTCACAGAAAATGCTTCTCAGGGTTGATGCGATGATCAACCGTCACCTCCAAAAACAAATCATGTAATCCATGGTCCATCGGTCGATCAATCGTCGCATCGACCGTCGCCTTATTTTCCCAAGATCACCCACTCCCACGGTTGACCGTCGGATCGACCGCCAGTGATTTGTTTTCTGCTCGATCGGATCTATCATCGGATGTAAATCTAATCCTACTCGTTTTCATACTCTAACTCAAATTTTAGTTCATCCTCTATTTAAATCCGCACGTTTCTGACTTCCTATCTCATCTCTTGCGCTTCGATCTCTCTATCGATCGACCGTCATCTTCCTTCCTTCCTGCTCTGTTCCTTCATTTTCCTCCCTTCCGACCATCGTCGATCACCTCTTCCACCACCCAGGCCACCGCCTTCCTCACTCCGTTCCTCTTCCAACTTTCAGGTCTCATCCTTTACTCTCCTCGGCATGTTCTCTTCAGCCACTGGTGTGCTTCGCCATTTCCACCCAAGCCTCACTCTGCTCCTCTACCGTGCCCTGCGACAAGTTTTTCGTCAATTCTTCGCAGACACACATTGCGACCCTTGTCAGGCCTAGCCAGATCACTAAATTCTAATATGTCTCTATCGAGCCAATCCTCCTACTCTTCTGATGATAGTCCGCCCCGCTCCTCGATGTCTGAATTCACACCTGGATCTCCACTGTCACAGGCGTCGTGGTTCTCCTCAGACAATGACTCGATGAGCAATGCCGATTCGCCGACACCACCATCGCCACCAACGGTCTTATGCTTTCAAATTAGAGTAATTTTTATTTACACCGATCAGGGGATATTATTTTTGTTTTTTTATGTCTCATATGTTTGATGGCAATTTTTATGGCTTTATTATTTTAGTATCCTTTAGAGACATGGATTTCTACAAAGTGACGATCTTTCTGTTGTATGGGTGTTGTAGTGATCGTAATGCATGCGCGCCAATTACTGTGAGGACCCGTTCCTCTAACCAAGCTCGACCACGTGGGTCGAGGGATGTTTCTTGTTGATTTGGTTTCGCGTCGGGTGCGATTAGGTTGATCGTATTTCTCTTGTGACCCCAAGGGCAATTTGGTAAATTATGCCTGGTGGTCGATTTCACACCCGCGTAACGCACACACGGCCTAGGATTGATATATGTGATTGATTAAAACCTTAAGGGTGCCTTCGATCGAAAGATCGGAGCTCGATCGGGAAAGATTGGAGCTCGATCGGGAAAGATCGAATCGGACGACCGAGATCAGATCCTGATCTCTATAAATACCCTGACCTTCTCTCTCTTTCCTTTCTCTTTCTTCCCTCTCCTCTCGTTCTCTCTCTCTCTCCTACCGGCTGAGCTAGGGCTTGGAGGCGCGATCTTCGAGGAGCGGATCTTGGTGATAGAGCTTGGGGAATGCGTTGAGAAGCTGCCCTACTTGATCAAGTAGGTGTTTCTACCCCGATCGTATGATTGGGTTCACCTAGGATAGGTTTATTGTGTTTTTGATGTAGGTTTATATAGTAGAATGTTGTGTAGCTTTATACATGGGTGCTATAGATTTCTACCATTTGGTTTTCGTATTTTATCATACGATTCTCGTATTATAGCCGGTTTGTCAGTTTTTGGTCGTTTCGAAGTAGATTTGAGATATAACCATCAAAATCATGTTTTCTTCATATCAATAGTTTCCCCATCATTAGTTACGTGTGCCTGCAAAGTTTCATCGATTTCCAATAAGCTTTGATAGATCAAATCCAAGAAATGAGATTTCTGGCACAGTTCGTAGGAACTGTGCACCAGTCATGACGGTCGACCGTTGGATCGACCGTCAGGTGTTGGCAAGCTTCTTTTTGGTCTCACGGTCGACCGTCACATCAACCGTGAGGCTCTGTCTCATTTTGGGTCACCCAGGGTCGATGCTCTGATTGACCGTGGATTCTTACCATTCTTTCTACTTTACCTCACGGTCTACCGTCGGATCGACCGTGAGGCTCTGTCTCCTAGGCTTCCCAGGGTCGATGTCCCGATCGACCGAGGCCCATGTGCTTTTCCCCTTTTCAGGTCTCAAGGTCGACCGTCGGATCGACCGTCGCATCGATCGTGAGCCCCTGAATGGTGTTTTCTGGCTTCCTTTGATTGGTTATTCATTCATGATAGATACTCAATCATGTAACGAAGCATGCACGTTGTTGTCACGGAGTTTTCAATGGATTGTGATTGAGATTGAGAATTGAAGTGTGCGCTTACCCTCTTTGACGAATTTGTGGGTTGACTTGCATTTAAATACCTAGTTCGATGGTAGACTTAAATGCTTATTGCTTGCCAAGCCGTTAGCTAGCTATGAGTGCTAGCTTACGTGGTATTGTAGAACCTTAGCCCGTTGCCGACAAGTGCCGAGGGCTATTGTATAACTGTTGAACTTATAATTGATCTTGTCGCATATAGAGACAACGAGGTTACATGTTTGCATAGGTTCATGCATTGTAGCTCGGATCTAGCCTTAGGACCGTGGCTGGGTAGTAAGGTTTAGGACGTGATTGTATCATTGGAATCTTCATGTCATCGAGGATATGATGTAGTTGGCTTTGGTCATATTACTTTGAGGTTTAGAGGTCGTGTTGTCTCCCCAATCCCAAGTGCTAAGGATGGATGTCGATGTGTTCCTGACGTGGGTCCCCAATGCATGGGAATCCTGCTTGGGTAAGGGTGATCCTGCATGTTATTGTTTCGTGGCCTCCTGGTAACTTGTTTAAGAGAGAGGTTTCATGGCAGGAGCCCTTGGGACATCGATAGGGGTTGTGGGACCCCGTGACATTCCTTAGACTTGAGCGGGGAGACATCACAGTTGTTGTTTTCCTCCCTTCAGTGTGCCATAGAGTAGAACCCTACTGAGCTTGTCGCTCTCTCCTACCCGAGCTGTGTTTGCAGGTGCAGGCGCCAATTCTTCTTCAGCAGAGCCGGCGGGATCCACTTTTGGTGGCGCAATGACTTCCATAGGTGCTTGAGGTTGCTGTGGGAGAATAGTTGTACTTTTGATAGATTATGTATATTATAGACATGCTTTAAGGAATTTTGGGTTAATGTATAATATTTCCCTTGGAGGAGTTTGTTAAGAATTTGTATCTGATGTTTAAATTGTACAACCTGATGTTTTTTTAATTGAATTATAGCTTTACTCTTGGAAGTTAAACCGTTTAAATTATCTCTGTTTTTCGCTTTGTATCGTTCGAGTTTGGATGTGAATAGTAATTGGAACCCTCACGTCTTGGCCTGGATGGGTTTTCTGGGTCGGGGTGTGACAACTTGGTATCAGAGTAGGTTGTAGGTCCCAGGGATAGGATTAGGCTTGCGGTTAAGGTTTTGAGCGTGGATTGGGATAGTTTTAGGAGTAGAGCATCCCTGTGTGCTTTTTCGTGCTCGTGTGTGATATGCTTTTACTTTCTTGATTGTTGTTGTGTTTTGGTTTTTTATGAGTGAACACTTCTCGTCTTTTGTAAACATGCAGATGACAGGGAGCTGGGCTAGCTGTCTAGTCGTGGGTCATGGAAGTGCGCGCGACGAGCTCGCTGCCTAGCAGGCCTTAGGGGCCAACGCAGCCCTGCCCCGGGTACCTGCACCAGAGCCAGGGCCGAGGATGGAGGTCATGATGGAGGAGGATGCTTCTTTTGTCGTCGAGGGGGTCTCTCCTCCACTCGACCAGCGTGCTATTGTTACAGCGCTGGTCGACTTCCAGAGCCTGAACATGCCTAGGTTCAGCGGTGTTGGGGGCGATCCGGCGATGGCAGACGACTGGCTAGAGGGAGTCAGTCACGTCCTTGACATTCTATTCATCCCGGATGACCCGGTTCGGGTCAGACTTGCCACGTTCCAGCTCAACGGGGAAGCTTTGGACTGGTGGCGTTCTGTTCAGGCCTTCAGGGACGGGAGTGACCCATTATAGGCCGTGTTTCGTTCGTCTTTTCTTGGCGCGTTCTATCCCCGCAGTGCGCGCTCTACCCTAGTCCGTGAGTACCAGACCCTTTCTCAGGGTATTCAGTCTATAGTGCAGTATGCAGCTAGGTTCACTAGACTCGCCAGGTTTGTCGAGGCGGTGTCGGTGGACCCTGTTGCCAGAGCTGAGGAGTTCCAGTGGGGGCTTAGGCCCGAGCTCAGGCGGCTGATTGCGGCACAACGCGCTAGCACGTACGCGGAGACGCTGGACTGTGCCCTAGCAGTGGAGGCTCAGTTGCAGGAGTCGGGGCCCATGACAGTCCAGCCAGTGTCTTCTGCTAGTGCCAATAGCAAAGGACAGCCTGAGAGAGAAGCTTAGGGCAGAGGAGGTTCGTTGAGACATCATAAATACTCACGACACCGGCAACCATACCAACGTCACCCACTCCAGTACTAGCAGCAACCCAGGCAGGGAGGCCAGCCACTTCTTACGGCTGGGCCTCAGGGACAGACGTCCGGGGGAGGAGGCCAGAGCCAACAGCTAGCGCTTGGACCTCCCGTGTGCTACGAGTGCTAGCAGACATGGCATTTTCGCTGAGACTGTCCGACGTTGAGAGCACAGTCCATTCGTGGCGGAGCAGGCGGGGGTTGGAGGACACTAGGAGCTGGGAGAAGCAGAGATCGCGGCGGAGGTCGTGGCGGTTCTTGAGGGGGAGTCTACTTACTTCGAGACCGCGAGTACCCAGACAGAGTTCAGCCACCTTTCCAGTCCTATCAGTACCCGCCACCCCAGCAGGCACTAGCTCTTCCACCAGTCCCAGTTGACCCTCCAGTTCTCAGAGGTACCTTTCAGCTTTTTAGTTCATTCGTAGTTGTGCTGATAGATTTTGTGGCATCACATTATTTTGTAGCTAGCGAGTGTGTGGCATCGCTAGGGCTAGAGACTGAGCCGCTTGGAATCACACTACACTTAGACACACCGGTCGGCAGAGGGGCCCGTGTTGAGCAGATCTGCCGTTCTTGCGAGTTGGAGGTTGGGGGCCTCCGTGTCTTTCTAGACCTTCGGGTGCTAGACATGGTCGGGTTTGATGTGATTCTCGGTATGGATTGGCTGACTTCATACCGAGCCGTCATCGACTGTGGGTGTCGCAGGGTGACTGCTTCGACACCTGACGGCGCTCGTTTCATTTTGTTGGGGAATCGCCAGTCGGCCGATTCCCTCGTGTGTGGTTGTCTTCCTAGGCGCGAGGACCAGCTGTTAGCTTTACTGGCATGCCTTTCCTTGTTCGCTACAGAGGGCAGTCGAGAGAGCAGTTTACCTGCAGTAGTTTGTGAGGTTGTTGATGTCTTTCCAGACGAGCTACCAGGCCTTCCTCCTTCCAGATTTGTAGACTTCAAGATAGATCTTGTACCAGGCACCGAGCCGATCTCTTTGCCAGCTTTCAGGATGTCACGAGCGGAGCTGAGGGTCCAGCTGGACAGGTTGATTGGCAGAGGTTTCATCCGTGCCAGCACGTCATCTTGGGCAGCTCCTGTGCTGTTCGCAAAGAAGAAGGACGGTACGCTTCATCTTTGCATTGATTACAAGAAGCTGAACAAGATGACGGTGAAGAACAAGTATCCGATGCCGAGGATCGATGAGTTGTTCGACCAGCTCCGAGGTTCTTCGGTCTTTTCGACGATCGATCTCCGTACCGGCTACCATCAGCTGCGGATTCGGGATTGCGACATCCCGAAGACATCTTTCCGTACAAGGTACAGATTGTACGAGTTCACGGTGATGCTGTTCGGCCTTACGAACGCACCAGCAGCGTTCAAGCATCTGATGCAGAGGGTATTCTGACCGTACTTGGATCAGTTCGTGGTGGTGTTCGTCGACAACATCCTAGTCTATTGACGCACGGAGGAGGAGCATGGGTAGCTTTTGAGGACAGTGTTGCAGTTAGTGAGAGAGCATAGATTGAATGCCAAGGCCTGCAAGTGTGAGTTCTGGCTTCTTGAGGTACAGTTTCTGGGGCATGTGGTGTCAGCGGTGGGCATTTCAGTTGATCCGGCCAAGGTCGAGGCAGTGCTATAGTGGCAGAGACCGACGACAGTGTTCGAGGTCCGCAGCTTCCTCGGCTTGGCGAGATACTACAGGAGGTTCGTGCGGGACTTCTCCAGAGTTGCAGGGCCAGTGACCAGATTGACACAGAAGGCAGTCCCGTTTGTTTGGGATGATGCTTACGAGCAGGCGTTCATACAGTTGAGGACCACACTGACGAGTGCACTGATCCTGATAGTTCCGGAGTGGGGCGTCAGCTACAGTGTCTTTTGCGACGCCAGTGGGGAGGGTCTAGGTTGTGTGCTGATGCAGGAGGGCCATGTGGTGGCCTACGGTTCCAGGCAGCTAAAGACCCATGAGAGGAACTATCCAGTCCACGATCTCGAGATTGCAGCAGTTGTCTTCGCTCTGAGACGTGGCGGCACTATCTCTACGACGAGCGGTTCCTGGTGTACTCGGATCACAAGAGTTTGAGGCACCTGTTCACCTAGCGTGACCTCAACCTCAGGCAGCGGTAGATGGAGCTATTAGAGGACGACGACTTCGAGTTGCATTACCACCTTGGTAAGGAGAACGTCGTAGCAGACACTCTTAGCAGGCAGACTAGAGACAGTAGAGTGACCTTGGCAACGATGTCAGCTCGATAGTGGCAGATGCTAGAGACAGTTAGTCAGTTCGGGCTTGACTGTGAGAACCAGGCGGCAGGCGGTTTCCTATATGCTATTCACAGCATCCCAGTTCTTTTGGTCAGAGTGATCGAGGCACAGGGTGGAGATCCAGAGCTCGTGGAAACCCGTGATGCGGTCGGCACCGAGCACGCAGTTGAGTGCTGGACAGTGTCGACAGACAGCGATCTACTCTTCAAAGGCAGAGTTGCAGTTCCAGCGGACCCCGCATTGCGAGAGGAGATCCTTCGCGAGTTCCATTACACCTGTTTCACCATTCATCCCGGGAGCACCAAGATGTACCACGATCTACGTCGATAGTTTTGGTAGTGTGGGATGAATAGGTCAGTACTAGAATTTGTTTCCAGATGCCTCACCTGTCAGAAAGTGAAGACGGACACCAGGTTTGCTGCAGCCACTTCCATAGCTAGAGTGGAAGTGGGAACATATAGTGATAGACTTCGTCACTGGGCTACCCTGGACACCTAGGGGGAATGATGCGATTTGGGTCATCATCGATCGACTGACCAAATCGGCCCATTTCCTTCCCATGAGGACGACAGATCCAGTTGCCAAACTGAGCCAGAGGTACATCGACGAGGTAGTACGACTGCACGGCATCCCAGTGTCGATAGTGTCAGATAGAGATCCCCGATTCACCGGTAGATTCCGGAGCAGCTTCCAGGACTCCTTGGGTACATCGCTGACATTCAGCACAGCTTTCCATCCTCAGACAGACAGACAGTCGAAGCGGACGATCCAGATCTTGGAGGACATGCTCAGAGCATGTGTGCTAGACGCTGGAGGTACTTGGGAGCAGCACGTGACTCTGGTGGAGTTTGCCTACAATAACAGCATTCAGGGCAGTTTGGGTTTTACACCCTTTGAGGCGTTCTATGGCATGCCATGTTGCTCATCAGTGTGTTGGACAGAGGTTGGGGAGGCATCCCTTACCGGTCCAGACATCATCAGATAGTCGTCAGAGAGGTTGGCTCATATCAGACCGAGACTCCTAACAGCGCACAGTAGGCAGAAGAGCTACGCAGATCGCAGGCGACGACCCCTGGAGTTCGCCGTTGGCGACCGAGTGCTACTGAAGGTGTCTTGATGAGTCATTAAATATTCGTAATCAAACCCCTTAATTTATCTTTGTTAGGCCTAGAGTAGTTGTATTTAAAAGTTTGTTAGTTGATTTCAGGTTTGATCATGATTTGAGAAGAAATACAAGAAATTCGCCTAAAAAGATGAATTTATGCATAAAGACTGTTTCGTCGCCTGTCAGGAGAATATTCTCCAGAAACTCTGTATAAGTCCGAATATTCTGAAACTTTAGCAAGGGATAGAAGCCTTCAAGAACTACAACTTTAATGTTGGACACTTTATGAGACTCCAGATGGAGTGATACCAGGTTTGAAGAAGATAAAGATATACATGTCCTGAAAAACTGGTCCGTCGATGTTTAGAAGAATATTCGTCAAATATTCTCGATAAGTCTAAATATAATGAAATATTCAGGATATAACAGAGGACTTCCTAATCTACAATGTTTGAGTTGAACAAGGTTTCAAATTCCGAACTGATTGGGCCCAGTTGCGCTCGGAATAAGACTGCCAGAATTAATTCAGGAAATCCGAGTTGTAATAGAAGTCCAACTCAACCGTGCCCTGTGACAAGTTTTCGGTCAATTCTTCGCAGAGACACATTGGGACGGGGACTTCCGAACACTAAGAAGATCGATCTTCTTTGGTGGATAAGATCGATCTCTTTGGTGGCTGAGAGATCTTTTCAATGGTTTTTACCCGCGGGTCTTCGCATGTACGGATTTTCTTTATCCCTTTTTACCTTATACATATTGTTAAGCATTTTTGCCCCATAATGAGGGGTAGTGGTGAACATAGAGAGTGATGACTCCCGGAATGTGTAGATAGCATGTTGTATTGTTAGCGGTGTTTGCCAGGGTTGCTTCCTGTAACATGCTGTTCTTTTGTGAACTGGATGCAGTTGGAGGTGTTACCTCTGTAATAGTTCCTTGACTTACTTATCTGTTCACCACCCCGGGCCGGCAAGGTGCTGGGCCCAGACTTTGTTTATTATAGCATCACATGTGTTGCATGCTTACTTGCTTATCTGCGTGTGTTCATAGCGTGCATCTGATTGTGCATTAGTTGCATAAAATTAGGACGTGGTCAATGGGTTGATCACCGATCCAAGGCCTTCGGGTAGCTCAGATTTAGCTCTAGAACCGTGGCTAGGTAGCATGGTCTAAGTTTGAATGGTAGTATTTCTGTTGATATTGATGATAGGCTTACATGACTAGAATACTCGTGTTGATCAAGGTTTAGAGGTCGTGTCGGCCTGGAGCCGGGTTCTGAGGTGTAGCCGGTGTCCGGTTTCTACGACTCTTGAGTAGAGGGTGTGCCTACTCAGCGGTGCCATTTGCTGCCAGCAGTGTTGGCTTCCTGCTTACTGAGCGTGACCCGTCATGTGACCAGTTCTTTTGGAAGACCATGACTATGCATCTCAGAGACAGGCGATGGGGTTATGGGGCCCCTGTGTACACCCAGGCTTTGCTTGAGGGGGACACTGTCGCGTTCCCTCCTTCTTTGTGTGAGTCGTAGTGTAGTTTCTTTGCTGTGTTTAGTTACTCATTCCTACCCGGGTTGTGTTTTGCAGGTGCAGGCGTTAGTATCACTTTAGTGGCCCCTACCGGGCAGGAGTTTAGCGACACGGCGGCGCCTGGCGGAATTTGAGGAGCGATGATCTTCAGTTTACCCGTTTTGTAGTAGTTATCCTCCTACGGGAATGTGATGTACAATTTACCCTTTTTGAGGAGTTTGACGAAATGAAATATTTTACTATATATGTTGAGGTTTCTTTAATTATTGCTTTAATAAGGGTGTTTTGAAGATTATTTGGGGAGACCAGTAGATTAAAGGGAACCCTCGCCAAAACTTTTCCGCAGTTAGTTAGGTTCCGGTTCGCGTGGTCCGGCCCGGTTGGGCCTACGCGGGTCGGGGCGTGACAAATCCTATGCTGAAGAAGTGCACTAACCTGCTCTGTTAAGAATTTTATTTTCTTTACATGATGTCGTCTCTTCATAATACATAAATCTTTAATCACTTTGGCATAGTTAGGCACTTGCTTAATAACATGCATAAGAGGGAGGTTTACCTTAACTTGTCGAAGTTGTTCCAAGATCTCATTGTTGGGCTCCATAGTTATTTTAGTAGATTTTAATGCCTGAGGGAAAGGGATACGAACTCACCTGGCATGGGGCCGGCTGGATGATCGGCCTCTATAGGGTTCTCCTCAATTCGGTCATCTTCCTCCGCAACAGTCGGAGGTTTGGTTGATTCCCTTGAAGGACTTATTGTTATTTTTTCGCTTCTTGTAGTCACGGCGTTCATCTCCTTCTCATTGGTTTGCTCAACACTAGATGCCTGCATCTGTTGGGGTTGAGTTGGGAACTTCCCACGTTCGTGTACGCTCAATGAGTTGATCAGCTTCATGATCTGGCTCTTAATCTGTTGAATATCCTGCTTTCTTTCTTTGGATTCCTGCAAAATTATAGATTTCAGTTCATGGAAACTCATTGAGCGTGATTGGGTTGTGGTTGATGATGCTCATTGCTTTGTGGAGCGTTCGACTTTAAGTAGGGTTAGAAAAAGGCTTATTGGGTTGTGGTTGATGATGCTCGTTGCTTTGTTGTTCGACTTCCAGCTGAAGTTCGGATGCTCTCGCCATCATGGATTATACGTCTCTGAATAAGGAGTGTACGACCTCCTGAATACGCCCATGGCGTTGCAATGTTCATCGTACACACCTCTCATTTCAGCATAGGTAGGGCAATCGTCAATCTGGTGATCCACGCCCTGACAGATGATACAAGGCCCAGCTGGCTTTGGATGTTCGCTGTATGGAGACGTCCGTGCAGCCATCATATCTTTGGTCTTTAGTAGCTCCAGCTCCCTTGTCATGCTCTCCACTTTACCCTTGAGTACATCTTCCTCGCGCAATTGATACATTCCTCCACCCTGATGTTGCGATAATGGTCTGGCTCTGCTAGTACTATCTATTGCGCTCGCCCCAGTTCATGTATGTGATTTCTCAGCAAGCTCTATCAAATACTCAATTGTTGCATCATGATCTTTTTGTAAAAATTCACCATTACACATCATTTCAACAAATTGGCGTTCTCTAACAGTTAATCCGTCGTAAAAATAATTAACAAGACGCCAACTCTCATACCCGTGGTGAGGACACAAGTTCAACATGTCTTTAAATCGCTCTCACGCCTGATAAAGAGTCTCACTATCCTTCTGTGCGAAGGTCGACATCTGTCTCTTAAGTGCATTGGTCTTATGTTGTGGAAAGTACTTATTGAAAAACATTTGTGTCATTTCAGCCCAAGATCCTATCGATCTTGGCCTCAAGGAATATAACCAACTCTTCGCCTTATCCTTCAGTGAGAATGGGAAGAACTTAAGTTGGATCATGTCTAGTGCACCTGGTTGGCCATGAAAGGTCGCTACTACTTCTTCAAACTCCCTAATATGCACATATGGATTTTCATTTTCCAATCCATGAAAGGTAGGAAGCAACTGAATCATGCCAGGTTTAAAGTCTACATGTGTTGTATTAGGTGGAAACATGATGCATGAAGGCATAGCAGTGCGTGTGGGATGCAGATAATCTTGCAAACTCCAAGAGCCTGTTGTTCCTCATGGTCAACCATAGTTAAAGAATGTTGTGAAGTTTGAGACTATGCGTAAAAAAGATCAGGAATGTATGTATTATTATCAGAAGTATCAGAATCACTCCCGGGACGTCTAGCAAATCTGCCTAATTTGTCTCTATACTGAGACATACACCGGTAATCACGCGATCCCAAAAAGAACAAACTAAAGAAAATAAGCTAAGTAAAAAAACGAAACAAAGAACAAAAAAAGGAACGAAGTTACCGCATTGACGTTGTCAATCGTGTCACTAATGATTCAGGCGCTTCTCTGAACCGTTTCCCCGACAATGACGCCAATTTTTTATATCTTTCAAATGTATCTCGCATAGCGGTCGCGGTGCAGTACATCAAAAGAGAGGTCGATCCCACGAGGAAATAAGCAAAAAGGATCCAGAAACACATGTAACAATGTATCGAAAACAATCAAGAGTGTAAAAGTTAAGAAAGTTAGATCGAAGATTTAATGGTAGAATAAAGTTAATGAAAGAAATCAGAATTCGGATGAGGCTAGGCTTCAAGAATCCTTCATTCGTACTTGGGTTCTTCTCTTATCAATGGTTCTTGCAAAACTCAGTCGAGGGATTCACATCCTAATCACTTTGACTGGAAGACATGGAATTATGAATCTGATAAAATATAAATGTCTCTTTTTATGTTTGGTTCTTCTCATTATAACCCGGACTCTGTCCTATCAGAACCTAAGAATACATGATACCAGCTGTCACTACAGGCAACGCGTAGCAAAAGTTTCATGAGACAAAGCCCTAACCTCGTATTATTATATCCTTAAGAATACACAATACCATCTGTCACTACGGGCATTGCATAGCAAAGATTTCACGAGACTAGGTAGGAGAATGAAGAGAGATAACTATGGGATCACAATATCTTAAAAGAAGCATGACTGGATTTATAATAATGTTCAACCACATAACCATCTATAAAGATCCAATACATATATAAAGTTTAAACATTGAAGATTAAAACATGAACCATCGATGAAGAAGAAACCCTCGCCCTTGCTTAGTCATCCGTCCGCCATGCCTCGAGGATTACTCGACCATGGATGGTGGATTGGTCTCCTTCTTCCTCCAGAAAAGTCCAGAAAAAGTCTCCAAAAAACATCCAAAAAACATCCCTAGACTAACCCTAAGTTTCCTATTTATAGGCTCCAAAAGTTGAGAAACTCGAGTTAGGCTTGGACCCGTTATATGCTCGCGGTCGATCCGACGGTCGACCGCCAACTGTTTAACATTATTTGGAAAAGAGGCGTTCGATCCTCGCATCGACCCTAAGAAGTCTTTTTCTTGACAGAGGCTCATGGTGAATCTCACGGATGTTGCGACGGTCGATCTCACGGATGTTGCGACGGTCGATCTCACGGATGATGCGACGGTCGATCTCGCAGATGATGCGACGGTCGATCTAGCGGATGATGTGACCGTGAGTATATTGAGCACGACGGTCGATCTCGCGGATGATGCGACGGTCGACCATCACTATTCATTCAGCATTGCACCATTGGTACTAAAAATACTGTAACTTTCTATAAAAAACTTGGAATCACGAACAGTAAAATTTTCCAGAAACTAGACTTCAAGAGCTTTCCAATAATATATGAAAAATTATCTTGTTCTTCATGACAAGGTATAGTTTAATCTTCCAAATCGACCCATGTAATCTTTTCAGCTTCTTTTAGCTCTAATTTCCTGCATTTTCCAAACAACTATGTGAAGCAACATATAAATATAAAAATAATATTAAAGAGGTTTCTTAAGGGTGATAATCTAGCAATTGAGATGGTTATAAGACTGTTCAGATTGCACTTTCATGCACTCATCAGGTTGAGTTTGCAGGTACAAGCGTGGTTCCCTTGTCATGTGGTTACGGTGTCGGAAGTGGTTCTTCCCCTGGTGGTGCGCGAGATCGAGGAATCATCATCAACTTGTCTCAATTTGATTTATGTAAATCTTTAAATTGTATATGTATTTCAAATCAATCTCTTAAGTGTAACCTCGAGGAGAAATGTACTTGTACTCCAATTAGATGTAAATTTATAGAGATTGTTGTACTTGGAGGACTGGTATCATTATTGTATAATCTAAATGTTAATTGAGTTTTGTAGTAGTTAGCTTTGTATTATGACTTGATGATAGAATAATTTAAATTAGTTGTGAATATTATAACTGTGCAGCAGGATGCAAAGTGAAATTTATAGGGGAGGCTTTCGCCATTTGTTTTTAGGATTAGAATCATCACGCCCCAGACCGGATGAGTTTTTTGGGTCAGGGTGTGACACTCCTGCTCTACGCCGCCACCGCCTCCTCTCTCCATTCCTTCCCCTCCGTATCTCCTCCTCGTTTTCATCCACCGTCGCCTTCACCACCTTCACTACCACTACCAACAACAGCCATCTCCGGCTCCCTCCCATCTCTCCTTCCCCTCTCTCTCAACCCTCACAACACCACCGTCGACCTCATCTACTCCCGACTCAAGCACTATCACCACCACGATGGCGGCGATGATGACGACCATGGATATGCCTTTCTTGATGCTGGGAAGGAACCTGTCATACCCCGACCCAGAAAACCCATCCAATCCGGGGCGTGAGGGTTTCTAATCTATTTAATCCATCTATGGCGCATTTAGCTAACAATTATCACAACTAATTTGAAACAATTCTATCAGAGTGGCAGCATAATAAATTCTAATAAACTACTATCTATAACAATTCCAGATTAATATCAAAGTAAACAAGATTACTTAATTATACAACCCTCAGAGTTATGCAATTTATTCCTCAAATACAGATTCATAAACATCTAATCCTCGAAGAGGAAAATTATACATTTAATACATCTATCAAAAGTAATTTATAACAAACGTAACTGCTGAAGCTGCCAACACCTCAGGATCCTCGAGAGCCTCCTGAAGTCACTGCGCCAAAAAAAGCATATCCAGCTAGTATAACGGAAAAAGAACTGACGGCTGCACCTACAAATGCAGACCGGGTATGAGTGAGCGATAAGCTCAGCATGATTCTATTCTACGTCACAATAGCAGGAGAAAAACAACAATAGTGTCGTTGCCCCGCCAAGTCTAAGGTATGCCAAGGGTCCCATAACCCATCGATGATCCAAGGGCTCCGGTCATGAACCACTCTCTTGAACATGTTACCAAGATCACCCTATGCACCAGCAGGAGAAAAGGTACCATGCGGGATCACCCTTACCCAAGCAGGATCACCACACTTGGGGACCACGTCGGGAACGTATCGACAACCATCCTTAGCACCTGGCTTTGGTGAAACCACACGACCTCTAAACCTCAAACAGAGAAATCACAGCCAACTAGACAATAACCTCGATAACATCATATTATCATAATAAATCGAATCCTAGACCTTGCTACCCAGCCTCGGTCCTACGGCTAGATACGAGCTGCTCGAGAGCCTCGGATCGGCGATAAACCCATCACCCACATCCAAACCTTATGCTACTAATGCAGTCATATGCATGCAATGCTCAGTCACAAATATAGAAGTATGGGCATGCAACAGTATGCCAAATAAGATACAAGTCTGGGCGTAGCCTACAACTCACCAAAAGGGTATACATAGCAATGGTCTAAGGAAAACGAATACTTATTCTACACATCCCAAGGGGCGTAACGCCCTTGGTTCACCCGCATGCCACACACGGGGCCTACGCATATATAATAACAAATAATAATGAAAATCTCGATTAATCGAATTAAAGCAAACGAACTTCCAACTTCGGAAAATCATAACTTTCGATCTAACCATCCAATTAATATCAAACGGGATATGCATACTTAGTGACATATTCCGAATCACATATCCAAATATCTGATCAATTAGATAAAGAAAAACTACTTAAATTCACTAATTAAATTGGTTGCTATGTTCTCCACAGCCTGTCCATTTAATTCACCAACAATCATACAAAAATCTGAAAAATGTAAAACCAGTTGAAATCAAACGATAACTCAGAGATTTACAACTTTTATGTTGAAGATCAACTAAGATCATGCACATACAAGCCGTAAAAAAAAGTTATAATATAGCTGTTTGATAGAGGTTGAAAAGTGCCACAGCTTAACGCGCATGATCAAAATTACAAATTTATATTCGAACTTCAAACTAACTATTTTCGGGGGAAATAACAGTGAATCCGAGTCGAATTTACATAGAATGCGTAGGAAAATAATTAAACTACTAAACTCAATCTAAGTATTCCTACCAATAAGTTGATAAACGAATCAGAATTGAAATTAAACTAACTTTATACTCAAGGATTGATAAATACATGAATAGCGCTTGAAAACTGTCGCAGCTTAACGCGCACGATCAAAATTACAAATTTATATTCGAACATCAAACTAACTACTTTGGTGGTAGATAGCAGTGAATCCGAGTCGAATTCACAGGGAATGCGTAGGAAAATAATTAAACTACTAAACTCAATATAAGTATTCCTACTAATAAGCTGAGAAAAGATTCAGAATTAAAATTAAACTAATTTTACACTAAATGATTGATAAATACGCGAAAAGGTACCGGGGAATTCTTAATCAATAATTAGGATTCTATCAGGTCTTCCTAGGATTAGAACAAGTTAACCAAACTGAATGGTTTTTCAAATGGTTGATAGGTGAATGGCTAGTTCTCCCTATCACACAACAAGTTCCAGTTAGGATCCCTTGTCGGTGAGAGTAATTATCTAAAAGTCAGTGACCTAATGATTAGCTATGATCACTACTAATGAATCCTCTGATTAGGATGAATTCATCGTGAGAAAATAGTATAATATGAATTTAGGTGTAATATCAAGATGGTTTTAGCACCTTGAGGTCGTCAAATAAAATGTATCAAGGATTAGAAGTTACCCTAGTGGTTCTAGCACTAGCGTAGTGGTTCTAGCACTACGAAATCTCTAATCTTGAATTAAGATGAATAACGGATTAAGAGTTGGTCATAATGGTTCTAGCATCACAAGACTCTTAATCTCGAGAAGAAAATCCTCACATCCATGGTTCTAGTATGAATGTTTTGATGAGAATCTCTAATCTCCAGTCCTAACATGCTCAAGACCTAGATCTAGGGCATAAAAGAACAAATCATTCATCCACTAATAATAAAATCACACCAAGTTTGGTGGATAGGTTGCCAAACACCCGGAAGCTTGGTGGACAACTTGTAAGAGTTCTTGCAAGTAGTGGAACCTCAAGGAGGCCCTTGAGTGAAGTGGATGTAGGCAAGGTTGGTTGAACCACTATAAAATTTCTGGTGCAATCTCTCTAACTCTCATCTCATACCCTTGCTTTAATATATATTTTCTGCTCTTATCATTTGCAAGCATATGATTTAATTAGACTCCTTCTATTTAGATTTCCTTAATTGATTTTAATGTACAAGGCCTAAGATCAACCCCCCCCCCCCCCCTCTTAGACCTTCAATTTGATCCCAAAAAACTCGGAATCACGAACTGTAAAATTCTCCAGAAATTAGACTTCAAGAGCTTTCCAACCATGTATGGAACATTATCTGGTTCGTTCTGAGCAGATATAGTTTTGATGTCAAAGATGGCCCTTCTTTGCTTCTTTGCTCATTTGACATCGCAGGTTCTTTATTTGTTCGTTTTAGCACTAAACTTTATCTAATCTTCGCTGAGGGTCCTAATACCTGAAATGGGAGAAGACAATCAAAATAGGATTGCTCGGAGACTAACGAAACCCAGTTAAAAGGGTGATTTGTGCACTTTTCACGTCTTATCACAACCCCCAACTTGATCTTTGCTATTTCTCGAGCAAAGCAAAACAAATGTAAAAATAAAGCAGTAAACCTAACTAGCGACTTTCGTAGGTCCCATGATTACATTTAGCATGTGTAACAAGCCTTTAAACCCCTGGGTGGCCCCAGTGGAGGAGTTATAGTCTCCTGAGGGTTTCAAGTGATGATACCCACAAACATCTATACATCCCCATGACATATCATCATAAATCAATTACAATATTCATTAATTCCAATCCATCAAATAAAAATATTATCTATAAATATATTCTTTAAATCATAATCACATATGAATAAAGTAAATTAAAACATGTCATAAGACATTTCCAATACTTCAACATATTTACTCATGATTCAAAGATAACTTTAACACTCTAGTGTGTGAATAATGTTCCACATGCTTCAGAGCGTCAATTATATCTAAACACTTTAACTATTCAAGATTACAATCCTAAGTCAGCACATATTTTCCACTATCACATAGCAATCTCTTTTTTTTTCATTTTTCATTTTTTTCTCCTGGAAATTCAACCGTTTTATGTGAACAACATGCTGGTAAGGAACATTGTCCGGTTATTTAGTATGAAATCCTCATTTTCTTTCTTTCAGGGAGTTCAACTGTTTTACGTGAACAACACGCTGACCAGGCGTCCTGCCCGGTTACTAAGTTGAACCCTACACTTTTCATACAAATACTTTTTACGAACAAAAAATTACATGTGTTTATGTATATTCTGTAACATAACAGAGAACTGTAAATCTATCCTAGTCTCATGCTCATAATCTAACTTCAACTCCTAAACATGTGAAAGTGCTCAAATGCATTAAGATATGTCATGTCATTCCTAAAACATGGTAAAAGTGCTAAATTATAGAGATAATGACATGCATAGCTAAATTTACTAAATCTTATATGACAAATAAAGTTCTGAATAATTCATAAGACAAATTTCTAAATCGAGAATCTTTATCAATAAGTATTATAATTTTATTCTTCTGACATAATCTAAGGGATGTATAATAGTTGGTTATCATGAAATAAATAAATAAACATGATTTTCTAGAATTCTACCCCCCAACTTAAATGTAATTGTCCTCAATTACACTAAGTTATAAAAATAAAACAATAAAATAGGGTAGAGATAACCATAATGAATGCCCATAATGGTGGTTTATGGTATGCAAGTGGCATGTGGGACGTGTATCGTTGCTTGACGTTATTCAATGGATAGCATATGGCTCTGTAAAATGGTAGAAAGAAGATACCACATGATTGCAAATGTGGAAAGAAATAAACGCTAAACGTCAAGAAAACATTTGGCAGCATATCCTCTATGTATTCATGAAGAACTCTGGTAGTACAAAATTTACATCTATAACAAGCCGCACAAACGCATCCACATATATCATTAAACACATAGCTGCATCCTCATCGCAAAGGGCATACCCCCCAGAGTCAAAATTCATCATGTATAACTATATCAGAAAGATGGGCATACAAGATATAAATTTAACTGTCCTCAAAAGGACACAAAATATCACCAAACCAACCTCACAAAATGCCTATTCACATATGACATAATCTTAGGTACAAGACGCCTAAAAGATGCGCACACAAAACAAGCAAGACATAGGAAACATGCAAACATGATCGCTCATGGACGAGGCACAGAAGGAGCAGGAGGTCGAAAGGCTACAATGCTACGATCGACTAAGGCGCTCGGTCTTTTTCAAAAAAAAGATCAATCCTTAGAGCTTAAGGCCTTAAGTCGGTCATGCCTTTTTGTTCGCAAATGATCGATCATTTTGGGTCAAAAAAATCGATCATTTTCACTTGGCCTGATTGCTTGGAAGGGAAGATGGAAATGTTCCATCATCATGGAAGCGATGATCGATCATCCAAACACACCCTCTCTGTCACAAGTTGTGAGGACCAGTCCCTCTACTCCTGTGGCTCGTCGTGGGCCACAAGGGCAATTTGGTCAATTGCGCATTGTGGGCTTGTTTCACACCCACATGTGCACACACTGACCATGTTTGTGGTAATGTTTGGCTAGAATGGTTAGTGGGACCCGGGATCGAAAGATCCGGGCTTGGGTTTAAGTTTTAACCCAAGTCCAGCTTCCTGCGAAAGAGGGATCGATCCTTCCGTGCTAGAGGGATCGATCGGTCTTTGATAGGAACGTGGATCGTTGAGAAGGATCGATCGGTCTCTTGGGACGGATCGATCGGACTCTGAGAAGGATCGATCGGTCTCTTGGTTGGATCGATCGTTCCCTTGGCTGGATCGATCGGTCTCCTTGGCTGGATCGATCGCTCTCCTGGCTGGATCGATCGGTCTCCTTGGACGGATCGATCCTGCTAAGTCGGTTCGTTTGCCTATAAAGCAGACATAACCTTCTTCCTTGAATCTCTTTAGAGAACCGGATTCTTGGGCTGAGAATTCCTGGATTTCGAAGAGTTCGTGGACGATCCAAGGCCTAGCAGCTGGGATTGAAGCTGCTCTTGCTCCGGTAGGGATTCCTACCTACATTCTTGGGGTTTTTGGAAGTTTTTACGGCTGTCGGTGTTCTTATGCTTAGAACTTATTGTATACATGTTAGATTGTAGTATTTCCGCCGGTTTTGGATTCGTGATGCTTCGTATTACTAGATCCCAGGTTTTGGTGGGATTTGGTGGACTTTTCCGACGGTATTTCTCGCCGTGGGCTTATCGGAGAACCCAACCGATCGATCCGTCTATGAGATGGATCGATCCCTCCTTGTTGGGCATGCTGATCCGAGCAGGATCGATCGGCCCCGGGTGCAGGCGATCGATCCCGATGCCTTGGATAGCCTAGGACGCTCCCTATCGCGAGTCGGATCGATCGTCCTGGGAGGACGGATCGATCGGACTCGGCGCGATAGGGAGAGTTTGCTCTCTGCCATTAGAAGGATCGATCCTTCCCTTGGGAATGGATCGATCCGACTATGGCAAAGAGAGGAAATGTATCTTGTTTTGCCGCGGGGCTTTGTATGACGGTTTTCTTTACTGTCTTAATACCTTCTACATATGTTTAAGCATGTTAGCCCTATAATAGGGCAGTGGTGAACCGGGGGAGTGATGACTCCCGGGATGTTTAGAATAAACGGGCTGGTAGCCCTACAGCTTTTCCTAGCCTTGCATGCCGGCGTGCGCCGAGGGCTTTATCTGTATTATCTGTGAGCTGTTGTTTGCGGGGCTGCTTCTCGGTGCAGGTGTTGTGGTGGACTGTTGGCAGTTGGTGGTGGTACCACTGCAACAACTCCCTAGACCTTATTTTCATGTTCACCACCCCGGGCCGGCAGGGTGCCGTGCCAAGACCTTGCTTGATATATCATCACATACTGTTGCATGTTTATCTGTATTATCCTACGCATGTCCATAACATGCATTGTGTTGCGCATTAGTTGCATCTGTGTAGGGCGTTGCCGATCCGGGGCTTTCGGGTAGCCCGGATCTAGCTCTAGGACCGTTGCGGGTAGCTTGGTCCAGGACTCGATTTGTAGTATTCAGTCGTTTTCGATGATAGGGTTGGTTTGATCTGAATACATGTTGTTTGATGTTTAGAGGTCGTGTCGACTTCAAGTTGTATCCGAAGTTTAGCCGGAGTCCGGTGTTCCTAAACTCTTGGGAGGAGGAGTGCCTGCCCAGCGGTGTCCTGGCCCGCGAAACGGTGTTCTGTGTCTTGTTGAGAGTTGCAGTGTTTTGGGCATGCGTTCACGGACTTCCAGTAGGGTTATGGGACCCTTGTATACACCTAGGGTAAACTTGGAGGCGACACTGTTGTGTTCTCTTCCTTGTGAATGTCGTAGTGTAGTGTCCCTGCTGAGCTTAGTGCTCACACCTACCCGGGCTGCGTTTTGCAGGTGCTGGCGCTAGCTCTTCTTCGGTCGCCCCTAACGGGCCGGTGTTTGGTGATGTTGCGGCGTCTGGCGGTGCTTGAGAGGTGGAGATCTTCCAGTTTTACACCTTTTGTTATAGATAGTCTCCTACGGGAGTGATAAATGTATAATTTCCCTGTTTGAGGATTGTATATAAATATCCAGTTTCAGTCTTTGGGTTTGTAATATTTGTATAATACAGGATGATTATGATTTGCTAGGGTAACCACTACGATTAGAGGGAAACCTCGCCAAAATTTTCGCAGTAGGTTAGGTTCCGGATCGCGTCGCCCAGCCCGGTTGGGCCTACGCGGGTCGGGGCGTGACAACTTGGTATCAGAGCATAGGCTGTAGATCCCAGGGTGTTAGGATCAGGTTCGGTTGAGATTGAGCGTGGACTGGGTTAGTTCTATGTCTAGAACATCCTTGCATGCTCTCCTTGTGATGTGTTATGTTTTTCCACTTTATTGATGTGTTGTTCGTTTTGTCGTTTTGACCAGTGAAAGCTCTTTTGCTATTGGTGATCGTGC
This sequence comes from Narthecium ossifragum, assembly GCA_963920575.1. NCBI lineage: Eukaryota > Viridiplantae > Streptophyta > Magnoliopsida > Dioscoreales > Nartheciaceae > Narthecium > Narthecium ossifragum. The sequence goes on along the minus strand of OY986971.1, from coordinate 19,369,486 downwards.
AGATGTCGGGAGCTCGCGTCCGACCTCCGGTTGTCGGTCGGGGTGGGGCACGACCTGGTCGACCCGCCCGACCCGACAGGACTGCTCTTGTCAGGGTGGTCCGGGCTAGACGGACTGTACCATCACCAGTAGCGGTTTCGGTCGAGCAGGCAAAGGTCTTCATCGCCCAGGAGGAGGCCCCTGTTCCTACCGACGGGCGGTCCTCGGTGGCTATCACGATGGCTTTCCAGCGGCTGAACCCGCCCAGGTTCAGCGGTACGTCTGGAGATCCGACCGCAGCGGACGACTGGCTCAACGGAGTCTCGCGCTTCCTAGAGGCTCTCTTCGTCGAGGACGACCAGGTTTGGGTCACCCTCGCAGCGTTCCATCTCGATGGAGACGCTCGTGACTGGTGGCGTACCGCCCAGCACACCAGTGACGGAGAGGTGCCACTGTGGGAGGAGTTCAGGGCGATGTTCTTGGACGTGCACTTTCTAGCTAGTGCACGTGACGCCCTGACCCGCGAGTACCAGTCCCTCTTGCAGGGTACTAGCTCAGTTCATCAGTACGCCTCCCGGTTCACGCACCTTGTTCGGTTTGCGAGGTCAGTCGTAGCAGAGCAGGCAACCAGGGTGCGTTAGTTCGAGTGGGGACTTTGGCCAGAGATCCGGCGGCAGACGAGCTCACACTGCTTCCAGTCGTACTTAGCGATCTTGAATTGCGCCTTGTCAGTAGAGGCTCAGTTGCGGGACGACAGGTGCCGGGCAGTTCCACCGGCACCCCTCACCAGTACGCAGCAGCGACCCCAGGGCAGAGGGGGGTTCGGTAGGGGGCAGCCGTGGCGTCAGCGGCCCTTGCAGCAGTGGCCGCAGCGTGCAACGCAGTACCAGCAGCCATTACCGAGCCCACCAGCCCCGTTTCTACTGATGGCCGGGCCATCTGGGCAGGCTTCGTCAGGGGGAGACCAGGGACGGCAGCCTGGCGGCGCGACATCCACTTGCTTCCTGTGCGGGTAGCCGGGGCAATACCGTAGAGACTGCACTTCGCGAGGAGCGCAGAGCGCTATGCCACAAGGCAGTAGAGGCGGAGGGTCCGGTGCCTGGCAGGGGAGTGGGGGTGGACGCAGGCCGGTGCGTCCCAGAGGCAGAGGCGGCCAACGGGGGCAGGTGTGTGCCCTCCCAGTCCATGAGCGGCAGGACACCGTCCAGCTGTATCAGCCGCCACCACAGTACCAGTAGCCATTACAGTGCCAGCAGCCGCAGCAGTACCAGCAGCCATAGCAGTACTAGCAGCCACGGCAGTATCAGCAGGCAGCGGCAGAGCCTTCCGTCCTTAGAGGTATCTTTCAGCTTTCTAGTTCCTTAGTAGATGTGCTGATAGATTCAGGGGCGTCTCACTCCTACATTGCTAGCATGTGCTTGGCATCGCTAGGGTTAGAGACGAGTCGGCTAGAGGTGGCACAGTCTGTAGACTCACCGATTGACGGAGCGGTCAGGGTGGACCGGGTCTGCCGATCTTGTTCCTTGGTGGTTGGAGGCCTCCGTGTCTGTCTAGACCTGCGAGTACTAGACATGACGGGCTTCGACGTGATACTCGGTATGGACTGGTTGGCAGCATACCGAGCCGTCATCGACTGTGGTCGCCGGAGGGTGGTTGCTTGGACACCCGACGGGACACGTTTTGTGTTTTTGGGGGATCGGTTCTCCGCCGATTCCTTTGCTTGTGGTGTTGGGAGGCGTGACAGCGAGCTCTCAGCCTTGTTGGCCAGCCTGTCCCTGTCCGGTTCTGAGGGAGTGCAGCAGCGCAGTTTTCCCAGGGTCGTGTGCGACTACACCGACGTGTTTCCCGAGGTGTTGCCAGGGCTTCCACCACCCAGAGAGGTCGATTTCGAGATCGACCTAGTACCAGGTACCGCACCGATCTCTCTTCCAGCTTTCAGGATGGCACCAGTGTTGATCCTAACCTTGTTTTGATGATGCCAATATACATTAAATGATAAAATATATGTTTAATATTTATTACCCCTTTAATTGGAAATCTAAAATTCAATGTTTAAGTTATTTTTGTACTGATGGCCGATGCAAGGATCGACCGTGGGAATGTGGCGGTCGAACCATGGATCGACCGTAGTGAATGGTTCATACTTGGCTATATATCAGAAGCGTTTTTCTTGACAGAGGCTTACGGACGATGCGACGGTAAATGTGGCGGTCGACCGTGGCGCATCAATGAAGAAAGTAAAGACGCGACGGTCGATCGGTGCATCGACCGTGGAAAGCATTTTTCTTGACAGAGGCTGACGGACGATGCGACGGACGATGTGGCAGTCGACCGTGGCGCATATATGAAGAAAAGTCAAGGAGTGACGGTCGATCCGAGCATCGACCCTGGGAAGCGACCTTCTCAACAGAGGCTCACGGACGATGTGACGGTCGATGTCACGATCGACCGTCGAGCAAAAAGGCTGAGTTTTTTATACGTGACGGACGATGCATGGATCGACCGCCAGCAGCGCGCAGAGTAAAAAACTAGTCATTGGAGAGTTGCAGGGAGCCGCTGGACCTCCTTGTTGAGCTGGTTGAAGCCCATCTATAAGTAGTTCCTTGATGTAAACTTGCCAGAACTTTTATCATTATTATTGAGATCATTTGAGTAAGTTCTAGGAAAGATTTCTACTTATTCTCCTTGAGATAAAACCTTTGTAAATCTTCTTCAAGTGTGAAGAAGTATTTTGAGAGTTGTTCAAACAGCAAGTGGCTGTGATTGTAAGGTCACCAAGCACCAGGAAGCTTGGAGGAAAAGCTTGTAAGGGATTTGCAAGTAGTGGAACCTCAAGGAGAGCCTTGAGAGAAGTGGACGTAGACCAAAAGTTGGGTCGAACCACTATAATTCGGTGTCATCTCTCTAACCCTCTTTACTGTATTCTTGCATGCCTCCTTGCTTTATTTTCATCTCATCTACAAGCATTTAAAGTGTTGTTTCTCTACTATCTGATTTTTTCCATTAAACTAGATTTTCGAAAAGAGTCCAATTCATCCCCCTCTTGGACCTTCAATTGGTATCAGAGGTAGGTCTCTAATTTAGTGGTTTAACAACCCTTAGAGGATCCTATCTAGAGATGGAAAACATAGAGGGACAAGCTACCAATAGGCCACCCTAGTTCAATGGCTCAAACTACAATTATTGGAAAACAAAGATGGAAATCTTTGTTCAATCCATGGACTATGAAACATGGTTAGTAATAGAGGATGGACCTTATGTCCCTACTAAAATTGTTGATGGGAAAGATGTCCCAAAGATAAAGAGTGACTACACCCCAATTGACCTCAAGAACCTTCAAACTAATGCCAAGGCCAAAAGCTTTCTATTTTGTGCCCTTAGCCCTAGTGAATTCAATAGGGTCTCTACATGCAAATCAGCAAAAGAGATATGGGACAAACTTGAGGTTACATATGAGGGAACTAGTCGTGTTAAAAAGTCAAAAATCAGTATGCTTGTACATGACTATGAACTCTTTTGCATGAAGAATGATGAAACTATTAGTGAGATGTTTACACGTTTTACTAACATATTAAATATGCTTGAATCTCTTGGAAGAATTTATGCTAACGATGAGGTTGTGAGGAAGATTCTTAGGTGTTTACCTAAGTCATGGGATCCTAAAGTGACAGCGATCGAAAAAGCCAAGGATCTATCCAAACTGTCACTAGATGAGCTCATGGGTTCCCTCATGACCTATGAGATGAACTTGAAGAGGAGCAACGAAGAGAGAAATAAAAAGAAGAAGATGGTTGCCTTCAAGTCATCTAGTAAAGACTCATCCGATTCAAGTGATGGAGATGACGATGAGGAGTTGGTGATGATATCAAGAAGAATACAAAAGATCTTCAAACGCCAAGGAGGAAAGAAATTCTTCAAGAAGAAATTCCCCAAAGGTGAAAAATACAATCCTACTTCTTCTAACACAAATGAAATCATATGTTATGAGTGTAGAAAACCCGGACACTACAAGTCCGAGTGCCCTCAACTCAAGAAGCCTTCAAGGAAGGAGTTCAATAATAGGAAGGCAATGGTGGCTACTTGGGGAGAAAGTGATGTGGAGACTTCATCCGATGAAGAAGAACAAGAGGTAGCCAACATATGCTTAATGGCACATGGAGATGAGGAAGAAGAAGAAAATGAGGTAGAGGATGAGCTTGCTTTTGAAGAACTCTTTGATGCTTATCATGCTTTAGCTAATGATTTCAAATATCTGAAAAAGAAATACTATGCTACTTGTAAGGACTTGAAGAAAGTAGAAGAAGAAAAAGTAGATGCCATGCATAGGATTGGGACTTTAGAAAAAGAAAACAAATGCATGCTAGAGAACAAGTCTTGTGACACAAATGACACACTTAAGGATGAACTCAAGGACACTCAATATGAGCTCACCATATTGAAGAATACAAACTATGATATGCAAAGAGAACTTATCTTCTTGAGGAAATCCAAGAGAGATCTCACTCTAGAGGTTAATGACCTAAAAATCACTATAGCCAAATTTGTGAAGAGTAGAGATAAGCTAGATGAGATCCTTGATAGCCAAAGGAACTCCTTGAACAAGGAAGGAATTGGCTACAACCCTAGGAAGGTGAACAACCAAAAGAAGACTAACTTTGTTAAAGCTTCTTCTCATCCTCCTAATGTGACACAAGCACCTACATGTCATTATTGTTGCAAAGTAGGTCACATTGCACCTAGTTGCTATCTCATGAAGAATGCTAATGCTAAGAAAATCTGGCCACCTAGATATTCATCTTCTTCTCTTATGTATAGTACTAATGCAAATGGACCCAAAAAGATTTGGGTACCAAAAATCAAGGTTTGATCTCCTATTTGTAGGATTGCATGAGATCCAAGATCAAGACTGACACAAAGGCTAAAAGATGGTACCTTGATAGTGGATGCTCAGGACATATGACGGGTGAAAGGAGCATGTTCTCAACCCTTCAATCTAAAGAGGAGGAATGGTGACTTTTGGAGATAATGGAAAAGGAAAATTATTGGCATTGGCAATATTGGTAAAACCTCTTCCATTATTATTGAAAATATTCTTTTAGTTGAAGGTTTGAAACATAACTTGCTTAGCATTAGTCAATTATGTGATAGAGGTAACAAAGTTATTTTTGAAGATTCAAAATGCTATGTTAAGAATGCTCTTAGTGATAAAATCTTGCTAGTAGGTCATCATGATGGTAATGTATACACTTTTTATCTTAATGATCTTGTTTGCCATGATGATCTATGTCTTAGTGCTTTAAATGATAATTCGTCGTTATGGCATAGAAGACTTGGACATGCTCAGATGGATTTAATTTTCAAACTCTCTCGAAAAGACCTTGTTCTTGGACTTCCCAAGATCAAATTCGAGAAAAACAAGATTTGTGATGCATGTCAAAGAGGAAAACAAGTAAAATCCTCTTTCAAGTCTAAAGATGTAGTTTCTACCACAAGAACACTAGAACTCATTCATATGGACCTTTTTGGGCCTACTAAACCAACTAGCTTAGGTGGTAGCTCATATGGATTTGTTTTAGTAGATGACTACACTAGATACACTTGGGTGATTTTCCTTGCACACAAAGATGAAGTCTTTGAAGAATTCACCAACTTTTGTAGAAGAGTCCAAAATGAGAAAGGTATTCTCATTACATGCATTAGAAGTGATAATGGAGGAGAATTCAAGAACTCCCATCTAGAAAAGTTTTGTAATGACAACGGGATTTCCCATAACTTCTCTTCACCTAGAACCCCTCAACAAAATGATGTTGTTGAAAGGAAAAATAGAACCCTACAAGACATGGCTAGAACTTTATTATGTGAAAATAATCTTCCAAAGAATTTTTGGGCCGAAGCAATCAATACTTATTGCCATGTGATAAATAGAGTAACCTTGATACCCATTTTGAAGAAAACCCCTTATGAGCTTTGGAAAGGAAGAATTCCAAATATTGGGTACTTTAGAGCTTTTGGTTGCAAATGTTTTATCTTGAACAATGGCAAGGACAGTCTTGGAAAATTTGATGCTAGATCCGATGAAGGAGTCTTTCTTGGATATTCGGGAAGAAGTAAAAGTTATAGAATCTTCAATAAAAGGACTTTGGTGGTTGAAGAATCAATGCATGTGACATTTGATGAAATGATTTTAATTCCTAGTAGAATTGATAATGGTAAAGATGAGGAAAACCCAAATGACAAATCAAAAGACTTATTGGATGAAACCCAAAATGATGTTGAAGAATTGAATGTTAGATTTGAGGAATCCCTTGAGATTATACCTAGTGATCAACATCATGAGTTGCCAAAGGATTGGAGGTATGCATCTTCGCACCCAAAGGAATTAATAATTGGTGAACCATCAAGAGGAATCCTAACTAGATCTTCATTAAATACTTGTGCAAATCTAGCCTTCCTATCTCAAATTGAGCCTAAAACGATAGAGGAAGCACTAGAGGATGATCATTGGATCCTAGCAATGCAAGAAGAGTTGAATCAATTTGAAAGAAATGAAGTTTGGAATTTGGTACCTAGACCTCATGATCATCCCGTTATAGGTACTAAATGGGTGTTTAGAAACAAAATGAATGAATCGGAAACAATTACAAGGAATAAAGCTAGACTAGTTGCAAAAGGTTTCAATCAACAAGAAGGAATTGATTTTGATGAGACTTTTGCACCGGTAGCTAGACTTGAGGCAATAAGACTACTTCTAGCTTTTGCATCTTACAAAGATTTCAAATTATATCAAATGGATGTTAAGAGTGCCTTCTTGAATGGTTTACTAAAAGAAGAAGTCTATGTTGAACAACCCCCCGGTTTTGAAGACTATAAATTGAGGGATCATGTATTCAAACTCACTAAAGCCTTGTATGGATTAAAACAAGCTCCTAGAGCTTGGTATGAAAGGCTTAGCAAATTCTTGATGGATAATGATTTTTGTAGAGGAAAAATTGATACTACATTATTTACCAAATCAAAAGGCAAAGATTTGCTCTTGGTTCAAATTTATGTTGATGATATCATTTTTGGTTCTACAAATGATAAACTTTGTGAAGAATTTGTCACATGCATGCAAAGTGAGTTTGAGATGAGTTTAATAGGTGAACTCAATTATTTTCTTGGTTTACAAATCATGCAAACTCGAGGAGGGATCTTTATTAATCAAGCTAAATACACTAGAGACCTACTCAAGAAATATGATTTTGTAGAATCCAAAATTTATAGAACCCCCATGTGTACAACACTAAAACTAGACAAGGATGAAGATGGGAAACCCGTTGAACAAACACTTTATAGAGGGATGATTCGTTCTTTACTCTATTTGACCGCTAGTAGACCGGACATCATGTTTAGTGTTTGCCTTTGTGCTAGATATCAATCTTGTCCTAAGGAATCACATTTGGTTGCGGTCAAGAGGATTTTTAGATATCTAATAGGAACCCAAAATTATGGTTTGTGGTATCCTAGAAGATCATCTTTTGATCTAATTGGCTACTCCGATGCGGACTTCGCCGGATGTAGACTTGATAGAAAAAGCACAAGTGGTACATGTCACTTTCTTGGTAATGCACTTGTTTTTTGGTTTTCCAAGAAGCAAAATTCAGTTGCCTTATTCACCGCCGAAGCGGAATACATTGCGCCGGGTAGTTATTGTGCACAATTACTTTGGATGAAAATGCAATTGCAAAATTACAATATACATGTAGGCAAAATGCCCATTAGATGTGACAACACTAGTGACATAAACTTATCTAAAAATCCCATCTTGCATTTTAGAACAAAGCACATAGAAATTAGACACCATTTCCTTCAACTTGAATGCTAAATTTTGATAAATTAAATTAATATCATGATTAATGAGTGATTTTTGTCTCCTAATATTTAGTTACACGTGCTTGCAAAGATTTGTGATGTTTTGATTTAAAAATGATTTTAAATTGAATTTCAAAACTCACTTTCTGGGACTGACGGTCGATCCAGCCTTCTTGACGGTCGACCGTGCGTACCTTCGCACTGGACGGTCGACCGCCAACCTCCTCGGATCGACCGTGGGATGTCATTTTTAAACCCCTTGTGTGCTACGGTCGATCGCCAACTTCGTTGGATCGACTGTGCGATGGTTTTTACACAAAATGTGTGCGACGGTCGACCGCAAAGTATTCGGATCGACCGTCGGCTATTCCTTTCTACACAAAACGCTTGCGACGGTTGACCGCCAAGTTCCTACAGTCGACCGCCACGGACCGTGTGACAACTTAAGTAGAGGCTTTTTCGTCTTTACCAGTCCAATCTCCCCTTATAACTCCCGATCAAACCCTTCATTCCTCACTGGTTCGACCGTACCCTAGCTCCTCAAAACGCTCGCAGCCACTACTCCTCCCCCTCTCTCTCAAACCGATCTCCTCCTTCCCACTCAAAACCCTAACAAGCTGGTGCACAATGGCTCGCACCAAGAATGCTGGTCCTCCTTCACCTGAGGAACCAAGTCCACCTGGGAAACGGAAAAAGACAGCCTCAAGGAAGCCATCTGGATCAAAGAAAGCCAAAGGAGCTCAAGGAGGTTCTTCATCCAATCCTCAACCTACCCCTTCCAACGACGAGTACTTCTTCCTAGATATGGAGAGGTATAAAACCTGGCCTGATTTTAAGGACAAATTCGTAGTCTCTGGTAGAGCTTTACAATTGCCCTTAAACAAAAAACATGTAGTTGAACAATTCTTCACTGATATGGGATGGAACAAATTCTTAGAGATGCCTCAATACATCTATCCCGAAATGGTTAGGTATTTTTACTGTAATATGACTGAGGATATAGATGATGAAGGTTATATAGCTATTACTAGCTATGTCTATGGTAATGAATTCAAAATTACCATAGAATGGTTGAATGAGTTACTAAATGCACCTAATTCAGGAGAGTGCATTTACTTTACTTCTCATGAGGATCTCAATAGAGTGGATAAGGATAAACTAGGGAGAAAGGCAATCCTTAAGCCTCTACTAGTTGAGAAAAACCCTATAGATCTAAATAGCCTAAACCAACAATTTAGGGAGCTTGCCCACTTCCTAGGAACAAACCTATTTCCTAAACTTGGCCATCATGATAATTTGAAACCTATCCATGCCTATGTTCTTTCTTGCATGGTTAGGAAGAAACCTCTTAACCTAGGTTATCTCATTTTCAAGGAGATGCTTAATCTAAATGCTAGGCAATCACTTTCATTTGGGGGGCTTCTAACAAACATTTTCAAAGCCCTCACCCTTAACCTAACCGATGATGAATGCAAACCCATTTCTCAACCCTTCAACAAGTCAACTTACAAGAGGATGAAGGCCGCCAAACGAGCTTTAGGCCTCAGTTGGCCTCATCTTAGTGCCGATGAAGACGATGAGCCTCAAGAAGAGCATGGAGCAGAAAATTTAGGGGGAGAGCCTTTACCTGAAGAGCATCAAGGAGAATCATCTAGTAGCCAAGTTCGTCGCACCACGGCACAAAGGCTTGATGATCTCGAAGCTAGATTGGGTAGAATGGAACTAAGTCTGGGAGACATCAAGACTTCCCAAGCAACGATCACCGGAGATCAAGCCAAGATGTCTCAGCAACTTGACGAGATTTTCACCTACATCAAGAATGAATTTCCACCTGGCACTCCTTCAGCAAGCCTCTAGTGATTGATCCTAACTCCCCATCCTCCTTAGCTCTTTTTGATAATGTCAAAGGGGGAGAAAAGTGTGATGAAGTGAACAATAGCCCTACATTTCTACATTTCAGATCTTTACTTTTGTATTTTGGAAAACCTTGTTTTTGAAATGAAAGTCTTGTAATTTCAAGTTTTCCAAATGATTTTGTTGTATGAAATGTTGAAATCTTTTGAATGAAATAGAGATGTATTTGGTTATTGCTATGATGTATTAATACAATGTTATAATTCAATATGAAATCACTTCATGAAAGCTTAAATGTTGTTATTGAAAAGAAGTGAACATGCTAAAATCCAAACTATTATGTCAACATATCTTGAATGGAACATTTAATATCATTTTAAAGATATATGACTTGTGTACATCTTGAAAATTAACTTTAGAACACATTTTTTTTTAAAGAAAATGATGCATTGGTTAAGGGGGAGTCAAGATATTTTATTATCACATTTAAAAGGATTGTCATCATCAAAAAGGGGGAGATTGTTGATCCTAACCTTGTTTTGATGATGCCAATATACATTAAATGATAAAATATATGTTTAATATTTATTACCCCTTTAATTGGAAATCTAAAATTCAATGTTTAAGTTATTTTTGTACTGACAGTCGATGCAAGGATCGACCGTGGGAATGTGACGGTCGATCCATGGATCGACCGTAGTGAATGGTTCATACTTGGCTATATGCGTATTGATGCGACGGTCGATCGGTGCATCGACTGTCGGAAGCGTTTTTCTTGACAGAGGCTTACGGACGATGCGACGGTTGATGTGGCGGTCGACCGTGGCGTATCAATGAAGAAAGTAAAGACGCGACGGTCGATCGGTGCATCGATCGTGGGAAACGCTTTTCTTGACAGAGGCTGACAGACGATGCGACGGTCGATGTGGCGGTCGACCGTGGCGCATATATGAAGAAAAGTCAAGGAGCGACGGTCGATCCGAGCATCGACCCTAGGAAGCGACCTTCTCAACAGAGGCTCACGGACGATGTGACGGTCGATGTCACGGTCGACCGTGAGCGTAACGGACGATGCGTGGATCGACCGTCAGAGCAAAAAGGCTGAGTTTTTTATACGTGACGGACGATGCATGGATCGACCGCCAGCAGCGCGCAAGTAAAAAACTAGCCATTGGAGAGTTGCATGGAGCCGTTGGACCTCCTTGTTGAGCTGGTTGAAGCCCATCTATAAGTAGTTCCTTGATGTAAATTTGCCAGAACTTTTATCATTATTATTGAGATCATTTGAGCAAGTTCTAGGAAAGATTTCTACTTATTCTCCTTGAGCTAAAACCTTTGTAAATCTTTTTCAAGTGTGAAGAAGTATTTTGAGAGTTGTTCAAACTGCAAGTGGCTGTGATTGTAAGGTCACCAAGCACCAGGAAGCTTGGAGGAAAAGCTTGTAAGGGATTTGCAAGTAGTGGAACCTCAAGGAGAGCCTTGAGAGAAGTGGACGTAGACCAAGAGTTGGGTCGAACCACTATAAATCGGTGTCATCTCTCTAACCCTCTTTACTGTATTCTTGCATGCCTCCTTGCTTTATTTTCATCTCATCTACAAGCATTTAAAGTGTTGTTTCTCTACTATCTGATTTTTCCATTAAACTAGATTTTCGAAAAGAGTCCAATTCACCCCCCTCTTGGACCTTCAACCAGCAGAGCAGAGTGAGTTGAGGACCCAGCTAGACGAGTTGACCAGCAGAGGCTTCATCCGTCCCAGCATGTCTCCCTGGGGGGCGCCAGTGTTGTTCGCAAAGAAGAAGGATGGTACCCTTCGACTTTGCATAGACTACAGGCGGCTCAACAGGGTGACGGTGAAGAACAAGTATCCGATGCCGCAGATCGACGACCTGTTTGACCAGCTTCGAAGATCTTCAGTGTTCTCGAAGATCGACCTCCGCACCGGCTACCACCAGTTGAAGGTTCGGGATTGCGACATCCCGAAGACGGCATTCCGGACTCAGTATATACGAGTTCGTGGTGATGCCGTTTGGGCTGACGAACGCACCAGCAGCGTTCATGGATCTCATGCAGAGGATCTTCCGGCCCTTCCTAGACGAGGTTGTGGTGGTACAGTGGCAGAGACCGAGGACAGTGTTCGTGGTCCGTAGTTTCTTAGGCCCGGCGGGTTACTACAGGCGGTTCATGCGAGACTTCTCCAGAGTCGCCGGGCCGCTGACCAGACTGACACAAAAGGCCGTCCCGTTCGTGTGGCATGATGCTTATGAGCGAGCCTTCGTAGAGCTGAGGACCAGGTTGACCAGTGCACCGGTGCTGATCATCCCCGAGCGAGGCGTTGGTTACAGTGTCTACTGCGACGCCAGCGGTGAGGGTTTGGGGTGTGTCCTCATGCACGAGGGCCACGCAGTTTCCTATGGTTCTCACCAGCTGAAGAACCATGAGAGGAACTACCCGACTCATGACTTGGAGTTAGCAGCAGTGGTCTTCGCCTTGAAGACCTACCGTCACTACCTCTATGGCGAGAAGTTTTCTGTCTTCTCGGAGCATAAGAGCTTGAGGCACATTTTCACCCAACGTGACCTCAACCTGAGGCAGCGACGCTGGATGGAGCTACTGGAGGACTACGACTTTGAGTTGCATTACCATCCTGGTAAGGCAAACGTCGTAGCAGACGCGCTGAGCAGACAGGTGATAGACACCATAGCAGCAGTTGCAGGGTTGTCAGCGCGGCAGTGGCAGGCTCTAGAGACGGCGTGTGAGGACCCGTTCCTCTATTCCTGTGGCTCGTCGTTGACCGCAAGGGCAATTTGGTAAATTGTGCCTTGTGGGTTTGTTTCACACCCGCGTGTACACACACAAGCCTTGTTTTGGTATATGTGTTTGAGTAGGATGGTTAGATGGACCCCGGGATCGAGAGATCCAAAATTGGGCTTGAAGCGGGCCCAATTTCTCTTCCCAGCGCTGGTTGGATCGATCCGAACTCCACTTCGGATCGATCCAACTCGCACTAGGGAAGAGTTGCCGCTAGTGGAGTCGGATCGATCCGAAGCGCACTGAGGCGTCTGTATAAGAGTGGACGCCGGACTTCTTCTCTTCTCTTTTCCCGATCTCGTCGCGTCCGAGCCCGTTCCCGGCGATTCCTTGGAAGGGGATAGGAAGATCCAAGGCGTTGCTTCGCGGATTGAAGCAGCTCTTGTGAGATAGGGTTCCTACCTACGGCATTCGCTGGATTGGTCTCCTGTTCATCGTCGTTCTCGCCGGTTTTCTGAGTTGTTTTGTGTAGATCTTCTTGCATAATCGGTGTTTTCCGGTTTTGAAGCCATGAGTAACTTCGTGAGCTTCGGCACCTCCTACTCACCAAGTTTGGTGATGTTTGGCTCAGCTTTCTGGCCGTGATTGCCGTCGGAAGCTGGCCGGAGGGCCGGGTGGGATCGATCCAAGAGTGTTGGATCGATCCGAGCTTGGGAGTCGGATCGATCCAAGATGATAGTTGGATCGATCCCACTTGTCCCAGGTACAGTGCATGAGGGTGGCACTGCGCGGTTTGCCTTGGTTTTCTTAGCCGGATCGATCCAAGGGGTTGTTGGATCGATCCCGGGTTTTGGTCGGATCAATCCGAGGGCTGAGTTGGATCGATCGACCTCGTTTGTTTTTCTTGGTTTTTCCTAGTCGGATCGATCCAAGGGTAAGTTGGATCGATCCCAGGGTGAGTCGGATCGATCCAAGGACAAGTTGGATCGATCCGAGGGTAAGTCGGATCGATCCAAAGGTGTTGGATCGATCCAACTTTCACCCAATCGCAAGTTTGATGTCGTTTTGCCCGCGGGGCTTCGTATGTACGCGGTTTTAGCGATTTTGCCCGCGGGGCTCTCTATGATGGTTTTATTTACCGCTTTCTGACATGTTTACTAGCATAGTTATAAACTGTTGTGTGTTTACAGCTTTGTGGTTGAACCGAGAGAGTGGTGACTCCCGGGATTGTGTAGTATAAATGTAATACCTCTTTTACCGCTTTGTGGTGAACCGAGGGAGTCATGACCCTCGGGAGTGTTTAGTATAAATGGGCCGAAGGTGTGCCCTTGTTGTGATGTTTGTTGATAGTGTTATATTATTATCTTTGCCTGCTTTACTGCTTTATATTTTGTCTGTTGCTATTGCTGTGTTTGTTTTGATTTCTTGCGCATTTTAGGCATGATAGGCTTGTCGTGGGTTGGGCGTTTGTCCCTAGTACTCCAATAGCAATAGCTAAGTGTGGTCGTTATTACCCCGGCATGGGTGTCCTACTGGTATCGTTTTTGTCCACCCTGTGTATGGGATCATCAGAGAAAGCCCAACCCTTGAACAGTGGCATTGGAGGACGTACTATGGACAGGAACCCTGGGGGTATTGATGGGGTGTGTGGGAACCCTGGTAGGACTAGGCTCTTGATTTGGAGTTTAGGGGTTGTATTGACTCTGTGCTTTGAGTGCTGGGAGATGGTTGTCGTAACCACGGTTGTTTCGCCAAGTGTGGAAGTCAAACTTGGAGAGGGGTGTCCTACGGGTAGTGTCATGTCCACCCTGTGTCAGGGACTGTCGGAGGAGGACCACCCCCTGAGCAGTGGCCATCGGAGGACATACTTTGGACAGGTGCCCTCCGGGTTATTGACGGGATTTATGGGGTCCCTGGCAGGCCTCAGCACTTGGCATAGAGTTAGTATGGTTGGAGTCGCCTTCCTTGTGAGTGTCGTAGATTAGAACCCTGTTGAGCTTTGACTCATTTCTACCTGGACCGTGTTGTTTGCAGGTGGGGGTATCAGCGCTTCTCCTGAAGATGTAATTTCTTTTTGTTAAATTGTATTTTTAAATTTGTATAACTCTGACAGTTGTAAATATTGTTACTTGTTTAGTTTTGGTTTAGTAATTGTTAGATTACTTTCTTCTTTTGTTTATTCTTGTATCTGTCTCCGCTGTTGGTTGTCAGTAGATGTAGGTTTTCCCCTCGTATACCGGTCCGGAATGGGTTTCCTAGGCCGGGACGCGACACGGCGGGCCAGTTGGGGCTCGAGTTTGAGGATCGGGGATCCGACAGCTTTCTCTACGCAGTGCAGAGTATGCCAGCAGTTCTAGCCAGATTGTTAGAGGCACAGCACAGTGACCCAGAGCTTGAGGAGTTACGCACAGCAACGGGCACAAAGGATGCAGACGGAGACTGGACAGTATCGCCAGATGGAGGGCTACGGTTCCGAGGCAGAGTAGCGGTTCTAGCAGATCCAGTTCTTCGAGACGACGTCCTACGACAGTTCCACCACTCTCGCTTTGCAGTTCATCTCGACGGCACCATGATGTACCAGGATCTTCGGTGACAGTTTTGGTGGCGCGGGATGAAGAGGGCAGTGACGGAGTTCGTATCGCGCTGCCTTACCTGTCAGAAGGTCAAGACAGAGCACCAGCGGACTCCGGGGTTACTACAGCCGCTTCCACTAGCTGAGTGAAAGTGGGAGCACATCACGATGGACTTCGTGACCGGGCTACCGAGATCTCCTAGGGGGAATAACGCGATTTGGGTCATCGTTGATCGATTGACCAAATCGACGCACTTTCTGCCTATGCGGACGACAGACTCGTCTGACAGGTTAGGCCGTTTGTATGTCCGAGAGGTAGTCAGACTACACGGGGTTTCAGCTTCTATCGTGTCAGACCGTGACCCCAGGTTCACCAGCAGGGTCTGGCGGGGCTTCCAGGAGGCAGTTGGCACACTCCTGACCTTCAGTACGGCGTTTCATCCGCAAATAGACGGGCAGTCAGAGCGGACGATCCAGATCTTGGAGGACATGCTGAGAGCATGTGTCCTCGACGTAGGAGGCAGCTGGGAGGAGCACGTTTCCTTGGTTGAGTTCACCTACAACAATAGCTACCAGTCCAGTCTTGGAGTAGCACCTTTCGAGGCGTTGTACGGTAGGCCGTGTCGTTCCCCAGTTTGCTGGACAGAGGTTGGAGAGGCTTCACTCACCGGTCCAGACATCGTCAGGAGGTCATCAGAGAGGTTAGTGCAGATCAGGCAGAGGCTTCTGACGGCTAAGAGCCGGCAGAAGAGCTATGCAAACCAGAGGCGACGACCGCTTGAGTTCGCAGTTGGCGACAGTGTGTTCCTGCTGGCAGCACCGTACAGAGGTTCTGTCAGGTTTGGCAGCGGGGGCAAGTTGGCTCCGAGGTTCGTCGGGCCGTTTGAGATCCTAGAGAGGGTCGGCGAGGTAGTCTACCGCTTGGACCTTCCTCGGCACATGTCTGCTGTGCACCCGACCTTTCACGTGTCGATGCTGAGGAAGTACCATCCCGACCCGTCGCATGTCATCAGAGTGGATGACATCGAGCTTGAGTCAGACGCGACATTCATTGAGCAGCCTGTTCGAGTACTTGACCGGAGGGATCAGGTCTTGCGGGGCAAGACGATTCCCTTGGTCAAGGTACTGTGGAGGCACAGAGGCGTGGAGGAGATGACCTGGGAGCACGAGGTGCGCATGTGGCAGGAGTATCCGCACTTGTTCCTTTCTAGAGGTAACTTTTGTCCTGTCTTCTAGTGTAGCTGTTTCTTTGCTTCCGAGCCCTACCCTTATCGAATCTCGGGACGAGATTTCCTATAAGGGTATTAGGATGTGAGGACCCGTCCCTCTACTCCTGTGGCTCGTCGTGGGCCGCAAGGGGAATTTGGTAAATTGCGCCTTGTCGGCTTGTTTCACACCCGCGTGTGCACACACTGACCATGTTTGTGGTAATGTTTGACTAGAATGGTTAGTGGGACCCGGGATCGAAAGATCCGGGCTTGGGTTTAAGTTTTAACCCAAGTCCGGATTCCTACAAAAGAGGGATCGATCCTTCCTTGCTGGAGGGATCGATCGGTCTTTGATAGGAACGTGGATCGTCGAGAAAGATCGATCGGTCTCTTGGGACGGATCGATCGGACTCGGAGAAGGATCGATCGGTCTCTTGGTTGGATCGATCGTTCCCTTGGCTGGATCGATCGGTCTCCTTGGCCGGATCAATCGCTCTCCTGGCTGGATCGATCGGTCTCCTTGGACGGATCGATCCTGCTAAGTCGGTTCGTTTGCCTATAAAACAGACAGAACCTTCTTCCTTGAATCTCTTTGGAAAACCGAATTCTTGGGCTGAGAATTCCTGGATTTCGAAGAGTTCGTGGATGATCCATGGCCTAGCAGCTGAGATTGAAGCTGCTCTTGCTCCGGTAGGGATTCCTACCTACATTCTTTGGGTTTTTGGAAGTTTTTCCGGCTGTCGGTGTTCTTATGCTTAGAACTTATTGTATACATGTTAGATTGTAGTATTTTCTTCGGTTTTGGATTCGTGATGCTTCGTACTACTAGATCCCAGGTTTTGGTGGGATTTGGTGGACTTTTTCGGCTGTCGGCTTACCGGAGAACCCAACCGATCGATCCGTCTATGAGATGGATCGATCCCTCCTTGTTGGGCATGCTGATCCGAGCAGGATCGATCGGCCCCCGGTGAGGGCGATCGATCCCGATGCCTTGGATAGCCTGGGACGCTCCCTATCGCGAGTCGGATCGATCGTCCTGGGAGGACGGATCGATCGGACTCGGTACGATAGGGAGAGTTTGCTCTCTGCCATTAGAAGGATCGATCCTTCCCTTGGGAAGGGATCGATCCGACTATGGCAGAGAGAGGAAATGTATCTTGTTTTGCCGCGGGGCTTTGTATGACGGTTTTCTTTACTGTCTTAATACCTTGTACATATGTTTAAGCTTGTTAGCCCTATAATTGGGTAGTGGTGAACCAGGGGAGTGATGACTCCCGGGATGTTTAGAATAAACGGGCGGGTAGCCCTACAGCTTTTCCTAGCCTTGCATGCCGGTGTGCGCCGAGGGCTTTATCTGTATTATCTGTGAGCTGTTGTTTGCGGGGCTGCTTCCCGGTGCAGGTGTTGTGGTGGACTGTTGGCAGTTGGTGGTGGTACCACTGTAACAACTCCCTAGACCTTATTTTCATGTTCACCACCCCGGGCCAGCAGGGTGCCGTGCCCAGACCTTGCTTGATATATCATCACATACTGTTGCATGTTTATCTGTATTATCCTGTGCATGTCCATAACATGCATTGTGTTGCGCATTAGTTGCATCTGTGTAGGGCGTTGCCGATCCAGGGCTTTCGGGTAGCCCGGATCTAGCTCTAGGACTGTTGCGGGTAGCTTGGTCCAGGACTCGATTTGTAGTATTTAGTCGTTTTCGATGATAGGTTTAGTTTGACCTGAAGGCATGTTGTTCGATGTTTAGAGGTCGTGTCGACTTCAAGTTGTATCCAAAGTGTAGCCGGAGTCCGGTGTTCCTAAACTCTTGGGAGGAGGAGTGCCTGCCCAGCGGTATTCTGGCCCGCCAAACGGCGTTCTGTGTCCTGTTGAGAGTGGCAGTGTTTTGCGCCTGCGTTCATGGACTTCCGGTAGGGTTATGGGACCCTTGTATACACCTAGGGTAAACTTGGAGGCGACACTGTTGTGTTCCCTCCCTTGTGAGTGTCGTAGTGTAGTGTCCCTGCTGAGCTTAGTGCTCACTCCTGCCCGGGCTACATTTTGCAGGTGATGGCGCTAGCTCTTCTTCGGTCGCCCCTACCGGGTCGGTGTTTGGTGACGTGGCAGCGTCTGGCGGTGTGTATAATTTCCCTATTTGAGGATTGTATATAAATATCAAGTTTCAGTCTTTGGGTTTGTAATATTTGTATAATACAGGATGGTTATGATTTGCCAGGGTAACCACTACGATTAGAGGGAAACCTCGTCAAAATTTCCGCAGTAGGTTAGGTTCCGGTTCGCGTCGCCCGGCCCGGTTGGGCCTACGCGGGTCGGGGCGGGACACAAGTTTTGCACAAAAATGATTGATCTTCCTTAGATGAAAGGATCGATCATACTTAACTCCAGTCCCTGCCTCATGGTGATCCCGAAAATGATCGATCCTCAAGGTATTGATGATCAATCATCTTAAACACCATGTTTTGTCTCCATAGGTGAACAAAAATGATCGATCATCCATGTATATGAAGATCGATCAGTGTAATACCCAGGTTCTGTATACGTGACATGCTAATAAAGATCAATCATTAGATGACGTGAAGATCGATCATTTGCACCAAAATGCCAGAAATGTGATAAAGTCCTGAGAATTAAGGCTCTAATTTCTTATATATGAATATTAAACACCCCAAGGCATCTAAACTGAAGTAAGAACACCCCAATCTAAGTCAACACAAAAATTCAGCAACAACAATTATGGCATTATCAAACCATCAAGCAAAGAGCAACTTGCACACATTAAAATCGAACATGCAAATAATTAGAAAACAAGCAAGCATGCAATTAAGAAAAGTTCAAACAAACAAATTAAAATCAAAGCAAAGATGGGTTGCCTCCCACCAAGCGCTTGGTTTAACGTCTCGAGCTCGACACAATGTAAGCTCAACTAAAATTGAATTTGGGTGGTCGGTGGTTCCAGGTGAAGAAATACATGGACCGAAGAGTGGAGAAGACGTGCAAACATGCCTTATCAAAGAAGAAAGTAACATCCTTGGCAAACAACCCATATGAATGTGTATGTACTAGCCATTCACTATCCTTCAATCCATATATGTCATCAAAGGGAGCCATCCTCAAGTCAGCTTTTGGTGGCCGATGGTTTAAAGTAAAGAAATACATGGTCCGAATAAAAGTAAAGTTATGCAGACATGCTTCATCAAAGAAGAAGGAACGTTCGTAACAAACAAAATACTTGAAAGTCAAAAAGTCTTGCATAAATCTTTGATGAAGCTACAATCAAATTCAGCATGACCTATGAAATTCGAAAAAGCAAGGTTCGGTACCTCACAATGTTCATCAATATATGCATCAAGATTAGGTAAGGCCTCATAAAAAGCTTCATGAACCGGCAAATTAATATCATAATAATCATCCTCCTCAAGGTTTGATATATTCTCATAAAAACCTTCATAGACCGGCAACACAATATCACATGAATCATTATCAAAATAAGGTATCTCCTTATGAAAAGCTTCATAAATCGGCAAGTTGAAATCAAATGATTCATCCTCAATATTAGGTATGTGCTCATGGAAAGCTTCATAAACCGGCATAATAACATCATCATGACTCATGGGAGGTATCAA
Source organism: Narthecium ossifragum (assembly GCA_963920575.1). Taxonomy (NCBI): domain Eukaryota; kingdom Viridiplantae; phylum Streptophyta; class Magnoliopsida; order Dioscoreales; family Nartheciaceae; genus Narthecium; species Narthecium ossifragum. The sequence continues at coordinate 19,349,643 of OY986971.1, read as the reverse complement.
ATCATGCATGCATTCATCAATACCATTATCTTCAAGAGACACCGAAGGGACCGATTCATCCACATCATAAGGTAAAATATCATCCACAGTATCATGAACTGGTAATACCTCAAAAGGAATCTCATCATTGCATGCATCATAAACACTGATAAAATGAGCATCATAAGCATTATCATCAACATTAGAAGGCACTACCTCATTCACACAACCATCAACCTCATCATAATATAAATCCATCAAAGAAGCTAGTTGTCCAATTTGGGCTTCTATATTAGCTATTAATTGTGAATGAGAATGTACAATTGGTGTTAGTGCCTCAAAAGTCTCTAAATCGTTAAGAGTCCTTTCATCTAAAGATGGATCTACTTGTGCGTGTAGTTCAAAGGGACTAAGAGGCTCATACCAATGTTGGGGTGGTGGGTATTGTATTTGAGAAAGATAAGATGGTTCAAAACTAGATGCAAAGTATTGGTCCGGTATGCTTGAATCTTGTTGTTGAACATTATGAGGATAGTAACCTTGGAATTGCCAATAAGGGTATGGATGATCACTCAAATCCGGATCATAGGTGTATGAATGTGAATCATATGTCGGGTATGAGAAATCATATGTATCATTAACATAAGCGGGTGCATAATTAGATGGTAAAAAGTAATCGTTCAAGGTGGCACCCGGTGGTATATAATTATCGGCCATATATAAATAATTAATTAAACAATGACCAAGCAAAAAGTTAGAAATATGTTACAAGGGGTTGGTCCAAGCACGAGACGTCCGTCGTCAACCGTAGACCATTGATTCTCCTCACGTCAGCATCTCCTAACAATAAGAAGATATAGCATTGTAAGTACGAATCTCTTTTTTTTTCTCTTTTTTTAGATACGAAACAAAATTTGAACTAAAGATATTTACAAGGAATATTAGACTAAGCAAAGCAATTCAATCATCTCTTAGAGCACTCCCCGGCAACGGCGCCAAAATTTTGATAGCGCTTGAAAAGTGCCGCAGCTTAACGCGCACGATCAAAATTACAAATTTATATTCGAAATCAAACTAACTACTTTGTGGGTAGATAGCAGTGAATCTGAGTCGAATTCACAGAAAATGCGTAGGAAAATAATTAAACTATTAAACTTAATCTAAGTATTCCTACCAATAAGCTGAAAAATATTCAGAATTGAAATTAAACTAACTTTACACTAAATGATTGATAAATACGAGAAAAGGTATTAGGGAATTCTTAATCAATAACTATGATTCTACCAGGTCTTCCTAGGATTAGAACAAGTTAACCAAACTGAATGGTTTTCCAAATGGTTGATAGGTGAATGGTTAGTTCTCCCTATCACTCAACAAATTCTGGTTAGGATCCATTGTCGGTGAGAGTAATTATCTAAAAGTTAGTGACCTAATGATTAGTTATGATCACTGCTAATGAATCCTCTAATTAGGATGAATTCATCACGAGAAAATAGTATAATATGGATTTAGGTGTAAGATCAAGATGGTTTTAGCACCTTGAAGTCGCCAAATAGAATGTATCGAGGATTAGAAGTTACCATAGTGGTTCTAGCACTAGCGTAGTGGTTCTAGCACTACGAAATCCCTAATCTTGAATTAAAATGAATATCGGATTAAGAGTTGGTCCTAATGGTTCTAGCATTACGTATAATGGTCCGACCATCACAAGACTCTTAATTTTGAGAAGAAAATCCTCACATCTATAGTTCTTGCATGAATGTTTTGATGAGAATCTCTAATCTCAAGCCCTAACATGCTCAAGATCTAGATCTAGGGCATAAAGGAACAAATCATTCATCCACTAATAATAAAATCACACCAAGTTCATAAAGAAATTAAGATCAAGCCATACAAACCATTCAAAGAAGTATACAAGCCCTAAATCTTAGAAATCCCTAATAGAAACCCTAGTTACATCATAAGAATCCTATGACGAGGAGTTTAGCTACTCATCTTGAGGGTTTAATCCATAGATGAAGGTTGATGAAGCTCTTCCGCCATGGATTTCCTCCCAAAAGATTCTAAAAAGAAAAGTGAAAAAGAGGAAAAAGAAACTAAGAAGGAGTGCTCCCTCTCCTTGACCTTCAAGCAGCCAAGAAAGAGTCTAGAGAGCCCCCCAAAAACCCTAAAAGAAGCCAATTTATAGCCTAGGTATCCCCTTAACTCGGATTAGATCTGGGCCTTTGATTTTTCTTAACTGCTATCAAATGATCGATCTTCACCCCTAAATGATCGATCATTGGATCCCAAAAACCTGGTTGCGCCCGAGGATGATCGATCATTTGAAAGGAAATGATCGATCATTTAAAACATGGCTCTCTGTTATCTCTGCTACAGTACAATGATCGATCATTATAGGGAAAGATGATCCATCATTTCTCATGCGTATTTTCTCTTTTGTCATTCAGACTACGCCATTTGTACTAAAAATATCGTAACTTCCTTTAGAAAACTCGGAATCACGAACCGTAAAATTCTCGAGAAACGAGACTTCAAGAGATTTCCAGCCATATATGATACATTATCTTGTTCGTTCTGACCAGATACAAATTTGATGTCAAAGAGGGCCCATCTTTGCTCCTTTGACTTTGCAGGTTCTTTATTTGTTCATTTTAGCACTGATCTAATCTTCGCTAAGGATCCTAATACCTGAAATAGGGAGAAGACAATCAAAATAGCATTGCTTGGAGACTAACAAGACCCAGTTAAAAGGATGATTTGTGCACTTTTCACGTCTTATCATTGTTTCTGCTAGAACAGAAATCCGGGAATAAATTAAGGAAAAACTCACCTAAATACGGTTTAAATCCAACCAAAATCCAATCAAACATAAATCAGATATTCAGCAAGCTAATAAGCATCTAGCATATATTGATTAAGAAAACAAACATCTAACTAACAAAGAACACATAAACAAGCCCTAGGTGAAAAATCCTACCGTTCTACACTAATCCATGATTAATCCTCAATTAATCCATGCAGAAGAGGTATTGATCTGCTCCTCCCCTTGCTGTCGACCTCTCCAAGTCTCTGGAACAGCCTTACACGCGAAACCCTAGCCTCAGCAGAGAAAAGGAGGAAGAAGAAAAAGATAGAAACAGAGCTACTTGCGGGTTTATATAAGCCCAAGTCCGATCTGTCGCTCCCAGAGCGATCAATCAGACTAGGTCGGTTCATGTCCTTATTAGGAAACATCAACGTCAGTGTCGACCCAGAAACCGATCGATCGTCCGGGACTGATCGATCATCTGGGCTCACAGCAATCCCAAAGACCAGCTGTCACGCCCGGGCTCGGATCATCCGATCCCAAGCACGCCTAAGGTTCTAACAAGCACATAAATCATTCGAGGGCTGTGTGTGCACAACACGGGTGTGAAACCAATCGATAATGAACAATTTACCAAATTACCCCTGGGGTCTTTGCGATCAACCCGATCGCGAAACAAGCCCAAACCAGGCCAGACCCTTAACCTAACGCGATCGGACCGGTTTGCAGGAACGGGCCCTCACAGAACCCCACCTCCTCCCCTACCTAGGTCACCACGAGATCTCGAGGTTCCTCCTTTGATCGCAGTCTCTCCCTGTGAGGACCTGCCCCTCTACCCCTGTGGCTCGTTGTAGACCACAAGGGCAATTTGGTAAATTGCGCATTATTGGTTTGTTTCACACTCGCGTGGTGCACCCACAGCCCCAATGTTTGATTTACGTGTTTGCTAGAACCCTAGGCGGGCTTGGGATCGAAAGATCCAAGCTCGGGCGCCAGAAGCCCGTTTTTTGGGGCAGCTGGTGGCCCGTGTGCGATCGATCGCTCCTTGGAGCGATCCATCGTACTTGTGTCGGTGGTCACTGTGGCCGACGTGTCCAGATAAGGAGGCGAACTGAGTTAACCTGGCCCAGTCCGATCGATCGGTCCTGGAGCGATCGATCGGACTCGAGCCTATAAATAGCCTGCGACCTTCCCTTGTTTTTCCGGTTTGCTCCCGTCTTCTTCTTCCTCTCCGTTCTCCCTCCTCCGGCCACCGTTTTGTGCATTTCAAAGCTCGTTGGATTTGTGGCGACGTGAGGAAGATCCCTGGTGTGGTTTGGAGCTTTGTTGGTGACTGGTTTCCGAGGAATCAGCCGAGGATTAGCGTTTCCGATAGGTTTCTACCTACTGAGTCAGTTTAGGGGTTTTCTTTGGATCTAGCCGGTAGATCTTGTTGTTCTTTGTGTTGTTGGCTTCTTCATGCTTAGTATAATTTTTGATTTAAATTTCATAAGCTTTGGTTGAGATTTTAGTAGGATTTAAGCATGTTTAATCTCGGATGTTCCGGTTTCTGCTGTTCTTGAAGAACAGCCGGTTTACGGTGGGTTTTTCGATCTGTACGTGCATGTTCTTGGGTTGTGATAAACATAAGAGTTGTAGATCTTTGAATCTACTATCAAACCCAACTGATTTCATATTTGTATGATTTTCCTATGATTTGTCATGAATTGCTTACTGGTGGGCTGCGTTGCAACAAGAGATGGTAAGTTAGTTTGATTAGCGGATTTGATTAGTGTTTTCCTGTTAATATAGCCATTGGATGTTTCTGAATTTTGGATATGTTGATCCCGGTATGTTGATCTACTGGTGGCTAAGTTGGATCTCGAATTCGACATCATTTAGACGTCAGATCGATGGGGTCAATTAGCCCGTAAGTAGAGGATTTTGGTGATTTAAATAATATTATATGTTCAAAACATATAATATTATATTTTACTGTTTATCAAGGTTTTCGGGGTTGCTTCCCATTGCAGGAGTCCGCAGTTGACGGTCGTGGTACCGTCGTAATGCCGGGACCCGCTGTGGATCGGCTGGCAGCGGTTGGTCGTACCGCTGCAGCGACCCGGTTGGACTTAGATGCTATCCTTAACATACTGTTGCATGCTAAATCTCCTATCTGTGTATGTTCATAGCATACATTCTCGATTGTGCATTAGTTGCATGGTTAGGGCGTGAGTGATCTGTGGGTCGCCGTCCCGAGGCTGGAAGCTCGGATCTAGCCCTAGGACCGGGGTTGGGTAGTTTGGACCCGGTTCGAATTGTGGTGTCCAGTCAAACTTGATGATAAGCTTAGATGACTGGTACACCTGTTGCTTGGTGATTATAGAGGTCGCGTCGGCCTTGAGTCGGATGCTGAGGTGTAGCCGGTGTTCCACTGTGTTGACTCTGAAGTAGAGGAGTTGCCTACTCAGCGGTGCCATTTCCCACCTGTAGTGTCGTGTTCCTGCTTGTGGGTCAGGAGTGTTGTTTCTTGCTACTGAGTGTGACCTGACATGTGACCGGGTCGGCTGGAAGACCATGATCGTGGGCCTTAGGGACACGCAGTGGGGTTATGGGACCCCTGTATACACCCAGGTCTTACTTGAGGGTGACACTGTTGTATTTCCCTCTTCCTTCTGTGTGTCGTACTGTAGAACCCTACTGAGCTTTATGCTCACTCCTACCCGGGCTGCGTTTTGCCGGTGCAGGCGTCAGTTCTTCTTCTGTGGCCCCTACCGGGCAGTTGGTTGGCAGTGCGGCGGCGCCAGGCGGAGTCTGAGAGGTGGTGATCTTTTACAGTTTTTCTACCCCATGTTAGATAGTCTCATACGGGAGTAATGTTGTATTCGAATCTTCCCCTCTCCGAGGACTTGTATATTTTTTTTATTTGCTTTTGGGTTTGTAATCTATGGTTCGAGGTTTGATTATTTAATTGTTGTTTTAAATTGGGGGTGTTTGATGAATTGCTAGGGAGACCAATAGGATAGAGGGAACCCTCGCCAATATTTTTCCGCAGTTTGTTAGGTTTTGGTTCACGTCGCTCGGCCCGGTTGGGCTTTCGCGGATCGGGGCGCGACACTCCCTATGTCGTCTCTCGCCTTCTTCCACTGGGTCGAGTCCCTTCATCTCGTCCCTCACACCCCCCTCAACTATTGTATCCTTGCCCACATTCTCACCTCCTCCAAGCTTGGTTCTCGGCAATCGCGGTGCAGGCGCCATCTTCTCTCACGGGGGCCGCGGCGAGGGCTTGGGCTTCTTCGGCTTGATGTAGTTAGAGTTGGGATTAGGGTTTGGGTCATCATAGAGGTTAAAAGGCCATTAGAAATGCATAACCAACCATAACTTACGTAAAATGGTGTTTAAACCTTAAATTTAATGAAGGTGATGTACCGGTTAACAAGTTTCACTCATTTGGTAAACACCAATTAACTAAAACATTAAACATTCATCATAATACAGACCTACCAACTAGCTTAGCGATCATGCACATATAATCTTAACTTAGCAATAATGCATATACACACACATGCTAGCAATGGCCAACTTTAGAAGAAGCTAACAATGCTTATTGCTCAAGCTGTTACATCCATGTGAGTAGAGCATTTGATATCTTGTCATAAATAGAATACAGACCTAACTGTCGTTTTCTTTAAGGCGATAAAATACGTGACTCTACGATTTCACTGCGCGACTCTACAATACAGAGCAAACTTAGGGGTGTTTGGTTGGTGGAATTGCCTGATGCATGGGATCGTAGGATGCATGCATCATGTGGTGCATATATCGGGCAGTAGATGCACTTGTTTAGTTGTGTTTTGGATTAGCC
>OY986971.1:19102299-19342811 GCA_963920575.1 Narthecium ossifragum | reverse complement strand
CTCCAGTCAGCAGCGAGCGGTAGAATTAGAATAGGATAGGAAAGGGAGTTCTTTGTTGGACAAGAGGGAGGAGGAATCGGAAAGAGGTAGTATTGGACCACTTGGGCCAACTTTACAAAATTGGGCCGCTTATCGCACGAAAACAACATGGATGCGTGGTGTGGGAGATTGATTGGCACACCACAACCTATTGTAATTTTCAACACATATGTGATTTGTAGAAAAGGGGTGACTAATAAATAATTACGGAACTAAATATTTGCCTATTCCCACCCCCAACCCCCCCCCCCCCCCCGTGGCCACGTCCCCGTCCCCGTCGCCCACGCGGCGCATCCGGCGCCCCGCCGCCGCCCAACAGATCCCGAGGTCGTCAAATTGTTAATTTGGATTGTTCATGATGAGGTTTCAAATATTGTACATGACTTTTTTTTTTGGTACATGGGTGTTAAAATTTTGATTAACATCATCTTACATATTCAGAACTTAAATGTTCCGTCAATAAAATTGATTATCATCATCGAATGAAAAAATAGCATGGCCAATAAATTTCCTTCTCCAACATCAAATATGATTACAAAAAAAAAAAAACAAAGAAATTCTGAAGTGATTATATTTTCAACAACATAGATATCCAAATATCACAATCATATCATATTATTAATGTCATAAAAAGTTTAATAAATATTAAAATCGGAATACATTGTGGTATTCTCACCACTAACATTCAGGAGTGACCATATCTCCCATTCCATCGTGAAACAAACACAAAAATTGAAAAAGTCACTGGATTCTGTTTTCATTCCAATACCAAACAAACAACAAAAATGACATTCCATTCCATTCCATCACCACCAAACAAATAGCAAAAGTGACATTCCATTCCATTCCACTGGAATCACATTCCATTCCAGTCACATTCCAAAAGCATTTCAACGAAACAAACGCCCCCTTAGTAATGATAATATGTTTTCTCATTTCATGACAGTTTGAGTCTTTAAACCTAATTTAGGACGGGCAATTGCAAAAAATCTCTTACAATCACCTTCCTCCACAAAGATTAGCGCGCTCACATATGGGGCTGTCTACCTGCGAGATCGAGCCGGACGTACTTTGTTATTCTTATAATATCGTTTCAAACCTAGTTTCTCGAAGGGGATTGTTATAGCTTTACAAGTTATAATCTCATAAAATAAGATATATGCCAGTCCTCAGAGAGATTTTTTTGTTTAGTTCTTTACTTTTTTTCGGAAAATCAAGCCCAAGAACTGAGAAAGCAGTACCGGAACAAAATTGAGTCCAAGCCACAGATAAGATATCCGAGGTGCGAATCCTATCCTCTGTATACTGCAAATTCGACTTTATAATAATGTAGCTCCCACTAATAATACATCAAGCACCACACTAGCCGGGTAGGAATTGAAACTGCTATCAACCATCAGGAATTCGCTTCACCCTCAATGACTAGGCCAAGTCGCCTGCGGTGATAGACTTCGGCCGGGTAGGGCCGGCCGTGAACTTCACTCTTGACTTCAAAATAGGTGGTCTTTAGCTCTAGCTAGCGTAGCACGCGGTTACCACTGATGCGGCCTCCGGTCGACCGACCGCCACGATTCCCTTCTCCAAACCTCACTCTGCTTGGATCCCCAGTGACGACGTTGTCATAGACGAGGGTGCCCGGTTCATCCCGGCATTCAGTTGATCCTCCGTCATCATTATGACCTGCGGATGCTTCCGGGCCGCTTATGGGTATCGTCCTGTATTCCTTCGAAGGCATCTGGTCATCGACACCATGACTTTTATGGTTGCACTGTTTACCGTTATGGTTGCGCCGGTGAGCTAGTTTCTTCTTTCCAGGAGAATGAGCTGGATCTCTTAAGCCAGTTACATAGCGACGATCCACTCTGAGGTAACGAGGCATATTGTTCAAGTTATCATCATGGGGGTAACATAGGCGGCATATAGCTATGCCCATCTCTGATCTTATTGGTACATAGACCATGTTGCTGTCATCTGGATCCACAAAGGGTTCCTCGCTTAGGCCGCCTCTTCCTGTTGGATCATCTCCATCTTCTCCACCCACCGGGTGGTGCCCTGGAGGAGGGTACTCTTCGACATGTGGCGGTGGCCCTTGCGGAGGAGGAGGGCCTGAGCCTATTTCGACTACTCGTGGACCTGGTGCTGGTGGTGGCTGGGCCAGCTGCTCGAGAGAAATCCTTAAGAGTAAACTATGCAGTGGAGGAGGTGAAAGAGTTCAGAGGAAAAAGAGAGGCCGGTTGCTGTCACTAGGTGCATTCCCAAGTGGCCCTTCCGACGCCTCGACGGCTGGCAAAGTTTCAGGCAGCTGTGCTGATAAAGGCGGCTGGTGATCTGCAGGTGGCTTATTGCCACCACCCTGGATGGACACAATGAAAAGGGTTATGGATCGAACAATGAGTTCTGCACACCCACACAAAAACAGAACAAAACAAGATACACCGCGCGCCCCACACACTTATGTTTGCCATGGAAGGCTGCTAATTAACTATACCAACCATTGACGGACTGAAGAGTTGTTGGCGTGGCTCAGTGGAAGAGTGGAGTGGAGATTGAAAGCAATCTTATTGAGGATCGCCACTGCCCAAGGAAAGCAGGCGAGGGAATGATAAAAGAAGCCATCAGATTGATAATATAACTTATATGCGAAGAATCGATTTTAACATTTCCTTTTTGACTTTTTAGAGTAAAGCAGCGAAATGCATTCTCTCGCGGTACAAACCACAGCGATTGACCGTTTATAGCTATAGCCTTTCTGGACCCAATTTTGGGCTATGGTTGGTTAAAACACCTAGGCGCAAATTGTTCAAAGTGATGGTCGGGTCCAAATAGTATGTATCCATGGATTTGGGGGCCTGCAGCAGCTCAATTGCAAGTCCGACAGTTGATGTCAAAATCAACATTATTTCTTCTCTTTTCTATTTATTATTTTTCTCACTTTTCTTCTCTTTCTTATTTATTACTTCTCTGCTTAACCACGTAAAGATGATTTGATCTCAACCGTTGAGTTTTGATCCCACGGTTAACATTCATCACTTCACTGCAGGATCAATGCAGGCCACGAAATCCATATCCCGATGATCCCATGGAATATATGTTTTTTTTTTATTTTTTTATTCCTTGACTAAGCCTTTTATCCTGGGGCAAATGGAAACATTTTCTACAAATTTGGTGGCTTGAGACACCAAAACTAAAACTCAATACCACCACAAGGTCTTGACTACTTCAGCTAGACAAGGACCGTGGAATATATGATTTCTCATGACAAGAATGATTTCTCATGACAAGATTTTGTTCTGGCCCTTTAAGAGTGTTTGATTTCAACCCCCATTATGATAGTGTTTTCTATAGAATCTATGTCATATCTAGGGGTGGCAATTTGACCCATAACCCGCGAATCCGATCCGACCCAACCCAAATTTCACGGGTTTGGGTTTAAGGTATTCGGGTGCGGGTCGAAAACGGGTCGACCCGCCGTTGACCCGTTACTGTGCGGGTCGGGTTCGAGTTTAGGAGGCTAACCCGTATAATCCCGTGACCCGTGACCCGAATCCAACACGTAACTCGTTAACAACCCGCATGCCCCGTTATGTCATGACCCTATATAAACTTTCTAACCGGCTAACCCTAAACACCTTACCCTACCCACGACGCCGCCGCCTCACCTACCCCAGCGAAACCCTCTCCTCTCTCCACGTCTCCCACTCTCCCGCCCTCCCTACTCCATAACGCCGTCGCCCGGTCGCCGTGACCTAAACCAGTGAATCCCCCTCCCTCTCCCTCCGCCTCACCTACCCCAAAGAAACCCCCTCCTTCTCCCCGTCTCCCACTCTCCCGATTTCCCTACTCCACAACGCCTGACCTAACCCAGTGAATCGTCCTCCCTCTCCCACCGCCTCACCTACCCCAACGAAAACCCCTCCCTCTCCCCGTCTCCCACTCTCCCGATCTCCCTACTCCACAACGCCACCGCCCGGCCGCATTGACGGGGAAGGCCCTGCTTCCTCCTCCATCGAATCGTACCAGGTTTGCCCTCCTTTTTGCTAGCTATAATCCTCTTGTATAATTAGTTTCTTCCTTAGTGTTCGACGGCCGTTTTCACGATGGTTGAGGTTGCGTTATGAGTAAATTCACAATATTTTGTTCTTGTCAATCGAGTTCTTGTATCTTTTACTCTCCTTTCCGAGCAAGAATGTGTGTCTCGACTGAGACAGGATCATCAAAATGGTCTTTGAAAAGCTCCAAACCTAGTTTTTTCAACAAATCTTATTGTGTGGGAAATTTTTCCTTGTGCGCGTTTGAGTGGAGCATGAATCTTTAGCGATGCCTTAACAACATTCAATGTGTTTTCTCATACTCCCATGAGGTGATGATGAGTGGCAAGGCCACAAGGTGGATTTTGGATGTTGTTTTTGTTTGCTGGAGGTACTAATTTTGATCCAAGGTTAGGTTTTTGTTTTTGTCTCCTTTTTACTGCTGCTCTGCTGTCCATTCTGTTTCCTTGTTTGACTTTGGAGTTGTAGATTAGGAATGTTTTGGCACCAAAGGCTGCTGATCCTGATCAACTTTGGCGCCAATGCATATACAAGCCAAATAGAGATACAAGCTTATGAGGAGTCTCAATGTCTCATCAGCCTGAGATCATTTCTTATCAAGTTGTTTGGTGTTTATTAATTTTTATATTAGAACTTTAGAGATACAAGTTTATGAGGAACAACTGTTGGCTTTTCCATTATTGTATGATGGTGGTGTTATTTTGTTTTATAGGTACTTGTTACTAATGTAGTTGTTAAACATGTTGTTAAACAGAAGATTCTGTTGGTTTTTCTAGTGGAATTAGAAGATTATGTGTTATTTTGTTGTTAAACAGGTTGTTTACAGGTTAAACAGGTCAACTTGACCCGAACCCAACCCGACCCGTTTAATAAACGGGTCAGGCGGGTCGGGTTGGGTTGACCCGTTTAAAAGTGGGTCGGGTTCGAGTTGGCAAAATTGACCTGTTTAGTAAACGGGTCGGGTTCGGGTTGAGCTTTTTGGTCGAGATATCGGGTCTCGACCCGACCCGAACCCGACCCATCGACCCATATTGCCACCCCTAGTCATATCTTCGAAGAATATTATTTCACTTTAAGAAAATTGTGATCAGGCGAATATGTGATTCCAACACTTTATAAGGAAGATCATACGATTTTCCCTTGAAGTGAAAACAAAACGATAGAGGAAAAATATTACTCCAACCGTTGTCATATATTATCTGGATCGCATCTTGGAAATATATTCCCTGTAATCGACCAAAAACTATTCATGCAAGTATACATATTTTCAACCATCATAAGCAGCGTGTAGCCACAGTTGCAGCTAAAGGGGTTAGACTCCAAACTTACGCCTCCTTCGATCAGGTTTCCAAAACAGCTGGAATAGGAGTGGTTTAATTGCATTGACGACGACGATCTACTCCTTTTGGTTGAGAGCACCACGCAGAGTGTTAGCTCCATCCTAATGGGAGAGCTCTTTGGCATCCATTTAGCAGTTTGTAATGCGCAACAGCGAGGCAACATGCGGGTCCTCATCGAGACTGACTCACTTCATACGACGAGAATGATAGAGGGTAGGATGCCACTACTAGAGGAATACAGGAGCATTGTGCATGACATGTAGTGGCTTTCTCGCAACTTCAGTGAGTTCCACGTCTCCTACATACCCCGTGAAAATAACATGCACGCGGATTGGCTGGCACACGAAGCGATGAGATTACACTTTGTTTTTGCAGGCATAGAGGAGACTGAGGGGCATGTCCCCAGTCCCCTTGAGCAATTTTGTACTTAACCCTTATATGGGTGCCTAGCCTTTGAGCTCAATTAATCAAAGAAAAAACCCATAATATGATTATATGAATCTTGATATTATAATGGAAATATGTTAGAATATATTAATTTAAATTTACCTTTACCTTTTGATTTGAGTCGTTAAAGTACTTCACGACTAAAACATCGTGCTAATAAGTACTCCATAAAACGCATTTCATTTTGCTGTCTGAACTATGATGTCAAAAGTAGGATTCCAACCTTATCATATACTCCCGGACCTTATCCTGGAATATATTCATACCAATCTTGTCTTAGCGATTATATTTCGAACCCTATCATGAGAATATATGATTTCTATCTCATAATTTGACCATATTATTTCGACCATTTGAATGGTAATACATTTATCCGCCACATGAATTCGAACCTGTCGTCCACTAATTCCCATGCATCATCACAAATTTTTGTAACGGGGAATATAATAATTTGGACTCTTTCATCGGAATATTCGATTTCGACCGCTGTCCTATATAGTCCCCTAAGCGAAAAAATTGCTATAGCGGGAGCTTGCTGCAGGTATAGTACTAATTCATGATAGAACGCATTTATTTGGTTGTCTACCTTTTCTTTTTTCGTCTGAAATCTTGGTTTATTTCGTGATTTTAATGAACACTTCCACATATATATATATATATATATATATATATATATATATAGTCTAACATCAAACAATCGGTTTACCTACTCAGGATTCAGGCTTGAAGCTTGGGCTCTAAATATTCCCACTTAAGCGTGGAAAAGCAAATTTTCTTTGAGCAATATATGGGAGAAAGTCAGAGATGTGGTTACAACTTTAGCACCAGCGGACATGTGAACGTGTGGCCTGGTCACAGCTCTTCTTACCGCGGCCATCGTTCACCCTACCAACCTCACAATCCATACAGGCCGAGCCGGCCATACCAGCCAGACTCCGGCGACTTCACAGGCTGCACTTCAGTCTCCGAAGAAGAAGAGAGCGATGAGAACAGTGACGACTGCGATTGCGACTCCGACTGCCATAGCGACTGCGACTGTGAATGCCACGAGGACGAGGACGAGGACGACGAGGAAGAGGAATTATATCCCATGCCCCAAAACAGGTATCCAAGATCCGGTGCTGCGTATCATGTGCCCAGTGCAAGACCTCCATCACATCATCAGGAGCGCTTTACAAGGCCTCCAAGTGTAGAGAGTCGAAGGCAGTCTAGTACATATAGCAGCAGCTGCAGAGATGACAGAGAGGAGATTGACATCAACGCATCTGGGCTCCTGGGTCAGCTGAGGCTATCCTCCAGTGATCGTCGCATCGTTCCGGCCAACGGCTGCAGCAATGGCCAGCCCCCCCAAGTCATCTACGTAAAGGACCTGCATCTCAATGTGAAGGGTAACAAGATTGGGAGCTGGGCTTGGACCAACAAGGATAAACGCAGTGGCCGGGAGTACGACTAGAGAGACTGCTCTGGTCCCACGTCTACTTAGTGAAATGTTACACGTGCACGCATTAATTTTATGTACACGCTGTACTTGATGCTGAGATTATTTCTGAAACAGTAAAGATTCCTGATCACATGCATTGAACATGTCCTTTTGGTATTTACAGATTAATTAATCTAATTATAAGATTCATTTAACATCATCATGTCATCTAAAAATGACATACAAAACTGGTATACAAGATCATGTCATCTAAGGATGACATGCGAAAGGATCTTATATTTACTTGATGATCGCTTATCGTCGAGAAGCAATCACGGAGATGGAAAACCCCTACTATCCACGGGTACAAAAACCCTTTCTTCTTGTCTGGAACTCTACTCAATCCTCTCTAGAGTTCTTCTTTCTTTTTTTTTTTTTTTCTTTTTTTTTACGTTCCACTCTCATAGGTATTTATAGACCTATAGATAGAATTGAATCCCTTTTGAATTCAAATCAATCCTTATCCATGACAACCAATTAGTTGAGGATATTTAAGATGGTAACTGAATCGGTTATAACTTATTCAGATCTTGATTCGAGCCAAGCCATTTTGGTCGACTCAATCGGATAAGTCCAACACTAATTAATCAAAATATATCTACCGATCCTATCGATTATTGGCTACAGAGAACCTGAAAGCGCCGGAACAAGGCGCCAAGCAAGCTAAGATATTAAGCTCCTAATGCTCTGTACCGTTCAAATATGACCGAATTTATAAACTAACTCTCCGAATCTAATATATGTACATCAAGCACTTTAATAGTGGTAATTTAATTTCAGACTGACGTCGGGAACTGCTACACCAACAATAAAACTTAGGCCACACTGCCGGCGGTGCTGGTGAACACATCACTCTGTATTACATACAAATTAAGTGTACATCCTTGAAAGCAAACTGGACGCCACTCTAGCGAATCACGCGGTTGCCGCTGATCCGGCCACCAGTAGACCGACCTCCCCAATTCCCTTCTGCGAACCTCAATTTCGCCGGATCACTGATGATGTTACCATAGACGAGTGTACCACCTCTGCCGGCCCAATCTCTTCGGTCTTCATATTGGCCTGCTGGATGACCACGGCCTTCATATAGATCTCCTTGACCAAGCCCTTTACCTGGGTCTACGGAGGGTTCTCGAAGATCACCACGGCCTTCATTTGGTGCTCGATGATGATCAGCCACACCATGCTTGCATACTACGAAGAACGCCTTGCGGACCCAGTTCGCAACTTCGGAGAAAATCCTCTGTCGGAATAAACCATCATTGTAATTGTTAGCATTGGTCTGTTGCCGTCTCTGCTGTCCAGGTCCAGGAGCAGCAGCAGGTGGATCGCTCAAGTCGCCTACATGGCGACGATCCACTTTTAGGTAACGAGGCATGTTGTTCAAGTCATCATCATCGGGGTAACATATGCGGCATGTGCGTATGCCTAAGTCTGATCTTATTGGTACGTATACCATGTTGTTGTCATCCGGATCGGCATAGAGTTGGTCTCTTAGGCCGCCCATCTCTGGACCTGGTGCTGTGGGCGGCGTAGGGATGGAGGGCACCGGAGGAAGCCCATCCATCTTGAACGATCTTGCCGGATGTCCAATGGCGGGGGCTTTGGTTGGAAAGTACATGACAATATTAGAAAAGCTAGGAGGCTGGCCCAGCTGCTTGAGTGAGATCTTTAAAGAAAACTATCCATCAGAGGAGCAGTGTTACCTGCTTTCTACTTGATGCGGTTCTAGCTAGGTAGCCATCCCATTGCTCCACTGGCTGGTGAAGCTACAGACTTGATGCCTAGGTCATTGGGCTGCAGCGCTGGTAGGTGGTGATCTGCTCCGGTGGAGTTGAGGCGTCCAACTGGCCGGCGAGCACCCTGATGTTATTAATCACGATGAGAATTATATAGAAAGACGCAGTACGTGATCAGTCAAAAAGAACAGATACCCAAGTCTCATAGTTTTGATATTTAACAGGACTAACCATTCATGAGCTGATTAATTTGGGAGGGCTTTAATTGTGTGGAAACTAAAGAGGGGAGATTGTTAGCCATCTTATTGAGGATCTTCTCGGCTGTTGAAAAACAGGCAAAAGCAGGGAATGAGTAGGACCGGAACAATCAAAAGCAACCTCACATGAAAAAGGATATATTAATTGGTGCAGCATAAACTAGAGAATCCACTTTAAATTTGTCTGACATCGATTGCATGCTTTTATTGGTTTGTGTATGATTTTTCCTATATTCAGCTTTGAGTGAGATAGGGAGAAGCATCATCAATCTTCTTTCTAAATGTGCTTTAGCTTCACATGTATTGACCTTTAGTCTCTATATATTTATTGTTGCGCTTGACATCAGATTTGATATCAAACATCCTCTTCTTCTTGGTCGAATTTTTTTATATCTAGTTTGGTGGGTATTTTGATTTTTGCCATATAAGCTCTTTTGGTTTGATTATTCTTTGACATTTCTCTTTCGTTGATTACTTGCAGACTTTGTTTTGCCGGGAAGAGGGAAGCCCATTGTGCAATCATGACTAGAATAAAGGATTTAGCGAAAGCATTTTTATGTTATGAAGATGAAGTTCTGGTATCGCTCTTTTGTTTCTGTTAGAACAGAAATTATGACCGTTGATTGGGACTAAAATCAAGGTCAAAATCTATTTTCGCATTCAAAGAATCAAGAGATTGTGGTTTTTTGTTCAACTTCTTCGAATGATCGAATCAGAGGTGTTGAAGTGTACAAAGAAGATATTTTGGTTGATGATGAAGTTGATAGAAATGGAAAATGGAAATGGGAATAATAGAAAATGAAAAATGGAGATGGAAAATGGAAAATGGGATTTCATGAATAAAGAAAAATGGGCAGCGGAAAATGGGAATAATGTGATGGTTCTATCTTATAACTACTCCTATGAGTGATAAATCTACTCCTATGAATGATAGAAATATGCTAGCACTGCTCCTAGGAAAATATGATAATTCTACTCCTATGGAAGAAATTAGTGTAGCACTATTCTTAGAAATGAAGGACATTGCAGGAATTTAAAGGAAGAAAAATGCTTCATTGCTGAATTTAAAAGGCTACATTGATAATAAATAAAAGATTACATAAAAAGATAAAAAGCAGATTTGCTTTGATGGCCGGGGCCATTTTTTCTTCTTCTTCTTGGCTATTTATAGGGCTTTTGGTAACTGATTTGAAAAATGTCAGGAAACCACTCTACAGTTGCTGCAACTGTTGCTTTGAAAGTGGAAACCACCAGAACTGCATAACTGGTCTAAAACTGCTCTGGAACTGCCATTAAACAACGCCTCCTGTCTTCCGCTGTATTTTTCCTGATGATAACCTTAGAATCTGGCAAAACTCTGAACATCAAAGTTGTAGATCTTCAAATTATCTTTCCAACGATACCAGAAACATCCAATTCGGACATTGGATAAGAAAGTTATGGCCAAAATACTTAGACTACACTAATGGCCGATTAGTAAATATTGACGATAGAAATCTGGACGATTTGAGATTTGGACGACATCGTCCATTTTGGGCGATGACATCATCATCCATTTTGGACGATAGGAAAGTTGGACAATGACATTAACAAATTCGTCCATTATTTACTATTTTGCCACTGGTCACTTCAACTGCCAATTTGGCATACTGAACGATGGAATTTGAAGATCTCGTCAACATGAAAGTTGTAGATCTTCTCGTCCTCTTTCCAATGGTTCAAGAATTGTCCAAGTTGGATACTTGATGTAAAAGTTATGGCCAAAATATTTCAGTTGTGTCAAAACTGAAGTAATTGTTGGCCGATTGGCAATATTTACGAAATTGCCATTGATCGCCCAAATGGCTATATTTATGGCTAACATTTTGCCCCCCGGTCTTTATGAAAATATTCTTATTTTTGTAAAGACCTTATTCTGTTGACCAATTTGGGCGATTTTGTCGATCAATTTTGAACGATTTTATAGGCCTGTTGACATTTTATTAGTCATTCAATCAAAAATCTTTGTCGACCATCTGCTATTATTGGTCGATCACTTTTATAAGTTCATGCATGATCAACCTTTGGCCGATGACCAATTTTTTATCGCTCAGGTTTGGCCGATGACCAATGTTTTATCGAGGTGAAGAATGGATGATATCGACCAATGAGTAATGCTGGGCGATGGTCTTCATTCATCGATAAGCAAAGTTGGCCGATGAGTATGGTTGGTCGATGAACAAAGGCTGGGCGATGGCCATCGACGATGATGAGCGATGGTCTTTTATGATGGACGTCGATGAGAAGCTGGGCGATAAGCAAGGTTCATGGTCGTCGACGAGCGACGAGTAATGGGCGATGAGGGACTGTTAGTGAATAATGAACGACGGCGATGATGGTCATCGCTCTGTTTCCGTTCTTCCGCAAAGGGCGATGAGGCATCGTCATCGACCAATGGATGATGGGCGAGGAAGTATCGTCGAGCAACTGTTTCCCATTTTTCCGTGATGGACGATGAGTGATCGTCCAAGGACGATGAGCAACGCTGGGCGATGAATGACGAGCGATGATGGGCGATGATCGTCGAGCAACGGACGACGGCGATGAGTTGGTGATGGCTCTGTTTCTCTTGTTTCTGTTATGGTCGACGAAGCATCGTCGTCAACCCATGGACGAAGGGTGATGAGTGATGATGCTCTGTTTTCCTTGCCAACGGCCGGTTGCCATCTTCCCAACCGATGGGAGCTTTGAGGTCGAGGATGGTAGTAACGACGAGGACATGGGCTTGCTTGAGGCAGGCCATTGCCTGAGGATCTAAGCTCGGGCGTTTAGGGGCGCTGGGAAAAATGGAGCAGCTTACCCATCATTCCGCTGCTGCCGTCGTCGGATGGATTTCCTCTCCGCCGTTGCCGTCCGATGGCTTTCTTTTCCGCCCTTGCCGTTGTCCCATGGCCAGTCGAGTGAAGATTGGTCCGAGACGGAAGTGATGACCCTCGCATTGCTCTGTTTTCCCCCAATCGTCGTTGTAGACGGCCAGGAAGATGACCGGGATGATAGAGCAGGGGCGATGCGGTGAAATGTTCTGTTTTCCACAGTGAAGGATGCTCTACTTTCCTCTAATCGCCGTTGTAGACGGCCAGGAAGATGGCCGGGATGAGAGAGCAGGGGAGGCGAGGCGAAGTGCGGTGAGAGACGACGGTCTGCGAGAGCCGCTTGGGAGGCGATCTAGGTTCTCTCTCTGCCGTTGTTCCATACCGCGTCGGAGACGGAGGTGATGACTCCGACGTTGCTCTGTTTTCCCCCCAACGGCCATAGGTTGCCATCTTCCCAAGTGATAGGAGCTTTGAGGCCGATGTTGGCGCGGCGATGAGGGATCTAGGATGCTCGAAGGAAGCCGCGGTCTGAGGAGTTAGGCATGGTTTTCCCTTCCGCCGCTGCCGTCGTCCCATGGCCAGCCGAGTTCCCATGGCCAGCCGAGTGAAGACCGCGCCGGAGACGAAGGTGATGACCCTGGCGTTGCTCTATTTTCCTCCAATGGCGCCAAATTGTTCTGTTTTCCCAACCGGTTGACGAGGAAGACCACGTTGGAAACAGAGGTGATCCCGGCATTACTGAAGTCGGTGGTAGTGAGGTTGTGGTCTCCCGTTGCTTTGACCGGAATCAATTGCTTCGCCGACCATGTCTTGGATTTTGCCCTCTTCAGTTTCATGGCTCTGCTTGCGGCCATCATGTAGGAGAGAATGGGTTCGCCGTTGAAGGAGATCTCCATGCTGTCAGAGGATTCCTCCCACGCCGTGGAGGTAGAAGATGGTGTCGTTGTAGATCTTTCCGCCGGAGGTGGTGATGATGAGGTAGAGGTTGCAGAGGGTGGGTTCTGCAAAGAGTTTGATGTAGAGACCGTCGAGGACTCCGACGACGGCGTGAGTGTGGAGGATCTTTGTCGTGAACCGCTGGAACTGCTTGAACTGCTTTGAACTGCTATGGTTTTCACGACGTGTGCACGATCTCCTCTTGACATTCCTGTTTTGAACCGCTTGAACCGCCCTAAACTGCTGCGCAGAGGCAGCGAATGGTGGGGTGTCCTCCCTGATGACGCCGGCAGCAAGGGATCTCCAAGAAAAAGAAGGCTGGCCGTCTCCAGCGTGTAGACGCTGATCGGGAGGCCATTGTTGGAGCCGCAGGTGTTCTCCATGCCGGTCAGAGATGTTTTGAACATCACTGTTCCATCTTCTGATTCATGATATTCTGATCGATTTATCTTTTTGTCCCTTCTTCTTTGACAGTTTCAACACTAGGTCCCACCGGGCGTGCCAAAAAATGTTAGAACAGAAATTATGACCGTTGACCGGGACTGAAATCAAGGTCAAAATCTATTTCCACATTCGAAGAATCAGAAGATTGTGGTTTTTTGTTCAACTCCTTCGAATGATCGAATCAGAGGTGTTGAAGTGTACAAAGAAGATATTTTGGTTGATGATGAAGTTGATAGAAATGGAAAATGGAAATGGGAATAATAGAAAATGGAAAATGGAGATGGAAAATGGAAAATGGGATTTCATGAATAATGGAAAATGGGCAGCAGAAAATGGGAATAATGTGATGGTTCTATCTTATAACTACTCCTATGAGTGATAAATCTACTCCTATGAATGATAGAAATATGCTAGCACTACTCCTAGGAAAATATGATAATTCTACTCCTATGGAAGAAATTAGTGTAGCACTATTCGTAGAAATGAAGGACATTGCAGGAATTTAAAGGAAGGAAAATGCTTCATTGCTGAATTTAAAAGGCTACATTGATAATAAATAAAAGATTACATAAAAAGATAAAAAGCAGATTTGCTTTGATGGCCGGGGCCATTTTTTCTTCTTCTTCTTGGCTATTTATAGGGCTTTTGGTAACTGATTTGGAAACTGTCAGGAAATCACTCTGCAGTTGCTGCAACTGTTGCTTTGAAAGTGGAAACCACCAGAACTGCATAACTGGTCTAAAACTGCTCTGGAACTGTCACTAAACAACGCCTCCTGTCTTCCGCTGTATTTTTCCCGATGATAACCTTAGAATCTGATAAAACTCTGAACATCAAAGTTGTAGATCTTCAAATTATCTTTCCAACTGTACTAGAAACGTCCAATTTGGACATCGGATGAGAAAGTTATGGCCAAAATACTTAGACTACACTAATGACCGATCGGTAAATATGGACGATAGAAATCTGGACGATTTGAGATTTGGACGACATCGTCGATTTTGGGCGATGACATCATCATCCATTTTGGACGATAGGAAAGTTGGACAATGACATTAACAAATTCGTCCATTATTTACTATTTTGCCACTGGTCACTTCAACTGTCAGTTTGGCATACTGAGCGATGGAATTTGAAGATCTCGTCAACATGAAAGTTGTAGATCTTCTCGTCCTCTTTCCAATGGTTCAAGAATTGTCCAATTTGGATACTTGATGTAAAAATTATGGCCAAAATACTTCAATTGTGTCAAAACTGAAGTATTTGTTGGTGATTGGCAATATTTACGAAATTGCCATTGATCGTCCAAATGGCTATTTTTATGGCTAACAGTTTCTATGAAACAGTGATCACAGAGATAGCAGCATATCTAAATATGAACTAGGTCCGAAACCCCTCTCAGCTGTACAAGCAATGAGTTGTGAGAGTTTCGAACTGTTCTTAAAAATTTTCTGACAGATAAATGCTTGCAATGGTTTCTATTGGGATCCTTTTGTGCCCAATAAGCCCTACAAGCGCAAAATTTGGACTGAAGCTTGGAGTGGTTGGTATGTCTCTCGTGCCTTGTTTCTTCCGGTGAGCTTTGTAACTTTCTGCGTAGGATAAAGGTCATATTTGAAATGGTTGTGAAGATGATTTCCTAAAATGCAATTTATCATGTGATGATTTTTTCACCGGGGGATATTAAGTGCAGCAGCCTTTTGGTGCTTTGAGTATCACGTGACTGGATATACCGATTCATAGATGTTAGAGTCTTTTTTTAAGCCCTAGGGCTACGAAACCTCGTTGAGGTTAAGTACAAAATTGCTGGAAGACTGGAGATACCTCCTCTGGACTAACAAATTCACACCAAATCCTGAACGCCTCCCGTGCCAGCTGGTCTACATGCATGCTTCTTGTTGCCTTGCTTTCTACAACAGGTTTACAGAGTTTGGAGGCACTGTACATCAGAGATCAGTTGAAGATTTGGCATTTGCAATGGCACGCTTTATACAAAATGGTGGCTCCTTTATCAACTATTACATGGTTAGATCGAATACATAGACCATTTACTTAATTCCTGTAGAGATTTAAAATCAAGCTTGATGTTTACAACGCCTAGCGGCAGTTTTCATATCACTTATGAACGAACTCCTTTCTCTAGTTATCCTCTTTTAAGTCTGAGCTTAGCATTGCTATATAACTATCTATTTTCTCCTGAGTCTTGTTTCTTAACCTATGTTGAAATAAGAGAAGAACAGTATATGTGGAATAGAAATTATATTTCTGTCTCATTTTATAATATACAGAAGCGGCCATTATATAGGCAAAGAGACGGTCTATGTATGGTAATACAAGAATGGTAATACACAGTATGGTAGGAGCATATATGGAACTAGTACTCACCTGTGCCCCTGACACAGTTTTTAGTTATTGTTAATATAAAATTTTAACAAACTCCCTGTAGTTTGTCTGGTTAGACGGCTGTGTTGACCCATAGGTAGTTTAGGGTTCGAAGGTTGGTCATAACTTTTTGTTCACTGCCACCATAAAACATAGCCTATAAAATAAAATATTATAAGTCTAACTTAGGGTATAACTTAGGGTATATAAAATAAATATAAGTGTTTGCATATTGCATAAGATATTGCATAAGATAATATTAATAGAACTTAGGTTGATATGAATTAATGCAGGTTTATATAAAGCAAACTTAGAGAATATATATAAGGTTGATGATGAGAATAATAAATATTCTCAATATATTCTAACAACCTATATATATTTAGATTTAGAGGAATTGTTTTTTAATGTCTGTTCACTTCTACAAATTAGGGTCAACTTATATATACTGACTTCTTCGATCAGCATGCTAGGGCGCAAGGACGATTGATAGGGGAAATATATCTTATTTTTTCAATTACAGAAGTTTTGTATGCTTGCATCTTCTTAGTTCAGAGTTTAAGTTAAGGCCGGCAATCTGCATGTCACTTGATATTCAAACATGCTTTAAGATTTTATTGATGAGGTTAATTTTCAATGATTGCATGTTCTTCATGTTACATCTACCGGTTATCAGCTTATAGACATATCTGAAGATGGCTTTCTATGGGCTAGAACTTGATTAAGTTATGTGTTTGAACTTAAGGTAATAACTTCATGTTCCCCCTTTGAACTTGATGAAGTATGTGCTAGTCTTAGTTTAGGGTCTTCAATTCTTCTATACATTTCTAAATTAAAGTCTAGTGTGAAGGTCCAAGAGTGAGGTGAATTGGATTCTTTTCGAAAAACTAGATTAATGAAAAAATCAGGTAGGAGAGAGCTAACACCTTAAATGCTTGTAGATAAAATGAAAACTAAAGCAAAATAGCATGCAAGAATAATATAAAGGAAGGTTAGAGAGATGACACCGATTTTATAGTGGTTCGACCCAACTCTTGGTCTACGTCCACTTCTCTCAAGGCTCCCCTTGAGGTTCCACTACCTGCAAATCGTTTACTAGCTTTTCCTCCAAGCTTCCTGGTGTTTGGTGACCTTATACTCACAGCCACTTGCTGTTGAATAACTCTCAAAGTAGCTCTTCACACTTAAAGAAGGTTTACAAAGGTTGTAGCTCAAAAGAGAATGAGTAGAAACTCTTGCTAAGATTTGCTCAGATGATCTCAATAATAATGATAAAAGTTTTGGCAAGTTTACAACATAGGACTACTTATATCTAGGCTTCAACCAACTCAACAAGGACCTCCAACGCTTCTCTGCAACTCTCCAACGGCTAGTTTTTTACTCTGCGCATTGCTGGCGGTCGATCCATGCATCGTCCGTCATGTACAAAAACTCAGCCTTTTTGATCGACGGTCGATCCATGCATCGTCCGTCACGCCTCACGGTCGACCGTGACATCGACCGTCACATCGTCCGTCAGCCTCTGTCAAGAAAATGGCTTCCCACGATCGATGCTCCGATCGACCGTCGCTTCTTCACTTTTCTTCATAAATGCTCGACGGTCGACTGCCGCATCGACCGTCGCATCGTCCATCGCATCGTCCATCAGGCTCTGTCAAGAAAATGGCTTCCCACGATCGATGCACCGATCGACCGTGAGCCAACAATACATTTTGCCAAGTATGGTGCATCCAACGTGCAACCACACGGTCGATCCATGGATCGAACGTCACATTCTCACAGTCGATCCATGCATCGACCGTCAATATAAAAGTGACTTAAATATTGAATTTAAGATTTCCAATAAAAGGGGTAATAAATATTAAACATATATTTTATCATTTAATGTATATTGGCACCATCAAAATAAGGTTAGGATCAACAATCTCCCCCTTTTTGATGATGACAATCCTTTTAAATGCGATGATAAAATATTTTGACACCCCCTTAATCAATGCATCCATTTCTTTCAAGAAAAGTGTTCTAAGGTGAATAATCAAGATGCACATAAGTCATATATCTCTAAAATGATATGAAAAGTTCCATTTAAGATATGTTGACAGAATAATTTGGATTTTAGTATGTTCACTTCTTTTCAATAATAACATTTAGGCTTTCATGAAGTGATTTTATATTGAACATTGAGATTAAAACATTGTACTAGTACATTATAACAATATCCAACCACATTTGCCTTTCATTCTAAAGATTCCAACATTTGCATACAATACTTTCATTCAAAATCATTCGAAAAACTTTGGATTTACAAGACTTTCATTTCAAAACAAGGTTTTCCAAAATACAAGAGTAAAGATATGAAATGTAGGGCTATTGTTCAACATTCATTCATCACACTTTTTCTCCCCCTTTGGCATCATCAAAAAGAAGTAAGAAAGATGGGGATTTAGGATCAATCAACTGCAGGTGTGGAAGGTAGGAATTCAGTTTTGATGTAGGAAAAAATGTCTTCAAGTTGCTTGGACATCATGGCTTGATCTTCGGTGATTATTGCTTGGGAAGTCTTGATGTCACCTAGACTTACTTCCATTCTTCCCAATCTTGCTTCAAGCTCATCAAGTCTTTGTGCCGTGTTGCGACGAGCTCGGCTACTGAGGATTCACCTTGAAATCTGGGCGCATCTTCTTCTCCCCCTAAATTTTCCTCATCATGCTCTTCTTGATGCTCGTCTTCTTCATCACCACTGACATCAGGAAAACCGAGGCCTAAACCTCGTTTGGCGGCTTTCATCCTTTTATTGGTGGATTTGTTGAAGGGTTGAGAAAGGGGTTTTCGTTCATCAACAACTAGGCAGGGTAAGGGCTTGGAAAATTCTTGTTAGAAGCCCCCCAAAAGGTAGTGATTGCCTAGCATTAATGTTAAGCATCTTCTTAATAAGAAGATAATCTAGGTTTAGAGGCTTCTTCCTAACCATGCAAGAAAGAACATAGGCATGGATGGGCTTCAAGTAATCATGGTGGCCAACCTTAGGAAAAAGATTTGTTCCTAGAAAGTGGGCAAGCTCCCTAAAATGTTGGTGTAGGCTATTTAATTCTATAGGATTTTTCTCAACTAGGACAACTTTAAGGATTGCCTTTCTTCCTTGTTTATCCTTATCAATTCGGTTGAGGTCCTCATAGGAAGTAAAGTATATGCACTCTCCTTGATTTGGTGCATCTAGTAACTCATTCAACCATTCTACGGTAATCTTGAATTCGTTTCCATAGATATAGCTACTAAGGGCCACACATCCTTCATCATTAATATCCTCAGTCATATTGTAATAGAAATATCTAACCATTTCGGGATAAATGTACTGAGGCATCTCTAGGAATTTCTTCCAACCCATATCAGTGAAAAATCGTTCAAGTACATATTCCTTGCCTATAGGCAATTGAAGAGCTCTACCCGAGACTACAAACTTATCCTTAAATTCAGGCCAGGAGTTATACCTATCCTTATCTAGGAAGAAGTAGTCATCGTAAGAAGGAGTAGGTGGAGGATTAGATGAAGACACGCCATGCGAACCTTTGGTTTTCATCGTCCCGGCCTGTTGCTTTGCTACTGTGGTCTTCCTTTTTCCAGCTTGACTTGGTTCCTCAGGTGGAGGAGGGCCGGCATTCTTGGTGCGAGTCCTGGTGTGAGGCTTTGTTAGGGTTTTGTGGGGAGAGGAGAAGAGAAGGGTGCGATCGAACCAGGGGAGATGGCGGACGTTGGAGAAGCTAGGGCACGGTCGAACCAGGGAAAATGAAGGTTTGATCGGGAGTTATAAGGGGAGATTAGAGTGAAAATGACTGAAAAGCCCTCACTTATTGTCACACGATCCGTGGCGGTCGACCGTAAAAAGTTGGCGGTCGACCGACACAACATTTTGTGTAAAAAAGCAATTGCACTATCGATCCAACGAAGTTGGCGGTCGACCGTGGCAGATAATAGTTCTAAGAATGAAAGCCAACGGTCAAACCAAAGAGTTGGCGGTCGACCGTCCCGTGCGAATGTACGCACGGTCGACCATCAGGAAGTCTGGATCGACCGTCAGTTCCAGAAATTGAGTTTTGAAATTCAATTTAAAATTGTTTTTAAATCAAAACATCGCAAAACTTTGCATATACGTGTAATTAAATATTATGAACTAAAAACCACTCATCAATCATGATATTCACTTAATTTACCAAAATTTAGCATTCAAGTTGGATATGGTATGAAAAACAGATAAAGAGGTGACCATACATTTTCCTTTTAGCTCCTTTATTTTGGACATCCATTGGACATCCTATGGACATCCTAAGCTCCCTTAATAGATATAGAAATCTGTCTTCACTCAAGGGTTTGGTTAGAATATCTGCAATTTGGTGTTCGGTGCTAACAAATTCAAGTGCAATATCTCCTTTTTATGTATGATCACGAAGGAAATGGTGTCTAATTTCTATGTGCTTTGTTCTAGAATGTAGGATGGGATTTTTTGATAGGCTTATGGCACTTCTGTTGTCACATCTAATGGGCATTTTGCTTACATGTATGTTGTAATCTACCAATTGCATTTTCATCCAAAGTAATTGTGCACAACAACTACCCGCCATAATGTATTCCGCTTCGACGGTGGATAAAGCAACTGAATTTTGCTTCTTGGAGAACCAAGAAACAAGTGCATGACCAAGAAAGTGAGATATACCACTGGTGCTTTTTCTATCAAGCCTACATCCGGCAAAATCCGCATCGGAGTAGCCAATTAGATCAAAAGATGATATTCTAGGATACCACAAACCATAATTTTGGGTTACTATTAGATATCTAAAGATCCTCTTGACCGCAACCAAATGAGATTCCTTAGGACAAGATTGATATCTAGCACAAAGGCAAACACTAAACATGATATCCGATCTACTAGCGGTCAAATAGAGTAAAGAACCAATCACCCCTCTATAAAGTGTTTGTTCAACGGGTTTTCCATCTTCATCCTTGTCTAATTTGAGTGTTATACATAAGGGGGTTCTATAAATTTTGGATTTAACAAAATCATATTTCTTGAGTAGATCTCTAGTGTATTTGGCTTGATTTACAAAGATCCCTCCTCGAGTTTGCATGATTTATAAACCAAGAAAATAATTGAGTTCACCCATCAAACTCATCTCAAACTCACTTTGCATACATGTGGCAAATTCTTCATAAAGTTTATCATTTGTAGAACCAAAAATAATATCATCAACATAAATTTGAACCAAGAGCAAATCATTGCCTTTTGATTTGGTAAATAATGTAGTATCAATTTTTCCTCTACAAAAATCATTATCCATCAAGAATTTGCTAAGCCTTTCATACCAAGCTCTAGAAGCTTGTTTTAATCCATACAAGGCTTTGGTGAGTTTGAATACATGATCTCTCAATTTGTAGTCTTTAAATCCGGGGGGTTGTTCAACATAGACCTTTTCCTTTAGTAAACCATTCAAGAAGGCACTCTTAACATCCATTTGATATAATTTGAAATCTTTATAAGATGTAAAAGCTAGAAGTAGTCTTATTGCCTCAAGTCTAGTACCGGTGCAAAAGTCTCATCAAAATCAATTCCTTCTTGTTGATTGAACCCTTTTGCAACAAGTCTAGCTTTATTCCTTGTAATTGTCCCCGATTCATCCATTTTGTTTCTAAAAACTCATTTAGTACCAATAACGGGATGATCATAAGGTCTAGGTATCAAATTCCAAACTTCATTTCTTTCAAATTGATTCAACTCTTCTTGCATTGCTAAGATCCAATGATCATTCTCTAGTGCTTGCTCAATCGTTTTGGGCTCAATTTAAGATAACCATGAATTATCATTTATGACACTAAAGCATACATCATTATGGCAAACAAGATCATCAAGATAAAATGTGTATACATTTCCATCACGATGACCTATTAGCAATAATTTATCACTAAGAGCATTCTTAACATAGCATTTTGAATCTTCAAAATTAACTTTGTTACCTCTGTCACATAATTGACTAATGCTAAGCAAGTTATGTTTCAAACCTTCAACTAAGAGAATATTTTCAATAATAATGGAAGAGGTTTTACCAATATTGCCAATACCAATTATTTTTCCTTTTCCATTATCTCCAAAGGTCACCATTCCTCCATCTTTAGATTGAAAAGTTGAGAACATGCTCCTTTCACCCATCATATGTCTTGAGCATCCAGTATCAAGGTACTATCTTTTAGCCTTTGTGTTAGTCTTGATCTTGGATCTCATGCATTCCTATAAATAGGAGATCAAACCTTGATTTTTGGTATGCAAATCTTTTTGGGTCCATTTGCATTAGTACTATGCATAAGAGAAGAAGATGAATGTCTAGGTGCCCAAATTTTCTTAGCATTAGCATGCCTCATTAGATAGCAACTAGGTGCAATGTGACCTACTTTGCAACAATAATGATATATAGGTGCTTGTGCTACCTTAGGAGGATGAGAAGAAGCTTTAACAAAGTTAGTCTTCTTTTGGTTGTTCACCTTCCTAGGGTTGTAGCCAATTCCTTCCTTGTTTAAGAAGTTCCTTTGGCAATCAAGGATCTCATCTAACTTGTCTCTACTCTTCACGAATTTAGCTATAGTGATTTTTAAGTCATTAACCTCAAGAGTGAGATCTCTCTTGGATTTCCTCAAGAAGATAAATTCCCTTTGCATATCATAGTTTGTGTTGTTCAATATAGTGAGCTCATATTGAGTGTCATTGAGTTTTTCCTCAAATGTATTATTAGTGTCACAAGAGTTATTGTCTAGCATGCATTTGTTTTCATTTTCTAATGTTTCAATCCTATGTATGGCATCTAATTTCTCTTCTTCTACTTTCTTCAAGTCCTTACAAGTAGCATAGTATTTCTTTTTAAGAACTTTGAAATCATTAGCTAAACAATGATAAGCATCAAAAAGTTCTTCAAATGCAAGCCCATCCTCTACCTCATTTTCTTCTTCTTCCTCATCTCCATGTGCCATTAAGCATATGTTGGCTACCTCTTGTTCTTCTTCATTGGATGAGGTCTCCACATCACTTTCTCCCCAAGTAGCCATCATTGCCTTCTTTTTCTTGAACTCCTTCTTCGTTGGCTTCTTGAGTTAAGGGCAATCGGACTGGTAGTGTCTGGGTTTTCTACACTCATAACATATGATTTCATTTGAGTTAGAAGAGGTAGGATTGTACTTTTCACCTTTATGGAATTTCTTCTTGAAGAATTTCTTTCCTCCTTGGCGCTTGAAGATCTTTTGTATTCTTCTTGATATCATCGCCAACTCCTCATCGTCATCTCCTTCACTTGAATCGGATGAGTCTTTGCTAGATGACTTGAAGGCAACCGCCTTCTTCTTTTTATCTCCCTCTTCGTTGCTTCTCTTCAAGTTCATCTCATAGGTCATGAGGGAACCCATGAGCTCATCTAGTGACAACTTGGATAGATCCTTGGCTTCTTCGATCGCTGTCACTTTAGGATCCCAAGACTTAGATAGACACCTAAGAATCTTCCTCACAACCTCATCGTTAGCATAAATTCTTCCAAGAGATTCAAGCGCATTTAATATGTTAGTAAAACGTGTAAACATCTCACTAATGGTTTCATCATTATTCATGCAAAATAGTTCATACTCATGTACAAGCATACTTATTTTAAACTCTTTAACCCGGCTAGTTCCCTCATATGTAACCTCAAGTTTTTCCCATATTTCTTTAGCCGATTTGCATCCGGAAACTCTATTAAACTCATTTAAACTAAGAGCACAAAATAAGTAGTTTTTGGCCTTGGTATTGATTTGGAGGCTCCTTAAGTCAGCTGGGGTATACTCACTTTTAGTTTTTGGAACTTCCTTTCCCTCAATGATCTTCATGGGAATAATGGGTCCATCCTCTATCATCATCCAAGCCTCATAGTCCATAGACTGGATGAATATTTCCATCTTGATTTTCCAATAAGTGTAATTCAATCCATTGAAGTATGGTGGCCTATTCGTAGCTTGTCCCTCTATGTTTTCCATCTCTAGATAGGATCCTCTAAGGGTTGTTACACCACTAAAATAGAGACCTAGCTCTGATACCAATTGAAGGTCCAAGAGGGGGGTGAATTGGACTATTTTTGAAAAACTAGATTAATGGAAAAATCAGGTAGGAGAGAGCTAACACCTTAAATGCGTGTAGATGAAATGAAAACTAAAGCAAAATAGCATGCAAGAATAATATGAATGAAGGTTAGAGAGATGGCACCGATTTTATAGTGGTTCGACCCAACTCTTGGTCTAAGTCCACTTCTCTCAATGCTCCCCTTGAGGTTCCACTACTTGCAAATCGTTTATAAGATTTTCCTCCAAGCTTGTTGGTGCTTGGTGACCTTACACTCACAGCCACTTGCTGTTGAATAACTCTCAAAGTACCTCTTCACACTTGAAGAAGGTTTACAAAGGTTGTAGCTCAAAAGAGAATGAGTAGAAACTCTTGCTAAGACTTGCTCAGATGATCTAAATAATAATGATAAAAGTTTTGGCAAGTTTACAACATAGGACTACTTATATTTAGGCTTCAACCAGCTCAACAAGGACCTCCAACGGCTCTCTGCAACTCTCTAACGGCTAGTTTTTTACTCTGCATGTTGCTGGCGGTCGATCCATGTATCGTCCGTCATGTACAAAAACTCAGCCTTTTTGATCGACGGTCGATCCATACATTGTCCGTCACGCCTCATGGTCGACCGTGACATCAACCGTCACATCGTCCGTCAGCCTCTGTTAAGAAAATGGCTTCCCACGTTCGATGCTCCGATCGACCATCGATTCTTCACTTTTCTTCATAAATGCTCCACGGTCGATTGCCGCATCGACCGTCGCATCGTCCGTCAGGCTCTGTCAACAAAATGGCTTCTCACGGTCGATGCACCGATCGACCGTGAGCCAACAATACATTTTGGCAAGTATGGTGCATCCAACGTGCAACCACACGGTCGATCCATGGATCGACCGTCACATTCTCACGGTCAATCCATGCATCGACCGTGAGTACAAAAGTGCATTAAATATTGAATATAAGATTTTCAGTTA
This sequence comes from Narthecium ossifragum, assembly GCA_963920575.1. Lineage (NCBI taxonomy): Eukaryota > Viridiplantae > Streptophyta > Magnoliopsida > Dioscoreales > Nartheciaceae > Narthecium > Narthecium ossifragum. The sequence continues at coordinate 19,317,756 of OY986971.1, read as the reverse complement.
AAGGGGTAATAAATATTAAACATATATTTTATCAGTTAATATATATTGGCGTCATCAAAACAAGGTTAGGATCAACATAGTGGTAGGGATCCTATTAGAAAGCTGAAAATATATACTTTTGATATGCTTGTGGAAGAAAGAGAAAGAATCTCAAAGAGGTGTTGCTGATTTAAATTCCAAGGTTTTGTATCTAAATGTTGACTTATTCTTCATCGAAGACATGCATTCTTTATGCAGTTAAAAATTGGATGTGTTGCTCCCAAGAGAGTTATTTAGTTTGCTCTTGATGAGTGCATTCGTAGAGTCGCGTATCTTATTGCCTTTAAGAAAACTACAGTAAGGTCTCTATTGTATTTATGCCAATAGATCGAATGCTCAACTCACATGGATGTAACAACTTGAGCAATAAGCATTGCCAGCTTCTTCTAATGTTGGCCATTGCTAGTGTATGTATATATATATGCATTATTGCTAAGTTAAGATTATATGTGCATGATTGCTAAGCTAGTTGGTACGTGTCTGTATTATGATGAATGTTTATGTTTTTTCTCCTTAATTCTGCACTGTCACTACAAAAATACACCCCCTTTTGCAGCGGGCCAAAACTGCTGCTAAAAGTACTTAAACCGCTGCTAAAGGTATAAGACAGCGGTTCAATACAGCGTCGCCGTTGCCCCTGCTGCCTAAAGTTCTATGGCAGCAGTTAGGCGACTTAAGGCAACGGTTTAGTTAAGTGTTGCGGATAATGTATACTGCATCAAAAAAAGACATTCTGCAGCGGAATACAACCGCTGTCATTAAGTGTTTTAGCAGCTACAAGAAACCGTTGCGGATGTCCTTATTGGCAACACTTAGCGTACGACGGCAACAGTTACGTTCGGTTGCGAAAAATGGGTCTCGTCACGGTTAAATGGTTAGCTGCAGCGGTTGGAATCTGTGGGCAGAGAGGTTTTGGCAACGTTTATCATACCGTTGCTAAAGTGCTATTGTTGCAGCGGATCTATATCGTTGCTAATGATGCTACCGCAATGATTCCATAGGTGTTGCTAATGGTGTATTAGCAGCGGTGACAGGAAATGTTGCATTAAGAACATTTGGCAACGGTAAGCGATTGCTACTAATAGTTTATTCTGTAACATTGTTAATTTCTTTTGCAACAGTTTGAAACTGATGCAAAATGCTCATTTGGCAGCGGTGTCCGAATCACTGCTAAATTAAAATTTGGCAGCGGTTTGTAATTGCTGCTCAAAGTTCAATTGCAACCATTTAGTATTATTGCAGCGGTTTGGAACTGATGCAAAAGGCCCTGTTTATTTGCAATAGTTTTGTGCGAATTTTTCCCTGCATATTGTTTAATATAAATTAATCAAAATATTCAAATAATATTCACACCATGTTATTTAATCATGTTCTAGTTATCTGAACGTAATCCTCATTCATAACCCAAAAAATATTTATCATAATTCTGAAATACACCGTATATATCAAAAATATAAACACTACTGTTCTCAAAACATTCAGGTTTTTTTATAAAACTAACAAACAGCTTGCACGATTTGTTTCACATTGTCCAACAAGAGCAACCTGCACAACAGTGAAAAAAAATTCAAATGCACTAAAATTAGAACAAACATCCAATAGTTAGATATAAAAATTTAGATTTTGAAGAACCTTCAAGTACAAATTTTCTAAAAAGCTGTAGGTAGTAAGATTATAATAATGATAAACACTGACATGATAATCAAAGCAAATGGACTTACGTCAACTGCATCAGTACCATTATCCACAAGGTCAATCTTATTCATCAACCAACTTAGTGTCCTCTCTCCTGAATTCGAGAAAAACAAACAATTATGGAATAACAATCAAACTACTGAGAGATAGAGGTGTAGCATGTAGATTGAAGACTTAGACAACAAACAAGTCTTCAAACAAATTAAGCAGAAGAGACTAAAAACAAGAAAGAAACAATGCATTGAACTTAAAAAAAAAAAATTGCATTGAACAGGACATTGAAACAGTTTATAGCTACCTAACAAGCATCCCTTTTTAGCAACAACTAAAGACAGCTAGCTACCTGGATCTCTTTATCCACCAAAGTCTTTTGCCAATGCTAGAAAAGTGCCATCAAGAGCACCTTGCTACCAATGTCATGATATGTAAATCATCTATCAATGTCATGGTATGTAAATCAATTATGGAAAAATAAGTTTTGCAAGCTTACTCTTGTGGAGTTGTGTATGTCTACGGGCGAATGTGTTCGATCAAGCTCTGATTGCACAGGAGCACTTGCAGCATCAGAAGGAAGAGAAAAGGCACTGAAATGACCATTAAGCAGTTCGGGAGATAAAACTACTCCAGGGACTGATTGCTGGATTTGTGATACCATGAGTTTCCACCCACTCATCACTTGAGCCCTCATGGTCCTCATTCGTTCCAATTCCTCTAAATAGTTATCACGTGCTTCATTAGCCGCATCACGTGCATCAATAGCCTCCTTCTCTCTGGCAGTTAAAGTGTCGTTGGATGCTTGTCCCTTAAGGTAGGAAGGGGCCACACCTTTCCCAGTGAGAGGTGCACGCCCGGGACGCTCCTTGATGACAGATTTTGCAATCATATCCCTAGCAACAGATTGCTCTTCTTCATCCGGATACTGGGATGAACACTGCTCAAGTGCCTCCTGCAATACAATCAATTAATTATCTTGAAATATCAATAAGGTAGAGTATGAAACTAGTTACAGTTCAATATAAACATGTAAACTAACTTTAATTTCTTCATCGACTGCTAATTGGCCATTCTTTTTTGTACGAGTAATTACAAACATCTCTCCCATAGATGGCCTCTTTCCATTTGGCCTCTTTTTACACTGTTCAAGAAATATATACATGAGTGACTTATATAAACAATAAATCATTATGAAAGCCTACATGTAACACCTAAACAGTCTATTTAACACATACCATTAATGCAAATTATATAATCAAGCAATCATTGATAGTTTTACCTCCACTTCTTCTACTCGTGCGAAACTTTTGCATCCCATATGATGCATATTTTTCTGCTTTCCACGGTTCCTAGTATTGATGATACTAGAAGCCTACAGGTATTTTGAATTAGCATATAAGGATTACTAAGACTTAACATAACATAATTAATTACTCACTAGAAAATTTACCTTAGCTTTGTCAGTGTGCCATTTGTTTACCAAAGCCTCCCATTGATCCTTGGGCACCTTTTCAGGTTTCTCCTCAATTTGAGCAGCAACCGTCGAATGTGGCTTAAAATATTTCGTCCTTAGTCTACATTTCGAACCCCTCCAAGATGCTGCAAGGGTAGCATAGACCCACTTCTGAGCTCTTTCGCTAATGTCGAATTTACTCTGCATTAAATTCGATGTCAGTACTATATAGATATATATCAAAAACTTTAGTTAATAGAAAAAACAATATTATAATAGAAGACATGGTTCAAGAGCGCATTACATTAACCATCTTCCACAAGTCTGACTTATTCGCTTCCGGAAACATTCGCCAATCATCGTAAGTGAGTGGAGCCAATATTGGATTCCGAGCTAATGTCCCCAAATAAGTACTTAAGGAAACAACTGCCTTATCCGGACCAATAGATTGATCCTTATCATTTAAAATAATAGTCGGACGAGTATTGCCAAACATTCCAAATAACTTCAAGCACCGTGTTTCCCCTCGAACTCTTTTCTTGCTAGGACCTTTAATGTGAAAAAAAACATTATATCAAATACATTGGTATCTAATGCTAGTCATCCATTATCTAATAAAAAAAAAACATTATTCCGAATAACTTTACCTTCACCATTAGCTTGTATACTTTGATTTTGCACTGAACTATCATCATTATTTAGAGCAAGCAACTGTTCTCCCCCCTCATGTCCTTGTTCTTCATCATCCCTATTCTGTGAAGAACGCAGTCTAGAGTTCTCTTCACCATCATCAGGATCCCATTTATGATCGTAATCATCCATAGAATCAATAGATGCACTATTTAGAGACTCAAAATGTTCATCATCTGAAGCTTGTTCAATCACAACTGATCTATATCTCTTTGCACTTGTTCTACCTCTAGATTTTTGAAGTACCACTGATTGATGGTGTTTTTGTTTCTTTTTCAATTGCTTGACCAATGAACCTTGTGGTACAAATCATTTTTGCTTTTCCTTGCCCATTTCAAGATCCTGTGCATAGAGAGAATGACAGATAAGTGGACATTGTATAGCAACTACACTATGATCTTACTGGGTCAAACTAATCTAAGTGGACTGCCATGCTCAATCCTCTCGGAATCAATGAAACTTTGGTTAGGTGCCAAACAGGATGCTCGTATAATCTCTGTTTGAAGTCAGTATCCCAAATAAATCGTTCTAAAGATAAACATTTTTTTTAAAAAAAATTAATGTTACTATATTCAGTGGACCGACTTTATTAACACATCTATATCAGTTACAACAGTAGCATCAGTGCAAACTAAATAATCATCAATACAAATGCTGTAAGTTTTCTCTTTACACATAAATCAGCCATCAGGAACTCTGGTAGAAAAGGATTTTATCATTAAGACAACAAGGACAAAGCAAATAATATGTACATTACACGCATCCAAAGCCTATAAACAGACAAAAGGAAAGGATATGTTATCCAATGATAGAGATGCAGAAATGAGCTTCTACGAGCTTTCAGGGTGGTGCTGACCATATTAAGTATGCTTCGCGGTCGATTGGTTTGGTTGCTCAGGAGATGTGTAAATCAGAATAGGATAGGTAATCCCTGCTTGTATTCAAGCTGCTTCTCTGTTACAGAATAGGCTGCAACAAAGCTAATATGTAATGTTCTGTATTATCATGTATATTTGTTTAATAGCACAGTGTAGCCTGTACCTACTAAAATGAATCAATATCTGCCATTTGGTAATCTTTTACCTGCAAAAAACTCCCATCTATTGACAATAATTCCTTCCCTTGACATCAAATTGAGTAATTTCTGTACATTGGTGGCAGATGAATCAAAGTGTTCAGAAAAATGCTCATTTGCCTCAGTGGATTGTTTGGTCTGTGTCAATTGTGATCCAAGTGGAAGTCAAGAAGAGTGGTGTCACACAGAAGATTGGAACAAAAAATAAACTCAAGATCATTCTTCTTTTCTAAATAAAACTTTTAGGTGTTATGCCATCTGCTCTATGCAACGAGTCAATGATTAGTGATCTAGTTTGAGACAATGTAAGTGTATCGTTTAAGAGATCCTACTGCGGTGCACTAGGAGAATACAGTGCACTTTTGAATGAAGATTGGAGGGACAAAAGCTGGACAGTTCTAGAGGAGACAGGCAGATCTCAATCGGAGATCAGGGTGGGCAGAAAGTTTGAGGGGATTCACAGGTGTGATCACCAAAGCTTTGCATGTGCATCCCCATCTGTTGACATTCAGCGGTCCAATAAAAGTTACTAACTGTTTTAGAGGTGAGAAACCAGAGAAAACAAATTGGGTGATGCATCAGTACCATCTAGGGACTGGAGAGAATGAGGAGGAAGGGGAGTTTGTTGTATCCAAAATATTCTACCAGCAACAAGCCAAGCCGGGTGAGAAGAGTGGGCAAGACCTACATCTGGAAATAGTGGAAGCTTTTGTTGCAGAAGACTCCACAGATGGTCCCAAATCAATGACCCCTGAACCTCATATGGATAAGCAGCATGCTGTAGTCAGCCCAGAGCAAACATCTGATCAAGTACCCGAAATAAGACAAACAGGCAGCAGAAGAGACAAAATGGTGGGAAGGCGAATCACAATTCCTGTTAGATTCTCAGCAGTTAGCTTTGGCCAAAAAACAATTTATTTCAGCTGAAGCTCTACTTCATCTTGTTATAAGTTATTGTTATATCAAAACTTTTTCATTGTCATATTGATATGGATTCTCACTGTAATCCCAAATCCCGGTATGAAATAACTGGCATGCTAATCCATGATTGGCTGTCACCTATACTGAGAGAATAAAGCAAAATCACGTTTTTGTAGTTTGGAGAGAGAATGATATGGATTCTCACTAACATTAATCCCAAATCCCAAAATACTATAGGAGTTTACAAAGCTAAAGAAATGCTGCTAAAGACAAAGTATGTCAAGAGTCACTACCTAAAACTTAAGTGTGGTTACACATGCTTCTGTAGTCAGAGGCATTTATGCAAACACAAATGTGCATTTCACAACTATCATGTTATGATAAAACTGCAAGTTTAAACACTTTAAAGGTGAATTGACAAGCAAAGGTACTCAAAAGCACTACATTTATAATAAAAAAAACTATCATGTTATGAATGCTCTTTCCATGAAACAGCAAATAGGAGTATGCAAACTAAGGAAAATAAGTTTCCAAGAATCATGTTGAATTTACCACAGCCTGAGAAATTAAGAAGCTGATATTTGTTGTCTGGGTCTAGCATGTAATCACCTACATAAAAATTAGAGAAATCAAATAATTAAAAAGAGTGACTCGGAAATCAATAAAAAACAGCTGGAGTAAAAACAAACTTCTCTACTAAGTTGGCTTATAAGTATCTTATACCATCCTTTGATATGTCAAAGGCTTTAAATTTGATTGGAGCATAATACTTTTATATGAAATAACATGTTCATACCCAAATAGCACAATTTATGACTTGGGATGAAAAGACATATGGTGAAAGTGAAGGTTGACCATATTGAAGTACATGGGCCATATTGAAGTACTTGGTACAAGTGGAATATAACAAGAAAAAATACCTTCAACTCAAGACTGAAGTTTGATATATTGCATGCAACAAAAAAAATTGCCAACCACGAATCATTTACGAATCACATGCACAGTCCTCTTGTACGCCTTCAACGTTATCCAATACTAAGTTGTCTTCTTCACCAGCTATTGTGAAGGAATCTAGTAGAGTCTGACTTGGCTCTCCTAGCCAATGCATCTCACTAGCTGCATGTGATTGGTCTTGTATGTCATATGCATCCCGAGGAATTGCTTTGATAACACTATACCAATCCAATTCAACTGGGTCTTGCACATAGAAAACTTGCTGCACTTGCGATGCTAGTACAAAGGGATCATTTTCATATATCGTCTTTGTCATATTCACCATTGGAATTTGAAATTCATCTTTCTTTCCTTGGAACCAATCACAATGGAATAACACAACCTTTAAATAACCATAGTAGTTTACCTCTATTATATCTTTCACAACTCCGTAGTACATAACATCGCCAACAACAGGATTTTGGTCTTTGTGACTTGAGAAACTCGGAGTCGATGCAGTCACGGCAACCCCACTATTTTGAGTTTTCTTTCCTATGTCACGGTCTTTGGTACGAAACCTAAAGCCATTTATAATGTAACCACTAAATTTCGTTGCCACAATTTCAGGACCACGAGACAGCCATTTGATCTCCTCCGAGACTTGATCACGCGCTTCTCAAACCACTCATGAAATTCTTGACTATGCCAATGCGCTCTAGCCCATTTTCTTGAGTTGCCACGCCGTCTTTGACTCTCAATGATATCACGATGTTCTCTATATTGCATTAAATTTATAATGATAAGTGTGTTGTCTTAACAATTTATAAAAAAAAAACAATCCTGAAATGATTGGCATTAATATCTTACTGTAGATATGAGCTGGTTGCTTCAGAGTTAAATAAGACATATCGATGTGCTTGAACCCATGTAATGCCATCAAGCTTAAATGCCTCACTCTTTCCCAATGGACGACCTCGTCTTGTAAGGTCTGTATAGCCTTGTGATTCACCAACACTATCAAAATTCCTTGTTTGCCTATTGAATCGTGTCTCTGCACTTTCGTCTAGGTACCTAGAGCAAAAGGTTAAGCACTCCTCGGCTATGAATCCTTCTGCAATAGAACCCTCAGGACGACTCCTATTACGAACATAGGATTTTAATATGAGCAGATACCTGCAGAGACTATGTATAAGAACATATATTCAGTATGAACTGAACAAAATATTTACCATTACGTACCTCTCAATTTGATACATCCAACGAAACTGCACGGGTCCACCAAGCCTAGCCTCATGTGCTAGATGAATTGGTAAATGCACCATAATATCAAAAAATGTTGGTGGAAAAATCATTTTTAGCTGACAAAGTACTTCTATAACTTCAGATTGTAGAAAATCAAGATCCTCCAACTGAATAACTTTAGTGCATAATCCTCTGAAGAATGACCCCAATTTAATTAAGGAGCCAGCAATATTCGCAGGCAACGATTTTCGTACAGGAAGTTGCAGTAGATAGTGCATAATGAAATGACAATCATGACTCTTTAATCCGAAAATTTTGTGCCCCTTCAATTGCACACATCTAGAAATATTTGATGCATAACCATCTGGTACTTTTATAGCCTTTAAAACTTTACAAAATGAATCTTTTTCTTTTGGACCCATTGAGAAGCATGCAGCGGGCAAGTTTGCATTGCTTGGCCCGATATCTTTTGGGTGTAGCTCCTGTCTAATACCCATATCACGTAAATCAAGACGAGCCTTTAGATGATCCTTTGATCTCCCTTTGATATTTAAAAGCGTACCAATTATATTGTCGCATACATTTTTTTCAATATGCATGACATCAAGATTGTGACGCAATAAATTATACTTCCAATATGGTAACTCAAAGAATATACTTTTTTCTTCCAAGGATTGCCTTCATCTGCTTTTCTCTTCTTATTCTTTCCAAACTTGTTCTCAACACCTCTCAAATGCTGCAAAATATCTAAACCAGATAATAAAACTGGCGCAACTCCCGACTCCCTTCTTCCATCAAATGCCCTTTGATCATTCCGCCACTTATGGTGTTGATCCAAAAATCTGCGATGGCCCATATAACAGAATTTTCTACTACTTTGCAGGTACAAAGAGCGAGTATCATAGTTACATGATGGACATGCTAGCTTTCCTTTGGTACTCCAACCAGATAACATAGCATATGTAGGAAAGTCATTAATTGTCCACAATAATGCTGCACGCATTGAAAATGTCTCATTTTTTGATGCATCATACGTATAAACTCCATCATTCCATAACTCCTTTAGCTCTTCAATCAATGGCTGCAGGTAAACATCAATGTTATTCCCATGTGACTCTTTGCCAGGGATAAGAAGAGACATCATGAAATATGGTGGCTTCATACACATCCATGGAATAGTTATGGAATGATGGAGTAAATGATGCATTGCTCCATCCATTAAGGCACTTTATAAGAAACAGGCGTATAATAAACGATAGCTTGCTAAACTTCGAACCTGAGAATAGTTTCTTCTGACCATCTTGTATCAGAGAATAGAACTTTTCTGCATCTACATTAAGTCCCTCTCTACAATGTTTATTACGAGGCAATCCATCATCTACATTAAGCTCTGACATAAAAGGAAATGCATCATGCAACAACCCTTCAATATCATCATGGGTATTTGACGGATGTTGTTCATTCAAATTAGAGTGTGCATCATTAGAAGATGCAGAGCTTTCACCATGAAATATCCAATTGGTATAAGATTGGTCGAAACCTTTCACAAGCAAATGGTCAAACACATCATCCTTATTTTGCCACAAACAATTATGACAATTGCTACATGGACATAGGATTTTTCCTCTTTCAACTCCATTAGTAAATGCAAATTCGATGAACCTCAATACCCCATTCACATAAGTGCTACTAGCCCTTTCGCTATGAAATATCCAAGTTTTATCCATTGTTGGATTGCCCCAAAAAAAGCCTAAAAACATAAATCAAGATGACATACAACATAAGAATGTGTTTAGGAGAGAACAATATTAGTTAAAACATCATGCCATACAAGGTAAACAACTCTCTAATTCGTGCACTGTTCATTGACTACGTATAAAAAAATCCATTCGTGCACTGTTCATTCACATGCTAAAAGTCTTAAAAAAATCATGGACTACGTATCAGAAAAAAACCAATAGTAGCGAAGAACATTGATTTAATCTATTGAAACCAATAGCACTCACTGATGTTGAGAGTATCTATGAACCTGATATTGAGAGTCTTCGAGTCCTCCTCTGAAAAAGATCTTGACTGCAATAGAATGGGAAGGCAGCAGCCGCAGGGAGCACGTCGTGTGGGAGGGCAGTCCCTGGAAGGAAAGAAGAGATGGATGGTGAGGGAGCTTGACAACCGGCAACAATGGGGGAGGATAGGAGCCGACGCTGATGGGGAGGGAAGAAGACAGCAGAGCAAGGAATAGGGCGATTGGAGCGTGGGAGAGGACCTGGGAGGATACAAGAATAAGACCAGAGATCGGCGGGCTAGGGGAGGGAGGTGGAGAGAAGGCCGGTAGGCGGAAAAGCAAGTGAGGGGAGGGGCCGGAGATGGTGGAGTAGGGAAACGAAGATGGTGGAGCTAGAGAAAAGATGGGTTTCCGGGAGGCGAGGGATGGGTTTGGCGCAGTCGGTCGACGGGCTAGGGGAGGTAGCTAGAGAGAAGGACGGAGATGGTTTCCAGGAAAGTGTAGACTCGCCGGCGTGCTAGGGGAGGTAGAGATCGAGGACGGTAGGTGGAGAAGAAGTGAGGCGAGGGGTTGGAGATTGTGGAGCTAGGGCAGAGATGGGTTTCCGGGAGGCGACGGATGGTTTGGCGTGGTCGAGCGGCGGGCTAGGGGAGGTAGAGAGGACGGTAGGTGGAGAAGAAGTGAGGCGAGGGGCCGGAGATTGTGGAGCTAGGGCAGAGATGGGTTTCCGGGAGGCAAAGGATGGTTTGGCGTGGTCGAGCGGCGGGCTAGGGGAGGTAGAGAGAAGGATTGAGAAGCTTACCAGGAAAGTGAAGACTCGCCGGCGGGCTAGGGGAGGTTTTCCGAGGAAGCAAAGAGTCGCCGGCGGGCTATGGGAGGGTTTCGGGAAAGCTTCTCTGCTTCGCGCGCGTGTTTTGGGATTGGCGGGTGTTTTGGGATCAGAGGAAAGGATATATTAGGCGAGGGCGCGCGGGATGTCGCTGGGGTTTTTGGATCGGGCGCAGGTTTTTTTTATTATTTTTATTTTTTATGTATAGGATCTGGCATTCATGAGCTCCACTATGATTTCATTAAGCACGAATTCAATTTCTGAGTCTCTGGATTGAGCCTAGCTACCAATCTTCAATATCCACTGAAAAAAGCACACATGAAAAATAGGTCGAACCCGCTTAAACATATCCCAAAAATCGTTTAGCTTCCGGGGGGGGCCGCCTCCTTAAACCCCCGCCGGGGCACTGCCCCGGACCCCGTCAACTCTGCATAGTGTGTCATAGTCAAGCCAGCGACAAACTGTTGTTGCTTAACCGTTGCAAAAAAAAAAACATTTCCCCGTAGCGGTTAGAAAAGTGTTGCACGTCGATTGTTGCTATAAGTAGATATAATAGCGAATAGCGATAGTTAACACATTTGTTGTATAAAATTTATCTTTTGCAACAATTGTCAAAACCGCCGTCTTTTAACTACCACATCGCAGCGGTTATAAGAAGCGCTGCAAATAAACCGTTGCAATAGAACATCTACCAGCGGTTTAGATACTGCTGCTAATGAACCGCTGCCAGAAATATAACTATTAGCGACAGTTATATAAACCGCTGCAATTCCTGCAGCGGTTAGAAAATTGCTGCACGTCAAACGCTGCGATAAGTAGAACTAATAGCAACAGTTCACATAACTGTTGCAAAAAATTTATCTTCTGCAACAATTGTCAAAACCGTCGTCTTTTAAGTATCACATCGCAGCGGTTATAATAAGCGCTGTAAATAAACCGCTGCTATAGAACATGATTTTGCAGCGGTTTATAACTGTTGCTAATGAACCGCTGCCAGAAATAGAAATATTAGCGACAGTTATGTAAACCGCTGCAAGTTGTATATTTTTTACAACATTAACCAAAACCGCTGCTATAGAACTTCATTTTAGCAATGGTTACATCTAAACCGCTGCTGTATCTAATTTTGTAGCAGCACTTCCTCAACCGTTGCAATATAACCGCTGCAGAATGGGGTCATTTTTTGTAGTGTGTACTCATTGAAGTTCTAAATCCCCACTGAATTGAAAACTTAGTTTGATATATTTAAGAGTAGTAGTCATGATATTCAAATTCTTCCCTTCATGTTGCTCGGCCTTTGTTTTATTCCAATGATCTATGAATAGCTTTGTGGTTTTGTTAACCATAAATATGGCCAATACCTATCAGTTATATTTGGCTGATCGGTCATATTTTGGTAACTCATTTTAATAATAGTTATCAATAACTTTCTCATATAATATCCAAATTAGGCGATTCTTAAACCATTGAAAAGAGATAAAAAGATCTACAACTTTCATATTGACGAGATTTTCAGATTCCATTGTTTAGTATGTCAAACCGGCTATCAAAGTGCCTTGTGGCAAACTAGTAAATAATGACTAAAGCCAAATTCCATCGTCCAAAGAATGGGCGATGACCAATCGGCCATTTTCAATCGATCGATTAATCGGTCATATTTGGCCAATTATTTTAATGATCATCGACGTGGTCTGACTATTTTGGTTATAACTTTCTCATCTGATGTCCAAATTAGACATTTCTGGTACCGGTAGAAAGATAATTTGAAGATCTACAACTTTTATGTTCAGAGTTTTTCCAAGTTCCAAGGTTATCATCAGAAACATTACAGCGGAAGACATGAGACATTATTTAGTAGCAGTTCCAGAGCAGTTCAGACCAGTTATGCAATTCTTGTGGTTTCAACTTTCAAAGTAGTTCTGACAGTTGCAGCGTAGTGGGTGATTCGGATGGTTTTAATATGGTTACCATAAGCTCTATAAAAGGCCAAGAGGATGAAGAAAAAGCTCTCTCCTGAAATCAAGAGCAAACGCCACTTTATTTTTCTTTTAGCATGTATCAGTAGACTTAGATCTATTAATCATATACCCTTTTAAATTCAGCAATGAAGCTTTTATTCGTTTGAAATTCCTGTAACCAGTTCTTCATTTCTAGGAGTAGTGCTACCATAATTACATTCATAGGAGTAGATCTCTATCACTCATTAGGAGTAGTTCTAACATAGTTCATCACCCATTATTCTCATTTTCCATGAATTTTCATCATTTATTTTGTCACCACTTCCCATTTTCCATTTTTCCACTTCCCATTTTCCATTTTCCACTTCACATCCATTTTTCTGAAGCTTCAACACCTCCGTTCGAACTGAGTTCGAAGGTGTTATTCCTTATCACAATCCCTGATTTTGGTTTGTTAGACCTTGACCGGTCAACTGTCAGATTTTTGTTCTAACAGGTTCATATAAGCCTCAGCCATGGATTTCACAACCTTCATCTCGAACATCATCAACCCTTTGATGCAGGAGATCAACTACATAGAAGCCTTGGGCATTGATGTCGATGATGTGAAGAAGAGATTGGCATGAGTTATTGAAGGATGATGGGAGGTGAGAAGCAGGAAAGCCAAGTCACTGGAAGCACTTCTTTATGCCAGACCTCATTGCAGCTTGATCCTTGAGTGATGATATTGATGTACACTTAAGTTATTTTCTTGATGGATTCATTAGTTTCTGGTTGTTGAGAAACTAGAGAGGAAAATAGAGGGGCTCGGTGAGGAAAATAGAGCGGCTTGGTGATGTATTCTTTTGATGTTATAGTTGTGTTGATGCATGTGATATATATTCTATTCTCCTAGATCTGTTTGTTTATTTATCGTCAAATCTAAATTGTATTCAGCAGCTAGGGGTGGCAATTCGGGTTCACGGGTCCGGTTGAGCACCGATATCCCGACCCAAAGGCCAAACTCGAACCCGATCCGATAAATAAACGGGTCAGGTTTATCAACCTGAACCCAATCCGCTTATAAACAGGTCAACCCGACCCGACCCGCCTAACCCGTTTATTAAACGGTCGGGTTGACCCGTCGCGGCCCAGGACTACGAGGGAGGAGGCAGGTGTCGAGGAGACCGGAGAAGAGAGGGGCGATGGAGCTCGTAGAGACCTTGGTGATTCAGGGCGAACAAGCGGGCCGCACGGTGTCGATGGCATTGGTGGGCGTTGTCGAATCTGGTGTCGGGATTCGGGGTCATCAGCCTTAGAGGAGGTGGGGGGCTGAGACGGCGGTGGGGCTTCGTGGTCGGTGAGGCTTGCCGTTGGCGCTGAGGTGACCTCAGGGAGGTCGAGGACGGCGACGGGAAGGAGTGTGGGTGCCGCCGGCAAAGAGAGGTGGCAAGCTATAGAGGAGGGCGACGGGAAGGTGGACGTACCGCCGGCCGGAGTCGGCCGGTCTAGGATCAAGATTTGGGTCTCGTTCTCCATGTCGCCGCCATTGCTCCACTCCATGTCGCCACCATAGTAAAAGCTCGAGTATTCGATCCCCAACGGCCTCCACCGTCGCCGCTAGCTCTCACCACCCAGATCTGGCACCTCCAGGAGGCCTCCTTGCACGACTCCTCCTAATACCCCGGCCGTCACTGACAGAGGGAGATTGGGAGGGGAGATCGCGTGACAGGGGGAGATCGGGAGGGGAGATCGCGTGACACATGGGGAGATCGAGGAGAACGGGAGGAGCAGAGGAAGAGAGGGGCGGGCGGCGAGAGGGTTGGGAGAGGAGAATAGAGGAGGAGGAGGAGGAGGAGGAGGAGGAGGGGAAGAGAGGGGCGGCCGGTGAGAGGGTTGGGAGAGGAGAACGGAGGAGGAGGAGAGGAAGAATGAGATTAGGGTTTTTTTTTATTTGTTTCCATTTTTAGACGGATAAATGTGCTGACCCGTCTAACCCGCGGGTCAACCCACTACAAGAAAACAAAATAAAAATCACACAAAAGAAATCATAAAGACGTCAGTTTTAGAAAAACCGTCATAAAGAAAATAAGTAAAAAATTATTTTCACAGTTGGCTCTTTTTAATCACAGTTATTAACAACTGACATGAATCATGTAAGGTTGATCTCAGTTTTTAACTGTGATTGAAACTATGTAATACTTTATAATTAGAACACGGTTTTGATGCGTGATTGAAACTATGAAGTCTCAGTTTTTATCTAAAATAACTTTAGAATATAATTAAATACTACCGTACCCCCCGGCCCTTAGCTACCTGAACATTCCCTTTCTTTCTTTTTCTTCCCCCTCTAACCCGATCTCTCTGTCGCCACGGCCGGCCAAGCCGCAACTGTGAGGACCTGTCCCTCTATTCCCGTAGCTCGTTGTCGACCACAAGGGTAATTTGGTAAATTACGCCTTGTCGGCTTGTTTCACACCCGTGTGTGCACACACCGGCCTTGTTTTGGTGTATGTGATTGAATAGAATAGTTAGGTGGACCCGGGATCGGAAGATCCCAGCTCGGGCGCATAGAAGCTTGTTTTTGGGCGGCTGACGGCCCCGTGAGCGACCGATCACTCCTTGGAGTGATCGATCGCAATCGTGTCGGTGGCTTTTATTCTTTGAGAGGACGGCCGTCGTTGGCCGTCGCTCTCCTCTGTCAGAGGGAGAGGAGAGAAAAGTCTCCTCTCCTCCCCCTTTTCCCCTCCTTTCCCGGCTTTCCCCTGCCTTTTCTTCCTCTTTTCTTCGCCTCCTTCTCCTGCTTATTCTTCCTTCTTCTTTCTTCTTCCCGCGAACTCTGTTGCTTCCCCTGTTTTCCGGCAGCTCCTTCTTCTCCACCATTCTCCCTCCTCCGGCCACCGTTTTGAGCGTTTGAACGCTCGTTAGAACCGTGGCAGCGTGAGGAAGATCCCTGGTGTGGTTTGGAGCTGGGTTGGTGATTGGTTTGCGGGGAATCAATCAAGGATTGTGTTTCCGGTAGGTTTTCTACCTACGAGAGTTGTTTAATGGGTTTCTCTTAATCTAGCCGTTAGATTTTGCTGTTCTTTGTGTTGTTGGATGCATCTTTCCTAGTAGAATTTCTGTTATAAGTTTCATAAGCTTTAGTTGAGATTTTAGTAGGATTTAAGCATGTTTAATTTCATATTTTTTGGTTTCTGCTGTTCTTGAAGAACAACCGATTTGCGGTGAGTTTCCCGACCAGTATGTGCATGTTCTTGGGTTGTGATAACAGTAAGCGTTGTAGATCTTTGAATCTACTCTCAAACCCAACTGATTTGATAATTTTCTGATTTTCCTATGATTTGTTATGATTTTCGTACTGGAGGGCTGCGTTACAGCAAGTAATTGGTAAGTTAGTTTGATTAGCGGTTTTCGGGGTTGCTTCCCATTACAGGAGTCCGCGGTTGATGGTCATGGAACCATCGTAATACCGGGACCCTCTGCGGATCAGATGACAGCGGTTGGTAGTACCGCTGCAGCGATCCAGTCGGACTTATGTGTTGTTTGTGCATTAGTTGCATGGTTACGACTGATCGCTTACAAACGTCGTCGTTAAAACGTTGCAAAATCAATCAAATATTAAATTTATAATCTTTATTCAATCACTAAACTACTAGGTAGAATAGCGGTGAAGTCGGGAGTCGATCCTCAGGGAAAACGTTGGAAATCAAAATCAATTCTCAAAACCCTAAAACTAAAGAAAAGAATCAAAGATAGAATAGATTAAACTAATGAATAAAAAAGATAAAAGGTTGATCAATTTGAATCAATGGAGTAATTACTTAGGAATTACTCAATCCGCCCTAGTTTCATTATTAGTCTTCTCTAGTTATCATCTTATTCCCTTCTCTCAACATTATGGATCATATGGCTACAAGCTCACATGAATCCCTAAAAGAAATTTAATGTTTCCAACGACAAAACCTTTCTTTGCTTGGCATAGATTGTATTTGGTCTTACGATTACCTTAAATTATACTACTCCTAATGACCGTGGTACAACCTATCTTCGCGTAGCATAGCTTATCTCAAAGGCAAACCAATAACTTCATGAAAACCATCTCATAAATCTCTATAATCAATCACAGAAATCACGTAGGACTGAAAGTACGTCAAGGGAACTCTGTTCCTTCAACTCTATTAACAATAAAACCGTATTTATGAGATCATGTATCGAGAAGTTCACAAGAATCCAAAGAAAGAAAAACCAAAGCTACACTAGGGTCTCATAAATAATCCTAAGCACAATAATTAGCAACTCATCTTTTGGATGAAAGACATCGGGTTGGAGTAGGAAGCTGTCACCATCCACATCCTCTCCGTCTTCTTCTTCCTCCTCCAAAGATTGTCAAAAAGATGAGAAATTCGGTTGGAAAAGGCTTTTTAAATAGGGGAAACCCTAAACTTGGACTTAAGAGTCCTATCTAGACTTAAACTTTGATTTTCCGCTTTTCGTATTTCAACTCCTATTCAGGATTCCGAATTTAACTCAATTCTGGCGCTAATTGGCTTGGAATCTGAGAATATCTTCAACAGGAAAGTTTTAGATCTTCAGGTCTTCTGTCATATCCCAAAGATTTTATAATATTTAGACTTATAGGGAATATTTGACGAATATTCTTCATATCGATGGACCAGTTTCAGCAGCTGTATATCTTCATAGTCTTCAAAACTGTTATTAATCTGTATGGAATCTCGCCAAGTGTCCAACATGAAAGTTGTTCACCTCTGAGTCTTCTACCATATTTCAAAGTTTCAGAATATTTGGACCTTTGTAAAATATTTGGCGAATATATTACTGACGGTCGACGAAGCAGTTTATTTAGTCATTTTAGCCGAATTTCTTGCATTTCTTCTCAAAGCATGATTAAACCTGAAATCAACTAACAAGCTATCAAATACAACTACTCTAGGCATAACAAAGCTAAGTTAAGGGGTTGAATCATGAACATTTAGTGTCTTATCAACGACATGGGTGAACTGTGGGTCGCCGTCCCAAGGCTGGGTAGCGAGGTCTGAGATCGTGTTAGCTCTGTTGCTTTGAGTGCTGAGAGTTGGTTGTCATAACCTCAGTTGTTCCGCCAAGTGTGGAGGTCCCGCTTGGAGAGGGGTGTCCTGCTGGTATCGTCATGTCCACCCTGTGTCAAGGATTGTCGGAGGTGGTCCGTCCTTGAACAGTGGCTGTCAGAGGGACGTACTTTGGACAGGTGTCCTTCGGGTTATTGACGGGATTTATGGGGTCCTTGGCAGGCCTCAGTACTTGGCACAGAGTTAGTTCAGTTGTTGTTGCCTTCCTTGTGTGTGTCGTAGAGTAGAACCCTGCTGAGCTTTTGCTCATTCCTACCTGGGCTGCGGTATTTGTATGTGCAGGTACCAGCTCTTCTGTTGTGGCCCCCAGTTGTTCATCCTGTGGCGGCGCGTCGGCATCAGGTCATGCTTGAGGGTCAAGAGGGCTTCTGCTGTGTTTTTCTGAAGACTTCTGATGATGTAACTTTTTGAGGACTGATATATGTAATTTTTTGTTATAACTCTAATGTATGTACAGTTTTTGGAATAGTAGATGTTAGATTTACTTCTGCCCTCTGATTGTTTATTGTAACTGTTTCCGCCAGTTTGATGTTAGTAGATGTAGGAACCCCCCCCCCCTCGTGTCTCGGTCTGGATGTGTCTTCTGGGCCGGGGTGCGACAACTTGGTATCATAACATAGGTTGTAGATCACAGGGAATAGAATTAGGATTCGGTTGAGTTTGAGCGTGGGTTGGGATAGTTCTAGGGTTAGAGCATCCCTATTTTCTTGATTTCTTTTTCCGCTGAATGTGATTGTTTCTCTTTGCTGAGTGTTGTTTGTTTTGGTCTTTGACGAGTGGAAGCTCGTGTTTCTGTTATTGGTACAGATGGCAAGGCAGTCTGACAGTCCTCCCAGTTTGGGCCGAGGCGAGCTGCCCGAGGCAAGCGCTGCCCAGCAGGCTTTTGAGGCCGAGGAGCATCAGCGCCAGTCCTATGTACCAGTAGCAGAGGCAGACTCAGTGGTGGGTTACGAGGTGGAGGTTCCCTTCCATCGCAGGGAGGTTCCCCCACCCGTTGCTAGGCGTTCCTTAGCCACAGAGGTTCTCAAGTTCCATCGTTTTGACCCGCCGAGGTTCAACGACCGGAGTGGGGACCCATCAGCGGCTGAGGAGTGGCTCGAGGGAGTCACCAGTTTGCTCGACCTTCTGTTTGGCGAGGACGACCCCCTCCGGGTCAGACTCGCGGCGCTCCAGCTTGAGGGAGATGCCAGAGACTGGTGGCGCACCGCTCAGGCCACCAGAGCAGGAGGGGAGCAGCTATCCTTGGAGGGCTTTCGTACAACCTTCCTCGACGCTTACTTCCCTTACAGTACGTGGGTGGCGTTGGCAGAAGAGTACCTCAGTCTCACCCAGGGTGCTCGTACAGTGCAGCAGTATGCCATCAGCTTCACTCACCTGGTCCGGTACGCCGGGCCAATGGCAGTTGACCCTACCGCCCGATCCCAGCACTTTGAGAGAGGGCTCCGAGAGGAGATCGGGAGGCTGATCGCCGCACGCCAGGCGACCACCTACTCGGCGGTGTTGGGTGCTGCGTTGGTAGTGGAGCCTCGTTGCTAGGAGAGGCCGACAACTGTCCAGCCGGTACCAGTGGCCAAATGGGGGAGGTGGTGAGCAGTCTCAGAGGTCTCAGGGTCGTAGAGACCAGCACAGGAGACCCGCACATCAGTAGCAGCGTCAGCAGTACCGTCAGTAGCCGTACCCGTAGCAGTACCAACCGCAGCAGCCCTATCAGGGCGACCAGATTCTTCTGACCGTAGGACCCACACAGCAGACTTCCTGGGAGGGAGGCCAAGGACAACAGTCAAAACATGGACCAGCACTGTGTTTCCACTGCAAGCAGCCGGGACACTTCCGCAGGGACTGTCCGCTGCGGAGCGCGCAGGGTGCGGCACCGCAAGGAGGTCGAGGCGGAGGGTCTTGGGCTGGGCAGGGACAGAGAGGTGGAGTTGGGCGAGGCCGCAGCAGAGACAGAGTCAGAGCAGATAGCGGGGGACAGGTGTTTGCCCTACCTGACCGCCCCTACGCAGACGAGGTGCAGTCGTCCTACCAGAGCTACCAGTCTCGACAGCCGCTTCCACTGACCGTAGTACCGTCAAACTCCAAAGGTTCTTTTACCGCTTAGTAGTATCCCATAGGCGCTGTTTTCATTTCCGAGCTCTACCTTTATCGAATCTCGGGACGAGATTTCTTTTAAGGGTTTTAGGATGTGAGGACATGTCCCTCTATTCTTGTAGCTTGTTGTTGACCACAAGGGCAATTTGGTAAATTGCACCTTGTCCGTTTGTTTCACACCCGCGTGTGCACAATCCGGCCTTGTTTTGATGTATGTGTTTGAATAGAATAGTTAGGTGGACCCGGAATCTTCCGCGCAGAAGCTTGTTTTTGGGCGGCTGACGGAGGAGCGATCGTGTCGGTGGCTTTTCTTCTTTGAGAGGACGGCCACCATTGGCCGTCGCTCTCCTCTGTCAGAGGGAGAGGAGAGAAAGTTTTCTCTCCTCCCCCTTTTTCCCTCCTTTCCCGGCTTTCCCCTGCCTTTTCTTCCTCTTTTCTTCCCCTCTTGCTCCTGCTTCTTCTTCCTTCTTCTTTCTTCTTCCCGCGAACTCTGTTTCTTCCCCTGTTTTCCGGCAGCTCCTTCTTCTCCACCGTTCTCCCTCCTCCGGCCACCGTTTTGAGCGTTTGAAGGCTTGTTGGAACCGTGGCGGCGTGAGGAAAATATCTGGTGTGGTTTGGAGCTGGGTTGGTGACTGATTTGCGGGGAATCAACCAAGGATTGTGTTTCCGGTAGGTTTTCTACCTACGAGAGTTGTTTAATGGGTTTCTCTTAATCTAGCCGTTAGATCTTGCTGTCCTTTGTGTTGTTGGATGCATCTTGCCTAGTAGAATTTCTGTTATAAGTTTCATAAGCTTTGGTTGAGATTTTAGTAAGATTTAAGCATGTTTAATCTCGGATTTTCTGGTTTCTGCTGTTCTTGCAGAACAGCCGGTTTTCGGCGAGTTTTCCAACCATTACGTGCATGTTCTTGGGTTGTGATGAACATAAGAGTTGTAGATCTTTGAATCTACTCTCAAACCCAACTGATTTCATAATTTTCTGATTTTCCTATGCTTTGTTATGATTTTCGTACTGGAGGGCTACGTTGCAGCAAGTAATTGGTAAGTTAGTTTGATTAGCGGTTGACGATCATGGTACCATCGTAATGCCGGGACCCGCTGCGGATCGGCTGGCAGCGGTTGGTAGTACCGCTGCAGCGATCCAGCCGGATCTATATGTTGTTTGTGCATTAGTTGCATGGTTTTGACATGGGTGATCTGTGGGTCGCCATCCCAAGGCTGGGTAGCGAGGTCTGAGGTCGTGTTAGCTCTGTTGCTTTGAGTGCTGAGAGTTGGTTGTCATAACCTCGGTTATTCCGCCAAGTGTGGAGGTTCCGCTTGGAGAGGGGTGTCCTGCTGGTATTGTCATGTCCACCCTGTGTCAGGGATTGTCGGAAGTGGTCCGTCCTTGAACAGTGGCTGTCGGAGGGACGTACTTTGGACAGGTGCCATTCGGATTATTGACGGGATTTATGGGGTCCTTGGCAGGCCTCAGTACTTGGCACAGACTTAGTTCAGTTGTTGTTGCCTTCCTTGTGTGTGTCGTAATGTGGAACCCTGCTGAGCTTTTTCTCATTCCTACCTGGGCTGCGGTATTTGCAGGTGCAGGTACCAGCTCTTCAGTTGTGGCTCCCAGTTGTTCGTCCTCTGGCGGCGCGTCGGCATCAGGTCATGCTTGAGGGTCAAGAGGGCTTCTGCTGTGTTTTTCTGGAGACTTCTGATGATGTAACTTTTTGAGAACTGATATATGTAATTTTTTGTTATGACTCTGATGTATGTATAGTTTTTGGAATAGTAGATGTTAGATTTACTTCTGCCCTCTGATTGTTTATTGTAACTGTTTCCGCCAGTTTGATGTTAGTAGATGTAGGAACCCCCCTCGTGTCCCAGTCCGGATGGGTTTTCTTGGACGGGGCGCGACATCGACCCATCCCTCTGACCTCCGTTCTCAATCACAACCATCCCTGACTACGCCACCGTCCAAGCGCTAGAGCGCCACCACCGCGTGTACTTGCTAGCTGCAAAGCACACCGGCGCCATTCTTCGTCGCTAGCACCTCCACCCAATCTCTCCCTCTCACCCGATCTCTCCCTCCCCTGGCGCCGTTCTTCGTCGTCCACATCTCCACCGCCCTCAAATCCGGCCGACATCGACATTGCTGCAAAGCACACCGGCATATACTGTGAGGACTCGTCCCTCTATTCCTGTGGCTCGTCGTGGACCGCAAGGAAAATTTGGTAAATTGCGCCTTGTCGGCTAGTTTCACACCCGCGTGTGCACACACTGACCAGGTCTGTGGTAATGTTTGGCTAGAATGGTTAGTTGGACCCGGGATCGTAAGATCCGAGCTTGGGCTTGAGTTTTAGCCCAAGTCTAGCTTTCTGCACCTAAGAGATCGATCTTCCTAGCTAGAAGATCGATCTCTTAGTGTCAAAAAGTCAAACCCGATTTGGCAAGGAAGATCGATCTCTTCTCAAAAGAGATCGATCTCTCTTGAGTCGGTTCGTTCGTCTATAAAACGAACCAAACCTTTTCTTTTGATTTTTTTGGAAAATTCAAGATTTCAGCTGTGTTCTTGCTGGATTTGACTTCGTTTGAGGAAGATCTAAGGCCTAGTAGCTTGGATTGAAGCTGCTATTGCATAAGTAGGGATCCTACCTACAATCTTTTGGGTTTTTGGGGTTTTTCCGGTTTGTTTGTTTTCCATGATTTCACCAGTTTTGGACTCGTGGGTTCTTGATCTACCAGATCCTAGAGTTTTGGGGGATTTGGTTGTATTTTCCGACGGTATTTCACGCCGTCCGATCACCGGAGAACCCATTCGGATCGATCTCCCTTGAGGGAAGATCGATCCCTTGTGGGGCGTCATGCCCAGCCCGAGCAGGATCAATCTCTTGGTGGGAGAAGATCGATCCTTGCATGGGTTGAGGTGGCAGGTTCCATGTCACGAAGAAGATCGATCCTTTTGGTGGAGAAGATCGATCTCCTTCAGTTGACAGGGACGAGTTTCTCCCAAGTGCTAAGAAGATCGATCCCCTTGGGAAGGGAGATCGATCTCTTAGTGGCTGAGGAGTGTTTTCAAGTGGCTTTTGCCCGTGGGGCTTTGTATGACGGTTTTCTTTACTGTTTTATATCTGGTACATATGTTTAAGCATGTTAGCCCTATAATAGGGGCAGTGGTGAACCGGGGAGTGATGACTCCAGGGATGTTTAGAATAAACGGGCAGGTAGCCCTACAGCTTTTCCTAGCCTTGCATGTCGGCGTGTGTCGAGGGCTTTATCTGTGATATCTGTGAGCCATTGATTGCGGGGCTGATTCCCGATGCAGGTATTATGGTGGATGGCTGATAGTTGATGGTGGTACCACTGTAGCAGTTCCTAAACCATACTTATCTGTTCACCACCCCGGGCCGGCAGGGTGCCGTGCCCAAACCTTGTTTGATATACAATCACATACTGATGCATGTTTATCTGTATATTCCTTTGTGTGCTCATAACATGCATTGTCTTGTGCATTAGTTGCATCTTTGTAGAACATTGGCGGTGGGTTGATCGCCGATCCGGGGCTTTCGGGTAATCCGGATCTAGCTCTAGGACCGTTGCGGGTAGCTTGGTCCATGACTCGATTTGTAGTATTCAGTCGATTTTCGATGATAGGGTTAGATGACCTGAATACATGTGGTTTGGTGTTTAGAGGTCATGTCGACTCCAAGTTGAATATGATGTGTAGCTGGTGTCCGGTGTTCTTGACTCTTGGGTCGAGGAGTGCCTACCCAGCGTGTCCTTGCTCGCCAAACAATGTTCAGTGTCCTGTTGTGAGTCTGCAGTGTTTGGGCCTGCGTTCACGGACTTCCGGTAGGGTTATAGGACCCTTGTATACACCCAGAGTAGACTTGGGGGCGGCACTGTTGTGTTTCCTCCCTTGTGAGTGTCGTAGTGTAGTGTCCCTACTGAGCTTAGTGCTCACTCCTACCCGAGCTGCATTTTGCAGGTGTTGGCGCTTGCTCTTCTTCGGTCGCCCCTACCGTGCCCGTGTTTGGTGACGTGGCGGCGTTTGGCGGTGCTTGAGGTGCGGCGATCGTCAGTTATACCTTTTGTTTAGTTAGCCTCCTATGGGAGAGATTTTTGTATAACTTTTACCCTGTTGAGGATTTGTATCTGTTCAGTTTAAGTTTTTGAGGTTTGTGATTGATTATATAATACAGGATGATTATGAATTGCTAGGGAGACCACTATGATTAAAGGGAAATCTCGCCAAAATTTCCACAGTAGGTTAGGTTCCGATTCACGTCGCCCGGCCCGGTTGGGCCTACGCGGGTCTGGGCACGACATATACCATCCTCGCTGCCAGTCCTGCCATCCTCGTCGCCACTCCTGCCATCCACGCCGATTCAAGCCACCAAGCTCGGTTGCGATGAAACCCTCATCTCCACCCTCACCGGCGGACTCCGACGAGCCAGATGCGGCGATCCCTTGCAGGCCGAGGTGACCTCTCTCTCTCTCTCTCTCTCTCTCTCCCCCCCCCCCCCCCCTCCCTCCTCTGTCTCTCTCTCCACTACTCACAACCCCTCCGAAGCCCTAGCTTGTTGGATTTTTTGTTAGAAATTTATGGGTGTGTTAGTAGTTAAAACGAATAAAGTTTGCTACTTTGTTGTAAGCAGAATTTAAGTACTGATATTGATCGGGTCAAGAAGGAGAATGATAATATGCAGATTGAACTCAGGTTCGTCCTAGGCAACACTTTTCCTTTATCTGCTTCCAGTTGCATACATGCAATAGAGGGGGGAAAACAATTTAATGTGGATGTCCTGATTCTTTGTGCAAATGATGGTCAGGCATTTGAGGGGAGAGGACCTGAACTCGCTGCAACCACATGAACTGATGCCAATCGAGGAAGCCCTCCAGAATGGTCTCATAAGTGTCCACGATAAGCAGGTGAGACATAGTTTTCCTTCTCTCATAGTGAATTTCTAGGACTCATTGGGTTAAAATTGTTTGTGCCTACGGGTTTCTCCTTAATGATTGTTTATCTCATTGCAGATGGTCTCCTGGAAAATGCTGAAGAAGAATGTATGGTTCATGCGTTGAAAACTCCTTTTGTCTATTGCTTGTTTTGCAAATTTCTACCCTTTGCTATATGGGCTAGAAGTTGGTTGATGTTTGATATAATGTACGCAGGAAAGAATGCTGGAAGAGGAGAATAAGAAATTGGCATACATATTGGTAATCTTCTGCCATCAAATGAGGGTTTTTAAGCTCCAGATTGACTGCCAAAATATATGCCCGTACAGTAATTATTTTTTGAGCTATTTGGGTAGTGAAGGATGTAGTATTACTGCCTGCTTATTTTTCAAATAGTTTAGAATTTTGATGGTTACCTTTTTCTCCCCAAGTCCGGCTCTCCTTTCAGCCTCCTTCAAGTTGACTTATGAAGCATGGGGTTTCTTTGACTGCCCTGTTCTATTAGAGGAGGTGAATGATAGAATGATTTCTGGAAAAGATATATATACTTCGTTTTAATTAGTTGCTTACTCATGTCTACCATACTGTTGGAGTTTTTAGTGTGTTTTCTAACCTCTGTGGCACTTAAATGACTGAACTATACCATGTAGCTTTCTCTGATGTTTAAAAGTTGCTTGAATTCTTCTAGGATTAAATGCAGGAGTTTTTACTAAAAAGGATAAGTTTTCTTGTTTCCATGTGTTTTGCCTTTGACAGCACCACCAGCAATTAGCATTGAATGGAAGTGTGAGGGAACTTGATCTTGGGTATCATCAGAAAGATAGGGAGTATGCTCCAAAGGTGCCTATTGCCTTCTGCGTGCAACCGATCCAGCCAAATTTGCAAGAGGAAAAGTAGGATTATTTATTAGCTCTTGTCAGTTCCTTGATCAAGCAATCTTCTATTGACATGTACTGTCTTCTCCTCACGTGTCACTGTTACTACTGTATTTGATCTAGATACAAGTATTTGTTTCAAGAATCCATCTGCTCCGCTCTGTTGAAGTCTATTTTCAGATTTAAGTGTATTTGTTTTATATCATATTAAGTACTGATTTCAATATATATTATGAGTTTTGTTTGTTAGATTATTGTTTTGTATGGATTGCACTTGTGGTGATGTTTGGGGAAACAGTTTTAGGTTTGGTATATGAAAATATCGTGCTTTGACTATGATTGAATAAGGAGACAATCACATCTAAAATAGTTATAGATCACAGCGTTATCAAGTTTCCATCTCAGTTTTTGGTTGTTATTAAACAACACATTTGACCACAGTTTCCCTCTAAAACCGAGATCTAAACCCATTAATAGGACAAAGATAAATTGTTTCTATCTCAGTTTTTAAACCCTTTAATCACACACATTAACCGTGATTGAAACCTATAATACATCTCAGTTTTTAAACGTTATTGAATTAAACTACTTTCAATCACACCCAAGTAGATCACGGTTTGAAAACCGTGATGGATGTGAATAGATGACAGGGAAAAACTATAATTGTTATAGTTTTTTCTAGTAGTGACCCGACCCCACTCCATTTATTTACGAGCCGTTTATGACCCGAACCTGATTACACCAAACCCAAACCCGTTTATTTCGGGTCGGGTCGGATCGGGTTCACGGGTCATGACCCGGATTGCCACCCCTATTAGCAGCACGTTTAATGATTATTTCAAATTATATTTTTTTTAATCTGGGCCAGTTTTAGCGTCGGCATGTCCGTTGCTAAAAGTGTATGAGTAGACGGGGAAAATTCCTGCGGCGGACCTTTCCTGACGGATTTGGCGTTGGTAATCTGGAGTGACGTGGACAACACGACAAATGGCGACGGATTTAATAGCACGGATTAATACAAGCGGAGAGCTCGTGGTTAATTAATGCTCACGTAATTTCCTTCGACAATAAATTTACCAATTTTTAACGTCAGCCATGAATCGTCTGTCCAGCATCATAATTAGTGACGGATTTAGTTGAATTACCAACGGCAGTTTCGTAGCCATATAATTATCCGTCCGCAAAACCATTATTTGTAGTAGTGTTTACACACTGCATTAAGGGCTCTTCTAAAGCGTGCTGTAAAGAAACCAATTGCTTATGAGATTGCAACAATTTAATTAGCTGCAGGCTGATCAGCAGCAGTCTCAGCTTCAGCAGCCTGAGTTGCAAGAAGAGCGGCGGCGGCTTTCTTCTCCTTGGCATCCCTGTACTCACCGTAGGAGTAGGACGCCAGGCCCCAGAGGGAGAGCACGAGAGAGACCCCCTTGTCACTGCTGAACTTTTCGTTGTAGAAGATGACCCCGAGGATTTCGGTCACCGGAATGCACATGGCGATGATGATTCCGGCAAGCAGGGTGTTCACGCAGAAGATAACGCCAACTGATCCCAAGAAAAAGAACTGCCAGAAGATGGAGGTCCATACGATCACTATGTAGTACCTCACCTCGCCGAGATCGAAGTTCCTTGCCTCCCTTGGCACAACCTGCAATACACATAGAAATCCCCTTGAATTCTGATTGTAAGAAAGCACGAGAGTGAGTGAGTGAGAGAGTGAGCGAGGGAGTATACGTTGAAGTCGTTGTTGGCCAGCATCCCTATGGTGCAAAATACAGTTGCAAAGAAGCTCATCACCATCTGCATTTCCATCACCAATGTGTAGGTGATCTTTTGTTTCGCCTTGGCATACGTCAGCTCGACCATCGGAAGCACGAAACCATACAGCATCGCCGCCCCCAATGTCATTAAGAACCCTGTGTAGTATTGAGACTTTGACACGCCCATAGGCCGATCCGAGCTGCCATGCAACCCCAGTATCACCGCCCCCACTGTCAGCAGGGCCACTGCGTTGATCGAGAACGGCGTGAACTTCTGCTTGACGATGAGGAACGCGAATAAGGCGGTGAAGACGAGCTGCGTGGAGATGAGAATAGAGGAACTAGAGACCGGGAGGAAGGCGAGGCCGTAGGAGTAGATGAAGTCGTCGACGCCCGTCAGAACGCCAAGCACCGCGCATGCAATGAAGAGGCGCGGGGTCATGAACACTGCCCTCGTCTTTTGTGTTCCATTTTTATTGCCGGCTTGGCGCAGGCGGTAGAAGTAAGAGATGGTGAGGGGGATGAAAATGATTGGCCAAGCGCCAGTCTCCAGCCAGCTTGAAAGCCACTTGCGGTGGCCTCCGTGGATGAAATAGAGTCGAGAGATCATCGGGGCGGCTGTGCCGCCGGCGAAGAGGAGAAAGACGTTGACGACAATTAGTATCCGGCGGAGGCCACCGGACACTCCCGTCCGCTTGGTGTTCGCTTTGGGGGTGGAGTTGCTGTTGGCTTCGATGTCCATGGCGAGCTCTGTTGATTATGTGGAGAGGAGTAGATTGAAGTAAGCGTTTACGGAAGTTCTGTTGCTTATATAATGAAGAATAGAAAGGTGAACAGAACAATCATGCAAACCGTGTAGCTCAATCAATCAAAAAACTTTAAAACAAAACAAAAACATCATGCACTCCATGTGCCAGCATTGTCATCAGCATGGTCTTTGTACCAATTTGGATGGGGAAAAATGAATCCTAGCTAGAATTTTGGGTGAAAATTGAAATGTATAAACCTTCAAAGAAAATTTATTCTAACTTGTTCTCAACGTTTTCCTTTTGTAATAGTTGAGTTAGTGATCCAATTCATATTGTTTCCATAGCACGTTAATTGTTAGATGATTTAGTTATAAAAATCTTTGCATAATAGATTCTCTTAACCTAAAAAATATACCAAAGTCCATTACAATAATTTAAATTATTTTACTTTGATAGTCTTTCTACATGGCTGCCAACTTATTTAGCCAGCTTGTCTAAATATTGTAAACAAAAATGACATTATGCCAAAGCAAGTTGGTCGGCATTTTACAACGTCAAATGATACAAGCAATCAAAAATTAACTATTTGCATCTCGATTCTTAGTTTGTATTATTTTGACAAGCTCGCATCTATTTGTGGCCAATAAATTGGCAATATATTTAAGAATATGGATTTCATATCCTATAAAAAAAAAAAAATTTGACACATAATCTTCCATCTTTTTCGGTGGATATGAAATATTTTCCACGTTGTTCTTCCTTGACAGTTAATTCTGACTTATGAAACTTCTCATGTGAGTAATAAAAGCTAAGATCTCAAAAGATTTGATTAAGACATCAAAATCTAGATATGATTAGCAATCAACATAGGCCCTTCAAGAAAAATATCTTTGAGTAGCCTTCAAAGTCGCCGGAGTTGGTTTAAAGTGATAGAAAGGCCTAACTCCTATTTGACATCATCCAAAAAGTTTGCCCCTAACTCCAAGTTGAAATTATCTCTAAAAAGTTTGATCTTGTTAGATATGAAGTCCCCAAAAGGAAAACTTTTTTTCTAATTGTTCCTGACTTCCTGCAAAGACCACAAATCGAGCATCAAAATTTGGATTCGGGAGAATTTTATCCAAATCCAAAATAACTCAAATTGCTAAATAGGTCGGTGATAGAAGTCCCGTATTCCGGTATTGGGTTGAGTTAGATGACGAAAACCAAAGTATCATTGGTTAATTAAGTCAGAGTTAGTTTTAGTCGTGTTTGATGAGCCAGTAATTAATTAATTGATCATGTAGTGGATTGAGTCCATATAATGGGTCAGTTAGGAAGAGATCGAGTTGAGTCATCTATGTCATACGATTAGGATTTGAGAGCTCTGGGATTCCAGTATGCCTCTAGGAATAGGAGGTCAAGTTTGTAGTTTTGATTATCCAGATAAATAATAAATATTTGAGAGGAGTCTTCCTAACCATTAATTGGGATGGGGGTTTTCCTTCTAGCGATCAAATGAAAGAAAATGAGCGTTTTGAGACACTAATTGAGGAACTTATCCAACTCTATCACTTTCCTTTGATCCGGTGAGATCTCCTCAGAGTCAAGATCTCATCCTATTTGTTACGAGAAAAATATCTTCAAAATATATATGCCAAGCTGAAATATGACCGAAGTAAAAAAAAAAAAAACCAGCAAACAATTTACTCTAAACATGACATATGTGACGTCTTTGTTTTACATGAAATATTTTTAGGATATTCACATATATCACACTCATTTGTCACGTATTTATGTATTTACAAATACATTCTTTTAAATTACATATAAGTAAATAACCCATCAAATAAATACATTTTTTTTCCAATCTGCCACCGAGGTTACTTTTTGTTAGTATTCTCGAAATATTCTACGTGATGATATTAAAAGGTAACAATTGAAGGGAAAATTACTTAATGCTCTCTCCTTCAAACTTTTAGGCCGCGTTTATCTCAAGGGATAAGGTATAAGTGTATATGATCTCTCGGAAAATTGTATTCTGTGGGAATATATTCTAAAAGATGGGGTAAGGAGTTAAATTCTTCTCACCAATTTGGTAAATAGAAGGATAAGGTGGAAGAAAATTTAATTAAATATTTGAATTTTTTTACTTTTTAATTCTATAAATCTCATCTCATGGGACTACATATCCCACCTCGCCATTAGAATTATTTTATCCAATGTACGTGAGATATCAAGTCTCCAAAAAGTATATTTTTTTCATACTTAAAAATACACCTAACGTAGAATAAAGTGGACCACGAGATTACTAATCCTATTTCGTTTATAATCCTTGGAACAAATGCAACAACCCTTTTGAGCTTATTATAACAAATGGAAGTTTGATAAAACTTTTGGGTTTGGTTATAGTTACCGGGATTAGGCTATATATTTATACGAATGGAACAAAAATTGACGGAATGACATATTGAAAATAAAATCTATTTATTTGATGGGTTATATGTAATTTGGAAGAATATTGTTGGTAAACCACGTAAATAAGTTGATTTACATGTACGTACATATCCCAATATTCTTTTGGACTTTTAGCATATAAGTCCCTCAAATCTTCCGTATTTGCATATAAGCCCCTCGAATCTACATATTTGCATATAGGTTCCACAAATCATGTGGGGGATTACAAAATAAGGGGTTTCGTTAATTTGTGGAGAATAGTCATGGAATATTAATAAGGTTGCATGTGAGGACCCATCCCTCTATACCTGGTTCGACCGCATTAGGTTGATCGAGGGTCTGGTTTGGTTGGTTTTGGCCCGGTCGATCTTGTTCAACGATCACTTCGATCGTTGCAGCTCCAAAGGCATTTGGGTAATATGTCCTTGTGGAGTTGGGTTTCACACCCACGTAGTGCACACGCGACCTTTGATTGATATATGTGATTGATTAGATCCCTATAGACGCTCTTGATTGGAAAATTAGATCTCGATCGAAAAGAAAATCGAAACGGACAGCCGAGATCAAATATAACTTTAGTATAAATACCCTTTTTCCTCTCTTCTCTTCTCTTTCTTTCCTCCACCTAATCCCCTCTCTTCTATCTTTAACATCTTTACTACTTCCGTTCTTTTCTTCTATTTTCTTGTTTTCCCATCTCTCCCACCCGATGAGAGAGAGTGTGTGAGGACCTGTCCCTCCACTCCTGTGCCTCGTTGTAGACCGCAAGGAAAATATGATAAATTGCGTCTTGTCGGTTTGTTTCACACCCGCGTGTGCACACACTGACCATGTTTGTGTTAGTATTTGATTAGAACGGTTAGGTGGACCCGGGATCGAAAGATCCGGGCTTGGGCTTGTGTTTTAGCCCAAGTCTACCTTTCTGCATCTAAGGGATCGATATTTCCTTGCTAGAATATCGATCTTTTAATGCCAGAAAGTCAAGGCGCGATCGTCATGAAGGATCGATCATTCATAGGTCGGTTCGTTTGTCTATAAAACGGACGTAACCTTCTTCCTTGAATCCTTTTGAAATCCGCCGTTCTTGAGCTCAGATTCGGCTGGATTTTGAAGTGATTGAGGACGATCCAAGGCTTAGCAGCTGGGATTGAAGCAGCTCTTGCCTAGCTAGGGATTCCTACCTACTTTGTTTTCCGATTTTGTGAGTTTGAGTTGATTGTGATTTGTTTTGCTTAGATCTTGCTGCATGTTTGTTAGTTTGTAGCATGTTTACCGGTTTTGGACTCGTGGTCCTTCGTACTACCAGATCCCAAGGTTTTATGAGATTTGGTAGAGTTTTTTCGATGGTATTTCTCGCCGGAGGTTCGCCGGAGAACCAAACAAGATCGATCATTCTTGGAGAAGGATCGATCCTTCATTGTTGGTCATGCTGAGCTCGAGCATGATTGATCTTTGTTCCAGGGTAGCATGGATGCCCTTTGTCGCGAGGATGATCGATCTTCCTGGGAGGAAGGATCAATCTTCCTTGGCACGACAAGGAAGGTGCCTTCTGTCGCGAGGATGATCGATCTTCCTGGGAGGAAGGATCGATCTCCTTTGGCTCGACAGGAAGCGGAGGCTCTATGATACTTGGAAGATCGATCTTTTCTTACAGCTTTATATATTATACATATCATTAAGCATTTTAGCCCCATATTAGGGGCAGTGGTGAACCAGGAGAGTGATGACTCATGGGATGTTTAGAATAAGTGGGGGGGTGGCCCTACTGCTTTCCATAGCCTTGCATGCCGGCGTGCGCTAAGGGCCTTTATCTGTGTGGTTTGCCTTCTGTTGTTTACGGGGCTGCTTCCCAATTCAGGTTGCTGGTAAACTGGCTGGCAGTTGGTGGTGTACCACTGCAGCAGTTTCAGACCGTAAATATATGTTCACCACCCGGGGGCCGACAGAGTGCTGAGTCCAGACCTTGTTATGCTATCATCGCATATTGCTGCATTCTTAACTGTTGTTTATGCGTATGTTCATCGCATGCATCCTTGTTGTGCACTAGTTGCATATGATTAGGGTGTGGGCGATCTGTGGGTCGCCTTCTGAGGCTTGGAACCTCGGATTTAACCATAGGACCGGGGTCGGGTAGTTTGGACCTGGTTTGAAGTGTGGTATATAGTCAAATTCGATGATAGGCCTAGATGACTCGTACACATGTGGATTGATGATTGTAGAGGTCGTGTCGATCTCTAGTCGAGTTCTGAGGTGTAGCCGGTGTCCAGATATGATGACTCTTGAGTTGAGGGAGTCCCATTTCCCGCCAGCAGTGCCGGTTTCATGCTTATGAGTCAGCAATGTCTGTTTCTGCTTACTGAGTGTGACCCATCATGTGACCAGTTCTTCTGGAAGATCATGATCGTGAACCTCAGGGACACGCAGTGGGGTTATGGGGCCCCCTTGTACACCTAGACTTTACAAGAGGGCGACATTGTTGTGTTTCCCTCTTTCTTTTGTGTGTCGTAGTGTAGTTTTCCTGCTGAGCTTAGTTGCTTACTCCTACCCGGGTTGCGTTTTACAGGTGCATGTGTTAGCTCCTCTTCAGTAGCCCCTACCGGGCAGTTGGTCGGCGGTGCGGCGGCGCCAGACGGAGTCTGAGGAGTGGTGATCATTTATTGCTTTAAACCCTTTGTTAGTTAGTCTCCTACGGGAGTGTTTAAATGTTGTATTCGAATCTTCCCCTATCCGAGGATTTGTATATTAAACTTGGGTTTCGTAATCTGTGGTTTGAGACTTCTGTAAAATTGTAGTCTTTAAATTGAGGGTGTTTTGATGAATTGTTAGGGAGACCAATAGGTTAGAGGGAACCCTCGCCAAATTTTTCGCGTTTCGTTAGGTTTCAGTTCGCATCGTCCGGCCTAGTTGGGCTTTCGCGGGTCGGGGCGCGACAGAGAGAGAGCTCTGGCGAGCTGGAGGCGGTGATGGTGAGGGTCCCTTCTCCTTCCTTCCCTTTCTCTCTCCCACGACAGCTCTTCTCTTCCTTCTATGGCAGGTCTGGTTTGGTTGGTTTTGGCGCGATTGGCCTTGTTCAATGATCGCTTTGATCGTTGCAGCTCTAAGGGCATTTTGGTACTGGGCTTGTGGAGTTTGGTTTCACACCCATGTAGTGCACACACGGCCTTGGATTGATATATGTGATTGATTAGATCCTTATAGGCACTCTTGATCGGATGATCGGAGCTCGATTAGGAAAAAAATCGAAACGGACGGCCGAGATCAAATATAAATTTAATATAAATACCCCTTTTCCTCTCTCCCCTTCTCTTTCTTTTCTCCACCCGATCCCCTTTCTCTTCTATCTTTAACTCCTTAACTACTTCCGTTCTTTTCTTTTCTTTTCTTATTTTCCCTTCTCTCCCACCCGATGCGAGTGAGGTAGTGAGAGAGAGAGCGAGAGCTTTGGCGAGCTGGAGGCGGTGAGGGCGAGGGTCCCTTCTCCTTCCTTCCCTTTCTCTCTCCCACGACAGCTCTTCTCTTCCTTCTCCGACAACGTCTGCAAGGGTGGGAGATCCGGCAACTTCTCCGGCAAGCTAGGAGGCGACGGAAACGAGGAGGAAGCCATCGTCAGCAAGGTTTAACGGCGGATTAGCGTACTTGTACTCCAAAATTATATAGATTGCTATACTTAAATGACTGATATCGGTATTGTATCTTTAAGTGTTAATTGAGTCTTGTAACAATTAGTTTTGTATTATGACTTGATGATAGGATAGTTTAAATTCGTTGTGAATATTATAATTGTGCATCAGGATTTGAAATGAAATTTATAAGGGAGATTCTCGCCATTTATTTTTTGGTTTAGGATCCTCACGCATCGAATCGGATGGGTTTTCTGAATTGGGGTATGACATACCACCATGAGAAAATGACGGTAGGTCAAATTACTTAGATTTTTAACATTTAAGTCCTTCAAATCATCTATATTTGTCGATATTTGTCGATAAGACCCTCCAATCTTTGTACCCTCCAATCTTCATATTGCGCAAGGGCAATATCACCATTTTCAAGGCACGGTTGGATCTTAACCAAACGGAATTGGACGGAAGTTCAGATTTGTAACCCCGCCCATGATTTTTGAGGGACCTACATGCAAATATGAAGATTGAAAGGACGAATATACAAATATGGAAGATATGAGGGAGTTATATGCTAAAAACCTTTTTTATAAGGGTTTTGCAAATACACTCATATCTTATAACTATTGCGAAAACCACTGTCTTCTATTTGCATCCTACCCTTTCTCTTATTGTTTTTTATTACAAAAGGCACTCTGCAATTAGTTAACCATAAATCTTAATTTAACAATAAAGCTAATAAATCGTTGCCCATTATTTTTTCCAAACATCCCTCCAACATAGGGGTGGCAATCCGGGTCATGACTTGCGAACTCGACCCGAGATAAACGGGTTCGGGTCATAAACGGGTCGGGTCGGGTTGACCCGCGGGTTAGACGGGTCGGGTTGACCCACGGGTTAGACTGGGCAACCCGTCTAACCCGTTTATCCCTTACCCTCTCCCTAATCCCTATCCTCCACTCCTCTCCTCCACAGGCTCCACTGACTCAGGCTCTCATCCCACCTCTCCTCCCTTAACTCTCTGCCTCCCCCCCCCCCCCCCCCCCCCACCCTCCGCCCGATCTCCCTCTCCTCCACTCCTCTCACCCTCTCCTCCTCCCTTGCACCACCCCCCCCCCCCCCCCCCGCCCGATCTCTCTCTCCTCCACTCCTCTCACCCTCTCCTCCTCCCTTGCCTCTCTTCGCCCACCCCCCCCCTCTCCCTCCACTCCTCACCCTTTCCTCCTCCCTAGCCTCCCTGCTCCCCCCCGCCGCCCCGATCTCCCTTACCCTCCACCAGTCCACCCTCTCCATGGCCGTAAGGCGTAACCCCTTCTCCTCTCCAACTAGCAGCGGCGTGGCCCCCTGGTCCTGAGATGCCCCCGCCCTTCGTCTTCCCCTCCGATCTCAAAGACCTCGAAGAACAAGGACTCTCAACCGACCCCTGTTGCCGCCTCCGCGTCGCCTCCCCCATCGACGTCTCCTCCCTCCGCCCCTCTAAGCTCGATGATCTCGTCAGAGGTCACCTTAGTGCCGACGCCGATCGCCACCGACCAAGAAGCCCCACTGCCGTCCACGACTCTGATCCGGCTGCTTCCCGGCCAGATCTGTGACCCCCTCGCCGCTACGACTCAGGTCTGGCCAGATACGACTCAGATCCGGCCATATCCGGCCAGATACGACTCAGATCCGCCCAGATACGACTCAAATCCGGCCCGATACGACTAAGATCTGCCCAGATCCGCCCAGATACGACTCAGATTCGGCCATATCCGGCCAGATACGACTCAGATCCCGCTAGATCCGGCAAGATCAGGCTGTTTCCCGGCCAGATCCGGCCGCCGGCGCCGCCTCTCCCTCCTAGGTCATGGCGGGTTGCGGTGGCAGGTCAACCCGAACCCGATCCGACCTGTTTAATAAACGGGTTAGACGGGTCGGGTCGGGTTGACCCGTTTATAAATGAGTCGGGTTTGGGTTTATAAACCCTGACTCGTTTATTAAACAGGTCGGGTTCAATTTTGGTCTTTAATAAACGGGTCAGTGCACGACCCGACCCGACCCGTGAACCCGAATTGCCACCCCTATTCCAACATAATAGGGTTGTTTGTCTATTTGCCCTTCCAAATGATGATATTTTTCTCCGTACTCCTCTTATGATTTGGAATTGTCTTTATACACTTGCATATGTCTTTTTTTATTTATACATGTTTAGGACTAATTTTGATTAAGTACAATTTTGGAAGGTGGTTTTGTCTATATACCTTCCAGATCATTGCTAAATGTCTTAATACCCTTTTAAAGTTTAAAATTGTAATACCCTTACAAATGATTTTTTTTTTCATTTACATACCCTTCTGATAAACTTTGACCATGACTGATTTTGAAATTTAAAGTTGTTCATCGCTTCATATAATTAGCCATGGTGAAATTTAGCTCAAAATTGGTTACTAGCAACTATGAGATTTAAACTTAGCCATGGTGAAATTTTGTAATAAGGGTATATAGATACAAGAGAATATTCATAACGGTATATTCATAATTTCAAACTTAGAGGGGGGATTGAGACAAATATCACTATTTATAAAGGTATATAAACAATAATCTAATTTTGAAGTTTATAGGAGCTCATAGCCGACTTTAAGGCATAATTGTTTCTCAATTTTTAGTGATATTTGACCACGAGCAACTCTAAATTTCCAAATTAATTATAATCAAATTAGCTAAAAAGTGTTTAGATAAAAAATTAATTAGATATCTATCCCTCACAAACTCCATAATATATACAAAAATGCTCAAAAATATCCTTCTGTCACCTTCAATCGAGTAAACTAACCTAATTACAGTGAAATCCTAACCATGATATATGAACGTATCAAAAATACCGCCAACCCTCTCTTTCCCTCTCAATCCCCACTGTGGATATCTCTCTCCCTCTCTCTTTCTCTGTCTGCCCTTTTAAATGGATATCTCTCTTCCCTTCGGGCCCTACCCCCTTCCGATTTCTCTCTTCCATGGATCTCACTCTCTAATTGGTATCTCTGATCTCTCTCCCTCCGAACGTTTTCTCTCTTCCACCCCCCTAATGAAACCATTCAAACTAGGATAAATTTATTTTATTCATATGGAAACACCTCTTAATTGTAAGAGGGCAAATGCAAATATGTCTTTTCACTATTATCGGTAGCTTTAACGACAACAGATGGAAATGGAATAATTGTGGAAGGAAATTTTTTAAAAATAATATTATTTTAATAAAATATTAAAAATATATACTTGTGAAAAAATTATCAAGAAGAAGAAAAAGAAATGAGGAGGAGGAGGAGGAGGAGGACCTGTAGCAGAAGAAGAAGAAGTAGAAGAAGAAGAGAAAGAGGAAGAAAAGGAAGAGGAAGAAGATGAGGAAGAGGAAGAAGACGAAGACGAAGAAGAAGACGAAGGAGAGGAAGAATAAGAGGAAGAGGAAGAAGAAGAAGAAGAAGAAGAAGAAGAAGAAGAGGAAGAAGAGGAAGAAGAAGAGAGGAGGGTCTTAAGAAGGCATCTACTAGGGGCAACCATGTTTGAAAAAATAGCTGGTATTGCCCAACCAGCTTCAGGGCACGGGAAGATGGCCAATACCGCTCACATGATCTCACGTGAGCGGTTTCTGTCACTTTTTCCTAACGACGAGAACAAAAACGCACCATATTCAAACGTTGGGGTACCAAAAGTTACCTTTCTAAAATATAGGATAGCATATTGCACATTGCCTAAAATTGAGGGTAGTAAAAAGTACTTTTCCCAAAAAAGAAAACCTAGATAAAACATGACATACATTTATAAGGATAGAGATGATTTTAAATTTTAGATGTGTATTGAGAAAGATTATCACCATTTGGATGCCTAAAGAGACAAAAACCCCAACATCATATATCAAGATTGTTTATGTTTTTAAACTGTTTTCTAAGGGTATAATCAAATAGTTTCATTTTGTTAATAGGTTAAAAAATAATGGGGTTATATATTGTTTTTAAAAATAAAGGAATAGGATGCAAATCCTAGTAAGACAAAAACCTCCCCAATACAATCATGCCGGCATCACCTTATTTTTCACTGGAAATTGCTACTCTCACCCCGACTTTAAATTTCAAAATTTCAAAAATTCTCTCCTTTTAAATTATTTTTAATTTATTAAAGCATCAAATGGTAAAAATTTTAAAAAGTTATGTGACGCGTGTTCATTTGTTATACGAAATAATAGCTATAATACCTAGTGCGCCGGGAGCAAAATTTGAAGACAATATTGATTAGAATTTATACTTTTATATATTTTTGTGTATTTCTTTTTTATGTATTGTTACATGTATTCTTCTCTAAACATGACTTATGAGATTTTTATATTTTTATCTATTTTTATAAATAATGACTGTTAAAATCTACAACTAAAAAATAAACAAAACATGACCAACATATAATAAAAAAACTGTTTATTCAAAAATAAAAATAAAACTGATAAAAAAGAAATAAAATTGATAAAGAAAAGAATAAAGAAACTGATTAAAAAAACAAAACTACTGATAAAAAAAGAAATTAAATTAGAAAAAAAACAATATAAAATTAAGAAAAAAGAAGGAAGAAAATAGAGGAGGGAAAAAAAAGGGGAGAGGGGCGGGGGCACAATGGGGAAAGGGAGGGTGCGGCTGGCTGGTGTCAGGGGCGTGGGAGAAACATGTCTCTTTTTCACTCGTCTTGGATGTGACATTTTGCTGACTAGCTCAGGTCAAAAAGCAGATTGCTTGACGGATCTTCTTTAGTAACCTCGAATATATGGGGACATTGGAAGTGCTCATTGACTAGGGCCTGAACTGGGCCACCAACTTTATAGGCAAAGACAAAGACTGCATTATTCGGTGGTAATGAATAAAGATTCCCCCGTCGCTGTTCTACCGAAAGTATATTTTTATTTACAAATGTAGACTTGTGACCAACCAAATGTACAACTATATTCTCGAATTTGTTTTACCAAAAGTGACCCTACTGATCCCTATTGCCAATTTAGGATCCTGGAGCCTGTTCATTACAAAACAGGATGTTTATTTTTTTTTAAGGACAACAATGCCGTTGAGTCTTGATGACATCAACTTATAAGGAGC
Organism: Narthecium ossifragum; assembly: GCA_963920575.1. NCBI lineage: Eukaryota > Viridiplantae > Streptophyta > Magnoliopsida > Dioscoreales > Nartheciaceae > Narthecium > Narthecium ossifragum. The sequence goes on along the minus strand of OY986971.1, from coordinate 19,278,240 downwards.
AAAAACGGTTACAACCGTTTACCTCATATTAGTTTATTTACATGTATATTTTTCTAAGTTAACTTTGTATATTTTTATCATCTTCTCTAGGTTAGTTTTAAATATACATCATCATAATCATAAGCCAGGAGATTAGTTTTAAATATACATATTTATCTACATTATAAGATTCAAGGGTAGTTACTTTTATGACTCATCATCTGAGTCATAAACTTATACACACATGGCATACACGTGGTATAAAATTATAATTAAATAAACAAAAAAAAAAGGATAGTGGCTGATGTGGCGTAAGTTATAATAGAGATAGTGGGGGTGGGCAGTTAGCCGTGCCAGGTGGCACGGGCCCACCACCTAGTGATATATATATGTCATCACATGCACATGACGTGGTATAACATTAATGCAACCCACCAACCATGATATTTGGGGCCACCTATTTCATTTGTTACTGTATTTATTTATTATTTTTATATATTTTATTTAAATAATATAAAATAATAGTTTTTACATAAGGTGGACCAATTATTGACACGTGGAATGTGGGCTCACTTATATTAATACTTTTATTATATTAATAATATTAATTAGTACGCTACAACTGATAAGATTTCTACGCGCATAAAAAAATTCACTATGTGTAGGGGTGAGCATTCGGTTCTCGGTTCGGAACTAAAGAACCAAATATTATTCGATCTAGTTTTTAAAAAACCGAACCGATCTTACATAAAAATCGAATCAAACCGAACCGAAATTGTTCGGTTCCAAATACTCTATTACTAACCAAACCGAACTGAACTTTTTTTATAAAACTGAACTTTAAAAAGTAAACTGCCTTTCGGGTTAAACCATAGACATAGAAAAGTTCGGTTCTTCGGTTCTATCCCGAATTGTTTTTAAAGAACTAAATTTGAAACAAAACCCGAACTTTTCATACATGTCAAAAGCGAACCGAAGAACCAAAAAAATCGAACCGAATGAACCGAACTAATTCGGTTTGGTTCGATTCTTTGGGTTCAGTTCGGTTCTGCTGCACCCCTAATTACGTGTAAAAAGCTTTGTACGTTTGCAAAAAAGTTTGTGTAAATATTTTTGTGAGCGAATAGTAATTTTTACCCGCGTAGTAACAGTTTTTTTTATGAATATTTGTTTTTCTACTCTCACAAATATATTTTTGTATAAAAGTTTTTCTGAGGGTGTAAAAGTTTTTGCGTGCGGGTTTGTGCGCATAAAAACATGTTTGCACACAGAAACATTTTTCTACACGTACTGTACTAAATAATAATATTAAGATATTATTATATAAAAATATTAATATAAGTGCCCCAGACCCAGTACTACGTGTCATATCATGGTTGGTCCACGTTAGGTAAAAATATATTATTTTATATTATTTTAATAAAAATATATTATTTTATATTATGTTAATAAAATATATTATAATATTATTATTATATTTACATATGTGGGCCTTACATGGGATTCATGTGGATGGCATGGCAAAATCCATACATCACTCAAAGGATAATATGAGAAGAAAATTGGGAATAAGAAAACAATGCGTGAGGTCCTCGAACGCCAAAAGCAATGTTTGGGGGTGCAAAACAGTAAAAGTTTCCCATATTGATCATTCTCAGCACGTGGAAGGAGAAGAAGAGATGACTAAAGATACCATAGACAGCACCATAAAGCTAAGCTGCTTTAAACCATTCATAGGACCTGGTGGCCTACCCAACATATCTAAACGCTATAACATGTATATCCCCCCAAAAAAATCTAATCATATGAACACGCTATATATATATATATCATCTAAAATCTTCTTCTATTGATCACTATATACACTTTATCTAGCTATGCAAATTTGTCCTTAAATAGATGATCATTTCTAATTTTGGAGGACACACAAAAAAAGAAGATTTTGTAGGGTATCTAGCTTTGAAGTTGATGATTTCCTGAGGGTATTTAAACATTTACTTAGGTCTTGTTTGAAAGGTTTCAATGCAGAATCCCTTAAAAAGCTATTCTATGTGCAATTCCAAATATGAATTAAGTCTGCGTATATTAATGAAGCTGAACAACTGAAACATATTGAGCAAGAAAACTCCAGACAATAATTACAACTAAGAACAACGACTATACTCATGATGATTATATATGAATGTGCCTAGAATAAAAAGGGGTAATTATCTCATCTAGATTTATGCCCACCTTCACCCCACCATAGGTGGTGATGCTATCTAGGTGAGGCTTTGCATTCAAAGGGGAAATAATGTTACTAAGAAGGGAGCTAGGAATGGCAGAGAGACGTTAGAAGATAGTGGAGCACTGCTACCTACCTGAAAAATAGAGCCTGGGAACGTTATTCCTTGAGCCCTGCCAGATAATTCTTTGATCACCTTCAGAACGAAGAGACGAGAGAGCAGCTAGAGAGAGCAGCTAGAGAGAGAGAGAGGAGTATGGATCATGGACATGGACGCAGAAATGAGCTCCTTAACTTCTTTATATTAGTTGGGAGGCTATTTAAAAGAGTTCTTGTGAGAGAGGTAGCTAGAACTCCTTGTGTGGGGCCATTCAGTTTTTCCAGCTATTAGAATGGTTTATGTACCTCCTTAATTAAGGTGAACGAAATTTGGTAGTGTCCGATGTCTGAACGAAAGAACTCTTGATTCTGATTGAGTTGCTATTTTAACTTCAGAAGATTGTCTTAAAGTAGTTTTGTCGTAGAGCTCTTCTATAATCTGGTAGGTGGGGCCCGTGACCCTGGCGGAGTTTGAGTTAACATGTAATTAGGTGTTTTCAATCAGGAAATGAAAACTCAACACGTGACAAACTAATTACGTAAGGTGTTTGTCCTCCGCTCAAATGTTTGGATTGAACAATCCAAACATTTCCACCCGCTGCCTCTTATACTTAAACATAAGGTTGATATTTAAACATAGGATTTCTGCAAATACCCCCCTCTAACTATAGCGCGAAAAAAAAACTTTCTTATTCGAAATTGAATTTTGCCCTATTTTGTTGGTTTTCTGTGCAAACAGCTCTAATCATTAAATTTCTTTTAACAGATAACATAATCTTATTTATTTTAGCCCACTCAAGAAAAATGACCAAATTGCCTTGATTGACAAATTAATTCACATTGGCCGAATTTGGAATCAACTTGAGAGTGACGTTGAAAAAGTGGTATTTATGTCTTTTAAATTTTCTACAGTTACTCTTGATTTATCCTTATTTGGCTGTTTAATTCAGTTTTAGTTGGAGGAAAATTGCAAAAGCAGCATTTATATAATTTAATCCTTTTTCTGATAAAATATACTAAAGAAGTTCATTTTCTTGTGTTGAAATTTAATTTAGGGGTCTTTCCGTAATGCAAACCAATAAAATAGGGGGCAGAATGTAAATAATAATAAAGTGGGAGATATTTGCAAACAATCCTTTAAAAATAAGAACCACTTGTTAATAGTTTAACTTAGACCCAGTTGCTATTCAGGGATAAAGGGTCCTCATTAGATAGGATTTTCTCCCTTAATCCTTATTAGATATGTCGGAACCAGTTTGAATTGGATAGATTATCTTTCTCTTCTCTCTTCTTTCTCTATCGAGTATTGAATTTATATCTTACTGTCAGTCAAAATAATGGCTAAATAATTAATTACGAACACGTAAGCAAAATAGCAATGATCGATGACCGATAAGTACATGGTTTCATCGTCCAGATGCAAACCATCGGTCAAATGGATGATCATTTGTAGATGTATAGGGACGGAGCATCGTCCATAAGCCATGAAGCCAAATTATCGGCAAAAGATAAGTATCAAACAAACAAAAGAAGATGATCGACGAAAGGTAGTTGATAATGCGTGAAAAGTGCACAAATCGCCACTTTAACTAGGTCCTGTTAGCCTCCGAGCAATGCTATTTTGATGGTCTATGGTGCATTTCAGGTATAAGAGCCTTCAACAAAGGTTAGGTCAAGTTTGGTGCTAAAACGAAGCTATTCTGGCAATCCTGCGTAAATGGGATCGATCCGACATCCAAAGGGGATCGATCTGATTATTCCAGCAAGAAGCGGGCCAATTGAAGCAAAGAGGATCGATCCCGTTTTCAAAGGGGATCGATCTTGGTCGGGCATAATCCAGATCCTGAGTTCACGGACGAAGGAGATCGATCCGCTTTCCAAAGGGGATCGATCCCTTTTGGTGCTGCGGGAAAAAATAAAGGGCTGAGATCTAATCCGAGTTAGGGTTTGATTAAGGCCTATAAATAGACCTTGTGAGAGGAATTTTGGCAGCCACCCATAGACGAATTTTCCTCTCCTCCTTGGGGTTTTCTTGGCTCCTCTTCCTCAATAAAAATTAGGGTTAGGTCTTGAAGATAGATCCATGGCGGGAGCGCGTTATCAACCTTCTCCGATGGATCATCTCTTCAAGATGAGTAGCTAAATCCTTAGTTTAGGAAATTCTATGATGTAATAGAGAGTTTATCTAGGTTTTTCCTATGGATCAGTGCATGTACTTTACGATGGTTTAATGGATAGATTTTAGATTTTATACATCTATTGGTAATATTTATTATGGTGAATGAATTGTTTGTTCTTTGTGCCCTAGATTTGGTCTGTCTTGTCTCAGTTTTTCCGTGGGTATACAGCCAGAATCATTGCAAACTCAAAACACAAAAGTCGTAGATCTCTTCCTTAGGTTTCCACTGAATCTTGATTCACCTTGTTTCGAGTTCGGATGTGAAAGTTACGCTGAGATTACGATTGCTGGTTTTGAGCATTGCATGTTAGAGGCTAGGATTAGGACTTGTCCAAGATGCTTTCATGCTAGAACCATGTTAGATCTTAGGATTGGATTCTAAACCCTAGATTATGATTGTAGGAGTGCTAGAACCACTACCTTAATGCTAGAACCATTAAAACCTATGATTGTAACCTACAATTTGTTCTTTATCTTTATTGATTAGACGATCTCAAAGTGCTAGAACCACTTTGATTATTCTCGTATGGATTATCCGCTGATTTGATCTTAGTTCCGACATAGACTTCTAATGAATCTATGTTGAGTGATAGTGGACCTAGCCGATCTTCTATCAACCCTAGAAAATTATCAAGAACTTATTGAATTGCTCTTATCTTAGGAATGCCTAGATAGCTCTCGATTACTGATTAGAAATTCCTAGCCTTTTCTTCTATTGTTATTCTCCCGAGTTAGTTTAATTCGTGTTGAAAGTAGTTAATAGACCAAATATCATCCATCTTCCTTAACTTTTGATTTAGAACTATGCACGGTAATTAGACTTAATCCTGTTTTCCCTGTGGACCGACTCGGACTCATTGCTATCTACCCACAAAGTAGTTAGTTAGTGATTCGGATTATAGATTTGTAATTTTGGCGTTCTTGTTAAGGTAACGACACTTTTCAAGGCGTGTCAGAATTTTGGCGCCGTTGCCGGGGATCACGGTTTATTGAGTTAATTGCCTAGTGTAGTTTTATTTCAATTAGTTATCTTTATTTCTGTCGTTTATAACATAAAAGACCAAAAATAGTACCAGTGCTAATATTTGCTATCTTTTTGATCGTGCGTTAGGGACTTTGACGAAGCACCTTCCAAGCGGAGAAGGAGCATCGGTCAAAGCTTCACCGAGATAGCACTGTTTGTATCTCTAAACCTTGGTTGTTCTGGTGATGTGGTATATGAATGAATGTTAGTGAAGATTCAGATTTAAATATTACATTGCAAGAATTCTTGAATTCTCGTGCTGCATTGCTTAGACCTGTGAACATTTCACCTGATTCATCCATGGAGAACCATAACTTAGATGATCATCATGATCATGAGGAAAATCGGACCCATCACGAAGATCAAGGCCGCATGGATATGAAAGATTTTTACATTCCTACCTCATTTACTTCAAATTCATGCATTCGACCCCCAGTGATAGGAGCTGCCCATTATGAAATCAAGCCTCAGTTTCTTCAATCTCTTCCTGCCTTTCATGGTCTGTCTCATAAAGATCCTTACAATCATATAGAAGAATTTATCTTGATTAGTTCGACCGTGAAAGTCAAAAATTTTACTGACGATGCTTGGAAATTGAAACTCTTTCCCTTTACTCTCAAGGGCAAAGCTAAATATTGGCTTACATCTTTATAGTCCAGATCTATCACGACTTGGTCTCAACTTCAAACCCAATTTCTTGCTAAATTCTTTCGAATTACCAAGACCAGTGATCTTAGAAAAGAAATTTCATCTTTCAAACAAGCTGATGATGAACTTTTTCATGAAGCATGTGATAGATATAGGGAACTCCTTAGGAAGTGTCATCATTATCAATTTCCTCAATGGGCTATCATAGAGAATTTTTATAATGGTCTTAAGGAGAGACATCAAATGACTATTGATCCCGCATGTGGAGGAGTATTTATTACAAATCCTCTTGATGATTCGTGGAGGCTTTTTGAGAGATTAGCGGAAAATTCTCAACATCATGCTTCATCTTCTAGGAATACCCGAGATTTGTCTAATCAAGCTAGACCTAGAGGTACCATGGAATTAAATGAATCTACTCATTTAGCTCAACAAGTAGATATCCTAAGTAGGAAGCTTGACCAAGTTCTGACTCAGACTACAAACCAAGTTGTATCTTCAAATCCTTCATTGCCACCGTATTCAGGAGATATGTGTTTCTTATGTTCCAATTTTGGTCATGATGTAACTGATTGTCATTTGGTGCCCCATTATCCAGAATTAGTTCAGGAACATGTAAATGCTATTTATAATAATTCCAAACCAGCTTATGATCCATATTCTAATACATATAATCCTGGTTTACGGAATCACCCGAATTTCTCTTGGAGAACACCTGGTCAACAGTCTGAGTTTTTCAATCCAGACCATCGATGAATAATCAAAATCCAAATTACCCTCCGAAATTTCAGCCACCATCTCTGCCGCCTAAAAATTATCTATCTCAAGTACCTTATCAATCTCAACCTTCTCAGACTTGGGGGTATCAACCGTATGGACCTCCACAACCTCCAGCACATCCAAATCAGAGCCCAAATATGGATGAGTTAACCAAACTGATTCATTCTCATTCTCAAACGTTAGCTAAGATTGAGGCTCAAATGGGTCAATTGGCTAATTCTATGCATATGAGAGAAGAAGATACCTTCCTCTTTTGGATGCGATTAAACAAGTTCCTTCTTATGCGAAATTCTTAAAAGATTTATGTACTCAGAAGCGTCGATCTTGATCGCATGTTTCTAAAAAGATTTTCCTAACCGAACAAGTAAGTTCTATTCTTCGTAGTGATATTCCTCCTAAGCTTAAAGATCCAGGTACTCCTACAATATCCTGCATCATAGGAAGTCATTTGATAGAAGGAGCGTGTCGCGCCCCGACCCGCGAAAGCCCAACCGGGCCGGGCGACGCGAACCGAAAACTAACTAAATGCGGAAATAAAGGCGAGGGGTTCCCCCAATTTACTGATTTCACAATTCAATTCATAAGCACCCTGAATATTACAACAAATTTAAACCCCAACAGATATAATATAATAATCTAAAACCTCAAGGGGTTACAACAGTTTATACATCATACTCCCATAGGAGACTAACTATAACAAAAGTGTAGAAAGGGATCACCGGTCCTCAAACCCCGCCAGACGCCGCCGCGCACCAAACACCTGCCCGGTAGGGGCTACTGAAGAAGAGCTGGCGCCTGCACCTGCAAAACGCAGCCCGGGTAGGAATGAGCATAAAGCTCAGTAGGGTTCTACACTACGTCACACAGAAGGAAGGGGAACGCAAGAGTGTCGCCCTCAAGTAAGACCTGGGTGTACACAGGGGTCCCATAACCCCACCGCGTGTCTCTGAGGCCCACGATCATGGTCTTCCAGCCGAGCTGGTCACATGTCTGGTCGCACTCAGTAGCAGGAAACAACACTGCTGGCCCACAAGCAGGTACCGACACTGCAGGCGGGAAACTGCACCGCTAAGTAGGCAATCCCTCTACTCAAGGGTCAACACAGTGGAACACCAGCTACACCTCAGCATTCGACTTAAGGCCGACACGACCTCTATAATCACCAAGAAACATGTGTACCAGTCATCTAAGCCTATCATCAAGTTTGACTGGACATCACAATTCGAACCTGGACCAAGCTACCCAACCCCGGTCCTAGGGCTAAATCTGAGCTTCCAGCCTCGGGACGGCGATCCACAAATCACCCACGCCCTAACCATGCAACTAATGCACAACAGAGAATGCATGCAATGACATACACAGATAAGAGAAATAAGGCATGCAACAGTATGATCAGGCAACATACAAGTCTAACCGGATCACTGCAGCGGTACTACCAACCGCTGCCAGCCGATCCCCAGCGGGTTCCGGCATTACGACGGTACCACGACCGTCAACCGCGAACCCCTGCAACGGGAAGCAACCCCGAAAACTTCGATGAGCAGTAAAAATATATTATTATAATCCGAGCTTATAATATCTTATTGAAAACATCAAAAAGTTCTCTACAAGCTGCTAGTTGACCCCGTCGATCCGACGTCCAAACGACGTCGGATTCAAGATCCAACTTAGCAACCAGTAGATCTATATGCATGGATCAACATATCCAAAATCCAGGATCATCCAACGGCTGGATTCACGGGAAACCATTACTCAAAATGGCTAATCAAAACTCCATAAAACTCCATCAGCCGGCCATAGGATCGATCCTGAGGTAGTAGGATCGATCCTATGCTCATACCGGTTTCAGCCCAGCTTCGTCGCATGCCACGAGAAAAATCACCAAAATTCGTAGGAAAATTGTAAAAATACAAACTAAGATGGCATGGAAAGATAACGAAGAGATCTACAACTCTTATGTTTTGCAAAAGCCAAGATCATACACATACAAGCCGGAAAATCCGCCGCAAGCCGGCTGTTCTTCAAGAACAGCAGAAAACCGGAAATTCTGAGATTAATCATGCATAAAACCTACTCAAATCTCAACTGATTAACATGAAACTTAAATCAGTCATTCTAATAGATAAGATACATCCCACAACACAATTTCATCAAGATCTAACGGCTAGATCTAACTAAACCCACTAATTAACTCATGTAGGTAGAACACCTACCTAGCAGCGCTTTCCTCGGCTGATTCCCCACGAGTTGATCACCAACAAGGTTCCAAACCACTTCAGGGGTCTTCCTCTCGTCGCCACGGATCCAATGAGCTTTAGAACGCCCAAAATGGTGGCCGGATGAGGGAGAACGGAGGACATGAAGGTGGGCTGCCGGAAGAAAAACAGAGCATACCAGAACCGGGAAGAAGAGAGAAAGAAGGGAGAAGAAGAGAAGGAAGAAGAGGAAGAGAAGAGAAGGAGAAGGTAGGGGAAGGTCGGGGAAGGTGGGGGAAGGTCCGGGAAGGTGGGGGAGAAGACCTCTCCTCTGACAAAGGAGAGCTACGGCCACGACGGCCGTCCTCGCAAACCCAACTGCCCTGACTTGCTGGAAGAGGAGGATCGATCCTTTGCTCAAAGAGGATCAATCTTCTTAACAGAAAGATCGATCTTCTTCTCAAGGAGATCGATCCCCTTTGCCAAGAAGGCAAAACTTGGGCTAAAACGCAAGCCTAAGCTCGGATCTTCCGATCCCGGGTCCACCTAGTCATTCTAATCAAACACTAACACAAACAAGGTCAGTGTGTGCATACGCGGGTGTGAAACAAACCGACAAGGCGCAATTTACCAAATTGCCCTTGTGGTCCACAACGAGCCACGGCCTGACCCAGGCGGTCGACCCAGGAATGGAGGGATAGGTCCTCACAGAGCGTTACTTGATTTGGGAGCTAGTGTGAATCTCATGCCATATTCATTATACTCCAAATTCGGTATAGGAGAATTAAAACCTACCGCTATGACTCTACAGTTAGCCGATCGGTCAATCAAAACCCCACGGGGTATGCTTGAGGATGTCTTAGTTAGGGTTGATCAATGTGTATTTCCTGTAGATTTCGTAGTGTTGGATATGGAACCAAGCGTGCAAACTAAGAAAACCATTCCGATAATTCTTGGTCGACCTTTCTTAGCTACAGCTAATGCTTGCATTAATTGTAGGGATGGTATTATGACAGTTACTTTTGAAAATATGGAATTGAAATTGAATATTTTTCATACGTCAAAACGCCATGCATATGATGATGATTGTTTTATGGTAAATGCTTTGATGAATAATGACGATATCGATATGTGTGTGGATGAGGCGATGAATAAAATAGCGTATGATGATGGTGATTTGTCTAGTGGAAGTTATAAACGTCCATGTGATGTTGCTGTCTTGGACGATGATGAGATAGTATTTAAAAATGCTTTACCGGATCTTAATGTTGATTTTCCAGAGTTGAAAGATGAAGTTATGGATGTGAAGGATGATTCACCTATTTGTGATGTTAATAATCTTAATCTTGTTGAGGATGCGAGAAATGATGGTTTATACAAGGAGGTATGTAAGATTTCTTGGAGTAAAATTCCGATTGATCCTGGACCTCATATTTCTTCAACTCTAGCGTTACCGTCTTTGATTATGCCACCTAAATTCATTCATCGGAGAGTTTTGAAAGTTGGCGATAAAGTTTGGTTATTCAAGGCTAGACCTAGACTCTATTCGGTCAAACCTAGGTCCAGGTGGACCGGCCCATTCCTCGTACAACAGATTGTTCCCCACATAGCAATTAAAATCCGTCATATTAAGTTTGGCTCAATTTTTAAAGTAAAGGATCATAGATTAAAACTTTATATTGAAAATCCCCTACAACTTGATCCAACAATGACCTTGGCGGAGCCACATTATAAATGATTGATCGTTAACTGCGTCGGGCTAGCGACGTTAAAACCAGCGCTTGATTGGAGGCAACCCATCAGTTTCTAGTAGTTACCTTCTTTCAGTTTTCTCTTAGTTGATATATTTGTTGTTCGTAGGTTTTTCGTTTATTTTTATCACTGACTGCATGGTTTCCTATATAGTCATGGAATGCTTGCTATGCCTGTTGTGTTGTGGATCCAAAGTATGCTTTCTTGCCATGGTTGCATTCAGGTGTGGAAATAGGGTAGTAAATTGCTATATATCTTTATTCATCTGGTGCATATTTCACGTGATATCCTTCCGTATTCCTATCCGGTAAGAACTCTAACTATCTACTTCTTAATGTTTATCTTCGTCCTTTCTTTTCCATGCTCTCTAACGGCGGAACCCATAGCTTTCGCTATGAATTCCGACCACTAACGCCGATGGCCTAAGCCGGCGTTCTCCTTCTTTTCTTTCCATTCTGCTTTCTTTCTTATTTTGTGCCTGTTCTCCTCTATTCGAGCCACCTCTGTTCCCCTTCCTGTCGTGCTCTGTTTTCATCGTCTTCACCCCGATTTGGTGGGTTCCAGATCGATCTGGGTAACCCCTCCAGATCGATCTCCTTATTGTTGCCATCAATCATCATTGTCTCTCTTTTTCCGGATACCGGATTAACTTATAGATTAATTGCAGCCATGCCTCACTCTGGATCCTTCGACTCCAGATTAACTTATATATCTACTGACTTTTGATCTGGGGTGGGTACGGTGGGTGTGACTACATGATTATATGTGGATGTGTAAACTTGTGATGGTCCATGTGATTGAATCTTGTTTCATGCAGGTTGAAGCATAGGGTAGTTTATTTTTCCTGTCAATGTGGAATGAATGTTTGTACTGCCCTTGGGCTGACTGAATAAATAAAAGAGATGCTGCCCAATTTTTCTCTAATTTTGCATTCTTATTCCATTATTTTCTTTTGTGTGATCACGGGGTGTTTCTTTGAATATTCTCCAGGCTCCTGCTGTTATGGTTCGCATGTGTAAGAATATATTAAGACGTCCCGAACAGACGTGGTCTTCCCGATTAACTCTGATTGACACCGATGGTTTTACCACTCACCAGGGTTACTATTTAATTCGCAGCCTCATCAAGTTATCTCTACCCCTTACCCTATTTCCGTGTTTGAGGACAAACCCGCTTAAGTTGGGGGGTGTAGCATTTAAATTCATGCTTAATGTTTTAAGATAACAATATATTGTACATCCCTTGAATTATGCCAAAGGAAGGAAATTATGAGAGTTATTGACAAAGATGCATGTTTTAGAAACTTATTTTATGAATTATTCTGATGCTTGTATGGTATATAAGGGATAGTAAATTTTTATAATGCCTGATATTATTTTTATACTTTAACACTTTTACCATGATTTAAGGATAGCTTGACATATCCTACTGCACATGTTCACTTTCACATGTCGAAGAGTTGAAATTAGATTCTAAGCCTGAAACTGGGATGGATTTACAATTCTTTGTCATGACATAGAAGATACATGAATACATGCAATTTTCTGTTCGCAAAAAGTATATATGTCTGAAAGTGTAGGGTATTCAACTTAGTAACCGGGCAATGTGCCTAGCCAGCGTGCTGTTCGCGTAAAACAGTTGAATTACCTGAAAAGAAAAAAAAAAGAAAAAAAAGAAAAGGACTTCCTACTTAGTAACCGGGCAGTGTGCCTGGCCAGCGTGCTGTTCGCGTAAAACGGTTGAAGTTCCTTGTAGGAAAAAAAAGAAGAACAGAGATTGTTATGTGATAAGTGGAAAATATATGCTGACTCAGGATAGTGATCTTGAATAGTTGAATGTTCGGATAAAATGGATACTTGGAAGCATGTGGAACTCTATTCACACACTGGAGTGTTAAAGTTATTTTCGATCATGAGTAAATATGTTGAAGTATTGGAAGTATGTTATGGCATGTTTTGCTTTGCAATATCTTTATGTGACTAGAAGTTGAAGGGTACGTTCATGGGTAGTATTTCTGATTCGTGCATTGGAGTTGATGAGTCTTATGATGGATTTCTAATGGCATAGTCAAGGGGATGTATTGATGTTTGTGGGTATCATCACCGGAAACACTCAGGAGACTATAACTCCTCCACTGAGGCCACCCAGGGGTTTAAAGGCTTGTTACACATGCTAAGTGTAATCGTGAGACCTACGAAAGTGGCTAGTTAGGTTTACTGCTTTATGTTTATTTTTATCTTGCTTTGCTCGAGGACTAGCAAAGATCAAGTTGGGGGGTGTGATAACGCGTGAAAAGTGCACAAATCGCCCCTTTAACTAGGTCCTGTTAGCCTCCGAACAATGCTATTTTGATGGTCTATGGTGCATTTCAAGTATAAGAGCCTTCAACAAAGGTTAGGTCAAGTTTGGTACTAAAACGAAGCTATTCTGGCAATCCTGTGTAAATGGGATCGATTCGACATCCAAAGGGGATCGATCTGATTATTCCAGCAAGAAGCGGGCCAATTGAAGCAAAGAGGATCGATCTCGTTTTCAAAGGGGATCGATCTTGGTCGGGCATAATCCAGATCCTGAGTTCACGGACGAAGGATATCGATCCGCTTTCCAAAGGGGATCGATCCCTTTTGGTGCTGCGGGAAAAAATAAAGGGCTGAGATCTAATCCGAGTTAGGGTTTGATTAAGGCCTATAAATAGACCTTGTGAGAGGAATTTTGGCAGCCACCCATAGACGAATTTTCCTCTCCTTCTTGGTGTTTTCTTAGCTCCTCTTCCTCAATAAAAATTAGGGTTAGGTCTTGAAGATAGATCCATGGGGGGAGCGCGTTATCAACCTTCTCCGATGGATCGTCTCTTCAAGATGAGTAGCTAAATCCTTAGTCTAGGAAATTCTATGATGTAATAGAGAATTTATCTAGGTTTTTCTTATGGATCAGAGCATGTACTTTACGAAGGTTTAATGGATAGATTTCAGATTTTATACATCTATTGGTAATATTTATTATGGTGAATGAATTGTTTGTTCTTTGTGCCCTAGATTCGGTCTGTCTTGTCTCGATTTTTCCGTGGGTATACAGCTGGAATATTTGAAAACTCAAAACACAAAAGTCGTAGATCTCTTCCTTAGGTTTCCACCGAATCTTGATTCACCTTGTTTCGAGTTCGGATGTGAAAGTTACGCTAAGATTACGATCGCTAGTTTTGAGCATTGCATGTTAGAGGCTAGGATTAGGACTTGTCGAAGATGCTTTCATGCTAGAACCATGTTAGATCTTAGGATTGGATTCTAAACCCTAGATTATGATTGTAGGATTGCTAGAACCACTACCTTAATGCTAGAACCATTAAGACCTATGATTGTAACCTACAATTCGTTCTTTATCTTTATTGATTAGGCGATCTCAAAGTGCTAGAACCACTTTGATTATTCTCGTACCGATAATCCGCTGAATTGATCTTAGTTCCGACATAGACTTCTAATGAATGTATGTTGAGTGATAGTGGACCTAGCCGATCTTCTATCAACCCTAGAAAACCATCAAGAACTTATTGAATTGCTCTTATCTTAGAAATGCCTAGATAGCTCTCGATTACTGATTAGAAATTCCTAGCCTTTTCTTCTATTGTTATTCTCCCGAGTTAGTTTAATTCGTGTTGAAAGTAGTTAATAGACCAAATATCATCCATCTTCCTTAACTTTTGATTTAGAACTATGCACGGTAATTAAACTTAATCCTGTTTTCCATGTGGACTGACTCGGACTCATTGCTATCTACCCACAAAGTAGTTAGTTAGTGATTCGGATTATAAATTTGTAATTTTAGCGTTCTTGTTAAGGTAACGACACTTTTCAAGGCGTGTCAGAATTTTGGCGCCGTTGCCGGGGATCACGGTTTTTTGAGTTAATTGCCTAGTGTAGTTTTATTTCAATTAGTTATCTTTATTTCTGTCATTTATAACATAAAAGACCAAAAATAGTACTAGTGCTAATATTTCCTATCCTTTTGATCGTGCGTTAGGAACTTTGACGAAGCACCTTTCAAGCGGAGAAGGAGCATCGGTCAAAGCTTCACCGAGATAGCACTGTTTGTATCTCTAAACCTTGGTTGTTCTGGTGATGTGGTATATGAATGAATGTTTGTGAAGATTCAGATTTAAATATTACATTGTAAGAATTCTTGAATTCTCGTGCTGCATTGCTTAGACCTGTGAACATTTCACCTGATTCATCCATGGAGAACCATAACTTAGATGATCATCATGATAATGAGGAAAATCGGACCCATCACGAAGATCAAGGCCGCATGAATATGACGGTTTGATTGAGAATCAAACGTGGATTAGCGTGGTTTGGTATATATAGGTTTCTTCATTAAACCTTAAATTAGGTATTTGTGTGTTATTTAATTGATTATTCTTCAATTAAACTATGCTACTTGATGCTTGATATCTTGTTTATCACCTGATTAAAGTTTGTTAGGATTTTGTTTCGATTTGATGTGGATTTAAGCAAGATTTCATTATGTTATTTTTGGATTTTCTTGTTTAATTAGAACATTGGTCTTCTAACGTGATTTTCGAGCTGTAAATGCATGATCAGAGTTGGTGTTCGGAATGACAGTTGTAGATCCATGAGTTAGTTTTCATTTCCAACCGGTTTCGTAATTGTTAGAGCTATGTACCATTTTCTGGTGAATTAAATGGACTGTCTGTGCTGAAACTGGACAGTTAGCTTGATTACTATAATTAAGTTGTTTTTAATTATTTAATTGAGTTTATTCTTGGGTGCGATGATCTTGATGATCTTTGGAAGAGATCTGCAAAGTTTGGTTTTAATCCAAGTTATTTTCAATAGGATTTTGATTGATTTATCAGATCTGGAGTTCTACCAAAATTGTAAGTTTGGATCAATGTTTGTTTTGCCGATTGATCTAGTTTTTGGATATGTGATTCGGGGTATGTCTTTGAGTGGGAATATCAAGTTTCGCATCAATCGGACGGTTAGATTGATAATTATGATTTTCCAGAGTTAGTAGAGCATTTACTCTAATTGGAAAAATTGAGATGTTCGTTATCGCTTTATAATAATGTTATTATATCTGCGTAGGCCCTGTGCTTGGCATGTGGTTCAACCAAGGGGGTTACGCTCCTTGGGATGTGTAGAATAAAATATGCATTTTATCTAGACCCTTGCCATGTTCACCCTTGGTGAGCTGTGTGTTGCGCCTGGTCGTGTGTAATAATTGGCATATTGTTGCATGTTTGAATTATTATATATGTGTATGATCATACATGGCTTTGTTTGCATTAGATGCTTTCGGGTAGCTCGGATTTACCCTTAGGACCGTGGCTGGGTATCGTGGTCCAGGCTTGAATGTTAATATTCAGTCGATATCGATGATAGGCTTAGATGACTTGAATACATGTTGATCGATGATTTACAGATCGCGTCGGCCTCGAACCGGTTCTGAGGTGTAGCCGGTGTCCAGTGTCCTATGACTCTTGAGTAGAGGGTGTGCCTACTCAGCGGTGTCGTTTCCCGCTTAGCAGTGTCGGTTTCCTGCTTGTGGGTATGCAGTGTTGTTTTCCTATGTTCAGGGACACGCGGTGGGGTTATGAGCCCCTGTGTACACCCAGGCTAGCTTGAGGGCGACATTGTTTTGTTCCCTTGTTCTTGTGTGAGTCGTAGTGTAGGTTTCCTGCTGAGCTTAGTTGCTCACTACTACCCGGGCTGCGTTTTGCAGGTGTAGGCGTTAGCACTCCTTCAGTGGCCCCTACCAAGCATGTGTTTGGTGGCGCGACGGTGTCTGGCGGTGCTTGAGGAGCGGTGATCGTCTGTTTACCCTTTTGTGAGATAGTCTCCTACGGGAGGATGGTGTATAAATATTAACCCTTTGGAGGTTTTGAATTATATCTTTATTATATCATTTGAGGTTTGTGATAATCGTTTTAATAAGGGTACTTACGAATTGTTTAGAGAGACCAATAGATTAGAGGGAACCCTCGCCAAAACTTTTCCGCACTTAGTTAGGTTCCGGTTCGCGTCATCCGACTCGGTTGGGCTTTCGCGGGTCGGGGCGCGACATTTTATCTAAGAGTAATTTAGATTTATCTTTGATGTTCTTCACCACTATTCATATAAAATATAGTTGAATTAAGTTTGATCATATTTTTTATTTAATTTGACACCTCCGTTCGAACTGAGTGTTTGAAGGAGTTGAACCTTATCATGTCCCTGATTTTGACTAGTTTGACCATTGTTGGTCTACGACAAGATTTACTTGTCAATATTTTTGGCGCGCCCAGTGGGACCTTGTGTCAAGTTTTATGAAAAGTGATCAAATTGGACCTGACAGTATGGTCGTTACCCGTACTGGACAAGATATCACTCATAGTGGTGGTGGAAACGCCGATCACGGCGATTTCCCACATGTGGAAAATGTTCACGTGACTATCGACCAAACATCTATCGTCCATCCTTCTATCGTTCAACCTCATGTAGAATATCAGGAAAGAACGATATATCATAGTTCTGAACGAGGTGGGTCATCAATTAGAAATGGACAAGATTACGAGACCATAACTGCTAGGACTGCACATATGATGGTCGATGAAGTCATACTTTCTAATAATCAGCAAATGGCCAACAATATCTATCACACCCCGACCCAGAAAACCCATTGAGATCGGGGAGTGAGCAACCTAAACCGGTTAAATCATCAATGGGCGCAAAGATTTTGACAGAGTCTCCCCTATAATTCTTACACAAGGAACCTGTACAATTTCTATATTCCACGATAAATTTAAATACTTGATCATGAGGGCAGAAATTTTGATTCACAACTACTATCGTTATTACAACCCAATTTCAATATTTAAATAAACATCATTCCACATTAATATCAAATTTAAAGTTATACAATTGCCCTCAAATACGAAACAATAGTCTCCAAGATTTAACTACATCAAATAAAATAAAATACTGAATGAACGCTCTCAATCTGCCAACAACCTCAAAGTCCACCCGAAGTAGAAGTGCCTCTAAGAACTGATCTGCGTGGGACTACCGAAGTGGAAGGAGCGGCGCCTGCACCTACAAAATGCAGCCCGGGTAGGGTGAGCATAAATCTCAGTAGGGTTCTACTCTACGACACTCTCAAGGAAAGGGTAAGACTGCAACTGTATCTACTTTCGTCAAGGCTAAGTACGCCATGAGGCTAACCCTAGCATCGTCGATTTCCCGAGGGCTCCTATCCGGGTCCCACCCTCACCCAACAACAAGGGGAAACAACACGACTGCGGGCTCCTGTCCAGGTTCCACCCTGCCCAGTGTCAATACCACCATCCCTCGTGGGGACACAAGTCAGGGACATCAACATCCATATCTAGCACTTGGAGCGATAGTAGACACGACTTCTACACCTCAATATCATAATTCAATGAGCATAACTAGGTTGAAATCTCGATCAACACAAGATCATATCCACACAATCTCGCCCTAGTCCTCCTACCCATACCTCGGTCCTAGTGCTAGATCCGAGCTACCCGAGCCCTCAGATTGGCGATCGAGTCCATCGCCCGCACCTAGCCTTAATGCTTCTAATGCATACAACATGCATGAGCCTAATCAAGCAACTAGTCCTAGGTGTCTCTATATGTCAATTCATCAATCACATGTCCACAAGATATAGCATAGCTATAGGGTAGATTTCACATTTAAGAATAGACAGAAGCCAAGTATAGCATTCACATATCCCAATCATATATAATCTCATTCAACACAGACAAAAGGGGCACACCTTCAGCCCAATCAGATCTAGCCATTCCCACAAATAAAATAGAAATGGGCACACAGCCGGCCCTAGGCATAAGCATGCTATAACAATATATAGTTAAATGGAATTTCTAGTAATTATAAGAGTTGAATAGAGGATGAACAGCTGCTTCTGAAGAGTAGCAATAACACTCAGTTTAGGGCTAATGGCGAAATTCGACCGAAAACTAACCTAAAAGAGAGTACATCTAATCTCAGCTAAAACTGAAGGACAAGAAGGCCAAATGCCAGCAAGTGATAGCAATCCAAAAGAAATCCCAAAACTATTGCAGCAGTCCGATCTAGCTTCCAAAGATCCGAAGCACCAACGAGCAAGGACTAACTCCACAAAATCAGGTAATAACCATCCATACCAGCAAGGAGGACTAATCAATGCATTCACCATGGCAGTAGGGAAACCCGGGGAGGAAAAATAGAGAGAAGAAGGGGGCAGTCCACCCAGACCGAGGCCAATCCAAAACTAAAAACTCAACTCCCCTACGGCATCCAGCAAATCCAAACCCTCGCAACAACCCAATCAATCACAACCCAACAAAGCTTAGGAGCTCAACCGCCCCTCAGAGAAATCGGGAAGAGGTTGGAGAAGGATCTCAAGCCTCAACATATCAAGAACAGGGAATGGAAAGGAAGCACAGAGAAGGGAAGAAATGTCATCCGAAGTCCGTGAACTCGCATAGAACTGAACCCTAGCGGCAAGAGAGGTGGAATGAGGAAGGAACAGGACACGACCTAATGTCTGGGTCAGTGGCATAACATCGGAGAAGAATGTGAAGCGACATCGTCGTCCATCAAAAACCAGAAAAAGGGGAAGAAACCTCACAAAACAAACCATGGAATCCCATAGATCGAACTGTTGCAGCAACAAGGAGGAGAAACGAAGGAGAAACAGAGGAGGATCCCTGTCATCCGTGAGTCCAGAACAGGGGAAGGGAGAGGATACCCACAAACAAGCAATGAAATCAAAGAAAACAGAGCACTAGTAGGAATCCCAAAGCAAGCAACCACGGAAATCATAGCAGAGCAACAAATCCAAAGCAAGCATGTATCAATCCAAGCCCTAGATGCCTAACCAAGGCTCAGGGTAGGAATCCCTACCTCTGGGCGTCAAGGTCGCGTCCTTCCTCTTCTCCTCCAGCCGCGGCAATCGTCGCCGCCAAGGTCTCCATCGTCGTCGCCAACGTCTCCGTCATCGTCGCCAACGTCTCCGTCGTCGCTGCCAACGTCTCCGTCGTCGCTGCCAACGTCTCCGTCGTCGCTGCCAACGTCTCCGTCGCGATCTCTCCCTCTCCTCAGCCGCCGCGTCGTGGCCCAAGCAGCTCTCGCGGAAGGGGAATGAATAGTAGGGATGGGTTTTAAACAATAGGGTTACTTAAGTCCACGGCTGTTTGATCAGCATCAAGCTGATCAAAGCCGTTCAGATCACAATCTACTTTATCAAACTCCAATCTTCAGATCCAGAGCACTCCTATGGGTCTACTCAAGCACATACATCATTATAAGGCTGTGTGTGTTACGCGCGTGTCAAACCACCTGACAAGATGCAATTTGACCAAATTGCCCCTGGGGTCGCAAAGAGGCAACGCAATCAGTTGATCGCGCTCGACGCGGAAACAAGTCAAGAAGGGATCGGCCCTCGACTGACGCAGTCGAGCCGGGTCAGAGGATCGGGTCCTCACAACCTATCACCCTTAAAGGAATTTCGTCCGCGAAATTCGATAAGGGTAGGGCCGAAGAAAAGAAACAAGAACTCTAAGCCTACATACACAGACAAGAACAAGGCTACAGCTAGGGTCACCAACGCCCGAAAGAAGGCTACATGCCGAAAGGAACAATCTTGGGAACTCTCGGTGCATACGGTCCTCTCGCTCCCAAGTCAGCTCTTCGGTATTGCCATGTCTCCAACGGACCATCACTAACGGTATCGATCTGCCTCTGAGTACCTGGTCCCGTCTATCCACGATCTGCACCGGCTCCTCTATGTATGTGGCATCCTCCTCAACCTCAATGTCGTCGACTCTGATTTCATGTGATGGATCTGAAACATACTTCTTCAACATCGACACGTGAAAGGTAGGATGAACAACGAACATGTGTGGGGGTAATGATAGCTGGTAGGCGACCTCTCCGACACGCCTCACGATCTCGAAGGGTCCCGTGAACCTCGGTGTCAACTTGCCTCTGTTGCCAAATCTGATCGATCCTCTGCTCGGAGAATTCTTCAGGAACACTCTGTCACTCACTGTAAACTCTAATGGTCGCCTTCTCTTATCTGCATAACTCTTCTGTCTGCTCTGAGCTATCAAGAGCCTCTGCCTAATCTGTGCCAAACTCTCTGAAGATTGCCTGATGATGTCTGGACCGGTGAGTGACGCCTCTCCAACCTCTGTCCAGCACACTGGTGAGCGGCATGGCCTGCAGTACAACGCCTCGAACAGAGCAAAACTCCAAACTGGATTGGTAACTGTTGTTGTAGGCAAACTCCACCAACCGCACATGTTGCTCCCAACTACCTCCAGCGTCAAGCATACAAGCCATGAGCATGTCCTCCCGGATCTGAATCATCCTCTCTGACTGCCCGTCCGTCTGAGGGTGGAACGCCGTGCCGAAAGTCAACAACGTACCCATGGACTGCTAGAAACCTTCCCAAAATCTGCCAGTGAACCTAGGGTTTCAATCTGACACTATGGACACTGGAATGCCGTGCAATCTGACAATCTCATCAACGTATATCTGGCTCAGCTTCAAAACAGGATCCGTGGTCCTCATGGGTAGGAAGAGTGCCGATTTGGTCAACTGATCAACAATGACCCAAATGGCATCGTGCCCTCTCGGTGTCCTCGGCAGCCCTCTAACAAAATCCATCGCTATGTGCTCCCACTTCCATTCTGGTATCGGAAGTGGCTGTAGTAATCCCGGGGTCCGTCTATGCTCCGCCTTCACCTTCTGACAGGTGAGGCATCTGGAAACGAACTCTGCCACCGCTTTATTCATCCCGGACCACCAAAACTGTCGGCGAAGATCATGGTACATCTTGGTGCTCCCGGGATGAACTGCAAAGCTGGAATGGTGAAACTCACGCAGGATGTCCTCTCTCAAATCTGGGTCTGCTGGAACTGCAAAGCCGCCTCTAAAACACAAACCACCATCTGTCGTCACCGACCAGCCCTCAATCGCGTGCTCAGTCCCGACTGCAGCACGGATCTCCACGAGCTTCGGGTCTCTACCCTGTGCCTCTATCACCCTCGCTAAAAGTGTTGGAATGCTGCGTACAGCATAGAGAAAGCCGCCTGACGCTCCATCCTCGAACTCTAACCCAAACTGGCAAACTGTTTCTATCATCTGCCATTGCCGAGCTGAAACCGCTGCTAACTCTGCCCTATGCTCCCTGGCCTGCCTGCTCAGTGCGTCTGCAACGACATTTGCCTTACCAGAATGGTAAAGCAACTCGAAGTTGTAGTCCTCCAGCAACTCCATCCACCGGCGCTGTCTGAGATTGAGGTCACGCTGGGTAAATACGTGCTTCAAGCTCTAATGATCTGAGTACACCTGGAACCGCTCGGCATAAAGATAGTGTCGCCACGTCTTTAATGCAAAAACCACTGCTGCTAACTCCAGATCATGGACGGGGTAATTCTTCTCATGGTTCTTTAGCTGCCTAGAACCATAAGCCACAACGTGACCCTCTTGCATCAGTACACACCCAAGACCCTCTCCGCTGGCGTCACAATACACACTATAGCCTACGCCGTGTTCTGGGACTATCAAGATAGGGGCACTGGTCAATCTAGTCCTCAGCTCTATGAAGGCCTGCTCGCAAGCATCGTCCCAAACAAAAGGAACTGCCTTCTAGGTCAATCTGGTCATTGGTGCTGCTACCATGGAGAATTCCCTAACGAACCTCCTGTAGTATCCTGCCAAGCTGAGAAAATTGCGGACCTCGCACACGGTCTTCGGTCTCTGCCACTGCATAACTGCCTCTACCTTGGCTGGATCAACTAAAATCCCTTCCGCTGACACTACATGTCCCAGAAACTTCACTTCTGGGAGCCAGAACTAACACTTGGAGGCCTTAACATATAGCATGTTCTCTCTCAGCAACTATAGCACTATCCTCAGGTGCTCCTCATGCTCCTCCTCAGTGCGTGAGTAGATCAACATGTCATCGACGAATACCACTATGAACTGGTCCAGGTAGGGTCTGAATATCCTCTGCATCAAGTTCATGAAAGCTGCCGGTGCGTTCGTCAATCCGAAAGGCATCACCACGAATTCATAGAGCCCGTACCTCGTGCGAAATGCCGTTTTCGGAATATCACAATCCCTGATCCTCAGCTGGTCGTAGCCAGTGCGGAGTTTGATTTTCGAAAAGACCGACGAGCCTCGAAGCTGATCGAACAAGTCATCGATCCTGGGCATGGGATACTTGTTCTTTACAGTGACCCTGTTCAGCTTCCTATAATCTACACAAAGCCGTAGTGTGCCGTCCTTCTTCTTTGCAAGCAATACTGGCGCTCCCCACGGTGAAGTACTAGGGCGAATGAAACCTCGATCAATCAGTTCGTCCAACTGTGTCCTCAACTCCTTATGCTCAGCTGGTGCCATCCTGAAAGCTGGTAAGGAAATCGGTCCCGTACCCGAAACTAGATGTATCTCAAAATCAACAGCTCTAGAGGGAGGAAGTCCCGGAAGCTCGTCTGGGAACACATCGGTGAACTCGCAGACCACCCTGGGAAAGCTAACCACTCGGCTGCCCTCTGTAGCGAACAAGGAAAGACGCGCCAACAAGGCTGACAGCTGACTCTTGCGTCTAGGAAAATAGCAACAAGCGAGCGAATCGACAGACTGTCGGTCCCCCAACAAGACAAAACGAACGCCGTCCGGTGTACAGGCAGTCACCCTACGACGGCCACAGTCGATGACGGCTCGGTACGATGTCAGCCAATCCATAACGAGTATCACGTCGAAGCCGGCCATGTCTAGCACCCGAAGGTCTACAAGAATGCGGAGGCCCCCAACCTCCAACTCGCATGCTCGGCAAATTTGCTCAACCTGAGCTCCTCCGCCGACCGGTGTGTCTAAGTGTAGTGCAACTCTGAGTGGTTCGGTCTCCAGCCCTAATGATGTCACACACTCTCTAGCCACAAACGAATGGGAAGCTCCCGAATATACCAGCACATCCACAAAGGAACTAAAAAGCTGAAAAATACCTCAAAGGACTGAAGGCTCAGCTGGGGTTTGTGTTAGTGCTAGTGGCTGATGGGGTGCCTGCGGGTACTGATGGAGCTGGTACGATGGCTGCAATACATCTGGGTACAGGCGGTCAGGAAGCGCGTACACCCCACCCCTGGGACCTGCTCTACCTCTACCACGGGCCCGTCCTGCTACTGGTCCTCTCTGCCAACCTCCGCCTCGACCTCCCTGTGCCACTCTCAGAGGACAGTCCTTGTGAAGGTGTCCTGGCTGATGACACTGGTAACACAAACCGGGTTTACCTCCCTGAGGAGCCTGCCCCTGGGGTCCTCCCAATAGGAGTTGCCCAGGCTGCTGCTGCTGTGATGGACGCTGCTGAAACTGATGCTGCGGGTAGGGTCGCTGCTGAAACTGCTGCTGTGGGTAGGGCCGCTGGTGCTGCTGGTGTCTCGCTCTCCTCCACGGGCCTCCTCTGCCCTGGGCCCTCTGAGGTTGACCTCTGCCTCCTCCACCTGCCACTGGCTGCTCTGCCCTCGGCCTCTCCTGGCATCGGGCCTCTACTGCCAGTGCAGCACCCAACACCGCTTGGTAAGTTGCCGGCTGCTGCGCGGCGATCAGTCTTCTGATCTCTGGTCTGAGCCCTCTCTCGAACTGCTGGGCTCTGGTGGTGGGGTGAGCTGCTACTGGTCCAGCAAACCTGGCCAGGTGGGTGAAGCGGGTTGCAAACTACTGTACTGTGCGAGTACCCTGAGTGAGGGTTAGGTACTCCTTGGTCATCGCTACCTGTGTACTCTGGGGAAAGTACACCTCAAGGAAGGCAATGTGAAACTTTGGCCACGATGGCAACCCTCCTCCTACTCTGGTGGCCTGGTCGGTGCGCCACCAGTCTCGGGCGTCCCCGTCGAGCTGGAACGCCGCTAGTTTGACCCGAAGTGGGTCATCCTCACCGAAGAGAAGGTCTAGCATCTGAGTGGCGCTCTCCAGCCACTCATCTGCCTCCATCGCGTCTCCACTCCTACCCTAGAAGTCTGCTACCTCAGCCGCTAACGATCGCCCAACAGCGGGGGAAGGAGCCTCCGGGGCGTGAAAGGAAGCCTCTCCCATCCCGCTGTGCTCGGCTAAATCTGCCTCTGGTGCCGGTACAGGTGCAGAAATCTAGGTTGCCTTGGCCTCCACGGCCCGCCGGGCAGCGCGCTCGTCGCGCGTCGCAGCTAGGCGTACTACTGCGAGGCGTACCCGTCTCCTCGTCATCTGCACAGACAACAGAGAAACGGATATTCATCCGTTAGAGACCAAAATAGATCATCACATCAATAAAATAAACACATAAAACTCGGGAAAAAGTCAAGCATGCAAGGATGTTCTAGACTTAGAACTATTCCAACCCCGCTCAAATCTCAGCAGTAGACCTAATCCTATCCCGAAAGACCTACAGCCTGCTCTGATACCAAACTGTCACACCCCGACCTAGAAAACCCATCCAGATCGGGGAGTGAGCAACCTAAACTGGTTAAATCATCAATGGGCGCAAAAATTTTGATAGAGTCTCCCCTATAATTCTTACACAAGGAACCTGTACAATTTCTATATTCCACGATAAATTTAAATACTTGATCATGAGGGCAGAAATTTTGATTCACAACTACTATCGTTACTACAACCCAATTTCAACATTTAAATAAACATCATTCCACATTAATATCAAATTTAAAGTTATACAATTGCCCTCAAATACGAAACAATAGTCCCCAAGATTTAACTACATCAAATAAAATAAAATACTGAATGAAAGCCCTCAATCTGCCAACAACCTCAAAGTCCACCCGAAGTAGAAGCGCCTCCAAGAACTGATCCGCCTGGGACTACTGAAGTGGAAGGAGCGGCGCCTGCACCTGTAAAATGTAGCCTGGGTAGGGTGAGCATAAAGCATAGTAGGGTTCTACTCTACAACACTCTCAAGGAAAGGGTAAGACTGCAACTGTATCTACTTTCGTCAAGGCTAAGTACGCCATGAGGCTAACCCTAGCCTCGTCGATTTCCTGAGGGCTCCTGTCCAGGTCCCACCCTCACCGAACAACAAGGGGAAACAACACGACTGCGGGCTCCTGTCCAGGTTCCACCCTGCCCAGTCTCAATACTACCATCCCTCGTGGGGACACAAGTCAGGGACATCGACATCCATATCTAGCACTTGGAGCGAAAGTAGACACGACCTCAACACCTCAATATCATAATTCAATGAGATAACTAGGTTGTAACCTCGATCAACACAAGATCATATCCACACAATCTCGCCCTAGTCCTCCTACCCATACCTCGGTCCTAGAGTTAGATCCGAGCTACCCGAGCCCTAGGATCGGCGATCGAGCCCATTGCCCGCACCTAGCCTTAATGCTTCTAATGCATACAACATGCATGAGCCTAATCAAGCAACTAGTCCTATGTGTCTCTATATGTTAATTCATCAATCACTTGTCCACAAGGTATAGCATAGCTATAGGGTAGATTTTGCATTTAAGAATAGACAGTAGCCAAGCAAAGCATTCACATATCCCAATCATATATAATCTCATTCAACACAAACAAAAGGGGCACACCTTCGGCCCAATCAGATCTAGCCATTCCCACAAATAAAATAGAAGCGGGCACACAACCGGCCCTAGGCATAAGCATGCTATAACAATATATAGTTAAATGGAATTTCTAGTAATTATAAGAGTTGAATAGAGGATGAACAGCTGCTTCTGAAGAGTAGCAATAACACTCAGTTCAGAGCTAATGGCGAAATTCGACCGAAAACTAACTTGAGAGAAAGTACATCTAATCTCAGCTAAAACTGAAGGACAAGAAGGCCAAATGCCAGTAAGTGATAGCAATCCAAAAGAAATCCCAAAACTATTGCAGCAGTCCGATCTAGCTTCCAAAGATCCGAAGCACCAACGAGCAAGGACTAACTCCACAAAATCAGGTAATAACCAGCCATACTAGCAAGGAGGACTAATCAATGCATTCACCATGGCAGTAGGGAAACCCGAGGAGGAAAAATAGAGAGAAGAAGGGGGCAGTCCACCCAGACCGAGGCCAATCCAAAACTCAAAACTCAACTCCCCTACGGCATCCAGCAAATCCAAACCCTCGCAGCAACCCAATCAATCACAACCCAACAAAGCTTAGGAGCTCAACCGGCCCTCAGAGAAATCGGGAAGAGGTTGGAGAAGGATCTCAAGCCTTAGGATATCAAGAACAGGGAACGGAAAGGAAGCACAGAGAAGGGAAGAAATCTCATCCGAAGTCCGTGAACTCCCATAGAACTGAACCCCATCGGCAAGAGAGGAGGAATGAGGAAGGAACATGACACGGTCTAATGTCGGGGTCTGTGGCATAACATCGGAGAAGAAGGTGAAGCCACATCGTCTTTCATTAGAAACCAGAAAAACGGGAAGAAACCTCACAAAACAAACCATGGAATCCCATAGATCCAACTGTTGCAGCAACAAGGAGGAGAAACGAAGGAGAAACAGAGGAGGATCCATGTCATCCGCGAGTCCAGAACAGGGGAAGGAAGAGGATACCCACAAACAAGCAACGAAATCAAAGAAAACAGAGCACCTGTAGGAACCCCAAAGCAAGCAACCACGGAAATCATAGCAGAGTAACAAATCCAAAGCAAGCATGTATCAATCCAAGCCCTAGATGCCTAACCAAGGGTTAGGGCAGGAATCCGTACCTCTGGGAGTCAAGGTCACATCCTTCCTCTTCTCCTCCAGCCGCGGCAATCGTTGCCGCCAAGGTCTCCGTCGTCGTCGCCAACGTCTCCATCGCCGCTGCCAACGTCTCCGTCGCGATCTCTCCCTCTCCTTAGCCGTCGCGTCATGACCCAAGCATCTCTCACGGAAGGGGAATGAATAGTAGGGCTGGGTTTTAAACAACAGGGTTACTTAAGTCCACGGCTATTCGATCTCCATCAAGCTGATCACAGCCGTTCAGATCACAATCTACTTGATCAAACTCCGATCTTCAGATCCAGAGCACTAATATGGTCTACTTAAGCACATACATCATTATAAGCCTGTGTGTGCACTACGCGTGTGTGAAACCACCTGACAAGGCGCAATTTGACCAAATTGCCCCTGGGGTCGCAAAGAGGCAACGTAATGAGCCGGACGCGCTCGACGTGGAAACAAGCCAAGAAGGTATTGGCCCTCGACCGACGTGGAAACAAGCCAAGAAGGTATTGGTCCTCACAATATCGCTTTAGCTTTACGACCTTTCGTAGAGACCATGTAAAATTTCATGAACGTTGCTATCCCAAGTGCCAGTAATGGTCAGATTAACACTAGGTCGATTGGTCTTAACGTTCCTAACATCCCTAACCTTAGCCAAAGTGCTAATGCCAATAATGACACTCATGTCAGTGGCCATGGTCAAGGTTTCCCACCTAACACTATCATAGGGCCGGAGACTAGCACTGGATATGTTTTGTTAAATAATCCATCAGCCAGTCAAATTGGGAGTGTTCAAAATGGCCTCAGAAGCCAGAATAGTTTCAGTCACCATGACCCATTTTATCGTCCAACGGCGATACATAACGATGATATCCAAAGATCAAATGGGATTGGTCAAATACCGGGGATATTGGTAGGTATGCCAAATAATGGTGCTTCTGCTAATCTATCTAATCCTACCCCCTGGTATATTCCAATTTATAGTGGTCCGTTCAATGGTCAAAATTCCGCTCAAAACAATAATTCTGATCAAGTAGGACCAAATACAAACCCTAGGTCGATTGTTAATAATGGTGGAAATAATGGTAGTGGCCCAAGAATGAGCGATGTTCCCTTGCCATTTATCCCTCAGAACAATTATCACGAAAACGATGTTCCTCCGTCGTTTATTCCTCAGAACAATTATCGCCAAAATGATGTTCCTCCATCATTTATTCCTCAAAACAATTATCGCCAAAGCGATGCTCTCCGGCCATTTGTCCCTCAGAACAATTATTGCCAAAACGATGTTCCTCCGCCATTTATTCCTCAGAATAATTATCGACCAAATGATCCATATGACCAAATGCATTTCAATCCCCTTTATAATCCGATGGATGTTTTGCGAGAACAAGTGGCCGATATTTTACATGAGCAGATAGGGTTAGGACGACCAGTTACTCATCCAACTTATAGGAAACCGTATCCTGATTGAGTTGATCAAATGTATCCGTTCTCTAAAAGCTATAAAGTTCCTGAATTCACCATGTTCACCGGTGTAGACGAGACGTCTACTATTGAGCACATTGGAAAATTTTCTATGCAATGTGGAGAAGGGAATGATTATGTGAAGTTAAGGCTTTTTCCAATTTAAGGCTTTTCCCAAGTTAAGGCTTTTCATTAAGCTACCGACCAATTCCATACAAAATTGGCAACAAATGGCACATGCGTTGCATTGATAGTTTTATAAAACCGAACTAGAGATTATTATGGCCAATTTAGCTCAACTAAGACAACGGCCAAATGAGAATACGAAAAATTTCTTACAACGGTTTAAAAGAGCGAGGAATAAGTGTTTTATCCCACTACCTGAGAAAGAGTTTGTAAAAATCGCTCAAAGTGGCTTATCTTTTGAAGTTAAGAAAAAGTTCCAAGATAGAGATTTTATAGATATGTTCCAATTGCAAACTAGTGCCAGACGCTATGAGCAGTTGTTAAGAAAGGAAGATGAAATGAAAGTATATTCTATAGGAATTTATTATAAAGACGTAAATTATGAACTCAATCAGGTCAATGAAATGAATTAAGGTTGTGAGTTTGCAACAGATATGTGTCTGGATGAACTGATAAAGGGTGGGCCATATATGTGTAAGGTTCTTGCTAGGCTTGAGCGAGAGCTTAAAATTAAGGAAGTTGCCAAAGATGACAAACTTCAAATGAGGAAATTTACATTTGATACTTCAAAGGCCGATCAAATTTTTGCTCAGTTGTTGAAGGACAAACAAATTAAATTGAATGATGGACATGTTATGTGAGACTCGGGGTACCTGGGTGTCGGTGTTCGCCTGGAGGGCACGTGGCCGAACCAAGTAATCGGGTAAGCAACCCCACGTAGATGATAAGTATATTAGTAACCTTTATAAGACACAACGTGTTTTAAAGCCGTGATGGCAGTGATGCGCCAGAAAACTCCAAGGTTAAGCATGCTGGTCCCGGGATGGGTCCTCGCTCCTGTCGACGGGCGGACTGCTGCGGCGGTCATGATGGATTTTCAGCGGCTGAACCCGCCTAGGTTCAGTGGTGAGACTGGAGATCCGACAGCAGCAGATGGCTGACACAGGGGAGTCACACGCGTCCTAGACGCTCTCTTCGTCGAGGATGACCGGATCAGGGTCACACTCACGACGTTTCAGTTCGACGGAGACACCCTTGATTAGTGGTGCACTGCCCAGCACACTAGTGACGGAGAGGTGCCACTAAGGGAGGAGTTCAGAGCGATGTTCTTGGATGTGCACGTCTCGGAGAGTACACGTGACGCCTTGTCCCACGAGTACCAGTCCCTCCTCTAGGGTACTCGCTCCGTTCAGTGGTATGCCACCCAGTTCACCCATCTGGTCCATTTTGCGGGGGTAGTGGCAGGAAGTCCGACAGCCAGGGCACGACAGTTTGAGTGGGGACTCTGACCAAAGAACAGGCGACAGACTAGGTCCCACCACTTCCAGACGTATATAGCAGTTCTGAACTGTGCCTTCGTAGTGGAGGCGTAGTTATACGACGAGAGGTGCCGGGCAGACCCATCGACGTTCTCTACGAGTGTACCACAGAGATCCCAGAGCAGAGGGGGATTCGGCACAGGGCAGCAGCAGCATTCGCGACGCTTTCCCGCAGCAGTCGCGGCGGCCTCAGCCGTTTCAGCCGCAGTTGCTGAGTCCAGCATGCCAGTTTCGCCTGACGGTCGGGCCGTCTGGGCAGGCTCCGTCACGGGGAGATCAGGGTCAACAGCCTGATGGCACGTCAATCACGTGCTACCAGTGAGGGCAGCTGGGACACTTCTGGAGGGATTGTCACCTGCGAGGAGCACGAGGCGCTATGTTGCAGGGCAGTCGAGGTGGAGGGTCTAGTGCTTGGCAGGGGAGCAGTGGTGGGTGCAGATCAGGGGCTGGACCGAGTCACCCCAAAGGTGGAGGCGGTCGGCGAGATCGTGTGTTTGCCCTCCCAGTGCATGACCAGCCGGATACCATACAGCTGTACCAGCAACCACCGCAATACTGATAGCTTGCAAACGATGTTGTAAGTCATACACAAAACACAATTTAGAAATTTATAAACCTTTCTTTCAACACTAAATTAATAAGATAGGATAATGGTGAAATACGAGGTCGGTCCTCAGGGAAAACTTTCACTAACAAGGAAAAATCCAAATTAAATCTCGAAACTCTAATCCTAAAGCGAAGAAGGATTAATTTTGGTTGTTTTTTTATTATTTAATGAAAACTAACTAATAAAGCAATGTAAAAAGGATTTAAGATAGATCAATGAGAAAACCTAGGGATTACTTAGTCCACTTTAGTTTCACTTCCTGTATACTCTAGTTATCATCTTGTTTTCTTATCTAGACATTATAGATTCATAACTTCTTAAGCTTACATGAATCCCTAATAGAAGGTAAGTGTTTTCTAAAGGCATATTTTATCTTCGATTAGCATAGATTGTCTTCGGGGTAACCTTAACACAACCTATTATCACTTAGCATAAAATATCTCATCGGTTATTCACAAACCAGATCTAAACTGTCTTATAGATTTCTGCCATCATTCACCGATATTAGGTAGGCCTCAATATACATCAAGGAACTCTATTCCTTCAACTCTATTAACAATAAATCCATATCTATAACATTATGTCTAGAAAAGAATACAAGTATCCAACTAGAAAATACAAAGAAGTTACACTAAAGCTTCATGAGATCCCTAAGTAAAGAAGTTAGCTACTCATCTCTAGGATGAAGGCCATATATTCGATGAAGAATGATTGGGATCCACACCGAGGCTCCGTCTTCTCCATGAAATCTTCCAAACCCTAATTCTCTCTTTTCTCTCTATGGAGTCTCTAATTTTCGGCCAGCAAACACCCTTTTATAAGCTAACTCTCGGAATTAGGGTTTTGGGTTAAGTTGGACTCTATTGCAACTCGGATTCCCTGGATTAATTCATGGCAGCCTATTCCGATCAAAGCTTGATCCAATAAAACTGGAATTGGAAAACATGCTCAACACAAAAATGTAGATTCGAAAGTCGTCTGTCTGATCCCAAAGATTTGATAATATTGAGACTTATCTGGAATATTTAGCAAATATTCTCCTAAACGTCGACGGACAAGTTTTCCAGCATCTGAATACCTTCATAGTCTTCAAAACTGGTATCAATATGTCAGGAATCTCACCAAATGTCCAAGATGAAAGTTGTACGTCTTGAAGTCATCTAGAAGTCCTCCAAATTCCAGGAATTTAGGATTTATCTTGAGATTTTGGTGAATTCGTT
This sequence comes from Narthecium ossifragum, assembly GCA_963920575.1. NCBI lineage: Eukaryota > Viridiplantae > Streptophyta > Magnoliopsida > Dioscoreales > Nartheciaceae > Narthecium > Narthecium ossifragum. Next base: position 19,245,814 of record OY986971.1, on the reverse strand, counting down.
TCAAATTGACAGCGGAGCGACGTAATTTCAACATATTAGTCTTTTTCTGTATTTTCTAACTTGAATCTTCATTAAACCTGAAATCAACTAACCAACTATCAAATACAAACAATCTCGGGCTAACAAAGATAAATTAAGGTGTTTAAGTATGAATATTTAGTGACTCATCAAATACCAGCATTACCAGCAGGCCGCAGCAGAGCCCTCCGTACTCTGAGGTATCTTTCAGGTTTCTAGTCTTTAGTAAATGTACTGATAGATTTCGGAGTGTCTCATTCCTATATTGAGCCTGTTTGGTAGCTGAGAATAGAGTTCCACATGCTTCAGAGCATCAATTATATCTAAACACTTCAACTATTTAACTTCACAATCTTATACCAGCATATATTTTCCACTTATCATATAGCAATCTCTATTTTTATTTTCTCATTTTTTTTATGACATGTGCAATGTTATGATTTCTTAAGCTTTCTTCATGGTCCATGTAACAAGGTTCTAGTCAGTGACTCCCAAACCAGATGGCTTTAGGGCACTAAGTATAGAATACTCTTCAGACTCTAATGTTGAAACCATGAAGGCTACAAATCATAACTAGTCATTTATTTTTAGGAATTTCAACTGTTTTACGTGAACACTACACTGGTTAGGCACATTGTCCGGTTACTAAGTTGAAAATTCCTTTTTTTATATTCAGATAATTGCATGTGTGCATGTATTTTTAATGACATGATATAAAACTGTAAATCAATCATAATACCATGTTTAGAATCTAATCTCAACTCTTTAACATGTGAAAGTGAACATGTGTATTAGGATATGTCAAGCTATTCTTAATCATGGTAAAAGTGTTAAAGTATAGAATAATGTCTTGCATAGCAAAAATTTACTCTCCCTTATATGACATACAAGTCTCAGAATAATTCATAAGATAAATTTCTAAAATAAGTATTTTTTATCAATAAATATCATAATTTTATTCTTTTGACATATTTCAAGGGATGTAAAATCTACTTAAATAAAATAAACAGTGAAATGCAATTCCTAGAATTTTGCCCCCAACTTAAATGTAATTGTCCCCTATTACATTAAGTTATAAAATAAATTAATGAATAATAGGGTAGAAATAACCATAATGAATCGCAGAACGTCTTCTCTCTCAATATAATCGTACTAGGCCCCTCCATAATAGAAGAAATTCTCCCTTCAAGCATATCCTGCCACAGAAATATATACCTTTCCCAAAAAATCAAATATAACAAATTAATGTCCAAAAATGTATTAAAATCGTTAAATTTTTTTTGGAAAGAGTTTTCTTTGTATGTTCAGGATATATCAACATGTACAAGCATTCAATCCATAAAATTGAATTATAAATATGCAAGCATTAAATTACATTAAATCATCCATGCACAACATTTAGTCAGAATTTATACTATTGTCTCGCTTAATGATCGAGACCGTCCAATCACGGAAAACTGGGCTTTGTAGCACCAGGATCGTGTCCATCAACAATCGGACGGCTGAGAACTTCTTGACGGTGGATCAACGGTGAAACTTCGTGGCCGGAGGATGGGAAAGGTATAGGAAACTTCGTCGAAGGTTAAGGAGTCCATATAGATGGTCTGATCTGTGAATGGTGGTCTCCAGGAGGTGGAACGGCGGTGGACGGCTCAGAGGAAGTTGGGCGGAGTTGGAATACGGTAGTCGGAGCTCCAATCGAGGTTGGCAAGGGTTGAGGAAGGATTGTGGAAGCTGGACGAAGCTGATGGAGGTGGATTGGAACTTGGGGAGGTCGTGGATTGGTGGCATTGATGACCGTCGGCGAAGGTGGATGTCGTTGGAGGTGGAATCTGATGATCCAAGCGGCAATCATGGTTTTTGATGGTGGAAGAAGAATCGTGGAGGGCTGGGGGTGACCGGAGGGAATGATGTCGAGGGAGGAAGTGGTCCGGAGATGAGAGGGAGGATGGGCGATCGACCGTGGGTGTCGATGATGTGAGAACAAAAGCAGACGGTCGATCGATCGTTCGCCCACGAACCAAGTTATTTAGAAAAATAAACCGACGGTCGATCGCCCGATCGATCATGGATCACGTGAAATGTTTGACGAGTTGACGGTCGATCGCCACATCGACTCTGAGAAGCCTGTTTCGTGAGAAAGGTTCACGGATGATAAAACTATCGATGCGATGGTCGACCGTGAACAAGGACGTTTTTTTTCTAGATATTATGGGTATTCATATAGAAAAATAAAGGAAAAATAGGAAGAAACATGGAAAATTCCTAAAAATTAAAGCAAATTTGGAAAAGCTAAGGAAAAAAACATAAAACTGGGTTGCCTCTTAGGAAGCGCGTAATTTTACTTCTTTCGCTAGACGCCCCTACAAGAGATTTGTGATAACTTGGGTTCGTTAGTTCAGCGGACTCAATCACATCACCGTGAATGATGTCCTCCACATAATGTTTTAATCGATGGCCATTAACAGTAAATATTTTGTTTGTGTGTGGATGTTTAATTTCTATACCGCCATGTGGAAATACTCTATTTATAATAAAAGGCTCTGTCTATCTAGAGCGTAATTTACCTAGGAAAAGACGCAATTTAGCATTAAAAAGCCAAACTTTCTGCCCGACATCAAAAGTCCTCCTTGATATATGTTTATCATGGAAGGCCTTTGTTTTATATTTATAAATTTTTAAATTCAAATATGCCTGATGAGTGGATGTAATTGCACTCTGAACCTGACTAAGATCAGTTTATTTGTTGAGTTTTCATGATTTATATAGATGATTTCGTCCGTATATGTTGCTTTACAAAGTTATTTGTATTATGCATGAAATTGAAGCAAAGATGGGTCTTTAACGTCAAAACTGTACCTTCTCAGAACGTACTAGATGATAATCCATACATGGTTGGAAAGCTCTGGAAATCTAGCATTCGAGAGTTTTTACGGTTTGAGTTTTGGAGTTTCCTAGAGGAAGATATGTCATTTTTAATACGAGAGGTGCAAGAGCTTGCAGCTACGGAAGAAGAAGATCGATTTGATGCCAAAGAAGATCGATCCTCTTTTTGGCGCTCGGCCGGTGACAGAGAGTTGACAGAGAGCTAGTTTCACGAAGATCGATCCTTTGCTCTATGAAGATCAATCTTAGCCGGGGCGACCCAGGTTACGAAAAATGAGGAAAATTATAGTTTCGTCGACTGGTAGGAAAATATTCGAAAACTATTCCTTGGAAATCAACATATTCTGCAATTTGAATACATGATAGAAGACTCAGAGATTTACAACTTTTGTGTTGGATATTTTGTGAGATTCCTGATGGTGTGATAGAAGATTTGAAGAATAGATAAAGTTACATAAGTTGGAAAGCTGTTAAGTCGAAGCTAAGAAGAATATTCTCTAAATATTCTATATAACTTTGAATATTATGAAATCTTTGGGATGTAACATACGACTTCCTAACCTAAATCTTTGGTGTTGGACCCATTCTTAGAGTCTGAACAGATTGGACACAGTTGCGACCGGAATAGACTGCCTGCATTAAGTCAGGAAATCCGAGTTGCACCAGAAGTCCTACTCAACCAATACCCTAATTTTGGGAGTTCCCCTATATATGGTTATTTAATCCAAAATTTAGAGCTTTTCAAAAGGGGATTCTACAGAGTGTGGAGGAGAAAAACAAGGAAGAAGATGAAGAAATCTCCATCCATGGCCGAGTAATCCGCGGGCATGGCGGACGGATGACCTAGCGAGGATTAGGGTTTCTTTTTCATCATGGTTCATAGTTTAAATGTTTATTGTTAAACTCTTTTCTATGTATTGAATCTTCAAGGATTATTTTCAGATGATGGATTTCTATGGGGATGAATGATATTATGAATCTAGTCATATTTCTTTCATGATCTTGTAATCCCATGGTTATATCAATTGTTTACCTACTTTATTTCATGAATTCTTTGTTATGCATTGCCAATTGTGAGAGTTGGTATTGTGTATTTTTAGAGATCTGGTAAGATAAGGTTAGGGTTTTGTCCCGAGGAGCTTTTGCTATACGTTGCATGTAGTGATAGTCGGTATCGTATATTCTTAGGCTTTGGTAGGATAAAGTTAGAGTTATAAAAGGAATAATCAATCGTAGGAAGAGGCATTTATATATTTTGATAGGTTTCTAGTTCCATATGTTCCGGTTAAGGTGGTTGGGATGTGAATCCCTTGACTGAGTAGTATTGTATGAACCATTGAGAAGAGGAGAACCTAAGTCTGAGTGAAGGGATTCCTGACGGCCTAGCCTTCTTAAAACCTTGATATCTCTGGTTAATCTTACATTATCATTAATCCTTTCATCTAATTTAGTTAATTCTTAAGTTCTCGCTTGTCTTCAATTCATTGTTATTTGCGTTTTCGATATTTTCTACTTGTCTTTCTGTGGGTTCGACCTCTTTTATATTATGTTGCACTGCACCGCTATGTTGTGACGCATTTGAGTGATATAAAAAATTTGGCACCGTTGCCTGGGAGACGGTTAAGAAAAGCACCAGGATCATCAGATCACAGTGATGGAAGGTGGTAGCTTTGTTCCCTTTTCTTTGGATCTTTATTTCTTTTTCCTTAGTTTTCTTTTTTTTTTTTAGTTATATTTTGACTTGTTGAAAAAAAAACTGAAAAAAAAGAGGATGGAAAATGAATTATGTCAAGACTATTTGAGGTCATGTTCTATGAAGTCGAGAGATGGAATGTCTCAAACAACAATTTCTAAGAAAAATATATAAGGAATTGAGGGAGGAGCATAGAATGAGTCATGTTTCTGTCAATGAGTATCTTCCTGATTATAAGATTAACGTATTGAAAAGAAAGATTTCATCCATTGCACAAAAGGATGATGAGACATTATGTGATACATGGCAACGATTTAACAGTTTAATAGTTTCATGCCCTCACCATGGTTATGCTATTTGGCGTTTACTTAGCTATTTTTATTATGGATTAGCTGAGCATGAGCGTCAAATTCTTGAAACAAGATGCAAGGGTGAGTTTTTGCAGATGGATCCTGATGATGTGATGAAGCAGTTGGATGAGCTTGTTGAGACGACTTATACACAGACAATTTCGGAGCGACACAGACAGTTTCGGGGTGCTGGGATGATTATCATGGTCATATCAATGCCAAATTCTAGAAGCATCCCAATGTCGCCTTAACGTCCAACAACTACCTGCAACACAATGGGCCTTTCTACTCTTATCCTAGTGCTTATGATGATTATGTGCATGATACTTATGTTGCTACTTCCCAGGATGTGCATGTTAATCAGCCTAACACGCATGATGCATGTGTCGATGACTTTAGTGCTTGTGATGCATACATCCATGATTTTAATGCTTATGGTGCACATGTTCAAGATGTTCATGTTGATAATATATATGCTCATGACTATAGTGCTAGTGTGCATGTTCAAAATTCTTGTCCTATTAATGCACAAGATATTGATTCTAATGTGTGTGATGCATATGCACATGATTTTAGCGCTCATACGCATGTTCATGATACTAACATTTACTATGCGAGCTAATCACATCTTTCAGAGTGCACGAACTCGGAGGGACACATCAGTTGGAAGAAGACGAAGGACTCCAGTACGGGCCGGTCAGTAGCGAGGAAGATCCGGACGACAACTAAGACCACCACGACCATGTATTCATTGATTCTCCATCGGCTGAACTTCAAGTCATTGCTTCTAAGCCGCGAGGTATATTTCCTGTGTTTATTTCAACTCCTTGGATAGTTAAGAAGAACATGACCTTGATAGATACTTTTAAACTTCGACGAATTTATTTCAGATTTTGTGATCTTAACATCCTTGACCACGAGCATGATGACACTATTGATAGGTCATTGAATGAGTTACTGACACTTGAGCACAATGATGACACATATTTCTATTTGAGAGATCCAGCTATCTTGTTTATTGGTGTTCGAATGCAAAAGCTAGTTCTCCTACTTGTAATATGCTCCTTGAATTCACATGGTGAATTACCCTTGGTGATACTACTAAGGTTAACCCTTTAGGTCATGGCACTTACCGATTTTACATATCATCGTGCTAGGGCAAGGCCGCCAAGGGCGCAGTTAAAAATCCCTGTCTTGTATATAGTTGTTTAGTTTGCTCGAGCAGTCCATGCTTTTCGTTGGAGATTGCCAGCCATTACTGGGATGGAGATTTCGGCCACCTTGAGGAGCCTTGAAGAAATATTCGTTTACTCTATCAGGTGGACTCGCTCCTATAGCGATTTATAATTCTTATCTATTATATTTGAAATTTAATCCTACACCCTGTTTTATTCTCTTGCCATGCTTAACACACATTGAGAACAATGTGAATTTCAGGTTGGGGGTATAGGCATGCATGACCTTATGCATGCTACTTTGTGGGTTTAATAGTGTTGAATTGAGCATGTTACTAGAAATTGTACATGAGCTGAAATTTTTTATGTTTATTATACACGTTGCTTTCACATGGATTGGCCTATACATTGATTGCATGCGTGATAACCTGAAGGTAGAACATCATGTGATTCATACACAAACACTTTATGTACAGTGGCAATTATACTCACCAAAGGAATGAGCATGTTATTGTTAACCTTGATCATGATTTCATCTTTAGCTAGTATGTTGATTATTGCATGTAAAAAAAAATAAAAATTCTGGAGCTTGATCAAGCTGTGCCTAAACGACTATTAAGTGATCTACTGAGTAACCAGGTGTTCTTGCCTCAGGAAGTGGGGAGCTCACGTAAAAAGGTAGAACCACTGATAGCTAAAAAAAAAGAAAAAAAAACTATTAAGTGTTTTGCTAAGTAACCGGGTCTCTGTGCCTCAAGAAGCGAAGAGTGTTCGTGCAAAAAGGCAAAGTGTCTAATAGTTCAAAAAAAAGGAGAAAATGAAAGAGCATGATGTACTTAAAGTGCGAGGGTTGGATGATTGGTCAGGAAGATAGTAGTGTGTTTGGACTAATGGTGGGTAGAAGTTGCTTCAGTACGTTACATTTATTTGTCACGTCACATGTGTTCTTCTGGATGGTGATTAATATGTTTGAAGTATAGAAGTTAATGTCATATGTTGGTAGTATGTGTCTGAGTATAAGAAGTTTTCGTACTCTGTACTATACATAATAATATTGATCTGATAAGGTAGAATTTTTGTCATGCATGTCTACAACATTAGACCGTTTTTGTGTTTAATTATATTTTATGCGCTTTGAATTGCTAGAGACTAGGAATAAGCTGGTTGGGGGGTGTGATGAGTGCATGAAAGTGCACTATGAACATGACTAAGAGCAGCTTATTTGCTGAGTTTTCATGATTTCGTCCGTATATGTTGCTTCACAAAGTTATTTGTATTATGCAGAAAATTGAAGCAAAGATGGGTCTTTAACGCCAAACCTGAAACTTTTCGGAATGAACCAGATGATTTGCCATAAATGATTGGAAAACTCTGGAAATCTAGTTTCAGAGAGCTTTTACGGTTCGTCATTTGGAGTTTCATAGAGGAAGATATGTCATTTTTAGTACGAGAGGTGCAGGAGCAAGCATCTACGGAAGAAGAAGATTGTTTCTCTTTTTTCCGCTCGGCCGGTGATAGAGAGTTAACAGAGAGCTAGTTTCAAGAGGATCGATCTTAGCCGGGGCGACCCAGGTTACGGAAAATGAGGAAAAATACAATTTTGTCGAAAATATTCGACAGATATTCTCTGGAAGTTAAAATATTCTGTAATTTGCATACATAATAGAAGACTCATAGATCTACAAGTTTTCTGTTGGACATTTTATTAGATTCCAGATGGTGTGATAGCAGATTTGAGGAATAGATAAAGTTACACAAGCTGGAAAGCTTTTCTGTCGAATCTGAGAAGAATATTCTCCAAATATTATATATAACTCCGAATATTATGAAATCTTTGGTGTTGGACTCGTTCTCTGATTATGAACGGATTGGACCCAGTTGCGACTGGAATAGACTGCCAGCATTATTTCAGGAAATTCGAGTTGCACCAGAAGTCCAAGTCAACCAAAACCCTAATTTCGGAAGTTCCCTTATATATATGGTTATTTAGTTCGAAATTTAGAGCTTTTCAAAAGGGGGTTCTACAGTGTTTGGAGGAGAAAAATAAGGAAGAAGATGAAGAAATCTCCATCCATGGCTGAGTAATCCGCGGGCATGGCGGACGGATGACCTAGCGAGGATTTGGGTTTCTTCTTCATCATGGTTCATAGTTTTAATGTTTATTGTTAAACTCTTTTCTATGTATTGAATCTTCAAGGATTATTTTCAGATTATGGATTTCTATGGGGATGAATGATATTATGGATCTAGTCATGCTTCTTTCATAATCTTATAATTCCATGGTTATATCTATTGTTTACCTACTTTATCTCATGAATTTTTTGCGATGCATTGCCGATTGTGAGAGTTGGTATTGTGTATTCTTAGAGATCTGGTAAGATAGGGTTAGGGCTTTGTCCCGATGAACTTTAGCTATACGTTGCATGTAGTGACAGTCGGTATCGTATATTGTTAGGTTTTGGTAGGATAAAATTAGAGCTATAAAAGGAAGAATCAATCGTAGGAAGAGACATTGATATATTTTGTTAGGTTTATAGTTCTATATCTTCCGGTTAAGGTGGTTGGGATGTCAATCCCTTGACTGAGTAGTATTGTATGAACCATTGAGAAGAGGAGAACCTAAGTCCGAGTGAAGGGATTCCTGACGCCTAGTCTTCTTAAAACCCTTATATCTCTAGTTATTCTTACATTATCATTAATCTTTTGATTTAATTTAGTTAATTCTTAAGTTCTCGTTTGTGTTCAATTTATTCTTATTTGCGTTTTGGATGTTTTCTGCTTGTGTCTTTGTGGGTTCAACCTCTCTTATGTTATGCTGCACTGCACCGCTGTGTCGTGACACATTTGAGCGATATCAATGCCTCATTGTGAATTTCTTCAATTTCTTCACATAAACTAAGTGTGCTATGTGATGTGATGGCATTAGTATAAATATTTAGCTTTTTAGTTGCTAACATAGCTGGATGTTATAATTCTACGGGCAAATGACAAGGTTTACCAAACACCAATCGATATGAGGACATTCCAATAGGTGTTTTATACGCTGTCCTATACGCCCAAAGTGCATCATCTAGCTTAGTGTCCAAATCTGTGCGATCAATACGAACGGTTTTCTCTAATATGCGCTTTATTTCCCTATTAAAAAGTTCTACCTGACCACTAGCATGAGGATGATAGGGAGTGACTACCTTATGCGTGATGGAGTATTTTCTAAGAAGAGATGCAAACTGCTGATTATTAAAATGAGAACCACCATCGCTAATAATTGCACGGGGATAACCAAATCGAGAAAAGATGTTACTTTGAAGATATTTAATCACGACTTTATGATCATTCGATTTGGTTGCTGTACTGTAGCTTTTACCCATTTAGAAACATAGTCAACCGCTACAAGGATATACTGAAAACCAAAGGAAGGTGGAAAGGGACCAATGAAATCAATACCCCAAATATCAAAGATATCGGCAACTAGAATCGGAGTTTGAGACATCTCATTCATATGAGATATATTTTCAGTATTCTGACATTAAATGCAGGATTGGCAAAAATTATGAGAATCCTTAAAAATTAAAGGCTAATAAAATCCACTTTGTAGAATTTTACAGCGGTTTTCTTTCCTGAGAAACGACCACCATATGCATGTGAATGATAGAAAGTGAGAATGTCATGGACTTCTGACTTAAGCACACACCGTCTAATTACTTCATCAGAGCAATGCTTAAACAATTCAGGGTCTTCCCATATATAATATTTAATTCAAGAAAAGAATCTATCTTTAGCATTTTTAGACCATGAGTCAGGAAGCCTGCCTAGAACAACATAATTAACTATATGTGGAAACCAAGGTAGTGAAAGACGAGTCACCTGAAAGAGATGGTCATCAGGAAAGGATGTATCAATAGGAGTGTTATCAAGAATATGGTCCAAAGGAAGGCGAGACAAGTGATCAGCAACTACATTTTCTGAACCTTTTTTATCCGTAATCTCAAAATCAAATTCTTGCAAAAGCAAGATCCATCGAATCAGTCTAGGTTTGGCATCCTTTTTAGCTAAAAGATATCGCAGAGTGGCATGATCAGTATAGATAAGGATTTTGGAACCTAGGAGGTAGGGACGGAATTTTTCCAATGCAAATATTACGACTAATAATTCCTTCTCAATAGTGGTATAATTCAATTGAGATTCAGAGAGGGTCTTACTAGCATAATAAATCACATGTCGGATTTTGTTTACTCGTCCTAAAACAACTCCTATGGCAGAATCAAAAGCATCGCACATAAGTTGACAAAGTAAAGAGTAGTCAGGAGCATGAACTATAGGTGCAGTAGACGATAAATCACGGATAATTTTAAAAGCTGTCAAACAAGCATTATTGAAGACAAAAGGAACATATTCGGCTAGTAATTCACATAAAGGCCGTGAAATTTTGGAAAAATCTTTAATGAATCGACGGTAGAATCCAGGATGACCTAGAAAAAAACGAATTTGACGCACAGATGAAGGTGGAGGTAATGTAGATATTAATTCAACTTTAGCTCTATCAACCTCTATACCACGTTCTGAAATAATGTGACCTAAGACAATTCCTTCCTGAATCATAAAATGACTCTTTTCCAAACTTAGAACTAAATTAGTTTCAATGCAACGATCTAAAACATGAGACATTCTATTTTAACATGATTCAAAAGAACTTCCAAACACAGAAAAATCATCCATGAAGAGTTCTAAGAATTTATCAATCATATCAGAGAAGATGGCCTTCATACACCTTTGAAAACTCGCAGGTGCATAACAAAGACCAAAACACATCCTACGATAAGTAAAAGTACCAAAAGGACATGTGAAAGTCGTCTTCTCTTGATCTTCAGGATAAACTACAACTTGGTTATACCCTGAATATCCATCTAAAAAACAATAATAACTTTGACCAGAAAGTATTTCTAAGATTTGATCAATGAAAGGAAGAGGGAAGTGATCTTTTCTAGTCCATGTATTTAATTTCCTATAATCAATGCAAACACGCCATCCCGTGGTCTGGCGCATTGGGATATGCTCATCATTCTCATTTTGTACAACTATTAAGTCGGATTTCTTAGGAACTACTTGTGTAGGGCTGACCACTGGCTATCAGAAATTGGGTAAATAATACCGGCATCTAAAAGTTTCACTACCTTTTTCTTCACCACCACTTTCATATTAGGATTAAGGCGGCGATACATTTCCTTAACAGTTTTAGATTCATTCTCGAGATGAATCTTATAAATGCAAATCGGAAGGTCAATGCCTTTTAAATCAGCTACTGACCATCATATGGCTTTTTTCTGTTGTTTCAAAACCTCTATAAGTTGACTCTCCTGATCGTTTGAAAGTGAAGAAGAGATTATAACCGGAAGAGAGGAATCTGATCCTAGAAAAACATATTTTAGTGTTTTAGGTTGGGGTTTTAATTCTAAATCAGGTGGTGCTTCCAGTGAAGAAGATGCAGGAGTAGAAGAGAGCGGTGGAAGGGGTTCAACCATCCAAGAAATAGTTTCACTTTCCACTGTGTCAAGACCGATTGATCGGCCGTCTGGCCTATCGATCGGTATATCTGAGATGTGTGTTTTTATGTCATCTTTCGATTGTGCAATTTTTAATATAACATCATCATGATTATCAGAGTCATAATCATGCAAAATATCAGAGAGTTCATCAGAAATCATGGCATGTGATCTATCAGCAGTATATTCAGTCAAAATATTAACATTATAACATTGATCATCCTGCTCAGGCAAACATGCAGTTTTACAAATATTTAATTTAACATGCATATATCCAAAAGAAACATCCATAACACCAGTTCGACAGTTTATACATGCATTTGCTGTGGCAAAAAAGGGACGTCCTAAGATAATAGGTACGGTCTTTTTGCAGTGGACAACAGGTTCCATATCCAAGACAACAAAGTCAACGGGAAAGAAGAAATTATCCACTTTGACTAAAACATCCTCTAAGATACCTCTCGGTGTTTTCATGGATCTATCAGGTAATTGGAAAATTACTAGTGTCTTCTTAAGTTCTCCCATCCCAAATTCTTTGTAAATTCAGTAAGGCATAAGGTTCACACTGGCACCTAAGTCAAGTAGGGCGCCATCTATATGATAGTCTCCTATACAATAAGGTATTATAGGTGGTACCAGGATCTTTTAGTTTGGGAGGTATACCTTGTTTCCGAATTGAACTAACTTGCTCAGTGAGAAAAATCATTTTAGACACTTTGGATTTAGCCTGGCGTTTATGGGTACACATATCCTTGAGAAACATGGCATAAGGTGGAATCTGTCGGATGGCATCAAGCAAAGGTATGTTGATATTGACTTGCTTAAAGGTCTCAAGGATTTATTCGGCGGTTTTTCGAGATTTTATGGTTGAAAAAGGATCTGATCGCTTGCAAACTGAATCAAGTATAAAATTTATAAACCGTTCTTCAAAATACTAAACTATGGGGTAGAATAGTGATGAAATACGGGGTTGAACCACAGAGAACACTTTGATTACTAAGGAGAAACCAGAATTAACTCTCAAGACTCTAATCCTAAAGCGAAAAAGGATTGATTTGGGTTTTAGAAACTTATTAATTAAAACTAATTAAGAAAGCAATTAAAAAGATTGAAATATATTAATGAGAGAAAACCTATGGATTACTCAATCCACTTTAGTTTCATTTCCTATATTCTCTAGTTATCCTCTTGTTTTCTTATCTAGACATTATAGATTCACAACTTCTTAAGCTTACATGAATCCTAAAAGAAGGTAAGTGTTTTCCAAAGGCATATTTTATCTTTGATTAGCATAGATTGTCTTTGGGGTAACCTTAGCACAATCTATCATCACTAAGCATAAAATATCTCATCTTTTATTCACAAATCACATGAAAACTATCATATAGATCTCTACCATCAATCACCGAAATCAGGTAATTCTCAATATATGTCACGGAACTCTGTTCCCTCAACTCTATTAACAATAAATCCATATCTATAAGATTATGTCTAGAAAAGAATACAAGTATCCAATTAGAAAAATACAGAAAAGCTACACTAAAGCTTCATGAGATGCCTAAGTAAAGAAGTTAGCCACTCATATTTGGGATGAAGGCCATATATTCGAGGAATAATGATCGGGATCCACGCCGCGCCTCCATCTTCTCCAGAAAATCTCCCAATACCTAATTTTCTCTTTTATCTCTATGGGGGCCTTCTATTTTTGACCTGAAAACACTCTATTATAGGTTAACTCCCGCAATTAGGGTTTTAGGCTAAGTTGGACTTCTATTACAACTCGAATTCCTTGGATTAATCCCTGACAGCCTATTCCGGTCGCAACTGGGTCCAATCAAGCCGGAATGTGAAAACGAGTGCAACACAAAGATGTAGACTAGGAAGTCTTTTGTCAAATCTCGAAGATTTTATAATATTCTGATTTATCTGAAATATTTGGAGAATATTTTCCTGAACATCGATGGACCAGTTTTCCAGCAGTTGTATATCTTCATAGTATTTAAAACTGGTATTAATATGTCAGGAATTCGGAAAAGTATCCAACATGAAAGTTGTAGAATTTGATGTCCTATAGAATTTGTCCAAATTTCAGGAATTTAGGATGTATGTGGAGAATTTAACGAATTCTTTCCAAACTGACAGTGGAGCGGCGTAATTTCAACATATTAGTCTTTTTCTGCATTTTCTAACTTGAATCTTGATTTAACCTGAAATCAACTAACAAATTATCAAATACAAACACTCTCGCGCTAACAAAAGTAAATTAAGGGGTTGAAGAATGAATATTTAGTGACTCATCACATCCCCCAACTTACATTTTGCTCGTCCTCGAGTAAAGAACAGATACAGAGGAAAGAAAACAATAAATCTAACTAGCCACTTTCGTAGGTCTTACGATTGCACTTAGCATGTGCAACAAGCCTTTAAACCCCTAGGTTATCTCAGTGGAGGAGTTATTGTCTCCTGAGGAGTTATTGTTTCATGAGGAATTTCAGGGATGACACCCACAAACATCTATGCAATCCCTTGAATATGTCATTAGAAATGAATTGTAATATTCACCAATTCTAATGCATGAAATATAAATTATATCTGTGAATAAATCTTTCAACTCATAGTCACTTAAAAATACAGTAAATCAAAGCATGTCATAACATATTTCCAACAATTCAACATATTTAATTTTGATTAAAAACAATTTTAACACTCCTGTGTGTGAATGGGGTTTCACATGCTTTAGAAAATCAATCATATCTAAACATTTCAATTATTCAAGATCACAATCCTATTCAAGCACATACTTTTCACTTATCACATAGCAATCTCTGCTTTTATTCATTTTTCTTTTCCTTTCTTTTTTTTTTCTGCCGGAATTTCAACTGTTTTATGCGAGCAACACACCTTGTTAGGCACCTTGCCCGGTTACTAAGTATGATACCCTTTATTTTTTTGCTGGAATTCCAACTGTTTTACACGAACACCATGCTGGTTAGGCATACTGCTCAGTTACTAAGTTGAAAAACCACTTTTTTCTTCCTTTTTTTAGATTCAGATAATTGCATGTGTTCATGTATTTTCTGGAACCTGATATAAAACTGTAAATCTATCATAGTATCATGTTTAGAATCTAATCTCAACTCTTAAACATGTGAAAGCGAACATATGCATTAGGATATGCCAAGTTATCCTTAAATCATTGTAAAAGTGTTAAAGTATAGAAATAAAATCATGCAGAGCAAAAGTTTACTATTCCATATGTGACATACAAGTCTCAGAATAATTCATAAGGTAAATTTCTAAAACTAGCATATTTGTCAAATCATATCATAATTTCATTCTTTTGACATATGTCAAGGGATGTATAATATTTGGTTTCTAAAAATAATAAGAATTAAACTCCTAGAATCTACCCCCAACTTAAAATGTAATTGTCTCCAATTACACTAAGTTATAAAAACAAAGCAATGAATAAAGGGTAGAGATCACCATAACATCATGCCAGAAATAGTCGTCGCACACATTGCGATCACAACACCGCCCATATAACAGAGTCATCACTGAAGAAAATGATGTCTCTAAAAGATAGTAAAAGAATAAAGCCATATAAATCACCCTAAAACATGATAGTCATATATAAAGACTTAAGAATAACCGCATTATCGATCTATATAAGCGCCCCTTAATGATTTTCAAAGGAACACCTGCCATAAAAATACCTTTCCAAAATATCAAATAGAATGGAATGGAAAATATAGAAAAATATAAATTACAGAAAGGCATAAAAATCATTAACAATTTCGACAGAGTCTCCTTTGTATAAATTGACCAGAAAACTGGTACATGTATTCATCCACAAAATTAAAAATATAGACATTAAAGTAATAAAATACATTAAATCATCCATACACAACACCCAAATAATCAGCATCAATAATATCGTCCTGATTGATGATCTGCACCGTCTGATCGGAAAGCTAGGCTCTAGAGAATTTGGATCGCATCCATCAACAATCGGACGACTACGAGCTCGCCGGCGGTGGATCAACGGTGAAACTTTGTGGCCGGAGGACTGAAAGGGTACAGGAAAATTCATCGAAGGTCAAGGAGTCTATCAATAGGGTTTGATATGTGAATGGTGGTCTCCAGGCGGCGGAACGGCGGTGGACGGCTCAGAGGAAGATGGCCGGAGTTGGAATCATGCTGTCGGAGTTCCAATCGAGGTTGGCAGGGGTCGAGGAAGGTGGATGTCGTCGGAGGTGGAAGCCGGCAATCCAAGTGGCAATTATGGTTTTTGATGGTGGCGGAAGAGTCGTGGCGGCCTGGGGAAGCTTGTGGAGGGGTTATATAGCAATGGTAGACGGTGGAGGAGGATATCGGCAACAGCGGAGGAAACAGGGGAGGCTCACCCGATTGACCGTGGGAGGATGGCAGGTGGAAGGTTGGCGGAGGTGATGGTGGTGTTTTGGAGGGCAAGGGGAGGCCGGAGTGATGGCGAAGGGCGGCGGTCGGTGACAAGGAAGGAAGACGCTGATGGTCTGATCGACCGTGGGAGCGGGTGACTTGAGAACAAAAGCAGACAGTCGATCGATCATTCGACCGCGAACCAAGTTTTTTGCAAAAATAAACTGATGGTCGATCGCCCGATTGACCGTGGACCACGTGATATGTTTGAGTAGTTGATGGTCGATCGCTACATCGACCCTGAGAAGCCTTTTTTGTGACAGAGCCTCACGGACGATCTGATGGTCGATGAGGCGATCGACCGTCCGGTAGGAATTTTGATTTTTCACGTTATTATGATTAATATTAAAGGAAAATAAAGGAAAAATGTAGGAAAAAATAAGAGAAAAATCTTAAAAATTAAAAAAAACTCTAAAAAGTTAAGGAAAAATCATAAAATTGGGTTGTCTCCCAGAAAGCGCGTAATTTTACGTCTTTCGCTGGACGCCCCAACAAGAGGTCAGTGATAGCTTGGGTTCGTCAGTTCAATGGGCTCCATCACATCACCGTGAATGATGTCCTTCACATAATGTTTTAATCGATGCCCATTAACAGTAATTATTTCATTTGTGTGTGGATTTCGGAGTTCTACAGCGCCAAGGCTGTGAAAGACGAGTCACCTGAAAGAGATGCTCGTTTGGAAAGGAAGTATTAACAGGAGTGTTATGAAGAATATGTTCTAAAGGAAGGCGAGAAAAGTGATCAACAATTACATTTTCTGAGCTTTTCTTATCCCGAATCTCTAGATCAAATTCTTGCAAAAGCAAGATCCTTCGAATCAATCTAGGTTTGGCATCCTTTTTAGCTAAAAGAAATCGCCGAGCGGCATGATCAATATAGATAAGGATTTTGGAACCTAGGAGGTAGAGACAGAACTTTTCCAATGCAAATATTAGGGCTAATAATTCCTTCTCAGTAGTGGTGTAATTCAATTGAGATTCAGAGAGGGTCTTACTCGCATAATAAATCACATGTGAGATTTTGTTTACTCGTTGTCTTAAAGCAGCTCGTATGGCAGAATCAGGAGCATCACACATAAGTTCTAACGGTAAGGAGTAGTCAGGAGCATGAACTATAGGTGCGGTAGACAATAAATCATGGATAGTTTTAAAAACTGTCAAACATGAATTAGTGAAGAGAAACGGAACATCTTTGGCCAGTAATTCACATAAGGGCCGTGAAATTTTAGAAACATCTTTGATGAAAAGAGTGATTCTGACATACAGATGAAGGTGGAGGTAATTTGGCAATTAACTCAACTTTAGCCCTATCAATCTCTATACCACGTGTTGAAACAATGTGACCTAAAACAATTCCTTCCTGAACCATAAAATGACTCTTTTCCTAACTCAAAATTAAGTTAGTTTCAATCCATCGATCAAGGACTTTAGAAAGATTATCTAAACAAGATTCAAAAGAATTTCCAAATACAGAAAAATCATCCATGAAGACTTCTAATAATTTATCAATCATATAAGAGAAGATGACCATCATACACCTTAGAAAAGTTGTAGGTGCATTACAAAGACCAAAAGGCATCGTACGGTAAACAAAACAACCAAATGGGGATGTTAAGTAGTCTTCTCTTGATCTTGAGGATCAACTGTAACTTGGTTATACCCTGAATATCCATCTAGAAAGCAATAATAACTATGACCAGAAAGTCTTTCTAAGATTTGATCAATAAAAGGTAGGGGAAAATGATATTTCCTAGTCAAAGCATTTAGTATTCTATAATTAATGTAAACACGTCATCCCGTGGTCTGCCGCATTGGGATAGTATCAACGTTCTCATTTTCTACCACTGTTAACCCCAATGTTTTAGGAACTACTTGTGTAGGGCTTACCCACTGATTCTCAAAAATTGGGTAAATAATATCGGCATCTAAAAGCTTCACTACATCTTTCTTCACCACCTCTTTGATATTAGGATTAAGGCGGCGTTGTATTTCCCGAACAGTTTTAGAATCATCCTCGAGATGAATCTTATGCATGCAAATCGAAGGGTCAATACCTTTCAAATCAGCCACTGACCAACCTATGACTTTCCTATGTTGTTTCAAAACCTCTATAAGTTGGCTCTCCTGAGCGTTTGAAAGTGAAGAAGAGATGATAACGGGAAGAGATGAATCTGATCCTAGAAAAACATATTTTAGCGTTTAAGGTAGTGGTTTTAATTCTAAATCAGGTGGTGCTTCCAATGAAGAAGGTGCAGGAGTAGAAGAGAGCGGTGGAAGGGGTTCAACAATCCAAGAAACAATTTCAATCTCCGTTGTGTCAAGACCGATTGATCAACCGTCTGGCCTATCGATTGGTATATCTGAGATGTGTGTTTTGATATCATTTTTTGATTGTGAAATTTCTAAATTAACATCATTACCATTATCAAAGTCATAATCATGCAAAATATCAGATAATTCATCAGAATTCATGGCATGTGATCTATCATCAATACATTCAGTCAAAATATCAACATTATAACATTCATCATCCTGCTCAGGCAAACATGCAGTTTTAAAAATATTCAATTTAACACACATATGTCCAAAAGAAACATTTATAACACCAGTTCGACAGTTTATACATGCATTTGTTATGGCCAAAAAGGGATGTCCTAAGATAATAGGTGCGGTCTTTTTGCAGTGGACAACAGGTTCCATATCCAAGACAACAAAGTCAACGGGAAAGAAGAAATTATCCACTTTAACTGAAACATCCTCTAAGATACCTCTCGGTGTTTTAATGAATCTATCAGGTAATTGCAAAATTACCGGTGTCTCCTTAAGTTCTCCCATCCCAAATTCCTTGTAAAGGTAGTAAGGTGTAAGGTTCACACTGGCACCTAAGTCAAGTAGGACTCCATCTATATGATATTCTCCTATACAACAAGGTATGGTAGGGGTATCAGGATCTTCTAATTTGAGAGGTGTATCATGTTTCAAAATTGAACTGACATGTTTTGTAAGAAAAATCGTTTTAGAAACTTTAGATTTGGCCTAGCGTTTATGGGTACACAGATTCTTAAGAAATTTGGCATAAGAAGGAATCTATCTAATAGCATCAAGCAAAGGTATGTTGATATTGACTTGTTTGAATGTTTCAAGAATCTCTTCGGCAGTTTTTCGGGCTTTTATGGTTGAAGATGGATCCTTAAGAGCTGCTGGAAAAGGGACTTTTGGAATGTATTTAGCTGGATCAGGCTCTGTAAAATCAGTTGGATCAAAATCACGCGGAAGAAAAGATTCCTCTCGAATTGGACGATTGATCGTCGGATCGGGTGTTTGATTGTGCAGACTGATTGGTTCACCAATTTGAATATCTACTATTTTGCCACTTCTAGGGGTCACAACGGCTTTGGCACTCTTGAAGTTTTGGCTTTCTACATAGTGCTGGCCTCTCGGGTTGGTGAGAGATTGACTTGGCAAATTTCTATCCTTTCTTTTAGCCATGTTATTAGATAATTGCCCAACTTGTTTCTCTAATTGTGATACGGAATGAATCATTGAAGATAAGTTGTTTTTCAACAAGGAGACATCACCTTTGAAGGTCGTCATTTCTTCCTTCATTGATGACATGTCCCTATTGATATCACCCCTCATCTCCAAAAGTGTACTCACAATATAACTTAAAGTGGGTTCATTAGATGGTTCAGGAGGAGAAGCCTGAGGTGTATTCTGCAGATAATGTGGAGGGTACCTAGGATTTGGATTTCCAGAAGGTTTGTGTGAGGACCTGTCCCTCTACTCCTAGGTTGACCGGTTGGGTCAGGCCCGTGGTTCGTTTGCTTGTTTCGCGTCGAGCGCGCGATCCGGTGGATCACATTGTTTTCTTAGACTGTAAGGGCAATTTGGTAAATTGCACCTTGTTGATTTGTTTTACACCCGCGTGTGCACACACTGACCGTGTTTGTGATAATTGCCCAAGTCTTGCTTTCTGCACCTAGATGATCGATTCTTCCTTGCTAGAAGGATCGATCATTTAGTGATGATCGATCAACCCTCACTGGAAGGATCGATCATTTGGCGCCAGGAAGTTACTATCGTCATTAAGGATCAAGGATCAATCATTCCTTCTGAATGATTGATCATTCATAAGTCGGTTCGTTCGTCTATAAAATGAACGTGACCTTCTTCTTTAAATCCTTTTGAAATCCGCCGTCCCTGAGCTCAGTTCTGGTTGAATTTGGAAGAGATTGAGGGCGATCGTCGGCTTGGCAGCTGGGATTGAAGCTGCGCTAGTCTAGGTAGGGATTCTACCTACTTTTCTTTCCAGTTTTGTGAGATTTGAGTTTGTTTGCGTTTGGTTTGAGCTAATCTTGTTGCATGCTCGTTGGTTTGTAGTAGAAATACCGGTTTTGGATTCGTGGTCATTCGTACTACCATATTCCAAGGTTTTGTGGGATTTGATAGAGTTTCTCGATGATATTTCTCGCCGTCCGGTTGTCGGAGAACCCAATAGGATCGATCCTTGCTGAGGAAGGATCGATCACTCTTGGTGTATAATCCTTAGCTCGAGAAGGATCGATCATCTGGTGAGGATGATCGATCGCTTCGCCTTGGCTTGCATGGGTGAGGTCTTTGTCGCGAGGATGATCGATTATCTTGGCCTTGATAGGGACGGAACCTTCCTCTCACTAGGAAGATCGATCATCCCTTTGGAGATGATCGATCCTTTGGGTGACAGGGGGTGTTTTCAATGGATTTTACCCACGGGGCTTCGCATATGCGGTTTTCTCTACCGCTTTATAAACTGGAACATATCCTTGAGCATGTTAGCCCCATAATGAGGGGTAGTGGTGAACCGGGAGTGTGATGACTCCCGGGATGTATAGATAGAATGTTATACTATTAGCCTTGTTTGCCAGGGTTGCTTCCCGTAATATGCTGTCTTTTGGCGGGCTGGCTGCAGTTGGTGGGGCTACCACAGCAGCAGCTCCTTGGCCTGTTTTACTGTTCACCACCCCGGGCCGACAGGGTGCCGAGCCCAGACTCGTTTTTTTTAATCGTCACATATATTGCTTGGTTATCTGCTTTCCTGCGTATGTTCATAGCATGCATCTGGTTGTGCATTAGTTACATAAGGTTAGGGCGTGGGCGATCTGTGGGTGATAAGTCACTAATTATTCCAAATTAAACCCCTTAAATAACATTTGTTAGGCCTAGAGTAGGTGTATTTGATGATTTATTAGTTGATTTCAGGTTTAATCATGGTTTGAGAAAAAAATACAAGAAATTCGGCTAAAATGAAGAAAAATATAGCTTCGTCGACCATTGGGAAAATATTCACCAGATATTCTCTGAAACTCCAAATATTTTGAAACTTTGGGAAATTGTAGAAAACTTAGAGATCTACAATGTCGCTGTTGGACATACTGCGAGATTCCTGATGGTATGATGACAGTTTGAAGAATAGATGAAGATTTACAAACTGGAAAGCTGCTCCGTCGATGCTGAAGAAAATATTCTCCAGATATTCTATATAAATTAGAATATTATGAAATATTTTGGAGACGATAGACAACTTCAAGATCTAGAACTTTCATGTTGAAGACTTTCCCATATTCCGTACAAATTAGCTTCAGAATGGACTACAAATCAGAATTCTGAGTAGAAACTGAAGAATAAGGAAACTGATGATGTGGCAGATGACCGGGCAGTGCGATGGATCTGTTTTAAGTCCGATCGATCGGTAATGATGACGTGGCAAGTACGGAAAATAGGAAAACCAGATATTTAAGTCCTAATTAAATTCTAATTTCGGATTAGGGTTTTGGGGGATATAAAAGGGAGTCTTTTGGCCGAAATTTCCAGCCCCCAAGAGAGTCTTTTGGAGAGAAATAACTTGATAGAGAAGACGGTGGAGAATTCGAAGACGGCGTTCTTTCCGCTGGGATCGACGGCTTCATCTTCTACACCTATGGCTGATTTCCAAAAGATGAGTGGCTAGTTTTCTTGTTCTTAGGAATACCATGAAACCCTAGTGTAACTTTTGATCTTTCTTAGTTGGATTTTTGTGAACTTCTCTACGTATAATCTCATGAATATGTTTTTAATGATTATAGAGTTGAAGGAACAGAGTTCCGTTGACGTATTATTAGTCCTACATGATGGTTGTACTTGAGTGTAGAGATTCATGAGATAGTTTGCATGTGGTTTGTGATTTACCTTTGACATAATCAATGCTACGTGAAGATAAGTCTTGCTAAGGGCATTAGGAGTAGAATAACTTAAGATAATGGTAGGACCGAAGATGATTTATGCCAAACAAAGATAGGTTATGCTATAGGGAACATAAAACCTTCTTTTAGGGATTCGTGTGAGCTTGTAGCCATACGATCCATAATGCTTAGAGAAGTGATCAAGATGATAACTATGGAAGATTAAGGGTGAAACTAGGGTGGATTGTGTATTTCCTAAGACATCTTTTTCCATCTGATTAAAACCTTAATATTTTCTTTTGCTTTCTTAGATAGTTTCAGTTCGATCAATCTATCATTGAAGTGTTTGGTTTAGATCAAGAGTTTTGAGAATTGATTTTGTTTTTCCTAGTAATTCCCTGTGGTTCGACTACGGATTTCACCACTAGTCTACGTAGTAGTATTAGTGATTGAATAAGGATATAAATTTAAGATTTGATTGAGGTTAGCAATATTTTAACGACAACATTTGCGAGCGATCAGTGGGTCACCGTCCCGAGGCTTGGAAGCTCGGATTTAGCCCTAGGATCGGGGTTGGGTAGCTTGGTCTAGGTTTGAATGGTTGTGTTCAGTCGATTTCGAGGATAGGCCTAGATGGCTTGAACACTTGCTGATTGATGTTTTTAGTAGCCGTGTCGGCCTCGAGTCGGGTTCTGATCTGTAGCTGGTGCCCAGTTATGACGACTCTTGAGTAGATGGTGTGCCTACTTAGCGGTGACTTTTCCTGTCAGCAGTAAAGGTTTCCTTCTTGTGAGTTAGCAGTGTTGGTTTTCTGCTTACTGAGCGTGACCCATAATGTGACCAGTTCTTCTGGAAGATCATGATCGTGGACCTCACGGACACGTGGTGTTATGGGGTCCCTATGTACACCCAAGCCTTACTAGAGGGCGACACTGTTGCGTTTCCCTCTTTCTTTTGTGTGTCATAGTGTAGTTTCCCTGCTGAGCTTAGTTGCTCATTCCTACCCGGGTTGTGTTTTGTCGGTGCAGGCGTTAGCTCCTTTTCGGTGGCCCCTACCGAGCAGTCGATCGGCGGTGCGGCGGCGCCTGACGGAGTTTGAGGAGTGGTGATCTTCTGTTCCTGAACCTTTGTTTAGTTAGCCTCCTACGGGAGTGTATAAATGTTTGTACTTGATCTTTCCTTCTTCGACATTTTGTAGATTGTACTTTTGGAGTTGAAATCTTTGAGTTTGAGGTTTCTGTAAATTATAGTTTTTTTAATTGAGTGTATTTGATGAATTGCTTAGGGAGAGCATAGGTTAGAGGGAACTCTCGCCAAAAATTTTCCGCGGTTTTTTAAGTTCCGGATCGCGTCCTGGTCCGGTTGGGCTTTCGCGGGTCGGGGCGTGACAATTTGGATGGGTACTTGAAAGTAGAAGTATTGGATGTATTGTTCTATACTTGAAAGTTACTTGATTGTTGTGGCTTCCAACTAAAATTAGAATGATTCCTCCAACCTGGATTGTTGGTATTAGAATACGGGTTGTTCAGAGGTCTGGAAAAACCATAAGTTGCATTGACATGTTCCTGAACAAAGTCAGGGAAATTGGGAGCTAAATGACAGTCAATTATAGAATGATCAGAACTAAGGCAAAGAGCACAGGTCTCAATAGAAGCGTTAGGAAATTGTTGAGCAAGTGATTGACCTGTTTTTATCTGGTTTAAATCTTTAGTAAGGAGGGCTACTTGTGCGGAGAGGCTTTGGAATTCAGAAATTTCATTAATTCCATGAGAATTAAGAACAGTGCTAGACCGACTTCTAGAAACTGAGGCATTGTGTTGTGAATTTTCAGCAAGGTTGTCATACATTTCCCAAAAAGCAGTCCAAGGCTTACTAAGAACAACACCTTCGCAGCAAGCTTCGACCATCGTTCTATAACGATCATTTAGACCATTATAAAATGAATGGGCTAATTGCCACTCAGGTACCTAATGATGGGGACATTCTCTAAGAAGATCTTTAAATCTTTCCCAAGCTTCATGAAACATCTCATCTTCATTTTGCTTAAAAGAAATAATCATGGTTCGATAGTTTTGAGTTTTAATGATAGGGAAATATTTTTTAAGGACATCATCCTGAAGTTGATCCCATGTTTAAATCGAATTTGAAGCTAAGGTTTGAAGCCAATGTTTAGCCTTGTCTTTCAAAGAAAAAGGGAAGAGCTTGAGTCTAAAGGCATCATCAATAAAATGCTGATGTTTGAACATGGACAAGATTTCAAGGAAGCTAGCAATGTGTCCATAGGGATCCTCATTCTCACGCCCATAGAAAAAAGGAAGAGTTGTAATCCAGTTAGGCTTAATCTCATAATATGTAGCATTAATGGTAGGTGGGTTGATACAAGAAGCATAGGTATAAGGTTCAGGTAGAAAATGATTCCTAATTGGGACTTCCTATTATTGTTATTATTTCCATCCCCACCCATATTAGCATTAGGGTCAATGACATGTTCCTCGTTTTCAACCATTAAGGATTGCAGGTTACTTAAGGCTTTCTGGTAATTTACTTAAAGATTTTTGTCCTAAGGTTCTAGCTGTTTGAAGTGTTGCCTCTATTTCTAGATCCAAAGATTCCAACGGGTTATTTGGGGATTGTCTGCCTTGCATGCAAGATCACACAAAAAAAAGAAACAGAAAACAAAAAATTTGAATGAGAGGAGAATATCCAGAAAACAACGATTGAAACCAAAGGTTTTGAAGCAATGAACTAAACTGTCTGCGCCCGCGGTCGATCTCACGTCGATCCTGCGGACAATGTCACGGTCGATTGTGGATATCGTAGAGCACGATGGTCGATCCGACGGACGATGTCACGGCCGACCGTCAGTCTGCTTCAAAGAAACATCCGTTTCATGCTGCAAAAATTCCAGTAAATTGTAACAAAAATCCTAAATTTAAAATAATGTAACTAAAAATAAAAATTTAACTAGGCTCAGAAAAAGAGTTAAGAGAGAATTAAATTGATACTTCGTTGAATATTAGATTGTTCCCCGGCAACGGCGCCAAAAATTGATCGGTTTCAAACGCATCGTTAAATCAGATGCAAACTCAATCAAGTATAAAATTTATAAACCCTTATTCAAAATACTAAACTATGGGGTAGAATAGTGATGAAATACGGGGTCGAACGACAGAGATTAGCATAGATTGTTTTTGGGGTAACCTTAGCTGAACCTATCGTCACTAAGTATAAAATATCTCATCGGTTATTCACAAACAATATGAAAACTATCCTATAGATCTCTATCATCAATCACCGAAATCAGGTAGGTCTCAATATATCTCAAGGAACTATGTTCCCTCAACTCTGTTAACAATAAATCCATATCTATAAGATTATGTCTAGAAAAGAATACAAGTATGCAACTAGGAAAATACAGAAAAACTACACTAAAGCTTCATGAGATCCCTAAGTAAAAAAGTTAGCCACTCATCTTTGGGATGAAGGCCATATATTCAATGAAAAATGATTGGGATCCACGCCGCGGCTCCATCTTCTCCAGAAAATCTTCCAATACCTAGTTCTCTCTTTTGTTTCTATGGGGGCCTTCTATTTTCGGCCAGCAAACACCCTATTATAGGTTAACTCTTAGGGTTTTAGGCTAAGTTGGACTTCTACTACAACTCAGATTCCTTGGATTAATCCCTGGCAGCCTATTCCGATCACAACTGGGTCCAATCAACCCGGAATTGAAAACGAGTACAACACAAAAGATTTAGATTAGGAAGTCTTCTGTCAGATCCCGAAGATTTTAGAATATTCGGAATTATCTGGAATATTTGAAGAATATTCTCCTAGACGTCGGCGGACCAGTTTTTCAGCAGTTGTATATCTTTATAATCTTCAAAACTAGTATTAATCTGCAGGAATTTCGGAGGAGAGGACAAAATCCGGAAAACAACAAGTGAAATGAAAAGTTTTGAAGCACGAAAACTAACCTATCTTCGCTCACGGTCGATCTCACGGTCGACCGTGGACTGTGCAACCTTACTTGGAGAAGCGACGGTCGATCGTCGTATCGACCCTGAGAAGCTGTTTTTGTGACAAAAGCTCATGGATGATCCAGTGGTCGATGTAACGGTCAACCATGGGTATAGTTGAGCACGACAGTCTGCTTCAAAGAAAAATCCGTTCCACTGCTGCAAAAATTCCAGAAAATTGTCAGAAAAATCCTAAAAAATGTAAATAAAAAAAATAGAGAAAGATAATCTAACTATGGCCAAAAAAAGGGTTAATAGAAAATTAAATCAATACACCTTAAAAATCATAAAATTTCAATGCAATGACGCCAAAAATTGATCGCTTGCAAACGATGTCGTAAGTCATACGCAAAACACAATTTAGCAATTTATAGACCTTTCTTTCATCACTAAATTAAGAAGATAGGATAATGGTGAAATATAGGGTTGGTCCTTAGGGAAAACTTTGACTAACAAGGAAAAATCAGAATTAAATCTCGACACTCTAATCCTAAAGCGAAGAAGGATTGATTTTGGTTGTTGTATAATTATTTTATGAAAGCTAACTAATAAAGCAATGTAAAAAGGATTTAAGATAGATCATTGAGAAAACCTAGGGATTACTCAGTCCACTTTAGTTTCACTTCCCGTATTCTCTAGTTATCCTCTTGTTTTCTTATCTAGACATTATAAATTCATAACTTCTTAAGCTTACATGAATCCCTAAAAGAAGGTAACTGTTTTCGAAAGGCATATTTTATCTTCGATTAACATAGATTGTCTTCGGGGTAATCTTAGCACAACCTACCATCACTTAGCATAAAATATCTCATCGGTTATTCACAAACCACATCAAAACTATGTTATAGATCTCTACCATCTATCACCGAAGTTAGGTAGGCCTCAATATATGTCAAGGAACTCTGTTCCCTCAACTCAATTAACAATAAATCAATACAAATATTCAACTAGAAAATACAAAGAAGCTACACTAAAGCTTCATGAGATCCCTAAGTAAAGAAGTTAGCTACTCATCTCTGGGATGAAGGCCATATATTCGATGAAGAATGATTGGGATCCTCGCCGAGGCTCCGTCTTCTCCATGAAATCTTCCAAACCCTAATTCTCTCTTTTCTATCTATGGAGCCTCTAATTTTCAGCCAGCAAACACCCTTTTATAAGCTAACTCCCGGAATTAGGGTTTTGGGTTAAGTTGGACTCTTTTGCAACTCGGATTCTCTGGATTAATTCCTGGCAGCCTATTCTAGTCAAAACTTGGTCCAATAAAACCGGAATTGGAAAACATGCTCAACACAAAAAATGTACATTCGGAAGTCTTCTGTCTGATCCCAAAGATTTAATAATATTAAGATTTATCTGGAATATTTGGTGAATATTCTCCTAAACGTCGACGGAGCAGTTTTCCAGCATCTGAATATCTTCATAGTCTTGAACACTGGTATTAATCTGTCAGGAATCTCGCAAAATGTCCAAGATGAAAGTTGTACGTCTTGAAGTCTTCTAGAAGTTCTCCAAATTGCAGGAATTTAGGAGTTATATTGAGATTTTGGTGAATTCGTTTCAAACTGACAGCGGAGTGACGTAATTTCAACATATTAGTCTTTTTCTATATTTTCTAACTTGAATCTTGATTAAACCTTAAATCAACTAAAAAACTATCAAATACAAATAATTTCAGGCTAACAAAGATAAATTAAGGGGTTTAAGTATGAATATTTAGTTACTCATCAAGTACCAGCATTACCAGCAGGATGTAGCAGAGCCA
The DNA here is from genome assembly GCA_963920575.1 of Narthecium ossifragum. Taxonomy (NCBI): domain Eukaryota; kingdom Viridiplantae; phylum Streptophyta; class Magnoliopsida; order Dioscoreales; family Nartheciaceae; genus Narthecium; species Narthecium ossifragum. Next base: position 19,217,711 of record OY986971.1, on the reverse strand, counting down.
TCCGTACTCTGAGGTATCTTTCAGCTTTCTAGTCTTTAGTAGATGTACTGATAGATTCCGGAGCATCTCATTCGTGGCATCGCTAGGATTAGAGATGGGTTGGCTAGAAGTGGCACAGTCAGTGGACTCACCGATCGGCGGGACAATCAGGGTAGACCGGGTCTGCCAATCGTGTTCGTTGGAGGTTGGAGGCCTCCGTGTCCTTCTAGACCTGCAGGGGCTAGACATGATAGGCTTTCACGTGATACTCGGTATGGACTAGGTACCAACATACCGAGCCATCATCAACTTTGGTTGCGGGAGTGTGGTCGATTGGACGTCCGATGGGACCCGGTTTGTGTTGTTAAGGGATCGGTTGTTAGCCGATTCATTTGGTTGCGGTGTGGGAAGGTGTGGCGGCAAGCTTTCAGCCTCACTGGGCAGCCTGTCCCTGTTTGGTTCTAAGTGAGTACAGCAGAGCAGTTTTCCCAGGATCGTGTGCGAGTTTGCAGACATGCTCCCCGATGAGTTGCCAGGGCTTCCACCGTCCAGAGAGGTCAATCTAGTGCCAGGCACCGCACCGATCTCTCTTCCAGCCTTCAGGATGGCACCAGCAGAGCAGATCGAGTTGAGGACTCAGTTGGATGAGTTGACTAGCAGAGGGTTCGTCCGTCCCAGCACGTCTCCCTGGGGAGCACCAGTGTTGTTCGCAAAGAATAAGGATGGTACGCTTCGACTTTGCATAAACTAGAGGCGGCTCAACAGGGTGACGATGAGGAACATGTATCTAAAGTCGTGGATAGACGACATATTCGACCAATTACGAGGATCATCAGTCTTTTTGAAGATCGATCTCCGCACATCCTACCACCAGTTGAGAGTTCTGGATTACGATATCCCGAAGATGGCTTTCCGGACTTGGTATGGCGAGTACGAGTTCCTAATGATGCCTTTTGGGCTGACGAACACACCAGCAACGTTCATGGATCTGATGCAGAGGAACTTCTGGCCGTTCCTGGATGTACTCTCGATCAGAGGAGGAGCATAGGCGACACTTGACGACAGTGTTTTAGCTACTTCGGGAGCATCGGCTATATGCCAAGGCTTCCAAGTTTGAGTTCTGGCTTGCAAAGGTGGGATTCCTTAGACACGTGGTGTCAGCAAAAGGGATCTTAGCCGGCCCCGCCAAGGTCGAGGCAGTTGTACAGTAGCATAGACCAAGGACAGTGTTCGAGTTCCGTAGTTTCCTAGGCCTGGCGGGATACTATAGGAGGTTCATGAGGGACTTCTCCAGAGTAGGTGGACAGATGACCAGACTGACACAGAAGGCCGTCCTGTTTGAGTGGGATGATGCTTGTGAGCGAGCCTTTGTAGATCTGAGGACGACGTTGATCAGTGCGCCGGTAGTGATCGTTCCCGAGTGTCGCGCCCCGACCCGCGAAAGCCCAACCGGGCCGGGCGACGCGAACCGAAACCTAACAAACCGCAGAAAATATTGGCGAGGGTTTCCTCTAACCTATTGGTCTCCCTAACAATTCATCAGAAACACCCTCAATTTAAAAGACATAATTGACCATCATCAAACCCAAGATTATCAAACCCAAGTGAATTTAATATACATATCCTCTGAGAGGGGAAGATTCAAATACAACATTAAACACTCCCGTAGGAGACTAACTAACATAGGTTTCAAGCCGTAAAAGATCGCCGCCTCTCAAACTCCGCCTGGCGCCGCCGCACTGCCAACCAACTGCCCGGTAGGGGCCACCGAAGAGGAGCTAATGCATGCACCTGCAAAACCCAGCCCAGGTAGGAGTGAGTATAAAGCTCAGTAGAGTTCTACACTACGTCACACAGAAGGAAGAGGGAAACGCAACAGGGTTGCCCTCAAGTAAGACCTGGGTGTATACAGGGGCCCCGTAACCCCACCGCGTGTCCCTGAGGCCCACGATCATGGTCTTCCAGAACAACTGGTCACATGTCAGGTCACACTCAGTAAGCAGGAACGAACACTGTAAACTCACAAGCTAGGAACAGCACTACAGGCGGGAAATGGCACCGCTGAGTAGGCAACTCCTCTACTCAAGAGTCGTCACAGTGGAACACCGGCTACACCTCAGAATCCGACTCGAGGCCGGCACAACCTCTATAATCATCAACCAACAGGTGTACCAGTCATCTAGGCCTATCATCAAGTTTGACTAGACACCATAATTCGAACCGGATCCAAACTACCCAACCCCGATCCTAGGGCTAAATCCGAGCTTCTAGCCTCGGGACGACAACCCATAGATCCCCCACACCCTAACCATGCAACTAATGCACAACAGAGAATGCATGCAATGAACATACACAAGTAAGTGGTAAGCATGCAACAGTATGATAAGACAACATACAAGTCCAACTGGATCGCCGCAGCGGTACTATCAACCGCTGCCAGCCAATCCGCAGCGGGTCCCGGCATTACAACGGTATCGGGACCGTCAACCGCGGACTTGTGCAACGGGAAGCAACCCCGAAAACTTTGATGAACAGTTAAAATATGATATTATATGTTCCGACATATAATATTATTAAAATCACCAAAAATCCTCTACTTAGAAGCTAATTGACCCCGTCGATCCGACATCCAAACGATGTCGGATTCGAGATCCAACTTAGACAGAAGTAGCTCAACATGGCATCAACATATCCCAAATTGGGAAACATCTAACGGATCGATTAATGGAAAAACACTAATCAAAACCGCTAATCTCACTAACTTACCATTACTTGCTGCAACGCAGCCCACCCATAAGAAATTCATAAAACTTCGTAGCAAAATCAGCAAATTATGAAATTAGATGGGTCGGAGAGTGTATTCAAAGATCTACAACTCTTATGTTCATTGTAACCCAAGAACATGCACGTACCGATCAGACAACACGCCGTAAACCAGCTGTTCCTCACGAACAGCAGAAACCGGAAAATCCGAGATTAAACATGCTTAAATCCTACTAAAATCTCAACCAAAGGTTATGAAGCTTACAATAGAAATTACACTAAGCTAGAGGCATCCAAAAACGCCAAGAACAGTAAGATCTAACGGCTAGATCAAGAGAAAACCTCTAAACTAACTCAAGTAAGTAGAAACCTACCGGAATGGCACTCCTCAGCTGATTCCCCGCGGTACGGCCCCCAAGCCGGCGGCCAAGCAAGCCATGGATCTTCCTCTCGTTGCCACGAGTCCAGCAAGCCTTCAACCTCCCAAAACGATGGCTGGAGGAGGGAGAATGGAGGGGAAGAAGAAGACAGGAGCAAACCGGAAAAACAGGGGAAAGTCGTGGGCTATTTATAGGCTCGAGTCCGATCGATCGCTCCAGGGACCGATCGATCGGATTGGGCCAGGTTAAGTCAGTTCGCATCGTTATCTGGACACGTCGGCCACACTGACCACCGACACAAGTTCGATCGATCGCTCCAAGGAGCGATCGATCGCACACGGGCCACCAGCTGCCCGAAAAACGGGCTTCTGGCGCTCGAGCTTGGATCTTTCGATCCCAAGCCCGCCTACAGTTATAGGAAACACGAAAATCAAACATTGGAGCTGTGTGTGCACCACGCGGGTGTAAAACAAACCGACACGGTATAATTTACCAAATTGCCCTTGCTGTCCAAGAAACAATACGATCCACCGGACTGCACGCTCGACGCGAAACAATCAAACGAGCCACGGGTCTGACCCAGCCGGTCGACCCAGGAGTAGAGGGACAGGTCCTCACACCGAGCGAGCCGTAGGTTACAGTGTCTATTGTGACGCCAGTGGTGACGGTTTGGGATGTGTCCTCATACAGGTTATGGCAAGGTTTTTTGGAGGAACTACCCGACCCATGACTTAGAGGTAGTAGTCGTGATCTTCGCCCGGAAGACATGGCGTCATGACCTCTAGGGTGAGAAGTTCTCAGTCTTCTCGGAACATAAGAGTTTAAGGTACGTTTTCACCTAATGTGACCTCAACCTGAGACAACGACGTTGGATGGAGCTACTGGAGGACTACGACTTCGAGTTGCATTACCATACGGGTAAGGCAAACGTCGTAGTGGACGCACTGAGCAGACAGACAAGAGAGACTAGAGCAACTATGGCAGGGTTATCAGCACGGCAGTGGCAGGCATTAGAGACAGTGGGCAAGTTGGGGCTCGAGTTCGAGGGTCAGGGTTCCAACAGCTTCCTCCGCACAGTTCAGAGTATGCCAGCAGTTCTAGCCAGGGAGATAAAGGTGCAGCGCAGTGATGCAGAGCTCAAGGAGTTGTTCATATCAGCATGCACGGCGGGCGCAGGCGGGGACTGGACAGTATCGTCAGACGGAGGGTTACGATTCAGGAGCAGACTAGCGGTTCTGGAAGACCCAGTTCTGCGAGAGGATGTCCTGCGAGAGTTTCATCACTCTCATTTTGTAGTTCATCTCGGTTGCACCAAGATGTACTAGGACCTCCTAACTTTCAGCACGACATTTCATCCGTAGACAGACGGGCAGTCAAAGTGGAGAATCCATATCTTAGTGGACATGCTGAGGGCATGCATCCTCGATGGTGGAGGCAGCTGGGAGGAGCACGTTCCCTTGGTGGAGTTCGCCTACAACAACAGCTTTCAGTCCAGTCTTGGAGAAGCACCTTTCGAGGCGTTGTACGGTAGGCCATGTCGTTCGCCAGTGTGTTGGACAAAGGTTGGAGAGGCATCACTCACCGGTGTAGACATCATCAGGCGGTCTTCAGAGTGACTAGTGCAGATCAGGCAGAGACTTATGACGACTCAGAGCCGACAGAAGAGTTATGCAGATCAGAGGCGACGACTGCTAGAGTTTGCAGTCGGGATAGAGTGTTCCTGCGAGTATCGCCGTACAGAGGGTTAGTCAGGTTTGGCAGAGGTAGCAAGTTGGTCCCGAGGTTCGTCTGGCCATTCGAGATCCTAGAGAAGATTAGCGAGGTAGCTTACCCGTGGACCTTCCTCAGCACATGTCAGTCGAGCATCCGATATTTCACGTGTCGATGTTGAGGAAGTATCACCCGGACCCGTCTCATGTCATCAGGGTAGATGACATCAAGCTTGAGGCAGACGCGACATTCGTGGAGTAGCCGGTTCCGTTACTTGACAGGAGGGATCAGGTCTTGCGGGGCAATACGATTCCCTTGGTCAAGGTACTGTGGAGGCACAGAGGCATCGAGTAGATGACCTGGGAGTGCAAGGCGCGCATGCGGAAGGAGTATCTGCATTTGTTTCCTTCTCGAGGTAGCACTTGTCATGTTTTCTAGTGTAGTTGTTTTTTTTTTGTTCTCGAGTCCTACCTTTATCAAATCTCAGGATGAGATTTCCTTTAAGGGTATTAGGATGTGAGGACATGTCCCTCTACTCCTGGGTCGACCATCTGGGTCGGGCTCGTGGCTCGTTTGCTTGTTTCGCGTCGAGCGCGTGATCCGGTGGATAGTATTGTTTTGTGCACCGTAAGGGCGATTTGGAGAATCGCGCCTTGTCGGTTTGTTTGACACCCGTGTGTGCACACACTAGCCATGTTTGTGTTAATGTTTGATTAGAACGGTTAGGTGGACCCGGGATCGGAAGATCCGGGCTTAGGCTTGTGTTCTAGCCCAAGTTTAGCTTTCTGCACGAAAATGATCGATCATTCCTTACTAGAACATCGATTATTTAGTGCCAGGAAGTCAAAGTGATTCGTCATGAAGGATCGATCATTTCTTACAGAATGATCGATCATTCATAAGGCGATTCATCCGTCTATAAAACAGATGTCACCCCCTTCTTCAATCCCTTTTGAAATCTGCCGTTCTTGGGCTCAAATCCGGTGAGATTTGGAGGAGATCAAGAAGGATACTAGGCTCGGTAGCGTGGATTGAAGCTGCTCTAGTCTAGGTAGGGATCCTACCTACATAGGAATCCGGGTTTTTTTGGAAGCTTTGGGTTTGCCCGTGATCCTTTGAGTAGATCTACTTATATGCTTGTTTGTTTTCTGTGCAAATACCGGTTTTGGACTCATTGTCTTTCGTACTACTAGATCCCAGGGTTTTGTGGGGTTTGGTAGAGTTTTTTTGGCTGTATTTTCTTTCTCCGGCTCGCCGGAGAACCTAATAAGATCGATCATACTTGGGACGTCATGCCTGGCCCGTGCATGATTGATCATCTAGTGGAGATTGATCGATCATTTTCTTGGCTGGCATAAACGGGGCCCCGGGTCACAAAGATGATGATCGATCATTTTTTGCTTGACCGGGATGGAACTTCCCGCTCACTAAGAAGATCGATCATTTCTTGGAAATGATCGATCATTTTGGTGACAGGGAGAAGTTTTCGTCAGCTCTTGCCCGCGGGGCTTTGCATATATGGGTTTTTCTTATTGCGTTATACCTTGTACATATGGTTAAGCATGTTAACCTCATATTGAGGGGTAGTGGTGAACCGGGAGAGTGATGACTCCTGGGATTTGTAGAATAAATGGGCCGATTGCCCTCCTGCTTTCCTTAGCCTCGTATGTCGGCGTGCGCCGAGGGCATAGTTATGTTGTATTGATAGTCGTGTTTGTCAGGGTTGTTTTCCGTTGCAGGGAATTTGTTTGTGAATTGGCTTGTAGTTGGTGGTGTTACCATTGCAGCAGTTCCTTGACTTACTTACCTCCTCACCACCCTGGGCCGGTAGTGTCCCGAGCCCAGACCCTGCTTTATATCATCAAATGTGTTGCATGCTTACTTGTTTTCTTGTGTGTGTTCATAGCATGCATATGATTGTGCATTAGATGCATAAGGATTGGGCGTGGGCGATCCATCATGTCTCAGATCCGAGGCCATAGGAAGGTCGGAGTTAGCGCTAGGACAGTGGCTGGGCAGCGTGGTTCAGGATTGGATGGTAGTGTTCAGTCAATCTTGATGATAGGCTTAGATGACTTGAATACTTTTTATTTGAGGTTTAGAGGTTGTGTTGGCCTCGAGCCGGGTGCTGAGGTGTAGCCGGTGTCTGGTTCTCTTTGTCGCAGGTCGGAGCGCGACATGTTATACCAAACCCTAAACAGATTAAGGGTAAAAAATATTGTAAGTGGCATAATGCTTGCTCACATCATACTAATCAATGTTTGATCTTTTGTAATGTTTTGCAGGATGCTATTGATTTAGGCAGAATTGGTTTTCCGGATAAGGATATGGGAGTTGATACTAACCCATTTCCCAAGACTTCTCAAGTGGCAATGGTTATGACCGATGTGGCAAACCTGAAGTTGTCAAAGTTAAAGATTGTAATCGGTGAGACTCAGGATGACTGTCACGCCCCGACCCGCGAAAGCCCGACCGGGCCAGGAAACGTGAACCGGAACCTAACTAAATGCGAAAAAATTTTCGCTAGTGTTCCCTCTAATCTACTGGTTTCCCTGAGCTATCCTGCAAGCACCTTCATTTAAGCATATAATAATGAAACCTCAACATATAAGATATAAATAAAGATCCAAGTCTCGGATTCCTCGAAGAGGGGAAATTTATACATTCACACTCCCGTAGGAGGCTAACTATAACAAAAGGGTTAGCTAATGATCACCGCTCCTCAGATACCGCCAGATGCCATCGCGCCGCCAAACACCTGCGTGGTAGGGACCACAGAAGAGGAGCTAACACTTGCACATGCAAAACGTAGCCCGGATAGGAACGAGCCATTCCAAGAAGGGACCTACGCTCTTGTTTGAGCGAGCCCACACCAAGGAGCTGGCTGCAACCAGGTCCCTTTGGAGCAGGTTGAGCCAAATCGGCCTTAGGGAGCCTTATCCCTAACTGGTTTGCTTACTTAGTTGATTTTCTAGTTAATAGTTATTTTGATTGAGTTAGTTTCCTAGTTTGAGTTTAGTTTATGCTTCGCTTTATTAGTTCCTATTATGAGTCCTAGTTATTAGGAAGTTTGAGTTATGATTGAGTTTTAGTAGGGAAGTATTGCTACTTGTTGATTAAAGCAAGGTAGTTCTCTAGTTGGATTAGGACTTTGTCAAGCCCTCTATAAAAGGACCTCTATAGTATGTATTAGGTTATTGACGAATTATGATGATTAAAGTAGAGTTATTAGTAGAATAATCTTAGGAGTAGTTGTAACCCTAATTCCACCAACTACACCAGCTACCTTCACATCCCCTCTCCACCGTCGGATCCCCTTCTCCACCACCGGCCTCCGCAATCCGCTACCATCATTCGTCCGCCGTCAAGCTTCCCTCTCTCTCTCCGCTGCCGTCTACGCCTTTGCCATCCAACTCCAAGTCTCTGGTGTCCCCCTTGGCTGCCGTGCTTCCCTCCGCCACCTCTTTGTCCGCTGCCACGTTCTCCAAGGCTTTGATCCCCCAAGGGTAGCCGGCCAACCATAGAGGAAGCTGCGAGGTAATCCTCTTCCTCATCTGTCTCCCTCCTCCTGTTAAAGCCTTCCTCATCGAATACCTAGGATGCTTCTCCTAAAACCCTAAAGGTATCTCTCGACCTAGCCATAGCTTTGGCTAAGGAGGAGCTGAGACAAGGCAAGAGACCCGGTGCCCGTGCTTATGAGAATGCTCGACGTATCAACTTGGTACCAGACCTTTGTTCTCCTACCTGTGCCGCCCGGAATCCTTCCGAAGGAGTTGATAAAATTTTTTTGTATCTCAAAAGTATAGGAATCAGTGTGGTCAGTATAGCAGCAAGACGAGTATCGTAACCACAGAGATTTGTAAACATTATTAGAAGAAAATGCTAAAGAACAGAGAAGAAAGAAAATAAGGAAGGTAAAGTAAGAAATAAGAAATACCTAAAATAGAAGATCAAATAACGAAATAAGAAAACGATGGAAATCTGATGGATGAAGACTAAGGTTTTGATTTCACAATAACAACTTCATTCTATGCATTGAATCAACAAAATCTCAGTTTAATTCCAAGGATTTGTTCTTCCGGTATGATGATCCGTTCGGCCGCAGTCTTCACCAAGTACCCTGAATTAACTCTTGCTAATGAACCCATAACTAAGTGTCAATCAAGAATCCATTAAGCTATGAAGAACAATTATGAACCAAGAATTGTTTTAGTTTAAACTCGGTTTGGACATAAACTCATTCATTCATAGATCCTACAAGATTAGGGAATGAACCCTCGTCCAATCTCACATAAAACAATTTATAATACTTCTATTGGCCAGATAATGGTATTTAAGGTCTCAGTTATAATAATGAATGAATCAAGGAATATAAACTGATTAAATAAGCATGATTCAATAAGATAGAATTATTATGTTAGGTTACATCGGTACTTTAGAAAAGAAACTAGCCACTCATGTTCATCATGAAGACAACAAAAGTGTTCAAGGAAAAATACAGAAAGAGAGACGAAGAAAACAAAACCCTAACGCAGCTTCCTCTCATCTAAATGCTCCAGAAAAGTCCTCCCCCAAAAAGTCCCTTTGAATAGCCCTAAGTTGCCTATTTATAGCCTCCAAAAGATTCCCACTCGGATTAGATCTGCACCCTTGATTTTGCTCAGCCACCATATAATGATCGATCATCATAGGGGAAGATGATCGATCATTTCATCCCGTAGAGGTGTCACGCCCTGAGGATGATCGATCATTTGAAAGCAAATGATCGATCATCCTCAGGGCGTGATACCTCTATGGGATGAAATGATCGATTATTATAGGGGAAGAAGATCGATCATCGTTTGTGCGTATTTTCTCTTTTGTCATTTAGATTGTGCCATTGGTACAAATATTGTCGTAACTTCCGCTAGGAAACTTGGAATCACCAACCGTAAAATTATCCAGAAACTAGACTTCAAGATTTTTCCTACCATATATGTTAGATCATCTGGTTCTTCATGAGCAGATACAATTTAATCTTTCAATTTGACATATGTATTCTTTTTAGTTTCTTTGCTCCTTTTAATTCCAATTTCCTGCATTTTTCAACTAATCTTTGTGAAGCAACATATAAGTGTAAAAATAGTACTAAAGGGGTTGATGAAGGGTGACAATCTAGCAATTCAGATGGTTATAAGACTGTTTATAGTATACCTTCATGCACTCATCACAACCCCCAACCAGCTTATTGCTAGTCTCTAGCAATTCAAAGGGCATGAAAATATAATTAAGCACACTGTCTAAGGCTGTAGACATGCATAATAATAGTTCTATCTTATTAGCTCAATAGAGTTCTATCTTATTAGATCAATAGAGTTCTATCTTATTAGATCAATAGTGTTCTATATAGTACAGAGCACGAAAACTTCGTATACTCATACACATACTACCAACACATGAAATTAACTTCTACACTTCAAACATGCTAATCACCATTCAGACGAACACATGTGACGTGACAAATAATGGCTACATACAGAAACAACTTCTACCCACCATTAGTCCAAACACACTACTATCTTTTTGACCAACCATCCAACCCTCGCACTTTAACTACAACATGCTCTTTTTTTATATTATAGCTATCAGTGGTTCCACCTTTTTACGCGATCTCCCCATTTCCTGAGACAAGAACACCCGGTTACTCAGTAGATCACTTAAACTATCACATTTTTTCTTTTCTTTTTTTATAGCTATCAGTGGTTCTATATTTTTACACGAGCTCCCCGCTTCCTGAGGTAAGAACATCCGGTTACTAAATAGATCACTTAATAGTCGTTTAGGCACAGCTTGATCCCTTAAGTAATCAAGCTCAAGAATTTTACTATTTTTTTTCTGCTTGCAATACTCATCATACTAGCTAAAGTTAAAATCATGGTCCAGGTTAACAATAGCATGCTTATTCCAGGTTGGCAATAGGATTCTTATATGCAGTGCGATATGCCCAAAGAACATCATTCAATTTCGCCGCCAAATCCTTCCTTATAGTGCCTACAACTCGCTCCAAGATCGTCTTAATTTGCCTATTGCTCACCTCAACTTGTCCCGATGTTTGAGAGGTAAGGAGCCACAACCCGATGGGTGATGTTTTATTTCCTCAACAATGACTCAAATGTTTTATTGCAAAAGTGTGTTTCCCCATCACTTATAATCGCCCGAGGTGTTCCAAACCTTGTAAAAATCATAGCCTTCAAGAAACTCACTATGGTCTTGCTGTCATTGTTCATGACTGCAATGGTTTCAATTCACTTAGATATGTAATCAACAACAACAAGAATATAAGTGTACCCATATGATGGAGGAAACGATACCATGAAGTCTATGCACCAAACATCGAACAATTCCACTGCTAGATTATTTGTAAGAAGAATCTAATTCCTTTTGCTTATGTTCCCTGATCTTTGACATCTGTTACACTTAGTAACAAAATTAAACGCATTTTTGAATAAGATTGGCCTAAAGAAACCAGATTGAAGAACTTTAAAAGAAGTTTTCTTACCTCCAAAATGTCCTCCACAAGTTAATTCATGAATAAATTTCAATATATCATCATGCTCAGATTCTGGAACACAACACCTTATTATTTCATCAGGACAGTGCTTAAATAAATAAAGGTCATCCCAAAAGTAATATCTAAATGTAGACAAAAATCTTTTCTTTTCCTCTGAACTTAAAATCAACACGCAGAATATTACTAGCTAAATAGTTAACAATATCCGCATACCATGACTCTTTAGCATTCACAAAAAAGTGTTGTTCATCAGAAAAACATTCTTGGATGGGATGCACATCCCTAGGGTTGGCCATGTGCTCCAATCACGACAAGTGATCTGCCACTACATTGTCGCTCCCTTTCTTGTCCCTTATTTCCAAATCAAACTCTGACAACAGCGGAATTCACCTGATTGACCTTCGATTGGTATCCTTTTTGGTTAGTAAATATTTTAATGCTGCATGATCTGAATAAATAACAACTTTAGATCCAATTAAATAAGAGCGAAATTTCTCTAATACAAAAAAACAGCACATCCTAAAACAGCCTCTATAATATAATTGATTTGAGCATCATTGAGAGTACGACTTCCATAATAAATAACATGAGAAACCTTATTCACCCTATGTCCTAAAACAGCCCCTATAGCATAATCAAAAGCATCACACATTATTTTTCTATCAAATCTATTTTGCTTTATCAATTTCAATACATTTACTAGAAATAGCATATTCCAAAACAATACCTTGCCTTACCATGAAGTGACTCTTTTCCCAGCTCAATGTCAAATTTGCCTCTTCACATCTCTTAAGTACCAAGGTTAGAGGTGCAAGGAAATTATCAAAAGAATTTCCAAAGACATAAAAATCATCCATGAATACCTCGACAAACCTTTCTATCATGTCGAAGAAAATCGATATCATGCATCTTTGAAAGTAGCAAGTGCATTGCACAATCCGAATGGCATTCTTCTGTATGCGAATGTTCCAAATGGACATGTGAATATCTTCTTCTTTTGGTCCTCTGGGGCGATAGCAATTGGATTATAACCTAAAAATCCATCAAGAAAACAATAAAATGAGTGACCAACTAAGCGTTTAAGCATTTGATCAATAAAAGGTAAGGGAAAGTGATCTTTTTTAGTAGCTGCATTAAGCTTGCGATAATCGATGTAGATACGCCATCAAGTAGTCATCCTTGTAGGTATAAGCTCACTGTTCTCATTCTCCACTACTTTTATCCCTCATTTCTTAGGCACCACATGAACTGGACTTACCCATTTACAGTCAGAGATAGGATATATAACGCCAATATCAAATAGCTTTAGAATCTCTGCTCGAACAACTTCTTTCATGTTTGGATTAAGACGACTGTCACGCCCCGACCCAGAAAACCCATCCAAATCGAAGCGTGAACCACCTAAACCTATTGACATCATCAATTGACGCAACAAACATATAAATAAACAATTTGGTCTACAGTTCATAAAAATTTCAACAGAATCTCCTCTATGATTATAACACAAGAAACCTGTACATTTCAAAATATTACAATTTCAACTTGTGCAATGGCACAATGGTAAATAACTAATTATTACAATTCTCAAATACAACTGGAGTAAGAGTCATTCAATTCTGCCCTCTAATACATCAGATTATACATCATTGATTGAACTGTAAATTAACTGTAGAAGACTCCTCGAAGCTCCAAGTCATCGATCACCTAGAAACATTGCACCATCTTCTAGAAGAACACCTGAAAGAAGGAACTGCATCGACCTGTATCGCCGATGCAGCCCAGATAGGGTGAGCAACAATGCCCAGTAGGGTTCTACTCTACGGCACTCTCAAGGAAAAAGAAACTACAACTGTGTCGTCTCTGTCCAATCCTAAGGCAACAAAGAATAAGTCTGGACAAGGGTCACGTATCACCATGCGCCCCTCTACAGATCAGGGAAGGACAAGGGGCAAGTGCATCTCCCGGGCATTCCCACCTCTACAACCCTTAACAGGATAACATCCACTGCCCTTAACGATTGACGCAGAGAACGACACGACCTCTACACCTCAATACTACAATTCAAATGGGCATATCTATATAACAACCTCAATCAACACAAGATCATAAACACACAATCTCACCCTAGTCCTTCTACTAACCAAACCCCGGTCTTAGGGCTAGATCTGAGCTACCCGAGAACCCCGGATCGACGATCGAATTCATCGCCTACCACCTAGCCTTAATGCTTCTAATGCAATCAAGATGCATGCAATGCTCAGGCACAGAGATACATAAATATAAGCATGCAACAGTATGACATCACAACATACAGGCCTAGGCATAGCCTATAGCTTGCCAAAGGGTAAACATAGCAAGGGGTCTAAAGCAGTTACAGATCTATCTACCACGACAATGGCAACACATGTCCTTAACAAGCAACACATTCAATCGGGATTTCGGCATTACGACAGCTTAAACGGCCGTCCATCGAAATTCCTACAACAGGGCACACCCCCGGTTACACAGATAATAATGATAACAACAAGCAGTTAAACAAACTAATACCAGGCACACCAGCGGCCCTACTTCTATGTACGCATTCCCGAGAGCCATCACCCCCTCGGTTAAACCACAAATAAATAGGAACGGGCACACAGCTGGCCCTAGGCATAAGCATGGTATAAGAACACATGAATTGGAACAAATAACAGTAAATATAATTACACAACAAGGATACTAAAAGTGCACAATTCACATAATCAATTTCAGAAAGAGCAGGCCTAACATGGGACTGTAAGAAGGTGTTCTAGACATGGGAGCAAGGTGGCAAGTTTTCATGCTTAGCATAGCGTTGTATGAGCTAACCGAAGAGGAGAAGAATAGCCTCAAAATTGCCTTTGTCTGAAATATAGAAAAACTAGAGGAAACCTGAAATGGAGCTAAATCATCCAAAAACCCACCAAAAATTCGATGATAAACCGCTCAACAGAGCTCAACCAAAACCGGTTCAGTAAAGAGGCAATCCGGTAAGCATCTTGCATGCATACATCTGAAAATGACCAGTTTCAAAGGAAAGGGAAAGCCTGCAGTTGCCAACTTCCCAACGACCATCCCATCCACCAAACTGATCCGAAACAAAGAAACCAAGGTAGCAAACCGCAGCCCAGCAACTGGCCTAACCACCAAGCCAAGGACAGAGGTCACGGAATAAAATCCAAGGATCGGAAATTGATCCAGAGTAAAAATCCAGCGATCACAGTAACTCAAACATGCTAAGAAACCCAACTATAGCCGGCAGATCTAATCCAACTACCACAAACTCGAGGGAAAACGGGAAGGCTGGGGAAGGATCTCAAGCACCCGGTCATTCAAGAACAGAGGAAATAATTCGAGGAAAACCCAACGATCAAAACCACAATGACAAAAGAGAGGGAAATCCGTCGATCAACCAAAACCAGAAAAGAAATAGCGATGAAAACTCATCGGCACCCAAAGATCAAGACAGAAGCATTAAGGAAGAGAGACGCAACATCCACTAGCAGCCAAGAAATCAACAGAGCAACCAAAGTACTAGCCTAGCATGCATCGACCCCTCCTAGGTGCCTAATCTGAGATTAGGGTATAATCCCCTACCTCTAGGTTCAGTTTCTGGCTGGGATCTTCTCCTCCTCTAGTTGCCGCCGTCGTCCTCACCACCAAGCTCCGATTCCGTTGCGATCGCCGCCGCTGGGAAGCCCAGCCGCCGCCTCGTTCCTCTCCGTCTTCGCCGCGGATGTCGCCTCTCTCCTCTCCCCGATCAGCCATCGTAGCTCTCCCTCACGCTCTCTCTCTCTCTCTCTCTCTCGTGAACCCAATAGTGCCCTAATGAGCTGGGGTTAACGAGAGAGGTTTTATGGAATTGGCTTAGATCAGATCCTGGCCATTCGATCAGTCAGATCTGGTCCTAGCCACTCAAATCCAGATCTTTGCGATCTGACCCAGATCCTCTGATCTAGGGTACACCTAATGGTCTAATCAAGCATATACATCACCACATGGTCGTGTGTGCATAACGCGCGTGTGAAACCAACTCCGCTAAAGGTAATTTACCAAATTACCCCCGAAGTCGCAACGATCAAAAGAGATCGCAAAGCAACGCCAACCAGGCCAAACCACACCAAGCCAGACCCTCGACCGATGCGGTCGGACCGGGTTGGAGGTACAGGTCCTCACAGCGACACTGGGCGTCCCTTATAAGTTTGGCATCCTCTTCGAACATAATGTGATGCATGCACATTGTAGGGCTTACTTCTTTAATATATGCAATTGTCCAGCCTATTGCAGTTTTATGCTCCCTAAGAACTCTCAGTAATTTTTCCTCTTCCAATGGAGTAATGTAAAAAGCAATAATCACAAGAAAGGTTTCATTCTCACAAAGATATGTATATTTCAGATTAGAAGGAAGAGGTTTTAACTCAAGCTTAGGTGGAGATACTATTGATGAAACCATTTTAGAATAAGAGTTGTTTAGAATGTTAAACCGAAATCCATTAGGGAGACAAGACATGGCTGCAATGCCTCAACGGCTGCTGTAACCTCCTCTGCTCCCTCGTAACTCTACAACTCATCCTTTTCCATCGTCAATGCCGCTTCCAATGTAATCTTAACTTGCTCCTGCATGAAATTACAAAACATCAATGAATCTAAAACATCTATTGAGAAACAATCAAAAGAGTTTGAAAGATAGGACATAGATTCAAATACTTTAAATTCAACAGTTTCACCTAAAACTGTCATACTGAGTTTACCATCCTGTACATTAATCATAGTCTTGGTTGTGGCTATTGATGAGTGCATGAAAGTGCACTCTGAACAGCCACCTCCTACATATATTACTGCATAGGATGCACACATTGAGGACAATGTTGATTTCAGGTCGGAAGGGTGTAGACATTCATGGCCTTATTCATGCTACCTTGTGAGTTTAATAGCGTTGAATTGAGCATGTAATAAACATTGCCCATGATGTGAAATTTTTATGCTTATTATACATGTTGCTTTCAAATGGATTGACTTATACACTGATTGCATGTGTGATAACTTGAAGGTAGAACATCATGTGGTTCACACACGAACACCTTTTGTGCAGTGGCAATTATACTCACCAGAGGAATGAGCATGCTAGTGTTAACCTGGACCATGATTTCAACTTTAGCTACTATGTTGAGTAGTGCATGGAAGAAAAAAAAAGAGATTCTGGATCTGATTCTTGAGCCCGAGGAGTGTTTTACATTTAGTGCCCTAAAGCCGTCTAGTTTGGGAGTCATTGGCTTGTGGTCGTTACATGGATCCAGTTGTAGCTTAAGGAATCAAGCTGTGCCTAAACGACTATTAAGTTGCCTAAACGACTATTAAGTGATCTACTGAGTAACCGGGTGTTCTTGCCTTAGAAAGCAGGGAGCTCGCGTAAAAAAATAGACCATTTGATAGCTTAAAAAAAAGAAAGACAAAAAGAAAAAGCATGCTATAGTTAATGTGCGACGGTTGGATGATTAGCCAGGAAAATAGTAGTGTGTTTGGACTAATGGTGGATAGAAGTTGTTCCGGTATGTAACTTTTATTTGTCACGTCACATGTGTTTATTTGGATAGTGATTAGCATGTTTGAAGTGTAGAAGTTAATTTCATGTGTTAGTAGTATGTTCATGAGTATAAGTAGTTTTCATGATCTGTACTGCATAGAATACTATTTACTTGATAAGGTAGAACTCTTATCATGCATGTGTAGCTTGGACCGTTGGTGTGCTTAATTATATTTTTATACGCTTAAAATTGCTAGAGACTAGCAATAAGCTGGTTGGGGTGTGTGAGGAGTGCATGAAAGTGCACTTTGATCAATCTTATAACCATCTTAATTGTTAAATTTTTCACCCTTAATTAACCTCTTTAGTACTATTTTTACACTTATATGTTGCTTCACAAAGATTGGTTGAAAAATGCAGGAAATTGGAATGAAAATGAGCAAAGAAGCTGAAAAGATTACATAGGTCAACTTCAAAGATTAAACTGTACCTGCTCATGAATTACCAGATGATGTGCCATATATTATCGGAAAATTCTTGAAGTCTAGTTTTTGGAGAATTTTACGGTTCATGATTCCGAGTTTTTTAGAGGAAGTTACGGTATTTTTAGTACCAATGGCGCAGTCTGTATGACAAAAGAGAAAATACGCAGAAAAGATGGTCGATCTTCTTCCTCTATGACGATCAATCATTTATTCACCAGGAGATGACAGAGAGCTATGCTTACTCGGATCGATCTTTTCCCTTAAGATGATCGATCATCCTCGCAGTTGAGAAAATTGAGAAAATGGACGATGCAAATGATCGATCATCTCATTTAAAATGATCGATCATCCTTGGGCGCGTGACACTTCTATGAGATAAAATGAATGATCTTCATCCCTGAAAGATCGATCTTTATATAGCTGTTGAGCAAAATCAAGGGTGGAAATCTAATCCGAGTTGAAAACCTTTGAAGCCTATAAATAGGAAACTTAGGGTTATTGAAATGGGACTTTTTGCAGGACTTTTCTGGAGCATCTGGAGGAGAGAAAGCGGCATTAGGGTTTTGTTTTCTTCGTCTTTCTTTCTTTATTTTTCCTTGAATACTTGTGTTGGCCTCATGATGAACATGAGTGGCTAGTTTCTTTTCTAAGGTACCGATGTAGCCTAACAAAATCATTCTATGTTATTGGATCATGTTTATTTAATCAGTTTATATTCCTTGTTTCATTCATTATTATAACTGAGATCTTAAATACTTATATCTGGTCAATAGAAGTATTATAGATTGTTTTATGTGAGATTTGGTGAGGGTACATTCCCTAATCTTACAGGATCTATGAATGCATGAGTTTATGTCGAAGCCGGGTTCAAGTTAAGACAATTCTTGGTTCATAATTGTTCTTCAGAGCTTAATGGATTCTTGATTGACACTTAACTATGGGTTCATTAGCAAGAGTTAATTGATGATATTTGGTGATGACCGCGACCGAACGGATCATTATACTGGAAGAACGAACTTTTGAAACTAAACTGAGATTAGACCTCATCGATCGATCCGGAGGGAGTGGAGGGGGGTGCGTGAGTTGAGTGGCGGGTTGGGGGTTACCTAACTAGCCATGTGCATCCATCAGCCTACATATACGGTGTCTGTGATTTGGCATTAAATAACGAGATTTTCATATTTGAAAGTATAAATTGGATAATCAAATTTTACGAGATACAAAATCGGCTATTTTTGAAAGTTTGAGCTACCAAAATGCTTTTAACCCAAAAAAACAAAGAAGCCCAACCCACATAATTCTCTGAAATCACCACGTAATAAGATACAGATAGGACACTCGCGCCTGTAGATGGTCCAAGCAAAGGGCCCATAGGTCCAGGCATAGCAATTTAGATGGCAAAAACTAAGCTGAAGAAGGCCAGAAGGAGTAGAAGTATTTGACTGGAATGTAAGAGAATGACTTTAAACAATATGACAGTTTGTTAAAAATGTTCGATGTCCAAGACTGTTGTGCCACTAAACTAGAGATGCCCACTAACCAGAAAAACAGAGGGAGTACAGATATGTATGGCATTTTGCAACGGGTATAGGTTGTAGAATTGCGCGTTAACATTTAGTATTGTCTCCGTATCAAGAAATTTTTCATAGATTTTTTATTTTCCAGGATGCTGTCACAGGGTAGAAAGGATAAAAAGAAGAAGCGTGTTACACCTGAAAAGTTTGAACAACTAAACCATGACATATGGTGGTGACCATGGATTTCCATACCGGCCGGTACTGTATGTACCGGCCGATATTTACCGTACCGGTGGGTAACCGGGATGATTTTCTCCCCCGGATCGGATTAGGGGGGAGACCGGATATGTACCGGCTGGTACATGCCGGTTTGGATGAATACCGACCGGTAAAAACCGGTCTGTACCGGCCTAAGGAAGAGAGATGAAGGAGAGGGGGAAGCAGAGAAAAAATAAGGTAGGACACGATCGGTGGAGGAGGAAGGGGGGAGGAGAGAATTGGGAAGGAGAGGGGAGGAGAAGAGAGAGGGAAAGGAGAGGTGGAGAGGTGGAGAGGTGGAGTGGAAAGGAGGAGATCCTTACTCGGAGGCCACAAAGAGAGATCGACGGTGGAGGAGGAGAGAGCTCGATGGAGGCGGCGGAGAGAGCTCGGCGGCGTGTGGGAGAGCTCGAGGCCATCACTGCTATAAGATAGGCTGTCCCGAAGAGAGAAAGAGGGGAGAAGAAAGGGAAAAAAAACAGAGAAAGGGAGGAGGGAAGAAAGGCAGGAGGAGAGGAAAAGGGAGTAGAGAAAGAGAGAACGGGTGGAGCAGATGGGGGAAATAAGAGAAGTGGAGGAGATGAGGCCACGTGGCCCGCGGGAGAGAGAGGGAGAGCTGCTAACAAGTTTTTCTTTATATAATATATTAATTACCCTTTCATCATATATTAATATCTATAACTTAATAAAAATATAAAAAATGTAGAAAAATTGAAAATAATTGTAAAACTATTATAATATCCAAAATTTCTCAAAAAAACTTAATAAAAATACAGAAAAATGTAGAAAATTGAAAATAATTGTAAAACTTTTATACTACCCAAAATTTCTAAAAAAACTTAATAAAAATGGAAATGTAGAAAAATTGAAAATAATTGTAAAACTATTATTGTCACACCCCGACCCAGAAAACCCATCCAGGGCGGGGAGTGAGGGTTCCTATCACTATTCACATCCAATCGGCGCGATACATTGCGGAAAACAGAGATAATCTTAAACAATTTAAACTCCAGAGACAAAGCTGTAATTAAATTTATAAATACATCAAGTTGTACTGTTTAAACATCTGATTACAATTCTTATCAAACTCCTTCAAGGGAAAAGATATTATACAAATAATCCCAAAAGTCATCGAAATATGTTTATAACATACAAAACTATCAAAAAGTACAACAATCTTCTTGCAGCAACCTCAGACAGCTCTGGAAGTACTCGCGCCGCCAAAGGCAGATCCCACCGGCTCTACTGCTGAAGCACTGGCACCTGCACCTGCAAACGCAGCCCGGGTAGGAGTGAGCGATAAGCTCAGTAGGGTTCTACTCTACGGCACACAAAAGGGAGGAAAACAACAACAATGGTGTCTCCCCGCTCAAGCCTAAGGAATGCCACGGTATCCCACAACCCCTATCGATTCCCCAAGGGATCTTACTCTTCTCAACCGACCACGCTGGGAACATCAACCAACACGGTGGGAGGAACAAGAACCAGAACTAATAGGATCACCGTTACCGAGCAAGAAACCACTGCCTGGGGACCATGTCAGAGACATCGACAACCATCCTTAGTACTCGGCCTTGGGAAGACACCACGACCTGTAAACCTCAAGCAAGATCATAGCCAACTATCGCACATCCTCAAAACATGAGATTCTGATTACACAATCACGCCCTAATCCTGACTACCCAGCCGCGGCCCTAAGGCTAGATCCGAGCTACCCGAGAACCTCGGATCGGCGATCAACCAATCGTCCGCCTAACCTGATATGCCTCTAATGCATACAATGCTCATAACCTATGCAAACATCTATCCTAGATGTCTCTATATGTCACAACATTAGTTATAGGCTCAACAGTTATACAATATCCCTCGGCACTTGCCGGCAACGGGCTAAGGTTCCACAATACCTCGTTAGCCAACACTCATAGTTAGCTAACGGTTAGGGAAAGCAATAAGCATTTAAACTACTATCAACCAAGTATTTAAATGCGGGTGAAAACCGTAAATTCATCAAAGAGGTTAAACTCCCGATTCATTCTCAAATATCGATAGAAATCCCGTTAAAACATCGTGTATGCTTCCTAACATGATCGGGTATCTATCATGAATGAAAACCAATCAAAGGAAACCCGAAAACACAGCTCAGTGGCCCACGGTCGATGCAACGGTCGACCGTGAGGCCACGGTCGATCCGACGGTCGATCGTGGGGCCAAACGAGGGAAAAGCATAAGGGGCACGGTCGATCGGTGCATCACCCTGGGAGGCCCAAAACGAGACAGAGCCTCACGGACGATGCGACAGTCGATCCGACGGTCGACCGTGAGGCGGAAAGGAAAAGAGAGTGAGCCCGCGGTCGATCGGTGCATCGATCGTGGAAGCCCAAAAACGCGACAGAGCCTGACGGTCGATGCGACGGTCGACTGTCAGGTCCAAAAGAAGCATATCAACGCTTGACGGTCGATCCGCCGATCGACCGCCTAATGCACAGTTCTTCGGAACAGTGCCGGAAATCCAATTTCTTGAATTTGAATGATCAAATTTTGTTGGAAATTGATGAAACTTTCCAAGCATGCGTAAATGATGATAGAGAAGCTAATGGTATAAATAAACCACGATTTTGATGGTTAAATCACAAATCTAGGTCTTAATGGCCGAAAATCGATAAAACGGCGATAATACGGGAATCATCCGATAAAATACGAAAACCAAGAGGTAGAGCTACTCTACACAAGCTATAATACACATGCATTGAACTACACAACATTCTATCATGTATTTCTACAGCGAAAATACAATAAACCTATCCTAGGAGAACCCGATCACAAGATCGAGGTAGAAACACCTAGTTGAGCAAGTAGGGCAGCTCCTCCATGCGTCCAACCAGTCAACCCGCCAAGATCCGCTCCTCGAAGCTCGCGTCTCCAAGCCCTAGCTCAGCCGAAGGAGAGAGAAAGAGAGAGGAGACAACGACAGGGAGGAGAAAAGAGAGAGAAAGGGAAAGGCTATATATAGAGGTCTGAGCCGATCTTGGCCGTCCGATTCGATCTTTTCCGATCGAGCTCCGATCTTCCGATCGAAAGCACCCTTAAGGTTCTAATCAAACACATATATCAATCCAAGGCCGTGTGTGCAACGCGGGTGTGAAACTGACCACCAGGGAGCATATTTACCAAAATGACCCTGGGGCTAAAAACCATCATACGATCGCCCGATCGTACCCGACGCGGAATCAAACCAACAGCAAAATGGCCCTCAACCCACGCAGTTGAGCCAGGTCAGAGGGACGGGCCCTCACAACTGTAAATGTCGGAAAATATATTAAGCTATTGCTTATTTTTCATGTATTGTATTATACTACTTTGACAACTTGTCACTTTGCATTCATATAAGAAATGATATTTGGCCAATTGGAGATGTTGAATACATGTAAATATCAACTTAATTGTTAGTTACATTAGTTAGCTTCAATATACTTTAAATCAAATAAGAAACGAGAGGAAAACGCCTTAAAAGAAGCCAAACCAGCCTTTCATGATCGGTTTGGATGCGTATCTGTACTGGCGGTACGTACCGTACCGGCAGGTGGCCAGAACGGCGCGTTCCGCCGGGACGATAATCCATGGTGGTGACAAACATTAGATGAGTAAACCAATAAAAATCATGGAAGTGTGTACCTTGCTATAGACATGCAAACAAGCTCATTGATAACCGGCATGGTTCTTCCAATTTCCCATGTTTTTTCACTAGATTGGTGCAATCTTTCAGTTGCCTGTAGTAATCTACTTCAACATAACCTTGGGAGAAACAAGGATTAAGTCATAACGAAACTGAGATGAAATAATAAAGTGTGGACATTAAGCATGCGTATGGTAAAAGGGGTAACAACGGGGTTAAGAAGGTTAACGCTATTTTTACCTCACTTTTTATCCAAACATCAAAATAGGGATAATAGGGTTACTACTATTTCACTTACCCCATTCCTATTTACTTTTTCTTACCCCTATTTTTTCTTACTCCTAACCCGTTAACCCTATTCCCCCTTACCCCGAATCAAACCGAACAAATAGAAGCTCTTGATGCAACTTCAGATTAAGTTGGCTTATCTCTTTTCAGAAACTTAAAAATGGGCCGAAGAGAGAGAGAACTACAATTGCAACATAAAAACCAGAGCCATTCGAGCGCTTCTCAGACTCACAGGATAGGCTTACAGAAAGCCCTTCCCAAGTCTAAAACACTATAAGCTAAATTAAAGGCACTTCTAAATGTGCTGCAGTAAGCAGCCAATTGCTTATCACATTCTTAGAATTTAAGCTGCAGACTGAGCTGCAAGAGCTGCGGCGGCCGTTTTCTCCTTTGCCTCCACGTACTCGCCATAGGAGTAAGATGCCAATCCCCAGAGGGCGAGCACGAGAGAGACACCCTTCTCGCTGCTGAAATTTTCCTTGTAGAAGACGACTCCAAGGACTTCGGTCACGGGGATGCACACCGCGATGATGATCCCGGCGAGCAGAGTGTTCACACAGGAGATCACGCCAACTGCGCCCAAGAAGAAGAATTGCCAGAAGATGGCAGCCCACACAAGCACTGTGTAGTACCTCACCTCGCCGAGCTCAAAGTGGCTTGCCTCTCTTGGCATAGCCTGCAATTTAGCATGTGCAGTGTATTAAGCATTGTAGTATATGTTGAGAAACCAGAGATCAGTTTGTAAACGAAGCAAGAAATGGAAGGGCATGGTCATTTTTAAATTGAAGTTTAGCAGAATAGTTGGTTCTCTCTCTGTCATTAAATGATGCAGGACGCCTTCTTAGCAGCAAATTTATAATATAGTACGAGATCTACTCCAACCAACCTTACCTTTTTGATTAATTTCCACATCCATCATAGGTTCTCTCTACTAAGAAAATTACAAACTATAAACTCTGTTTAGGTAGATCTATCTATTTCAGTAAATTAGTCAATGCCAGATTTTTGGCATAGAGACAAACCAAGTAGATACAGGTGAAGCTATGCATCCTGCTTTCCTGCTGGATATATAGGGTCTTTTCAAAACCACTTCCACAAGATTAGCTGACACGAAAGCAGTACATAATCCTGGCCTAATCTTAGTCATATCAGGTTGGAAAAATAAAACCAAATCTGACGCACTAGTGTTTCAACCATTGAGATGATTAGATCCACTACTTCTGTAATCCTCTCACGAACATTGAATCCTGAAGGTGAAAATGAAAGAGAATGTACAAGTCTTTGTTCACCAGTAGCCTACAGGTCGATCTATCTATTTAAATAAATTAGTCAATGCCAAATTTTTGGCATAGAGACCAACCAATTAGAAAAAGGTTAACTATTCAAGCTATTTATCCTGCTTTCATGCTGAATTGCGTCTTTCCAAATCAACTTTCACAAGATTAGATGAAATGAAAATACTTCAAAATCCTGGCCTAATCTTAATTTAATATTGACGCGGTAGTGTTTCAACCATTGAAATGATTAGATCCACTACTCTGTAATCCTCGCATGAATATTAAATTCTGAAGGTGAAAATGAAAGAGAGTAGTATGTACCTGGAAGTCCTTGTTCACCAGCATCCCTATAGTGCAAAATCCAGTTGCAAAGAAGCCCATCACCAGCTGCATTTCCATCACCAATGTGTAGGTGATTGGTTGCTTCGCCTTGGCGTACGTCAGCTCAATCAACGGCAGCACAGCACCATACAGCAAAGCAGCCCCTAATGTCATGAAGAACCCCAAGACATACTCACCCTTCGACACACCCGCAGGCCGGTCCTTGCCGCCATGCAATCCCAGAATCACCGCACCCACTGTTAACAATAACACTGAGTTGATTGAGTAGGCTGTGAACTTTTGTCTCACTATAAGGAATGCGAAGAAGGCCGTGAAAGCGAGCTGTGTCGAGATGAGAAGCGCGGAGGTGGAGACTGGAAGGAAGGCCAGGCCATAGGCATAAATATAGTCGTCGACGCCAGTCAAAATGCCAAGTACTGCACACGCTATAAAGAGGCGCCGTGTGATAAGCACGGCCTTTGTCGGCATCCCAGTTTTGGCCTGAAGGTTCCGGCGGTAGAAGTAGTTGATGGTGAGCGGGATAAAGATGAAAGGCCAGCCGCCGGTCTCGAGCCAGCTGGAAAGCCATTTGCGCTTACCACCATGGAGAAAGTATAGCCGAGAGATAAGGGAGGCGCCACAACCACCGAGGACGAGGATAAGTATGTTGATGGTGGTGACTATGCGCGAGAGGCCACTGTTTTGTGTGCTTTTAGAGTTCGAGCTTGAGACATTTTCGACGTCCATGGCTCTCTTCTCTCTGTAGATAGAAATGAAGTTGAAAAAGATGTTAATGTAAGTTAGGTTATGGATACAATGTATTCACCTGAGAGAAGATCTATTGGCTGTTGTTCATAGACCATAGTGAGTGTTACCACGAGTGTTAGCACTATATAAGTAGTAAGAGTGCTGTTACCAAATTGCTGAGAACCTTCAACCTTTAATAAAAGTTTATTTATAGCAGATTATAGGAAAAAGAAACACTACAATCTAATGAAAAATTTGAGTGGATGACGTTGGAAGTGGATATCATCTGAACTTAAAATTGCAGGGTTTTCAAATCCACAACTAGTTTACACAGTTAGAATTATGGCTGCTGCAAGTGATGTAGGACCAATTCCAGATCCCGACCTGACTGGGTCCAATCCGGAGAGACTCCTTAGGTGTTTAGGTCGTGTTCGAACTGTTGGATTTGAGGCCTAATTGAGTTGGGCTAAACATGGGTTGAATCAAATGGCCTTGAAGAGCCCATTAATAAAATAGCCAAAAGGTGGAGAGCCCATGTGTGTAGAATAGTTTAGTCCCACATTGAAAGTGGAAGAAAACTTTCACTTGTTTATATAGAGTTTTGAGCCTTTAGGCTTTAAACACATGTGAGGACTAAAGGTGGAACACCCACACGCTCGCACCGCCGCCGGCCGTACTCGTGCGCCGTGGGTGTCCTTTTTGCTACACACAAGAGCTGGTCGAGTCAGCTCGGATTCACTGAACCTTTTCAGCTTCCAAGATGGTTACAGATTAATTGATTGGGTCTGACTCTTGGGCCACCCATGGTTAATGGACTGAGTCAGTTACCACTTGGAATTGATCTAGTCCGACTCTTGGGCTTCTGTGCAGAATTGATTGAGTCAGTTACGACTCTTGGGCTTCTGTGCAATTGATTGAGTCAGTTTCGATTCCTGGAGAATTGATTGAAATCTGACTTTTGGCTGGTCAGCTTCCAGATGACGTGGCGGTCTTCTATTGGCTGGTTTTTGCTGACGAGGCATGTTTTTTCATCTCCCCTAATGGCTGATCAGCTTCCTCCCTTAGCCTATAAATAGGACCCTTTCCAGCCTTTTAGAGGTTAAGTTACATGCATCCAGTTTTTGCACACCACTCACTAGAGGGTCCTGAAGAGAGTACCGTACCAGCGAAGGCTTGACGGGCGATCGGAGGCCGGCTTCCTTCCGTTCGCGCAGGAGATCGTTGTACCCTAGGAGTTCATTGCCTGAAGATCCAAAAGCACCGGTGGTGGGCAATACGAACTTAAGGGCACAGTGTGGTACACTGGCCTCGATCAAGCTCCGGTTCTACATCGGTGTTTCCTTCTTCCTCATCAGCGGTTTTCTTTCTTTTGAAGTTCTTTTACCTTATCTGGTAAGTGTTTAGAATTAAGTGTTCTTCTTCTCATTGTAAAGGATTCTTGCTACCTTAGTAAAAGCAAGATCCTAATTCTCATCTTCTATTTTCCAACACGAACTCCCTCAGTCTGACTCAGATCTCAGTGCGACCGTGATCGTTGGATGGGCATAACTTTCGGTCACGGTGTCCGATCGGAGTGTGTGACTAGCCGTTTCGACGTGCTCGACGAACTCTACAAGACTCATCGGAGATCTTCTATCTGTCCATGACCTAAGCCTCCAACGGTCCATATTCTTTTTCTTTATGGCCTAAAGATTCGTTTTAGTGGAAATCTTTCCTTTTTAAACAGGTTATCGGTCTTTACTATTTTTAGCAGGTTTTCCTAGTTATAGCTGTTTTCTTCTTTCTTAATTTCGAAATTAGTTCATTCGTAATTGGATTTGAGTTTAATTCCTAATTTGAGTCCATCTGTACGTTGGTATCTCCTTAGTTTATAAAAGGAGTTTTAATTACCGTTTGTAATTCAGGCAGTTTTGATTAATGAAGTTTTAAATAGTTTAATCCTCTTGAGAATCCTGATTTTCTCTTCCACAGAGAGGACGGTCATCTCTCCCAACGAGAGGCTATTCTTTCACGCTCACCCGACGCCAACAAGTAATTCACATCTGAAAGTTTTTTGGATATGAGTTTGTGAACTAAAGCTTCTGATGGATAGGCTAATTAGCACAAGAAACTCAAGAATCCATTAATATGATATGAATATGCTTATCCTTGGAATTTTTGGTATACTGCCATGTAGCTCATACAAATTTTGCAAAAATCAATTTAAAATTAACTAATTGAAACTCGACATTTCCATTATCTAGCATGCAAGATAATGAAAATCCCATTAGTTATCAACAGGTTTTGTGACCACAAGGAATATCAACGTTATATCTAATACAGAGTTACAAAATAATAAGTGACACTAATCTAGTAGACCACATCATAAATGAGTCTTCATATATGTACCAGAGAACGTTTTATCGTTGGTAACTAGAGTTTGCTCATAGCGCACTTCACCACTAAGATGATCACCATTATTTAGATAAGAACAATTAAAGAAGAGAACTTTCCAGGTTGCTATTCACTGCAACAATGACAGAATAGCATACGATGCTTTCCTAGTCTAAAAAGTTAGGGTGCAAAGTAAAGAAGTAGGCGTAAAAGTACAAAAGAAAAGGGAGATTCTTTCTAAGGTGCACAAAGGAAGGAATTTGAAATCATGAGCTCTTGCTGCCTTTCATATTGATACGACTATGAATTCCAAAAGCAAGGGACACAACTTATTACGAGCTTGTATGTGGGACCCTATTGTGTATACATGTGTCAGGCCATACGTTAAACCATCTTTCAATAACTTAGATGCGACTTCTTTCTTGAGTGACCCAAGAGCTTGAGAGGATTAATTTATACGTAGTTGATGTGGACCCCTTTATAAATAGGTGATTTGTCAATAAATTTTCTAAAAGATGGCAATTTATGACTAGGTCTCTGATGTCGCTCAAATGTGTCACGCACAGCGATCGCGATGCAGTACAACATAAGAGAGGTCGAACCCATAGAAAGACAAGCAGAAAATATCCAAAACGCAAATAACAATGAATTGAAAACAAACGAGAACTTAAGAATTAACTAAATTAGATCAAAGGATTTAATGATAATGTAAGATTAACAAGAGATATCAGGATTTTAATAAGGGTAGGCTTCATGAATCACTTTACTCGGATTTAGGTTCTTCTTCTACCAACGGTTCATATAATACTCGGTTAAGGGATTCACATCCCAATCACCTTGACCGGAAGATATAGAATTATGAATCTGATAAAATATAAATGTCTCTTTCTATGTTTGGTTCTTCTCGTTGTAACCCTAACTCCGTCCTACCAGATCCTAAGAATACACGATACCAGCTGTCACTACAGGCAACGCATTGCAAAGATTCCTCGGGATAAAGCCCCAACCTTGTCTTACCAGATCCCTAAGAATATACAATACCAGCTGTCACTACGGGCAATGCATAGCAAAGGTTTCGAGAGACTCGGTAGGAGAATCAAAAGAGATAACTATGGGATCACAATATCATAAAAGAAGCATAACTGGATTTATAATAATGTTTAACCACAAAGCAGTCTGTAAAGATCCAATACATAAATAGAGTTTAAACAATAAAGATGAAAATCTATGAACCATGATGAAGAAGAAACCCTAATCCTCGCTAGATCATCCGTCCACCATTCCCGCGGCTTAGTCGGCCATGGATGGAGATTTCTTGATCTTCTTTCTTGATTTTCTCCCCTCCAAAGCTATATAGAAAACCGTCCTAATTTCGGATTAAAAGAACCATATATATAGGGGAACTCCCGAAATTAGGATTTTAGTTGAGTTCGACTTATGGTGCAACTCGGATTTCCTGAGTTAATCCTGGCAGCCTTATTCTGGTCACAGTTGGGTCCAATCCAGCCGGAATTTGGAAACTTGCTCAACACGAAAGTTGTAGATTTGGAAGTCTTCTGTGCGATCCCGAAGCTTTCATAATATTCGTTGTTATATGGAATATGTGACGAATATTCTTCTCAGTTTCGACAGAACAGTTTTCCAGCTTATCTAACTTCATCTATTCTTCCAATCTGCTATCACACCATCCAGAATCTTACAAAATGTCCAACATAAAAGTTGTATATCTGTGAACCTTCTATCACGTATTCAAATTTCAGAATATTTTTACTTTTAGAGAATATGTTACGAATATTTTCCTACCAGTCGACGAAACTGTATTTCTCCTCATTTTCTGTGTTCTGGGTCGCCCCGACTAAGATTGATCCTTTGTAAGGCAAAGAATCGATCCTTCTCAGTAGGATGGATAGTAGGATCGATCCTTCTGTGATCATCTGAAAAATATGCGTTCTGTCAGGGTCGGATCGATCATTTGATAGTGTAAGATCGATCCTTTGAGCATCAGATGATCTTCTTCTTCCGTAACTGCTCTGTCTGTACCTCTCATACTCAAAATAGCATATTTTCCTCTAGGAAACTCTAAATCACGAACCATAAAAACTCCCGGAAACTAGACTTCCAAAGCTTTCCAACCATATATGACATTTCATCTGTTTCATTCTGAGAAGGTACAATTTTGGTGTTAAAGACTCATCTTTGCTTCAATTTCCTGCATAATACAAATAACTTTGTGAAGCAACATATACGGACGAAATCATCTATATAATCATGAAAACTAAGCAAAAAAGCTGCTCTTAGTCATATTCAGAGTGAACTTTCATGCACTCATCAGTCTCTAGACTCTTATTGGACCAAAATGCCCCTACCATGTATATAGAGTATCTATATGTAACTATCCCCCCTCCCCCGTCCGTCGCCAATCCTGAGCTGACCATCGTCGATTCCGTCCGTCGCCGTCCGCCGTCGATCCCCAACGCCATCCCGCCGCCACCTACTTCTCCGGCTCCCCTCCTCTCCTCCTAAATCTCCCCGGCTCACTTTGTCTCCTCGTCTCCTCCTCAATCGCCCTCCCATTTCCATCCCCGTCGCCATCTCCCATGATGAAGGACACGATCCCAAGCTCGCCATCCCGAAGTTGTCCGTCCCGATCTCGGAGCTCCCCGTTCCGTTCCCGAGATCACCGATCACTGGCGCCGACGACCTCCCCTTCTCCAACCCCGACAACATCATTACGTGGTCTAGATCCCCACCACCGATGCCCACCTCCCCTTCTCCGTCACACCCTCCTCCGACCACCACCTCCAACCGACGAGCTACCTTGGATCCGCCTTGTCGCGCCCCGACCCGCAGGTGATGGGACGTGAAAAATGTCGCGGCTTAACACGCCCGATCAAAATTAGAAATTTATAATCAAACTACTAACTAACTACATTTGGGGGTAGCTAGCGGTGAGTCCGAGTCGAATCC
The DNA here is from genome assembly GCA_963920575.1 of Narthecium ossifragum. Classification (NCBI taxonomy): domain Eukaryota; kingdom Viridiplantae; phylum Streptophyta; class Magnoliopsida; order Dioscoreales; family Nartheciaceae; genus Narthecium; species Narthecium ossifragum. The sequence goes on along the minus strand of OY986971.1, from coordinate 19,186,881 downwards.
ACAGGGAATGCGTAAAGAAACAATTAAATTACCAAGCTCAATCTAAGTGTTCCTACAAGGATAATAAAAGAAATAGTTTTTGGGTTTTATGATAAGAAAACTAAGAAAGCATGTAAATGATTCAATGGATAGAGAGAGGTCCTAGGGAATCCCAATCCGGATTAGGCTCAATCATAGCTTTCTAATGAATCAAGATGTGTAATCCTATCGAGACACTACAATATCGACTACCTTGTGGCTAGCAAAGGTCGTCGCTAACGAATAACCGGATAAGGACTATCCGTCGCACTAGGTGTATGCTAGAAAGTCGACGATCGAGGGATTAGCTTCAATCATCGCCAACGAGAGGTCGGGTTAGGATCATCTCGTCACAAGGAATCGGGTTGTATGGAATATGGTAATGGATCGAGATGGTTCTAGCATCTCGAATCCAAAACACTACAAAAGATAGGATAGATGCTAGGTTAGATGTGGATTGGAGTGGTTCTAGCACAACCAAGTCCCTAACCTAGAGCCAAGACTCCCTTTAACACAAGTGGCCATGGTTCTAGCACAACCTACTCATTGGGGAATATCAACAAACACCTATTGGGCACAAGGTTCTAGCTTATGCATACCAAAGAATTCATCCATCCAACATTAGAATCCAACTACAAAGATAAAGAAATGAAGAATAAATTCATACAACTTGTCTCATAAGGATTACAACATCCAAATCCAAAGAAAACTACAAATAAAAACCTAAAACATCATGGTATTCCACTAGGTAAATAGATTAGCTACTCATCTTCGATGGAGAAGCAATGGAGAAGAGATGGATCCTCCTCTTCTTCATCAATCTCCTCCCTCTTGGATGAGAGCTCTCTTCCTTGCCCAAGGGGGTTGCCCCTTTCCTTAGCCTCTTCTTGTCCAAAAGAATCCCCAAAATCCCCCAAAATGGGTCTATTTATAGCCTCCAAGCATCCCCCACTCGGATTAGATCTGGACCATTGATTTTGCTCGGCTGGCACAAAAGGATCGATCCTTATAGGGTAAAGGATCGATCCTCCTCTTGAGTTCTGGCTGCGCCCTGACGAAGATCGATCCTTCAGTAGATAAGGATCGATTCTAGAGAATGTTGTGTTCTGTCATTGGAAAATGTGCAAAAGGGATCGAACCTTCTCATAGTGAGGATCGATCCTTGTTTTCTGCATATTATCTCTTTTGCCATTCAGCACTGCGCATTGGTACGAAAAATACCATAACTTCATCTAGGAAACTCGGAATCATGAACCGTAAAATTCTTCAGAAACTAGACTTCCAGAGATTTCCAATGATATATGGCACATTATCTGGTTCTTCCTGAGAAGGTACAGTTTAATCTTTGAAGTTGACCCATGTACCTAAATATGCTCGAATAGGCTCGTTTACGCTCCAAAGTTGATCTAACTTCTGTTGAAGGCTCTTGTACCTGAAATACCATGAAGATTATTAGAAATACCTTGCTCGAAGACTAATAAAGGTAAATTAAGGGGTTAACTTGTGTACTTTTCACGTCTCATCAGCAGGACCCAGACCGGGCCGGGACACGAGGGGGAAAACCTACAACTACTAGCCTCAACTGGCGGAAATAGTTGAGACCAAAGGACAGCTGGCGAAAACAGCTGCCAACAAGCAGAGAAAGGGCGGAAGCAAGCTAAACAACAGCATCTATTATAAAAACATATAATAGAGTACAGGGATCAAGAATAACAGTTCTACAAAAGGAGAGTACAAGGACAACAGTCCACAAAAGAACAACACCCACAGGGGTCTCCTCAAAGACGCAAACGAAGCCATCCTGACCCTCAGACATAGTCAGGAGCTGGCGCGTTGCCGCGGGACGACCGAGGGGGTAACACTGGGACAGAGCGGCCACCTGCACCTACAACAAACACAGTCCAGGTAGGCATGAGCAACAGCTCAGCAGGGTCCTACTCTACAACTCCCACACACAAGGGTAAAGCAACCGGAAACCCTCTGATGCCAAGTACCGAGGCTTACCAAGGATCCCATAAATCCCGTCAATAAGCCGAAGGGTTCCTGTCCTAGGTGCGTATCTCCGATAACGCCACTGCTCAGGGGTGGGCAACTCCGACAATCCCTGACACAGGGTGGACACGACGCAACCAGTAGGACATCCTTCTCCAAGCGGGATCTCCGCACTTGGCGGAACAACCAAAGTTAAGACTACCATCACTCGGTACTCCAAGCAGCAGAGTCAACACAGGCCCAACCTACCCTAGCATGCCTAATGCACAGGAACAGGGCAGGATAAATATGATAAAGCTGTAAACAACCAACACAGCGAGGGCACACCTTCGGCCCATTTATACTAAACACTCCCGAGGGTCATGACTCCCTCGATTCACCACAAAGCGGTAAGGGCATACCGTCAGCCCATTTATTCTACGCACCTCGAGAGGCATCACTCTCTCGGTTCAACCACAAAGCGATAAGCATTCATGCATGATCCATAACAGGACAAGCCCCGAGGGCAAAACCGTAAAAGCCACTTGCATGCGAAGCCCCGCGGGCAAAACAGCATTTAAACAAGTAAAAACCCTCCCTGCACTGAGGGAGATCGATCTCCTATAGCAGCGAGATCGATCTTCCTCGAGGCGAGGAGCACCAGTCCAGGTCACCCCTGCGAGATCGATCTCCACCCATATAAAGATCGATCTCGTAGGTGACGTAAGACGCAAACCGCACAGGCGCCAGCCGTCAAGAGATCGATCTCCCTCCCAGGGAGATCGCTCTCGCTCGGGCGGGCTGGGCCACCCCGACCAAGATCGATCTCATCCCATGAGATCGATCTGGATTGTGGGTCGCGCCGGCGGCCGGACGGCGTGGAACACCACCGGGAACCGCCACCATACCTCACCAAACTAGGTGGGATGGTAGATCTCAATGCCACGAAGCTACTCATGGCTTCCAAACCAAAAACCAACCTCTATACAAGAAGATCTAAGGAAAACAAATCCGGATCTCAAAACCCCAAAAGCAACCGGAGTCTTAGAAGAAGAACCCTACCTCCACAACGCAGCTTCGATCCACAAGGCCTAGCCTAGAACCTTCCTCGCCTCGCCACGAACCCAACGAGCCTTCAAGCTCCAGGAAAGGTGGCTGGAGGAGGAAGAACGGCGAAGAAAAGCTCAGCCGACCAAGGGGGAAGAAACAGAGCTCGGGGAGAGAAGGAAGAAGAAGAGAAAGAAAGAGGAAGGGAAGAAGGGGATAAGGCCGGGGAAAGCCGGAGAAGGCGGGGGAAAGCTGGGGGAGGGGAGGGAAAGTCTTCCCTCCCTAACAGGGGAAGCGACGGCCATCGCCGTGGCCGTCCTTCGACGCCACCGCCAACGACTTCCAGGCACAGAGAGATCGATCTTCAAGGCCATGGAGATCAATCTCCCTTGCCCAGAACGGCGACCTCTAGGCACAGAGAGATCGATCTTCATTGCCATGGAGATCGATCTCCCCTGCCTAGAACGGAAACCTTTGGGCTGAGATTCAGGCCCAAGCCCAGGACTTCCGAACTCGGGTCCACCTAACCTTTCTAACAACCACAAATACCAAACAAGGTCTGTGTGTGCACACCCAATGTGAAACGACCGCCAAGGCGCAATTTCCCAAATTGCCCTTGGGGTAAACAACAAGCCACAGGGATGGAGGGGCAGGTCCTCACACGCCTAAACCGTCAGTAAATGGCACGATCCAAGCCGTTGGATCGACTCCCCATGCTCGACCGACTTCTCCTCCGATCTCCTCGACCACCGATCGTCCCTCCTCGCCGGCAATCAAGCTCCGACGACTCTAAGTCGTCGGAAAAAATAAAACAAAAAATGTTGGAGGGAGTAAGTAACGGGGAGGGTGAAAACAAAGGGAAAAATGAAGAAACATAGTATGATGTATGAGAAAATTTCAGGAAAATTGAATAAAATAGTGGAAAAATAAGGAAATAATGGAAAAATATTGTGAAAAATATGGAACTTACTTATCATACAATATGGTAGTTATTTTTCATGAAATATAGAAGTTATTTTCTGCGGTAGTTACGTTTCATGATAGTTACTTCTCACAAAAAAATGTGTGGAAAAATCAGCTATAATAAGGAAAATATGGGAAAAATCAAGAAAAATAATGGGGGAATTTCACTTTCCATTTTTGAAAATGAAAAATAGCTTTAGATTTCACTATACTTACTTTCCGCGGTAGTTACTTTTCAAGAAAAATAGAGTGACAGTTACTTTCCATGATGGTAGTTACTTTCCACAATTTTATTAGTTATTTTTCACGGTAGTTATTTTTCACGGTAGTTACTTTTCACAAATAATAAGTGCGAAAATTAGCTAAAATAAGGTAAATAAAGAAAAATAGTAGGGGAATTTCACTTTGTTTTTTTGAAAATGAAAATAACTTTAGTTTCCACCATAGTTACTTTCCACGACAGTTACTTTCCACGGTAGTTATTTTTCACTAATAATATGTGAAAAAATCAATTAAAATACTGAAAATAGTAGGGGAATTTCACTTTCCATATTTGAAAATAAAAAATAACTTTCGTTTCCACCGTAGTTACTTTCCACGGTAGTTACTTTTCACAAAGAATATGTGAAAACAATCAGCTAAAATAAGAAAAATATGGGAAAAATCAAGAAAAAATAGTGGGGGCTCCTTTTCTACGGTAGTTACTTTTCACATTTATGATAGTTACTTTCCACAAATGTTGGTGGTGGTTATATTCCACAATGGTGGTAGTTACTTTTCATATTTTTTGGTGGTAGTTCATTCCCAAAATTATGATATTTACTTTTCATTTTTTTTATGGTAGTTACTTTTCACAATTCTAGAACGTACTTGATGTCGCTCAAATGTGTCACGCATAGCGGTCGCGGTGCAGTACAGCATAAGAGAGGTCGAACCCACAGAGAGACAAGCAGGAAAGATCCAGAAACACAGATAACAATATATCGAAAACAATCAAGAGCGTAAAAGTTAAGAAAATAGATCGAAGATGTAATGGTAAGATAAAGTTAACGAAAGAAATCAAGATTTGAATGAGGCTAGGCTTCAGAAATCACTTCACTCGGATTTAGGTTCTTCTCTTCTCAATGGTTCATATAATACTCAGTTAAGGGATTCACATCCCAATCACCTTAACCGGAAGATATGGAACTATAAACCTAACAAAATTTAAAAATGTCTCTTCCTATGATTGATTCTTTCTTATTATAGTTCTAACTTCATCCAACCCAAACCTAAGAATACATGATACCGGCTGTCACTACAGGCAACGCGCAGTAAAAGTTCATCGGGACAAAGCCCTAACTCTATCTAACCGGATCTCTAAGAATACACAATACCAACTCTCACAATCGGCAATGCATAGCAAAAATCTCACAGGATAGAGCCCCAACCTTGTCTTACCATATCCCTAAGAATACACAATACCAGCTGTCACTACGGGCAATGCATAGCAAAGGTCTCTTGAGACTCGGTAGGAGAATCAAAAGACATAACTATGGGATTATAAAATCATGAAAGAAGCATGACTGGATTCATAATATTAATCATCCACATAGAAATCTATAATCTGAAAATAATCTTCGAAGATCCAATACATAGAAACGAGTTTAACAATAAAGGTTAAAATTATGAACCATTGTTGGAGAAGAAGCTTTAGTCCTCGCTAGATCATCCGTCCGCCATGCCCGCGGATTACTCGGCCATGGATGGAGATTCCTTCATCTTCTTCCTTTGGAAAACGTCCAGAAAAGAGCCTCCCAAAAACGTCCAAGAACTCCTCTTTGATTAACCCTAAGTTTCCTATTTATAGCCCCAAAGTCTCTCCATCCTCGGATTAGATCTAAACCATTGATTTTCTTCACTGGGAAAGTAGGATCAATCCTTCTCTAGGTGTAGGATCGATCGGACTCATCGAAATCTTCAATTTCTGGCTACGCCCGAGTCGGATCGATCGGACTATGGGTGTCGGATCGATCGGACTCAGTAGGATGGATGGAGGGATCAATCGGACTGTGTACAACTGAAAAATATGCTTTCTGTCAGGTTTCTGCATAGTCGGATCGATCGGACTCTAGGTGTCGGATCGATTGGACTTTCCAGCGTATTTACTATTTTGTCATCCAGACTGCGCCATCAGTACTAAAATTGCCGTAACTTCCTCTAGAAAACTCGGAATCACGAACCGTAAAATTCTCCAGAATCTAGACTTCAAGAGCTTACCAACCATATATGGTACATCATATGGTTCTTCATGAACAGGTACAGTTCAATTTTTGAAGTTGATCCATATACTCTTTTGAGCTTCTTTTATCTCCAATTTTCTGCATTTTCCAAACAACAATGTGAAGCAACATATAGATATAAAAATAGTAGTAAAGATGTTGATTAAGGATAATAATCTAGCAATTGAGATGGTTATAGGGTTGTTCAGAGTGCACTTTCATGCACTCATCAGTACTTTCGCTCAACATTTTGGTAGTTACTTTTCACAATGATTGGAAATAGAAAGTTTCTGATTTTTTCAATTTTGTAGTTACTATTTAATATTTGTAGTTACTTTTCAATTTTTTTCAATTTTTGTGGTGGAAATTCACTTTCTAATATATGTAGTTACTTTTCAAAATAATTTTAATTTTTGTCGGGGAAATTCACTTTCTAATACTTGGAGTTACTTTTCAATATTTATAATTACTTTTCAATTTTGATCAATTTTTGTTAAAGAGTAATTTCATACAAAGTAACTTATAATATGGTAGTTACTTTTCAATATTTGTAATTTTTGATTGAGGAGATTGAGTATAAGGGTATTTTATTATAAAATTATGGATTAAGAGATTAAATAATTTAAGAATTTGTATCCATACTAAAGAGCAAGAAAAGTCTCGAGATAGGACTAATCATCAATTAATCCTTATAAATAAGTCAAAAAGGAAGTTACTCGATGGATCCCCTATGTGCCTAAATGGTTCTCTAAAAAGTCGAAAAAATTAACTATGGAGATTCCACTAAATTCAAACAGTGAGCTGAAACACTAGCCTTATAAACAAAGTACAAGCATGCACTATGAGTGGCTATGGATAGAGATTCCCCCTCCTCACTCAAACAAATCATCAATTAATCCTTATAAATAAGTCAAAAAGCAAGTTACTCGATGGATCCCTTAAGCACCTAGATGGTTCTCGTCAAAAAAATTAATTATGGAGATTTCACTAAATTAAAACGGTAAACTCAAACACTAGCCTTATAAACGAAGTACAAGCATGCACTATGAGTGGCTATGGATAGAGATTCCCCTCTTCACTCAAACAAAAGTGTAGACATATATATATATATATATATATATATATATATATAGAGGCCAAAATGTAGTTTGATACCCTGTATTTTTCAAGTTTTGCAGTTTAGTACCACATACTTTTAAAGTTATTAAAAAATGCTCTAAGTTACATTACCGGTCATTTTGGACCCAATAGGTTGATGGTGTGAGATGGGGTGACGGTAAACAAGTCACGTGACATTCACTTGACCACAGTTAAACCCTTCCAAGACACCGTCTCCTCTCCATGGTGGTAAGGTTTCTCTCTCACTCCTCGGCTCCTCACTGCACCGAGTAGCTTCGTCTCTTCCGACACCTCCGTCGCTTCTTCACCGCGTCGGTTCGTCCCTTCCAAGACACCGTCTTTCCTCCATCAGACACCATCTTTCCTCCATCGCTTCATCTCTTTCGACACCGGCCGGTAAGGGTTCCTATGCTATTTCCTTTCGTTATTAGGGTTCCTCTGCTCTACTACATGATGTAGTGCCCGATATCTGAGGAATCGGGATGTATTGTTTGTCGCTGTCCTTTTTATTATAGATGGTGATTTCGCTTGTTTTCTATTATGAGTTCGGTTGGGAACATGTGCATAGTGTACAAAGGGGTTTTAATCCAAATCGGGATGCATATGCATGTGCATGGATTACAAATTTGGGTTTTTTCACTAGCATTGTCTGCTCCTGCTCCTGTGATGTCCTCAATAATTGGGAAAGCCCCTTTTTATGGTCATTGTATATTAATTGGCTTCTTAACTCCACATGTATTGCAGAGCCAAGATGTTTTTGAAGACACTTCTCAGTTTGCATATGTGGGTGGCAAGGTGGACATGATAGATAGCTGTGATCCTGATCTAATGGGGATCATGGAGTTTGATGAGATATTAAACATGCTCAACTATCCCATGTACAAGCAGATGTGGTACTTGGTTCCAGATACACATGCTGAAGATGATGTAACAAGGGTTTATGAGGATGCTAACCTAACCAAAGAAGGGTGGAGACCACTTGCAACTGACAAAGATGTTTTAGCAATGGGAGAGGTAGGTTTCAAAGCTGGGTTGGTTGATGTATATGCGGAGCACAACATTGACATGCATATGCCAGCAGATCTTACTGGTCCGAAAGTTGAAGGGTATGTGGATGATGAGGTGGAAGACATTGCTGCTATTGAAGAGGCTGTCAGAGAGGCAGAGCAGACTAATGTGGCAAAGCAAGCAAATATGGCTGGGATTGAGACTGGGAGCAGTATTGGTGGTGGAAGAGCTACTGCTTCAGCTGGGACAAGGGCTAGGAAAGGGGAAAAAAACCTGTTGCTGCTGATGTTCAAAGGGTGGAAGAGGACTATATGCCTGATAGTGATCCAAGTGACCTTGACTGGCTGTCTGATTAAGAGCAGACAGGCCTCAGTGATGATGAGGATGATGACATCATCTATGATCAGTGCACTAAAGCTGAAAATGATCAGGCAAAGGAACAGAAGCATAATGTATCAGATTACCTACCATCTGATGAACTGATCAACATCCATGGATCTGCAGATGATGAGCCAGTGTAAGCTAGGAATCCATTGTTCAAGAGGGGTGCACGTGTGAGCATTGAGGGTCAATCTCCTTTCAAGCTTGGCCTGAAGTTTGCTACAGGGCAGGAGCTTAGAGATGTCATAAAGGAGTATGTTGTGAGTGGTGGCCATCAGATTGAATTCACCAGGACTGCAAGAGGTAGAATAACAGCTGAGTGCAAAGGTGACTATCTCTGGAGATTGCATGTATCAACTGTAAAGGTCCAAGGGGGAGGTGAATTGGACCTTTTTGCGGAAATACAATAGATGAAAACCAAGATTGAAAGCTAGAAGATTAGTATGCTTGTTTAGATATGAAAACTATAAATAAAGCATGCAATGAAGGATGAGAGAAAGAGTTAGGAGACTTGCACCAGATTTATAGTGGTTCGGTAAACCTTGCCTACTTCCATTTCACTCAAGGTCCTCCTTGAGGTTCCACTACTTATAAATCCCCTTACAAGAATTCCCACCAAGCTTTCGGGTGCTTGGCAACCTTACAAATCCTCCAACAACTGCTGGAGCTCCCCCTCAAGCTTACGGGTGCTTGAGAACCTTACAAATCACTCCAAGCTCTCTCTTGGATACTTCTCTCAAAGTCTACTTCACACTTGAAGTAGTTTTACAAAGGTTAAAGCTCTCAAAAGAAGACTAAAACTTGTTACAATGTAAACTAATATCTCCCTTAGTCTTACCCCAAGTTTGTTGCATCTTCTCATATTCTCATATATACTTGAGCTTTAGGGCCTCAAAAAATAGCTTCCAACGACTATTTTCTGTTTCTGCAACGGTTCTTTAACGGCTAGTTTCTGGGCTCACGGTCGATCCATGCATCGTCCGTCACGCCTCACGGTCGACTGTCGCATCATCCGTGACATCGTCCGTCAGGCTCTGTCAAGAAAAAAGCTTCCCACGGTCGATACACCGATCGACCGTCGCACCTTACTTTTCTTCAAAAAAGCCTCACGGTCGATCCACGGATCGACCGTCGCATCCTACGGATGCATCCGCGCATCATCCGTGAGCTCCCCGGATGCATCCATGCATCATCCATCAACTCAATAATATCTCAAATATGAAAGTTAAAGCTAGTTATCAACATATATTTTATCACATATATATTTTATCATTTAAGAACATATTGGCATCATCAAAACATAATCAAAACGTCATTAGGGCTAACAAACTATGCAGAGGACAACAACCTTCCAGATCAAAAGTTTGGTTCACACACATACATGTGCAAGGCAGGCCACCAACAAATTTGTGAGATCTTGATGGCTGGCAAGGAAATACAAGGAGTACATTAGCCTGAATCCAACTATGAAACATGTTGACTTTATTAAAAGGGTGCATATTGACTGCTTTGTGAATATCACCAGGTACCAGGTATATAGGGCCAAGGATAAGACTATGAAGATGGTCAGGGGGGATTATGGTGATCAGTACCAGCAGGTTAGGGACTATTGCATAGAGTTATTGAGGAGTAACCCTGGAAGTACTTACAACATTAAGATAAGAATTGCAGAAGATGGTAAATGTTATTTTGAGAGGTTTTATGTCTGCTTGTATGTATGTAAGGCTGGATTCAAGGCTTTGATGTAGGAGGTTTATTGGGTTGGATGGCTGCCATCTGAAAAGTCCATATGAGGGACAGTTGTTGGCAGCAGTAGGGAGAGATGCAAGTAATCATATGTCCCCCCTAGCCCATGCAACAATTGAGATTGAAAACAAAGATGCTTGGGCTTGGTTCTTGGAGATCCTTGCCACTAACATTGGATTTGTGCATGGAAACAACCTGGTCATCATGTCTGACCAGCAAAAGGTATGTATGGTAAAGATGTGTGCTAATTAGATCATTAAGTGTTTCAGCAATCTAATTAATTAGATCATTTGGATGTGTGTATGGTAAAGATGGAGTTATTGATTAGATGTGTGCTAATTCATTTATCTGATGTTTGAAATGTTTTGCATGCGTCAGGGCTTGATTCCTGCTTTGGATAATATCATGCCATGTGTTGAACACAGATTATGTGTTAGACACCTATGGCAGAACTTCAACAAAATGCACAAGGGTGATGACTTAAGGATCCTCATGTGGGCTGCTGCCAGAGCAACAACCAGGGCAGGGTGATCGCTCACAAACGTCGTCATTAAAACGTATGCAAAACGAAATTTATAATTTATAATCCTTCAATCAATACTACTCTACAAACGTAGAACAGTGGTAAGATCCGGAGTCGAACCACAGGGAAAGATTGTTTAACAAGAGAAGAAATCAAATTAAATCTCTAAACTCAAGTCCTAAGGCGAAGGAAAGGAGTTTCAATGATTTTGTTATCTAAGGAATTAAACTACTGAAAAAGCAATAAAAAGGTTGGGATAAGTCAATGAGAGAAAACCTAGGGATTACTCAATCCACTCTAATTTCACCTCTTGTATTCTCTAGTATCCTCTTGTTCTCTAATCTAGACATATGGAATCACGGCTTCTTAAGCTCGCATGAATCCCTAAAAGAACGCTCATGCTATCCTACGGCATAGTCTATCTTCGCTTAGCATAGACTGTCTTCGGACTTAACCTGAGTACAATCTATCTTTGCTTAGCATAAACTATCTCAAAGGCATACACAAAAGCAACATAAAATCCATCCTACGAATCTCTACCATCAAGCACAGCAATCAAGTAGGACTCAAAATACGTCAAGGAACTCTGTTCCCTCAACTCTTTATAAAATAAAACCATATTCATAAGATCATGTCTTTGAAAAGATAACAAGAATCAAACTAGAAAATACAAAAAAGATCTACTAAAGCTTCATGAGATCCCTAAGTACAGAATTAGCTACTCATCTTTGTGATGGAATCCATGTATTAGATGAAGAAGGTTAGGGATCCACACCGCATCTCCGTCTTCTTCTCCAATCTGAATTCCTCTGTTTCTCTCTATGGAGGCCTCTGGTTTTTGGCTAACAAAACCCTTTTTATATGTTAATTCCCGGAATTAGGGTTTAGGGTTAAGTTAGACCTCAAGTACAACTCGGAATTCCTGGTTCAACCCTGACAGCTTCTTCCAATCGCGATTGGGCTCAACCGGTTCGGAATTTGAGAATGAGTACAACACAAAAGATGTAGATTTGGAAGTTTTCTGTCCTCTTCCGAAGAGTTTGCAATATTTGGACTTAACTAGAATATTTGGCGAATATTCTCCCGCACGTTGACGGACCAGTCTTCCAGCAGCTAAATATCTTCATCTTTTCCCAAACTGCTATCACTCCATCTGGAATCTCTGAAAGTGTTCAACATGAAAGTTGTACGTCTTGATGTCTTCTAGCTTTCATTCAAATTTCATAATATTTGGAGAAAAGCATAATGTCTGGTGAATATTGTGCTAACAGTCGACAGAGCAGTGTATTTCAGCATATTAACCAAATATCTTGCATTTCTTCTCAAAGCATGTTAAACCTGAAATCAACTAACAAGCTATCAAATACAAACACTCTCGGGCTAACAAATGTAAATTAAGGGGTTTAAGTATGAATATTTAGTGACTCATCACAGGGCTTGAGGCAAAGATGAATGAGATAAGAAAACAATTTGAAGATGCTTCATTTACTTGTCCAAATTAGATCCCAAGTATTGGTGCATGCATGCATTCAGTGATTTTTCTAAGTGTGATGCAATTACAAACAACCTAGCTGAAACATTCAACTCATACATAATGGATGAAAGAGAGCTGCCCATTATTGACATGATGGAGGGTATCAGGGTCAAGCTAATGGCTAGGATGAGGGACAAGAGGCAAGATATTCATAAGTATGAGAAACCATTTGGGCATTTTATAGAAGCAAAGTTGGAAGCTATGAGGACAGAGGCAAGGGAAAGGTGGATATGCATCTGGGTAGGAGCAGATGAGTATGAGGTTTCCAGTCCTAACAAATTTCACTGATTGGCATTGAGATTTATTTATTGTCATGGCATATGCCAATCGAATTGGACAAACTCAGGATTATCCCTCATGCAAAGGATGAAAAGAGGAACTAACTGCCTGAAGAACACAATACACATTTCAAGGTAAGATACTAAGATAAGAACTCATGCTCATGGAGATCAAGTCGAAACAAAAAACCAATCCAAGTAGTCATGTCAATGGTGGTGGAATTTTTGGTTTTGCCATATGCAAGAGAAGCGTACAGGAATCTTTGTAGCCAAAGGAAAGTCGTTTTCAATTTGATCTTGCTGGTTTTTCCTTTGAGCATCAATTATGCAACGGTTGAAAAAGTTGCTAATACTCTTCTTTGCTGAATTAAAATGCCACTAACATACATAGATTGCATATCCCTCAATGAAAATTCTGGTGGACCAATATCAAGCATGTGATATGCAGTACTATGAACACTAAGACAACACAAATTGGAGAGTGGATTGACAGCCTGGAAGCCAAGAATGTGGAAGAAATAACAAAATGTAGACATCAACAACTAAATCAGATGTAGAGAACAACATGCTTAGAATACAAAATCAAAGAAAATAAGTTGTTCATATCCTTGCAAAGGATGAACACTGCTTTCAAGAAAAAAAGTATGGGTTCTGAAGAGGAATGAGGGCATCCCCCAATTTACTTTGACGAACAAATCAATGGCTACAAATAGTTAAAAGGGTTAAGTTCTGGGAAATGGCAGCGTGGCACTACACAAAGCACAAATAACCTCTTGCTACTTAAACCTTGCACTTGCTCATGTAAAGAAACCAAACATCTGCAACCAGCAAGCCAGCGTGTATTAAGTTGATTGAATCATGGCAAAAGCGCAGCGTTAAGCTTGACTGCGAACCCATGGGTGATAATATCCAAATGGATTCAAATTCTGAATATACAACAAGAAAACCATTCAGATGCTCTAATTTAAAGGCCTCTACTAATTAGGTTGAAGGGGATACAAATGCTTCCAATCATCAGTTTTGTGTCCCTAATAATTAATCAGATGAAATAATTCCCCGTTACTTCCTTTCAGGCAGAGGGTATTAGTTGACCTCTTCTATGGTAGCCACCGTTCTTCTAGCTTTGATTAAGCTCCAGCTAATTCAAAACCAAAAAAAGACCTTATACTAAAACATCAAAGAAGAAGATTGTGCATGATGTCTCTCTTGGACTTGTAGTAGTAATGGAATATTGTAATATAAACTGATTTGGACTGATTTACATCTCTAAAAGAAAGAAATTAAAGTTAGAGAAGGGAAGACCCAGTAGCACCAATTAAGCCTGGAAATCATGGTGCAAAATTAGGAAGAAAAGCCAGAAATGAAAAGTGTAGACCAAATCAATGCAATGTCAGATGTCAATATAAGCTATCACTATAGACCTGCTTGGAAGGGTTGCCTCCCTTGAATGACGGAAGAAGGCCATGATGGATGTTAATTATATCTTGAAAGTAAGGTTGAAAGAAACTTTAGCTGACTACAAAGAGCTCATATATAAGAAACATACCTAATCACATAATTAATGCTTACTGGAAGTCTGCCCTCATGTCATCCATGCAAAACAATGATCCTACGAAACAAAAACTCTAGTCAAGGAAAAACAAAATAAAGAGCATAATGAATGACTGATTGATAGATAGTCTAATAATTAGCATAAAAAAAACCAATGTGTTAAATTTCTTAACATCTATATCTAGTTTCCACCTAATAAATGGGGACTAAATATAAAGCTAGAAAACATATGAAAATGACTCTTCTAATCATTCATAAATGACTACAAATAATAACATGTACAATAATCACGGAAGTAATGCATATCATACCTGCATTGATGCAAGAACAACAATCTTAGGTCCTGTTTGGTTTAGCCATTTTCTGTTTTCATTTTCAAGAAAACAGAAAATGGATCTAAAATCACATTTGGTCTGCAGCTTTTGAAAATGTTTTTTGGAAAAGGAAAACAATGTTTTCCAGAAAATATGAAAACCTCAAAATGACGTTTTCATTTTCTAAAAATGGAGTGGGTTCCTTCTTCTCCTCCCGATGGGTTCTCTCACAAGGATCATTTGAAGGTCTCTACTCCCGTCGTTGGAGCTCCATCCATCAGAGCAGCCAATCTCCCAACTCCGGCCATCCTCGTCACCGTCAAGCCCGCCACCACCTTTTCGCCGTTCACACCGCCAGGATGCGCTAGCCGCCGGTGAGCTCGGTGGAGGGGGTGAAGGTGCCGGTGAGGAGGTCCTGCTTCTTGACGAGGTTGGTGTCGAAGAGGACCGGGAAGCTGGCACCGTCGAGGAGGGCGATGACGTGGGGGTCTGGAGCGACGAAGGGGCCCAGAGGTATGTTGACATGGATCACCGTCGAGCCATGGATCTGCATCCGGGACTTGAAGAACTCGTCCGGCCTTGGAAGTAGTCCAGCCGGCTCGGATCGGCCCGACGAAGGGGAGACCGTAGTCTCCGGGGACCTTCTTCATGGGTAAGCTCTTCGACGAGGTGGAGGGCGTGGCGCTGGTGGTGTTGAGATTCTGGTGGTGCATGGAACGACCCGTTTGACAGAGCGGCATCGCTGGAAGAGGCGGAGCTCTTGTTGGATGCGTTGCCGGAGGTGTTCATGGCGGCGGTGGAGCCGTGGAGGATGGGATGCAGGAAGAGGAGGAGATCGCGGGCTTGCTTGGAGGGGAGATCGGAGCGGCGGGGGCCGGAGGAGGATGATCGCCGGCGAGGAGAGGAGAGGAGGGTGGATGTGGTGGCGGTCGAGCTGACATAGAAGAGAAGAGAAGAGAAATTGGGGAGAAGAGAGGGGGAGAGTGAGTGGGTGGGTGGGGGGGTAGTTGGGTAAAATTTTTAAATTTAAAAAAAAAAAAAAATGAATGAGTGGATGTGGTTAAAAGCTGTAAAATATATGACTACTAGGTGAACCCGTGCCACCTGCACGGGTAACCACCCAACCCCACTACCCTCTAACCACCCAGCTCCATTGCCCCCTCTTTACACCTCAGCTGCCACGTGCCCCCCTATCTCCTATTCTCTCGATGACTCAGCTGCCACGAGAGAAAATAGATAAGTCAGATTATGACTCACAATACCTCATCTTATATAATAGACTAGTATATGGCCCGTGCCCCCGGCACGGTCTTTTAAGTCGGACATTATTTTCCTAATTTTCAAATGAACGGTTTTAATAACTGCTACCTCTAATATGAAACATTATTTTCCTAAATTTTTAAACGGGAAGTTTTAGTATGTGACTAATTGAAATGTGGTTAATTGAAGTCTCTAATAAGTTATCCTTCTAAATTTTCAAACGGACTGTTTTAATAACTACCGTCCCTCTAAATATGTGACTAACTAACCCTCTAATTTAATTTTGAAACCGAATTAAATAATAAGTTGATTATCCACGTAAGACAAACCAGGACAACCCGCTTGATCTTATATAATAGATATACTTATATATAAAAAATTATGAGATTCAATAGCTTCAAAATAGTAATTACAAAAAGATGTAAAACTCATATATTAATGATCTATAGAATACATAAATATAAAATAAATAATGATAACTAGCTTACAAAATTAAAGTCATTGAAAACAAAAACCATAGTTACAGATCAAATACATTGTTATGTTTTTATTTTCAGAAAACGGTTTTTTAATATTTCAAACCAAATGCGTTTTCATATTTTTATTTTCAAAAAATAAAAACAGAAAATAAAAACAGAAAATGAAAAGAGGAAATATTTTTCAAACGAAACAGCACCTTATATTTTGGGTCTAGATCAGGAACCCGTACAACTGATTTTTCTGCATTAAAGAACCCACGAGTGAAAAGCTCCTCTTAATGCCCTCGAGTTTCATTGAGCTCGACCAGTATGTTATCTTAACCAAGTTGTAGAAATCCCAGTTTATACTATATACATACAGCACTAAACGACCTTTAATGGAATTTTGCTACAAGAAGCATATTAAATTCTTTATTATACTCCTAAACCTTCAATCCACTTTCTTCAATCTTCTCCACCCCTTCCCTGATTGTCAAATCTTCATTTCAAGCTTAAAAATGTCCAAAGATTTAGTTGTTGCCCTCATAGTTTGCAAAAATTTGAGGAAATGGTCCAAAACAAAAGGGAATGAGGGTCGAGTTGAGGAGGAAAATAGAAGAGAGAGGGAAGAGTACTGAGTGGATTGGAAGTTTGGCGTCGATGGGAACCTTGGTGGTCATGAAAAAATCGAGGAGGTCGATGAATCGGGACGATGAATCGGGACGATGAATCGGGACGATGATCGTGGATCGCGTGGTCAACATCGGGTAGGGAGTAGCCGACGGCGTGGGGTGAGGGGCGAGCTCTCTACAGCTCCTCTCCTAGCAATGTAAGGGAAGAGAGAGTGAGAGAGGGGGATGGGAGATGAACCAGAGGATGCCATCCGTCGGGACAATGATCATGGATCACGTGGCCAACGGCGGGTTAGTCGTGGGGCGAGGTCTCTACAGCCCCTCTGCTAGCGATGTGAGGCAAGAGAGAGTGAGTGTGAGGACCCATTCCTCTAACCTGGCTCGATCGCGTAGGTCGGTGTCGTGCCTTATTGGCTTGTTTCCGCGATGAGCACGATCTGGTTGATCGCATTGTTGCTTTTGAACCCCAGGGGCAATTTGGTAAATTGCACCTTGGCGGTTGGTTTCACACCTGCATAGTGCACACACAGCTGTATGATTGATATTTGTGCTTATTAGAACTTTAGGCTAACCTATGATCGAAAGATCTGAGTTTGGGCGCGCGGAAGCTGTCTTTAGGACAACTGTCAGCCCAGACCGATCGATCGCTCTAGGGAGCGACCGATCGGATCGATGTTAGCACCGCCTCTGACGTGTCCGGATAAGGACGCCGAACCAACATAGACCGATTGGTCGCTTCTACCGATCGGTCTCGAGTGTATAAAAGACCCACCCTCCCCTGTTTTCTTTTTTTCTTTTTCCCTCTTCTTCTGTCCTCTGATTCGTGAAGTGGAGCTGTTGCAGAGGCTTGGGAGGCTTGCCAAGAGGTAGGGGAGGGGCTCTAGATCTCCTCGACACGATTTAATTGGGAATTAAACGTGGAATTAGCTTAGTAAGGTAGGATTCGTCATTAAGCTTGCTTTTGATGTTCTTTGTCGATTAATTGATTGTTTGTTCAATTAAAGTATGCTAGCTGATGTGTACTAGGTTGCTTAATACCTTATTGGAGTTTGGTAGGATTTGGCCTTGAATTGATATGGATTTAAGCAAGTTTGGTTTAATTTGAGAAATTAAGTGGTCTTTCGTTATTTAATAGAGTTGATTTTTGGTAAAGATGATCCTAGTAATATTTAGGTGTGATTTGCGAAGTTTGGTTTCAATCCAAGTTTTTTTTTCAAAGGATTTTGATCGGTTTATCAAATCTGATCGATCCAATGTTTGGTTATGTGAATCGGCGTATGCCAACGAGTGGGCATATCAAGTTTCATATCAATCGGACGGCTAGATTGAAATATATGATTTTTTAATCTTTGTAGTATAATTGGTTTGATTTATGTAAATTGATTATTTTAATCTTATTTCGGATATATGCTATCTTATCTGTGTAAGCCTGTGTGTGTCTTGTGGTTGAACTAATGGAGTCGTGCCTCTCCAGGGGTGTGTTGAGTAAACGGGCCTTAAGTACGCCCTTAGCTTTGGTTAAATTATAATTATTTTGTTTAATTGCTTAGCTAGGGTTGTATCCCGTTTCTAGGCCTGAGCGCCTATTTATCCGTTTACTCTAGACCAATGTTATGTTTACCCTTGGTGAGCTATATGTTGCCCCTGACCCTGTATAATACTTGGCATATTGTTGCATGCCTGAACTCTTATCTGTGCATATGATCATGCATGAAAGGTTTGCACTAGATGCATTCCTAGGTTAGGCGTGGGCGATGGGTTAATCGCCGATCCGGGGGCTCGGGTCTAGATTTAGGATCGAGGCTGGGTAGCAAGGTCTGGGATTTAATCTGTTATCATAAATTTGAGGTTAATGTCTAGTCGGCTGCAAATTATATTGATTGAGGTGTAGAGGTCATCCTAGGTTTTTGGTTCAATCTCAGTTCCACAGTTAGGGGAAGTAACGTACCACCCTATGTCCTATGCCCTGTTATTCAGCGCCGATGCACTTGGTTTGAGAGGGACAACTATTGACGGTACCAGAGCTCATCAGCGTGCGTGCCCTGGGGTAGGCTAAACGTGTGTTTTCCCAAGAGATGAGATGGAACCTAGGAATTTACAGTTTCTCTTCCTTTGTGAGTGTCCTAGTATAGAATCCTACTGAGCTTATCGCTCACTCCTACCCGGGCTACGCTTTGCAAGTGCAGGGGTCAGCTCGTCTTCTGTAGCACCCACTGGACAGGCACATGGTGGCGCGTCGGCTTCTGGAGGAGCTTGAGGACTTGGGGTCAAGTTACTTCTTTTTAGGATGATAAATGTATAATTTCCTTCTGCAATGAATTTTGAGATAGTTATAATATGACATTTTGGAGTTTAGTCTTGTATTAAAATTTTGAATCATATTAGAAATTTTAATTTTGACCCCAGATCAATTGTTAATTTAGCTATCTTTTATTATAAATGCGACAATGGAGGATTGAATAGATTAGGAACCGTCATGGCCTGGACCGGATGGGTTTTCTGGGTCGGGGTGTGACAGTGAAAGAGGGGGATGGGAGATACGAGATGGTCGATGGCGGGTTGGGCGTAGCCGACAGCGGGAGGAGCTCCTCTCGTAAGGGAAGGGAGAGTGAGAGAGGGGGATGGGAGATGGGAGATGGCCGATGATGTGGGGGGAGGTCAACAGCGTGGGCGAGGTCCATGGGGTGGAACAGAGAGTGAGAGGGGGATGGGGGATGGAAGGGGATAGGATGGCTGGTTCTTCAGACACACCCCTACTCTCTCTCTCTCTCTCTCTCCATCCATTCTCTCTTTTTTTTAGCTAGTATTACATGGAGGAGATGAGAGTGGGTTTTTTTTGAACGGGAGTTTTTGGTGGGAACCATATTTTGGGTTGGAGTTTCAAAATTGATGATCGAATCACAACCATTAGATCTTTTTGTATACAAATCTGAATCGCTTTTTTATGTTCATAGTTGAAGACATTTCAAAAACCGCTATTCATTATAAAATAGACATATATATATATATATATATATATATATATATATATATATATGAATAAAGATTCTTTAGATGAGAAACCGTTAATCACTCATACGCGTCTAAATTTGTAAGTATTTTAATTCATACTTTTCGTTCATACTTTTTAGCTATCAAATTCACACTTTTCTCGTTCGCACTTTTTAGCTATCAAATTCGCCCCTTTCTCTGAATTGGTATCAGGGTCATATTCATGCGAGAGTAGTGATTTATGTAGATTCAATGATATAGTTTAATATTTTTTAAAATCTTCTCTTATATTTTGACTTGTTGTTGAAATATTCTTTCATACAATAACTCAATATACAGAATGGTGCTTGCATTGGAAATTGTTAGTAGTTATGTAATAGCCAATAACATAGATATGATATATTATATAACAATGATAATTTAACTAAGATATGATACAATTTAGTAAATATATAATCTACCTATATCAACAAAATCACGAACCGAGCTGGTCTCGTTCGAGTTCGACTTTTTTATATTTTGAACTGAAGATTCTAGCTCGTTTACTTGGGGGTTTTGGCTGCCCCAACGGATCGGCATCCATGGATTGGAACGTAATTCCCTTCCAATGGAACGGAACAGTTGCGTGAGCTTGATTTGAGCGGATGCCACGCTTCCTAATTTTCACAATGAGTTGGATGGTGTACTTCCAACAATTTCATCTTTTCAACCTAACCAAACATCAGAATCGCAAAAGCACCCGAACCGGTGGGATCGAGCGAATTAGCGGGAATCACATTATTCCAATGGGTGCTTCTATTGACACCGCCCAAATGACTAAGTACACCGCCCATTTTTTTTATTTTCCAAACTACCCTTGTCTTCAACCTCCCTCCCTCCCTCTCATTCTCTCCCCGATCACCCTCTCCTCTCTCTCAATGGCCTTGTCCATCGCCGGCCTACAACCTCGATGTCGCCTCCACCGGCATGCTCTCTGTCGCCGGACGCCGTGCCCGAAGCCACCGTCCTCTCTCCTCTCTTCCTGATCTCTCTCTCTCTCTCTCTCTCTCTCTCTCCGATCTCCCTCGTGGATCTCTCTGGGCGGCCAAATTTAGCCGGTCTGCAACCTCCCGAAGCCCTCACCTCTCTTCCCCCCTCTCTCTCCCTCTATCTCCCTCTCTCTGTCTCCCGTCAGAGCAGTTCGATTTTTAAAAACCAAACTACTGTGTTTTTTTTCGCTTTTTAAAAATCGAATCTTTTAGTTTTTAATAACTAAGGCAATGTTCGGCTTTAAAAAATCGAACTTTTGGTTTCTATTCGGATATAAAAACTCGAACATGTAGTTAATGTTCGGTTTTTAAAAGTCGACATAGTATTCGGATTTTAAAAATCGAAAGTGTGCTTAATATTCGGTTTTTAAAAATCAAACTTGTGCTTAACCGACGGGGGTAGTTTAGGGAAAAAAGAAAAAGGGAGGTGTCCTTAGCAAAAAGGGCGGTGTCAATAGACGCACCCTATTCCAATGCACTTGATTCCAATGTTTGTTAAGGTAATAAAATGGAATGATTGGAACGACTACCCAACTCATTTTGACAATTAGGAAGCACGACGTCACTCAAATGGAGCGAATGTCGCCGTTCCATTCCAGTTGTAATTAGTGGTGTATAACAGGTCAGGTCAATAGGTTAATGGGTCGGGTCGAGTCGACTTGACCCGTTAATTTTTGAGGGCCTTGTGATCCGTCCTTGAATCTGTTAATTTATCAACAGGTTAACGGGTCAACAGATAAACATGTACATGTAACCTCTTAACCCGTTATTAGTACCACATGAATAAATATAAAGTTTTAAAATACAATCTATTAATCCAAAATTCAACCAAAAATAGCATAACAAATGATTAAATCATAATTGAGCTTCTCCGAGTTGATTTGAGGATGCAGGCCATGAGGAGGTTGTGAAAGATGGACAACTACCAGCACTTGGTTCTGAGGAGTTGCTTAGTGGACCATCTATCTCTGCATTATAGCTAAAAGTACAAATTATCAATAATTCCAAGAAACACCATATACAATATATATCTATATATACTTGTAAATAGTCTTTATTCTAAATGGGTAAAATAAGTTACGCATTAAGCAAAGACTTAAACATCCATTACCCGACCCGGTATTATTGTAACGGGTCGGATCGGACCCGACACGTTTACGACTGCCTTATGACCTGCCTATCAAGATTCAGGTCGGGTTAATTTTCCAGATCGAAACGGGTTACCCGACCTGTTGTACACCCCTACTTGTAATGGAATCGCGCAGTTCCAAGTGTTTGGCTAATTGGATCAGGTTGTTTCTGATCATGCTAATTACAAGGACCCATTCATGTGCTATATTCGTGGGTTGTTCATGAGTTGTCTATAATCACTGTATCAAAAAGGCTGTGTCCTTTCTCCTTAAGTTTTCTAAGAAGGTGAAACAAGAATTAGACTTTCCCATTTGGTTCGTCCGTGTTAGGGATGGCAGCAGGGCGAGTTTGGGGCGGATTAGCATAATCCCAAACCCATCCCATATAAAAAAACGCACCCCAAAATCCGTCCCAAACCCATGCGGGTTTGTATACCCCATCCTATCCCCGTTTAAAATCCAACACACATAACCCATCCCCCGTCCAGCCCCATATAATGTCACTCGAAACACAAAAAAATGTAATATGAAAATTGAAAATTCACATATTATATAATAAAAAATCCTCATCTTCGTCTCACACATGTAGATAGAGTTTTAATTTTAAGAAAAGAAACGTAGATAGAGTTTAAAAGGGGAAGGGATCGGGAAGTCGGAATGTTATATGATGCATTCCAATAATACTTGATTGTGCATATATATAGCACAAGTATTTAAGTAAATATATATATAATCGAGGCGAGTACGGGTTTTTTAAGCCTAAACCCAAACCTGTACCAAATCCATTCGGTTTTAACTTGACTTCCCCGTACCCGCTCCAAACCCATTTAGGCTTACCTGAAACCCATACTATTAGGGGCGGGTCGGGGCGGGAACCCGCTTAACCCGCCCCATTGCCATCCCTAGCCCGTGTAGGATAGACATGTATAACTTTATATATTGTATAAGTTATACAATGGATTATTTAATACCAGTTTTAATATTATACAATGCTTGGTACACCATGAGATAAATGATATGTAGTATAATATATTTTGAATAAACTAAAATGTTTTTTATTAAGTATGTTGCTAAGTAGGACAAAATAAGGGCAATAATGGTATCTACTCAAAACAGATAATACGATGGGCTCCATGTAAAATTATACCATCTTAGAGGTTGTATACAGTGATAAGGCCTCCAACGTATTAAATCAGGCAATGCATAATTATACTATCCATTGTCAATGTATAATATTATACTATACTTCCCTTACAGGGCGAACCAAAATGGGCTCTTGAGTTATAATTTACTTTATTATAAGTTGAATGTTATCACTACAATCGGTACACGATAATTTCGATAATAAGATTAAAAACAAACTACTGAATTGACATAAAAGTATAATTTGTATTGATAACAAATAAATAATTTCTAATTAAACTGTCCTCGATATTTTTTTATATTTCAAATGATAACCTCGTTATCAAAAAAGTAATCTTCATCCCTGTTTGTTCCAATTTTTTGCCGATGTGCCATGTTTAATGACCAAGGGTATCTTAGACATTTTTTTTGCATAATTGACTTTTTAACTACTATTAGATTAATTAATCAAATGATTGGGTTAATATGACAAAACTCACTACAATTCAAGAGGTTTTATGCTATTTTAAAGTATTTACTGAATATATAATACTTGGACTTTTTGAGAGGGTAATATCATATTATAAAAAAAAAAATTTGATAGCTAGCAAAATCTGAGATCAGGAGGTGTTCTCTCTCAGCATTTCACAGTGATGAAAAAAGAAAATTAGAAATCGTTGCACAGGTACACCAGTGCAGTTGTAATTTATCGTTCACAATATTCCAAAAAAGAAGGAAAGATGACAACAGTTAACCCTCATCCATCGACACCATTAATGAGCT
Organism: Narthecium ossifragum; assembly: GCA_963920575.1. Taxonomy (NCBI): domain Eukaryota; kingdom Viridiplantae; phylum Streptophyta; class Magnoliopsida; order Dioscoreales; family Nartheciaceae; genus Narthecium; species Narthecium ossifragum. The sequence continues at coordinate 19,162,763 of OY986971.1, read as the reverse complement.
AGCTTAAAATACAGGATAAGGAGGATAGCTAAAATAAGTGCCACAATGATGGAACCAATGATCCACTTGTTTCTGTCCATCCTTCTCCACATAGCAGTCAGGATCTTCCTGCTCTTGCCAATGTTGTCATCCACCCCATGCAACTGCAAGAGAAGAAGAAATATTGGTCACCTATGTTTGTTTGGAACATAGAAAATGGTTTGACAACAAAATAATTTTCAAACGCTTGCTCCCATTGTCGATATATCACAAAAGGCATAGGAACATCAAGCTTTAGGTTGTAGGATAATTAAATGAAACAAATGAAACTGTAGGGGGAGGCATGTTGGAATATGTAGCACATGCAAACAAGATAGAAGCTCTGCAATTCCAGGATAACCCATGAGCAGCTAAAAAATATGTTGTTCAAAGAGTTAAATTTAAAGAACACTAACCACTAAACACCCTGCTTTGACATATTCAAGTATTTCGGCAGCAGAATAATGTATATATACCACAAAGGCATCATATATGTGGTCTTTTTGGCAGGTGTAAGCAACTACTTGCCACATCTTACACTGATCTGAAGTGATTCGTTGCCATGCATATTAGGTAAGAACTTATTCAGAATGTTTTTCAGGATCTTATCACAGGGGTGGTAGAAAGGATAAAAGACAGGTGAAACTCTCCTAGAATACAAACATAAACAACAGTAGTGATCAAATAGATACATATCATACAATGCTGATATGCATTACATAAGTAAATCAAGTACAGTGAAGTATGTACCGCATTATTGGCATGCAAGAGTGATTGACGTTGTTGATTTAAGTCTTGAAGAATTGATACTCCGAGTTCCTCAGTCTCCAACATGGTTCTTCTACTCTCCTTGATTCTTTCAGTAGAGTGGTCCAATCTTTCAGTTGCCATTAGCAATCTACCTCTTTGATCCGAGGCGGCCTGACACATCGATATAACAAACCGAATTCACTAAACATAGAAAGATGGTGTCTTTCAGCTATCAGGAAATTGCGTTATGGATCCAACACATTCATGAAAAGTACGTCTAAAGATTGAGACAACACAAATTACAGGATTTGGTCATATCTAATCAACTGACATCAAACTACAAATGGAAGGGCTATATTTACATGACCTGGAGCATCTTAGATATATAACACATCCAAAGTGGATATTTTGGCAAAGCCTGAGCTCAACAAGATGATGAGCACAGGGAAGCCCCACTAAATGGCTGCAAGCCAACAGGTTTTATCTACATCAGGGTTTAGATTTCAGCTTTATATTGCTTTTCACTTGCTATAAAACAACAAAATGCTACCAATGAGGGCAAGGCTTCTTTTCAAGCAATAGCTATAGTATACGCATTGTACTTAAAAGGTATAGCTCTATGGGTAGTTTCTGTAATCCAATTATCATAATTGTAGATCACTTTACTTCACAATTCATTTCATAATAGCAAGCAATTGCCATGTACTCCAATAGATGTACATTCAATCTTAACATTCAGTCAATAATAGTGCATCAATATAAGAGTGCGAATTAGCAGAAAACTCAAGAATGTACTCCAATAGATGTACACTCAATCTTAACCTTCACTCCCATAAAGGAAGGTGCATTATAAAATATGAAGACCACATAGGCTCAATAACTAAGTATAAGATCTAGACTTCATGCAAAATAAATCACAAAAAGCATAATGCTTCAACTCAAGCGACATAAAATTTCATACAATACACTATTCATGCTCCGAATAGCTCAGTACTGGATAAGAGAGGTAAATGAAGAAGTAACCAGACGTACCGATAGCGTATCTGCCATTCCAGACTCCAACAAATCCTCTCTTGCTCTACCATTATTTAATGATGTAATCCTCTTATGTTCAATTTTCAAATTGTTCAAATCAGATTTGTACTCTCTTAGCTTAGCCAGTAGCATGGCCTTCACGCTTGGCTGCAAACTTCTCGCATCGAGGTCCATTTTCCTGATCTAGGGATCAAAAGGAAAGGCATTTGATACCAAATATATTTGCTAACCTAGCAGCAAACATATTGAAGGACAAAAAAAAAGGCAAATCTGATTTTACCAAGACCTCCGCCTCATCCAGCCCAGACTTTATTTCTGATACTTTCTGTTTTTTCTGCTCTGAAAAATGCAAATAAGCAGAAAATGTTTAAGGTAAATCAAATCCAAAACATAAACACTTCAAGGACTCACTATTGCCAGAGAATCAGAAGCATACCATCTAAATCATTTTTGCAGTTAAGAACAAAAATAATATAAAGTCACCACAAATGATCCCTAAGAATACCGGTATACAAAGGGTACAGAAAAAGATGGAAAATTAGCATGTGACTCTTAATACAAAAGGTATTTAAGATCCTTCTATGTTCAACCTGGACCATACTATTAAATCACAAATCTTTGGCATCTTTAACCCCTAGAATTGCCTTTGCAATTTTGACCATGTTAGTCAGAATCATCTGATAGTCTAATGTTGAATACGTTTAGCTGAGAGGAAATCTAATCCCACAAATGCTTAGAAAGAGCTTTTCGTACAACTGCAGATTCAAGAATCTTTAGTAACTATAGTCCCTACCATGGATTTTCGTCCCGGTGGTACGCGCTGTTCTGGCCACCGGCCGGTACAGTACCTACCGCCGGTACGGTGCGTACCGGACCGGTATGCCGGCAAACTGGCCATGAAAGGCTGGTTTGGCTTCTTTTAGGGTGTTTTCCGCTCGTTTCTTATTTGATTTGAAATATATTGAAGCTAACTAATGTAACTAACAATTAAAGTTGATATTCACTTGTATTCAACATCTCCAATTGGTCAAATATCATTTCTTATATGAAGCAGAGTGACAAGTTGTCAAAGCAGTAGAATAAAATACATGAAAAATAAGCAATAGCTTAATACATTTTCCTACATTTATAATAGTTTTATAATTATTTTCAATTTTTCTACATTTATAATAGCTTAATACATTTTCCGCTCTTTCTCCCCTCCCTCTTCCTTGTTGAGTTTGTGAAGCCTGATCGTTCCAGACCTGATCATGACGCACTACGCAGAGCTGACGGGGTCCGGGGCAGCGTCCTGGCGGGGATCGACCTGCCCCTTTCCCTCTCTCTCCTCCTCCTCTCCTTTCCCTCTCTCTTCTCCTCCCCTCTCCTTCCCAATTCTCTCCTCCCCCTTCCTCCTCCACCCATCGTCCCCTTCTTGTACCCGTCGGTATTCATCCAAACTGGCGTGTACCGGCCGGTCATCCAAACCGGCATGTACCGGCCGGTTTGGATGCAAACCGACCGGTATACATCCGATCTCCCCCTACTCCGATCCGGGGGAGAAAACCGGACCGGTTAGCCACCGGTACGGTAAATACCGGCCGGTACGCACAGTACCAGCCGGTATGGAAATCCATGGTCCCTACTACATTTTAGTTTGCCTTTATTCATGCCTCAAATAACTGCAATACCCTTTATCCAAAAACATAATCCTTTCTTCCATTTCCGGCTACTCTAGCGTCTCCTAGGTCTAAAAATTATAATCTTCTTCTAGGTTGGTAAAGGAAAATGTTTTGATTCATGAACTCTAAAATGAACTTGTGTCTAAGATACAATTCCATACTGGCATTGTAGGTTTTGTGGCCAACCATAGTGCCAATTTTGAAGTCTTAAACCTAGGGAAAACTTCATCAATTAAAGGCAAAATCAACAACTCGAGGATATTAAATGTCACTACCACAACATTAACCATCGACTTCCTATTTTACCATTCACAAACACAAAATGTATTTAGAATCACCATACAGGAAAAACATGTTTTCTAGTTCAAAACCATCAGCCAGGAGTATTTCTTACTGTCAAGTTGTGATGTTGAAGCACGTAATTGCAAATACCTGTTAGATATTTCTACAGACTAAAGTATCATGTTCGTTTCATATCTTTCCTCCACATTCCTTGACCCCAATTACAATCCAAGGACGCATATTTACATGAAAACTCCATACAACAAAGCAAAAAAATTATCTTTAACAGACAAGAAGATATTCTCTATCAATTTCAAGAAACCCAGAAAAGAAATGACTAAAACTTAGGGACATAAAGGCGATCAGTCAAGCAAAACCATCTCATAACAAACAGAGCATTCCACAAATAATCAAATCGAATTCAACAGGAGGCAACAAGGTTGCAATGTCGGACCTCCATTGAGAATTCCAGCCGAGGTGCACTTTTTGGATAGCGAGGCCGAGATGTCACAATACTGACGCTCATACCCTTCGAACACCTCGCTCATCTTGTCCTCCAATTCCTAATTCTAGTCTCACCTCTGAACCCGATCAAACCTAAAATCAAGATAAAAAGAACACCATCAATAAATTGACCATCACAAATCAAACTCCTATTAGGCAAATGATTGTATGATGGATTCGAACAAATCTACCAACAAAACAAATAGAAAAAACCTATCAATCAGTGAGATGAGAGACGCAATGGGGGTAAGGTTGGAGGACGGTGGCTAATTGAGGTATAGTGTTACCAGTGGCGACCGGAATCGGCGGCGGAGGCAGGACGAGCGGTGCGTTTGCCGGCCGAGAACACTTCCGGTCAAGATTGGTTATGGTTGTCCTGTTGGGTCGGGAAGGGACGCGGAGCGGCAGTCAGGTCGGTACCGGGTCCGACTCGGTCACTTCGCACGTTTGCGTCGCACGTGCGGAAACGGATTGAACTCAAAGATGGTGAGGGGCCCGGAAAGCCCGCATGCGAAGCTGTTATTATTGATGAATTGTTCACGCATATGAAAAAATATTGGGTTAATGTCACGTTAGTTCCTAAAATCTTTTTTAATTTCACATTAGTTTCTAAAATCTTGACAATATCAAAATAATTCCTAAAATTTATGAAAGAACTTCAAAACCAAACTTCCAGTCAATTACATGGAGTGAAAGAACAAAAATTCCCCTCCGTAACAAAATACTCCATGCCAAAGCTTAGATGCCTCTATCGACCGGCACTCCCCATCGTGACTCCTACCACTTACGCTCCCCCATACCTAGGGTGCCCTTCTTGCAAACCATGCGCCTACATAGCTTGCTCTTCCACTTCACCAACGACAATCGTCGCCCAAAGAGTGCTCAAGCCCTCATCTCAATATCCTTCTAGTCATCCGACATAACTGTCTTGCCCTTGTGCACCATAACATCTTTGAGTCTCTACTATCATAAAGTAAAGTTCGTCTTTTCATTGATTTGTTTCAATCTTGAATCAAGATTACTAATTTTCCTGCCATCGCCATGAAAATCTGAATCTCTCCCTAAATCTTAAAACCTGGCTCTTATGTCACTTATTGGGATGGGAGTGGGGGGGGGGGGGGGGGGGGGGGGGGTCTTTAAGAGTTTCTATGATGGACTTATGAGAAGAAACAAGAAACATAAGCAATCACACATAGAGGGTTCAAGGATTTTACGTTGAAAACTTCACAGAATTCATTGAGAGGAAAAATCACGGACAATTGAGAAACACTATCCACTATGAGGAGATATTTAGAAAGCCCTAACCCTAGAAGAGCCAGATGATCTCTCTCTAGGATGCCTAGCTACTCTCACAACTCTCACAATGGCCTTCAAGAATGACCTCACAATCAATCTCTGGAGCACACTGTGGTACAACCAATCTACTTGTTTCCCTTGCCTATCTTCTCAAGATAAAAGAGAAATAGAGGGAAGAGTGATGGACTGGTTACTTTGAGGGAACCAAACCTCCAAAGTTAAGGCACCATAAGTGGAAGACAATAATCAACTATCTAATTTTATTGTAGCAGTCTAATAAATTGACTTGAGCACATGGAAGGTCATCTTCTATAGAAGATGATATATTAATCTCAAATCCCACAGAAATAGGATTATCTCACAACTACTTAGACCAAGTCCACTAAAGTTAAACACCAACAAAAGTGGCATTTGGCAAGCACCCTGCGTACTTCAAAGGAAATCAAAGAATTATCTAAAACAGAGAGACCTATGACTCAATAGGATAGGTTTGGTAGATGTTAGCCATTGTCGTTCTTGACGTGGAAATTTTACCGTTAACCGGTAAAGTCAAAATCGTTAAAATAACAAAAATTAGGAATGTGTAAAGGCTCAACTCTTTCGAGCTCATTTCGAATAGAGGTGTCAAATTGATTGGAAATAAGGTCAAATTTTATTTAAAATCTATTAAAAGGATAATTATGAAGAGAATTAAAGATAAACGTGAATTAATCCTAATTTAAACTTAAGTAAATCTACTAGAAATGATAAATCTATCTAAAGCAACTAATTAAATCTAGAAAATGATAAAATTCATCCTAAAACAACTAAATCCAGGGAAAAGCAAGATTAAATCTACAGTAATCCTAAATTAACCTACTGTAAAGAACTAGATTATTAAGACTGTAATAATTAAACCTCATCTAAGCAAGCCATTGAAGAAGAACATAAAATCTAATAAAAGATTTTCATTAATTTAAAGAACTTACAAGTAAACAGGAACGTAATGAAATCTAAGCGCGTAGACTGGTTACAAGAGTTTCATAGACAGATTACATAGTGAAAAGAAGCCTATTTATATCCTACTAGCACTAATAGCCATTCCGGCCTGGATTGATCGTGGTGCAATTATCAGAGATCATGCTGTAAAGGCGCTATAACCGCTTCCTCACATTCAGTTCTTTGGTCGATGAGCACACATGGTTGATGATCCTTCATTGCACACGTCACGATCATGCTTGATTAATGATCTTTCGTTGGACACGTCATGATCGCACTTGGTCGATGATCTTTACTTGGACATGCTATGATCACCTCTGGCCGATGGTTTGCATGCATCTCATTAGTATTTGACTGATGCTTCTTCTCTGCACATCAGATATTTGATCGTCCATTTGGATTGGACGATGAAGTCATAGGTTAATAGGTCATCAGTCACAATTACTATGCTTATGTGTCGATCATTGATTAGTTAGTCATTATTTTGGCTAACATTTTGCCTCCCATGCGGTGATCGTGGAATTCTTCCTTACTGACGAGGTGACCGCATCTGATGTGACTGGACCATTTTTCCTTATCTTTTAAACCTAATTATCACGACTCTCTCGGAAGTCGTACTATCGTGCCATTTAAACCATATCTTTTGGCTTGAAGAGAACTCTCTTCTCGTATCATCTTGCTCTAGCTTCTAGGGTTTTATTCCTTCACCTACAATTGCGGCGACGTTTAGGTTTTCTTCTTAAATCCGGCTACTATTTCTCCATTAATCATCATGGTTCGTGAAGTTAAAGCCGATGATGTCGTCCAGAAGGAAGTGAACGTAGTCTATGTAGAGTTTAATGAAGTCATGAAGTTGGATGAAGTACGGAGTGGGTATCTGGCTTGGGATGGTGCTTCTGATTCCAGGTCATTCATTCTTGGTCCTTACTTTGTTTCTGATCAAATTCCTTTCCTTACACATGAAGCTATGCCTATTTTGCATTCATTCCCACTTTCTGATGAATTGCCTTTTTCTTAAAAACTCAATTTGTCTTCTCTGTCATCAAAGAGTCCTCTTTCTCCATAGCCGTTGATCGATTATAAATTCATTGAGTGGCATAGCAGGATGCTCAATCATCCTGAATCAAAGAGAATTTTTTATGATGCTGGTATATTAGACTTCCTAGATTTGAGCACTAGGATTCCTAATCAAGAACCAAACTTACTCATCTCATCGTTTCTCTTTTGGTGGACAAGGTATAACATTTTTTTTTCCTTTTGGCACACTCACCATCACCTTATTAGACATATCTCTTTTGACTGGCCTTTCTCCACTTGGTGAGCTGATATTGGCCAACATAGAGTTACCTCAAGGCTGTGACATGGTCCTTGACACTGATAAGAACTATGGTGTTTTTATCAACGCTTATGCAAAGTTGAAAGATACTTATGATCCTCCAAACTCTCATGAACATTCAGCTTTCATATATTACTGGCTTTGTAAATTCGTTCTTTGTCTTCTTGCTAAAATACCAGTTAAAGGATATATCAAACTTGCTCAAGAAATTGATGTTGGAAAGCAAGTTCTCTCTCTCTCTTCCTTTATTTTGTCGGCCATCTATAGAGGTATTTGTTTGACTCTCGATCAATTGAGAGAGGGTGGTGGATTAACTAGTTTTGGCCCTCTCTGGATTGTCCAATCTACATCTACCACCATCATCGTCATCAACCAGAACTCAAGGCCACTTGTATCTTTCCTCGTCGTTCATTCCTAAATCTTTTCGATAACTTTTTGATCATTTTATACTCTGTCCAACTTTTCTTCTTATCAGCCTTTTCCTTCCGGTATCTCTTCGTCTATTGTTTGATCTTTCTTCAAACTTGGATTATGAAGAGAAGAGAATAGCATGGACTCGTTTTCTTATCGGCCGTGACCTGCATTTTATTATTGTGTGGGGTAGGGCCAACAACAAATGTGGAGTGGAAGTATATGCTTCAAACTTCGTCGCACACCAATTCGGCCTAAAACAAGCTTGGCCGGTGCCTCCATTTTTTTGCTTCAATATAATTGCTAGAGGTTGATGCAACTTTTCTGACATCGATCGGGTGATTTTCGTGAAGAAAAGGGAAATCGATCTTTTCAAAACATTCAAGTTTTTGGCATTTGAACCGATGGTCAATGTTGACCCTATGATCATAGAGGATTGGGAATCCATTAAAGAAGATCTTTTCTTTCTCGACAAAGATTTAGTGTGTGAGAATTTTTTTTCCTCCCAAAGAAAATAAGGGCGGAAGAAAGAAGGGCCTGATCCATCTGACAAGGGAGATCGGTCAGATAAAAGGAAAAGAAAATGTAACTTTAATACATTTTCCTTCAAAACATTTTACCTGTTCATACACTGACAATAATATGACCGATAGATTCTGATGGCGAGGACTACACTCCGTCCAAAAAAAGACGTGGGAAAAAGTCTAATGAAGAGACTTCGTCTCAAGCAAAACAACCTCGCCCATCTCAACTCATAGGAAATGAAACTAGATCTCCCACTAGTAGGCCAAGTAGCCAATTTGCTCCAACCAAGTACGTATTTTTTTTATCTTTCTCGTTTTTGTTTTTATCCTTTTCTTAATACTTGGCTGACGTAACTACTTCCAAGATGGTTGAGGAGAATTCTCCCGTCATGATTAGTCAAACCGAGAAGAATCATCCGAAAGAACGATCGACCACAACTCCTCTTCAAATTGTGGAACAAGTACCTCCCAAGATTAGAATCAAACGTCTCGCACAAAAGAAGAAGAAATTATAATTATTTATTTTTTCTTTATTATCGATGTATCGACCTTTTTTCATCTTCATATTTGTAGGTTTCACAAACAGACAAACATGTCGATCAATCAATTGGGCAAGACGAAGAGTGTTAGTCCTATTATTGTTTTGATGATGTCAAGTTATGCATGATGATAAAACATTGTTTTAATATTTATATCCCTTAGTTTGGAACAAGTTAAATATCATTTTTAGAAGCCTTTGTGCTCGCGGTCGATGCACCGATCGACCGCAGACTATGTGACGTTATGTGAAGAAGCGACGGTCAATCGGATTATCGACCATGGGGTGTGCTTTTCACAACAGAGGCTGACGGTCGACCGCGAGAAGATTAAAGGTCGACCGTGAAGTCCGAAGGTTGATGCGATGGTCAATCCGAGTTATGTTTGAGTGTGATGGACGATGTGGCGGACGATATGACGGTCGACCGTCAGTCAGAAATATAGCCATTAGAGAGCTGTTGGAGAAAAGCTAAGTAGCCATTGGAAGCTACCTTTTGAGGTCTTAAAGCTCAAGTATAAGAGGAAAGGTGCAGTAAACTTGATAGAGGACCAAGGGCGTTATTGGCATATATTGTATCAAGTTTATTTTTCATCTGAGAGCTTTAATTTTTGTAAAACTACTTCAAATTGTGAAGTAGACTTTGTGAGAGATATCCAAGAGTGAACTTGGAGGATACCCAAGAGGCCTTGGGGAGATTGTAAGGTTGCCAAGCACCCGTAAGCTTGGTGGAAAGCTTGTAAAGGACTTAAAAGTAGTGGAACCTCAATGAGGACCATTAAGTGAAATAGACGTAGGCAAGGTTGGCTGAACCACTATAAAAATATGGTGTAATCTCTCTAAACTCATCTTTGTATCCTTCATTTACTTGTTTTAATTTCTACTCTTTTCATTTAGAAGCATACGGTTTTATTAGACTCCACATTTCTAGGTTTACATCATCGATTTTCTTTTATAAGGCCCAAGACCAACCCCCTCTTAGACCTTCAAAGGGGACAAAGGAAATGATGATGGCAAAGATCTTTTTGATGTTTTAAACTCAACTCCCACGAAACCAGGTTTGCCATTAACTGGTGAGATGCTCATTCATGGTCCATATAGTCGTTTACGAGATGTTGGTGATATTGGATTATCATCTGTAATAGCTTCTCCTGATGCATCAGCCTCTCGTACTCTGGCAGAGAAGTCTGTTATTCCGGTATCATCGGCCAGTGTTGCTGAGCCAAGTACCTCTATACCCCTACTGTTTTTTGACAGAAGTACCAGCTACTACATCACCATATGTACCAATTCCTGGTACACCAGAAAGACCGATGGCTGAGAGCACTCCGGTAGTCTCTACTACTATGACGCCAACCTCTGTTGCTCCAATAGCCAGTCCTTAGGTTAGAAAGGACAATGGTCAAGAGCTCTCTGATAGTTTCATCCACTATCATGATGCCGAACTCATCACTTGTTACTCCGCCTGCACGCCCATCTAGTTCTGCCTCGGATCAGGTTTAACTCAATTTGGGCTAATACATGTAATCACTTATTTACAATGATTACTAAGTATTTCTTATTTTAGAGCGATATGGCTCAACTAGTTAGTGCAATCCAAGCGCTCTCTAAGTGCGCTCTCTAAGTCTTGGCGAGCCATGAAATATGCAAAAAAGACCGATGTTGATCCCACAATTACTCAAGGGGGTCAACATCATGACATCAGACGGGCCTTGGCCGATTGCTTGACTGTCCTAGACAAACTGCCTGAAGAAGATCTCACCAAGTCAGACTATGACAAAATGGATAAGGTGACGGCTCTCTTTATCACTATTGACCCTGAATCTTTGGGTCTCTCGTCCTGTGAAATGGATGATATGCATAGTATTAAGATGAAGATTGAGAGTCTTGACACTGAAAGAAAAATATTGACTCATGAGAACATCCTGGTCAGGGAACACCCAGAACGACAAGCTCATATAAGAGAGACTCCCTAAAGCTATGGGCGTCATCAGTGAGAAAGAATCAGAGATTTCTAAGCTCCAGAGTCAAATCAAAGACTTGGAAGCTCAAATTGCTCAATTCACAACCCAGAGAAATTACTTGGTTCCCGAGAACACTCAACTGATCGAGTAGAGTAATAAAATGATATAAGAATACAACGCCTTGGAAGCTAGCTCCTCAAAAGATCGTCAAGTTGAGCTGAGGGGCGAACTCGTGAAGAACAAGCAACATTTCCAGGAACTTAGATAAAAACTTGCATGTGTATCTCAAAATCTTTTTTTGAGGAGATAACTTTGTAATTTCATGACAATGGCCGATGATACTCTTACTTTTTAATTTGTAATATAATATTAATTGTAATCGTCCATTATATGGACCTTTCTTTTAGCTTTCATGTTGCCTTACTTTCTTTTACATTGATGGGTATTACTTCTTAAGGTACTTACCATTTATCATTGCTCGGGGCAAACCACCATCAGTGTTTCTTAATTGATATGATCCATTTGGCAACACCTGGTCGACCAAAAATGGTCTCTCCCAATTGGGCGACCATTTTCCATATTTAGGATCACTTCGATCTACAAGGAAGATCGTTTTCTATACTAAGTCGCCTTCTTTGAAATTTCTTGATACAACCTTCCTGTTGTATATATCGGCCATTTTCAATTTTTGTATTTCAATATTCTCCAAAGCAATAGCTAGTTGTTCATCGAGCTCTAAAAGATTATACATTAAAGCTTTTTGATATTCTTCATTAGTTAAATTATCTTGTCCTAAAACTCTTGGCAACAGGACATTTATCTCTGTAGGCAAAACTGTCTCTTCGCCATATACTAATTGCAAAGGTGTAACTTTAGTACTTGACTTAGGTATAGTTATGTGTGCCCATAATGCTCTTAACAATCCTTCATGCCATTGCCTTGGGTTATCGTCCATCATCTTTCTTATGATGGATTTAATCATCCTGTTGGACGCTTTAGCTTGTCCATTTGATTGGGCGTAATAAGGTGTGGAGTTTGCCATGTTAATTTTGTACTTAGCCAAATTTGTTTTACTCTGGTACTAACAAACATTGTCCCTTGATCAGAGATTATTGTTTTTGGGATGCAAAATTTGGATATAATATGTTCCCACATAAAATTTATTAACTTGATCGTTGGACATTGTTTTTAATGGGATGACCTCTACTCATTTTGTAAAATAATATGTTGCCACAATAACAAACTTGTGCAATATGGACGATGGGGAATATATTTTTCCAATGATATCAATCGCCAAACATCTAAATGGCCAAGGTTTGTCTATGATCTATAAATCACTTGCTGGTGCTTGCTGCAAAGGACGATGCTTTTGACAAGCTTCACATCCTTTTGCATATCTCACGCATTCATCCCCCATGCGCGGCCAATAATGGCCATTGCGTATTATTAGCTAGCGCATTTTTATTCCAGATTAGTGTGCACCACAAACACCATCATGCATCTCACTCATTATGATCTTAGCTTCGTGTGGACCTAGGCACCTTAATCAGAGTCCTTCTGGCCGACGTTTATATAAAATATCATTTTGCAAGAAATAGTGAATTGCTTTTAGACGAACCTTTCGATCAGATTTAAGCGATGGCTTTTGTAAAAAGTAAATTAAAAGGCTACCCCAATCATGTTGGTCATTTACTTGACCAATCTCTAAAAGGGATAATTTTGAATCTTCAAAATCTTCTTAAATTACAAATGTACCCCTACATTCTTTAGTTTCACGTATGTATCATTGAAAGCATTAAAAAAATATTAAACATAACCCTCCATTTAAGTTCGTCTATCCATTTAACTTAACCACGGTATAAATCTAATCATGGGCCGGGGGGGGCTGTTTTACTTAATTAACCATAAAAAGTTACTTAATTACAAATGTACCTTCATACAAAGTTAATTAATTACAAATGTACCCCTACATAGTTGACTTTTGCCATGATGCTGTTAATAGCGTTAGGAATATTCCCTATTAACTCAACGAGAAGTAACTCAGGGGCATGATTAACATTTCTTTAATGTTTTTAGGGGTACATACGTGAGGCCAAAGATTGTAAGGGTGCATTTGTAATTTTAGAAGTTTTGGAGGATTCAAAAGTAATTATCCCTTTCTAAAAATGTGCACGATTGCTCTGTAGTAGTGCAAATTGTACCATGTGTAAAATTGGCCATGCCCCCCAATTTTTTTAGTATTTTATACCCAGAGGCTATTTAGGCCAACGTCTTGGCTTCATTGTTCTGTAATCTTGGCACAAATTTTATTTCAAAAAAGTTGAAACGATTTAGTAATTGTAAAGCGATTTGATAAAGTAGGATAAAGATATCGCACTGGCATTTATATGAACCAAGAATGTGATTTATCAGTAACTATGAATCACCTTTGATTCGTACAATGGACACTCCTAATGCCAATAATATCTCTAGATCGCGGATTAATGCCTCATACTCGGCCTGATTGTTTGTACACAACTGGTTTAATGTGTAAGCAAACTTATATTGACGGCCGATTAGCGCTATGATCGATATGCCAAGACTGGCACCCTGGACTGCTTTAGAGCCATCAAAGTACATCGTCCCAGTGGTGAACACCATAATATTTATTTCTTGTTCTGATTCTTTTGGTATATCTACGCAAGGATGGTCTACTAAAAAATCAGCCAATGCTTGGCCTATTACAGCCTTTTGAGAAACAAATTGGATATCAAATTTAGCAACAGTTAAAACCCAATATTCAATACGCTGATGTAAGATTGGGCGATAGAACAAGAAATTTAGTTCATTGAATTTGGACACAAGATAGACAGTCACATGCTTTAAATAAGCTCTTAGTTTAATACATATGAAATATAAGGCCAAGCATAATTTTGCTATGGCCGATTACTTTTGTTCATATGACAACAACTATCTACTTAGATAATAAATTGCTCTCTCCACGCCATCTTTTCCATCTTGCGCCAAGAGACCTCCTATCGATCGGTCTTCTGCAGCGATGTACAGCCTCAATGGATCGCCCATTCTTGATGACGACATAACTGGTGGCGTCGCTAAATAATTCTTCAACCATTCAAATGCTCTTTGATGTTGTTCTTCCCAGTGAAATCATCCTCACTCTTCAGCCTTAATACCGATGAGAAGACTTGGGTTTTCCCTGCACAATTGGAAATAAACCGTCTTAAAAAATTCACCTGGTTGAGGAACGTTTGTAGTTCCTTCTTAGTAGTTGAAGGTTTGGCATCGATGATTGATTGGATTTTTTTTGTCTAGTTCAATGCCACGCTGGTGGACAAGGAAACCCTGAAGGTTTCCTGTTTGTACTCCTAATGCGCATTTTAATGAGTTTAGTTTCAACTTGTATTCTCTCATTCTTTCAAAAGCTTTAACTAATTGGCTAAAATGATCGCTCATGATAGGTGACTTGATCACAATATCATCGACATAAACTTCTACAAATTGACCTATCATATCATGAAAGATCATGTTCATCGCTCACTAGTAAGTAGCACCAGCGCTCCTGCGTTTTTTAGTCCAAAAGGCATAATTACCCATTCATAACTTCCAAACGGTCTTGGGCATCTAAATGCTGTTTTATGGACGTCATTCTCAGCAATATATATTTGATTATAACCCAAGTAACCATCCATAGAAGAATATATTTCATGCCCAATAGTTGAATCGATCAAATTATCAACTGATGGCATAGGGTATTCATCTTTCGGTGTTGCTAAATTTAAATTCTGAAAGTTTGCCATCTTTTTCAAAACAGGTACAATATTGGACATCCATTCTACATATTTGGTTGTCCTAATAAACTTTGCATTGAGCAATCGTTCAATTTCCTTTTTTATTTATGGGATTACATTTCGAGCAAAATGCCTTGGTGCTTGCTTGTAAGGTTTTAAATTTGGCTGAGTATGAAGTGCAAGTTCTACAATATTTCTATCTAGGCCAGGCATTTCTTCACAATCCCATGCAAAACGATCCTTGTATGAACGAAGTATAGAAATGAGTTCGTACCTCATGTTTTGATCAAGGAGCTTGTTGATGAACGTTGGACGATATCTCCTTCATCGCTAATGTTTGCCTCCTCCAATGGGTCTTGAGCTTGCATGTTTTCACGTTTATCATTTGGAACCTCTTCTTCTTCTTCTTGAGAAATCTCCTTTAAACAGTCAATCTCGTCATATCTTGTTTAATGAACGTTTCCAACTGATAAGCCATTAACTTGGCTTTTCAGGCTGTAACAGCGGCCTGATTCTTTCCTTGAGTGTTCATTTTTGAAGTCTTTTGGTCGTTGATTGACCATAATTTGAAGCAAAGACCACGGACATTGGTCTCGCAGGGTTAAGGATTTCAACTACATAATTTTTTATTACTTCACAATTCTCTGAGACTACCCTCACAGCATCATTCATTTCCATGAACTATAGGGGTCCATAATTGCAATCATAGAATGACGCTTCCATTGCATTTTCTCAGCACTGTAGGACATATTATCGACTATCACATGTTCTACTTCCCCTTCTTCATTCCACAGAAACCAACACTGATGTAAGGATGATGGTACATATTTGCTACCATGGATCCAGTATCGGCCAAGCTATACATTGTAACTTGTGGCGAGTCCATGACAAAGAATGTTGTCGTTCTTGTGACATTGCCAATTTTGGTGTCCAAAAAAAGTATGGCTCTTGAAGGTACTGGTATACCAATGAACCCTTTTAAAGTAATGTCTATAGAGATCAAATTGTTTCACCATCTTGATCGGGATGACGTTGACTGCGGCCCCTTTGTCTATCAATATTTTGTTGTCTGGTATCCCATTGATCTCGGCCTTAATGTAGAGAGGGTGAAGGTGACTTATCATTACTTTTGGTGGCCTGTAGAGATACCTCTCCATCAAGCTTCGTCAGTTATATCAATTTTCTCTTCAAGTTCTTCAAATTATTCTTCTTCGTTGGCAAATAAGACAGCTAACGGTTGGCCAATGTTTTCCTCAGCCAATGAGGCTGACACTTCTGTATCGTCGGCCATATCTGATACTTATGAGTCACTCTCCACTGGACATTATTGTCCAAGTCCACTGGGTAGGATGTAGTGATTGGCGATGACTGGGGGTAGAATTCCAAACTGGATCATGTCTTTCTCTTCTTCATCATCGTCGTCCTTTTTAGGACGATAGAACTTGTTGTTACACTTCTCTGCTGCCTTGAAACCGGCAGTATTTTCTTCCATATCTGTAGTGTCCTCGGTTTGTTCTTGGTTGTACATTCTTGAGCTTGGTTGGCCCTCATCATCGGGCCATACTGTTTCAGATATCGGCGATATTGGGTCCTGGTCATCTCCTCCACAGGAATTGATCGGCGAGTGTAATAGTTGTAATGATACCACCTATCTGGTCGATATGATTGAGGCAAAAAACTCCGATGTGCATGAACTCTGTTCCATTGCCATTGTTGTGGCCGATGAAACCGGTGTCCAACTGTAGGAATTACTGGACGATTAACGTTCCAATAGCATCTTAAACATAAATGTTCCATTTCGACAGGCTCCTTGCCTTTGTTCTGGCCGAGCCTAGTAAATACATCTGGACGACTATCGTCCTAGTTCTCATCGATCACAATCTTGAACTTTAGCAACTTGAGATTCACCACATCGGTCAAGACCATTGAGACTTGCACATTCTTGGGGAACAGATTCTTGTCAAAACCCATGTCTCTGCCAAGAAAACTGATTCTACCCGAGTCAATAGCATTCTCCAAAACATTACGGAGAATCAAACAATTATTAGTGAGATGTGACCAAGTATTATGTCATTTACAATATCTTTTACCCTTAAGTTGGTTAGGTTTGGCATAACATGTCCATCATTCAATTTGATTTGTTTATCTTTCAATAACTGATCAAAAATTTGATCGGCCTTTGAGACATCAAATGAAAATTTCCTCACTTGACGTTTACCGTCTTTTGTTTCGTCTTTGTTCTTAAGCTAACGTTCAAGTCTTGTCAAAGCTTTACAAGTATATGGATGACGCTTTAATAATTCAGCTAGACAAACATCGTTCATACATTCAGATTCTTCATCAAATTCATTGACTTGATTAATAGTATAATTTGAGTCTTTATAATATGTTCCCTGAGAATATGCTTTTATTTGATTTTCTTCTCTTAATAGCTGCTCATAACGAATGGCGCTAGTTTGCAATTGGAAGAGATCGACAAAATCTCTATCTTGGAACTTTTTCTTAAGTTCAAATGATAACCCACTATGAGCGGTTTTAGCAAATTCCCTCTTAGGTAATGGGATGAAGCACTTACTCTGTGCTCTCTTAAATCATTGTAAGACCATTTCCGCATCTTCATCTAGTCGTTGTCTTAATTGAGCCAAATCGACCATGGTAATTTCTGATTCTGTTTTGTAAAATTGAGAATGAAAAGCATGTTCCATTTGTTGCCAACTTTGTATAGAGTTAGCCGGTAACTTAATGAATCATGAATAGGCTACTCCAGCTAAGGAGCTTGGGAAAAGACTTAATTTTATTGAATCATTCACTTCTCCACACTGCATGGAAAATTTTCCAATATGCTCAATGGTAGATGTCTCGTCCACACCAGAGAACATAATACATTCTAGAATGTTATAGTTCCTAGGAAATAGATATATTTGATCGATCCAATCAGGATAAGGCTTTCTATAAGTTGGCTGAGTAGCTTGTCATCCTAAACCTATCTGTTCATGTAATATATCGGCCACTTGTTCGCGTAGAACATCCATTGGATCATATAGAGGGTTATAACACATTTGGTTATAGTGCTCATTCTGTGGTCGACCATTGAATTGGGGTATAACATTTGGTCGATAATTATTTTGAGGAGGTATATCGTTTGGCCGATAATTATTATTTTGATGAGGTATATTGGCCATTCTTGAACCGTTACCCTTATTTCCAATCGGCCTATTATTTTGTCCGCCTACATGACCCATACCTTGGCCATTATTATTTTGGTCAAACCTCTGGCCATTTTATGGGCCATTAGCGTTTGGGACATTTAAAAGGATAGGATGAGGTTGATTAATAGGAACATCATTATATGGCAATCCTATCAGGCTAGCGATATATCCCAGACTACCAATATTGTAAACTGGTTTTTGATTATTAACACCTCCTTGTACATGTCCATGGTTTGGTGACACATATGTTCCATGTACTTGATCGATTATATTTGGTCTTGGACTGGTATCGTTCATCGGTCTTGAAAATTGAGCATTTTGACTTAAGCTATTCTGACCGATCTGGCCATTTTGATCATTTCCATTTTGACTGGCTGATGGATTATTTAATAGAACATATCCAGTACTACTCTCCGGGCTGATTATAGTGTTAGGCGGGAATCCATGTACTTGAACGATTGTTATTAGTATCTTGGCCGATGTTATGAGCAATATTTGATGTCGGCTAATGATATAATGAACTTTATTTGTATTTGATACGGTCACATTCATGAAGTTTTGCATACTTTCCATAAAAGGCCGCAAAGCTAGAGCGATATGATTTGTCATTTGTTGGTTATTGTCCTGCAATGCTTCATCGACCATAATATTTTTGGTCATAGTAGTTATGCTTTCATAATCTGGATCATTCCTAATTGAAGGTTCACATTTTTCCACATTGCGATATATCATCCTTACTTGTGGTTGGGCGATGGATGGTTGGTTGACTTGTTCGTTATGATGAACATCTTCAATGACTGGGTCATCGCCGTGATCGACGCTTCCTCCACTATTGTGAGTATCTAGTCCAGTTTGGGTAACTAGCATACAATTAGGTCCACTTTGACCGATTTCCATAACAAATTGACACAGTGATTTTTTGGGCGTGCCAAAAAATGTTGTCGTGGAAATCTTGTTGTTTACCGGCAAAGTCAAAATTGTCAAAATGTAAAAAATCAAGGACGTGCTGATAAGACTTGAAAAGTGTACAAATCACCCTTATAATTTTGCTTTGTTGGTCTCCGAGCAATGCTTCACTAACTATATTTATCCCATTTCAGGTATAACAGACCTCAGGACGTGTTAGATCAAGTTTGGAGTTAAAACAAGCTTATTTGGGCAATTCTGGAATGAATGATCGATCATCACATCATTAGATGATCGATCATCACATCATTAGATGATCGATCATGTGAGTGCATTACCTGACAGAGAGCATTATTCAAAAGGATCGATCATCACCCTTTGGATGATCGATCATGCATGCACGACAACAACGTGACAGAGAGCAAAGTTTCAAATGATCGATCTTCCATTATTGAATGATCGATCATCCACGGGGCGTCACCATCAGCACAAGAGGATGATCAATCATCTATCCCCTTGATGATCGATCCTTTACGGGGCGTAGCCAGCAGTTGCATCTGTTTATCCATTAAGAAAACCAATAGCTCAGATCTAATCCGAAAGGAGGTGTAACCTAGGCTATAAATAGGCATCTTTTAGGGTTTTTAGGGGTCTTCTCTCTTGGACGGGAAGAACAGTTTTTTCCACTATTAGACTTTTCTTTTTAGAATCTTTTGAGAGGAAATCCATGACGGAAGAGCTTCATCAACCTTCATCTATGGATCAAACTCAAAAGATGAGTAGCTAAACTTTTTACCATGGGATTCTTATGATGTAACTAGTGTTTCTGTTAGGGATTTCTAAGATTTAGGGCTTGTATACCTCTTTGAATGATTTGTATGGATTGATCTTGATTTCTTTATGAACTTCGTGTGATTTTATTATTAATGGATGAATGATTTGTTCCTTTATGCCCTAGATCTAGGTCTTGAGCATGTTAGGGCTTGAGATTAGAGATTAAGAGTCTTGTGATGCTAGGATCATTACACGTAATGCTAGAACCATTATGACCAACTTTTAATCCGTTATTCATCTTAATTCAAGATTAGGGATTTCGTAATGCTAATACCACTATGGTAGTGCTAGAACCACTAGATTAACTGCTAATCCTTGATACATTCTATTGGGTGACCTCAAGGTGCTAGAACCATCTTGATCTTACACCTACATCCATATTATACTATTTTTTTGCGATGAATTCATCCTGATCAGAGGATTCATTAGCAGTGATCATAATTGACAATTAGATCACTGAACTTTAGATTATTGCTTTCACCAACAAGGGATCCTAATCGGAACTTATTGAGTGATTGGGAGAACTAGCCATTCACCTATCAACCATTAGGAAAATCATTTAGTTGGGTTCGCTCGTTCTAATCCTAGGAAGACCTGATGGAATCCTAGTTGTTGATTAAGAATTCCCTGGTACCTTTTCTCGTATTTATCAACCATTTAGTATAAAGTTAGTTTAATTTAAATTCTGAATCTTTTCTCAACTTATTGGTATGAGTACTTAGATTGAGTTTAGTAGTTTAATTATTTTCCTACGCATTTCCTGTGGATTCGACTCGGATTCACTGCTATCTACCCCCAAAGTAGTTAGTTTGAAGTTCGATTATAAATTTGTAATTTTGAGTAGACTTGTTAAGTTGCGACACATTTCAAGCGCTATCATGTGCAAAGACTCAACTCCTTCGAGCTCAGTTCGAATAGAGATGTCAAATTAATTGGAAATAAGGTCGAATTCTATTTAAAATCTATTGAAAGGATAATTATGAAGAGAATTGAAGATAAACATGAATTAGTCCTAATTTAATCTTAAGTTAAGCTACTAAAAACGATAAATCTATCTAAAGCAACTAATTAAATCTAGAAAATGATAAAGATCATCCTAAGACAACTAAATCCAGGGAAAATCCAGATTACATCTACAGTAATCCTAAATTAACCTACTGTAAACAACTAGATTATTAAGACTGTAATGATTAAACCTAACCTAAGAAAGCCATTGAAGAACATAAAATCCAATAAAAGATCTTCATTAATTTAAAGAACTTACAAGTAAACAGGAACGTAATAAAATCCAAGCGCGTAGGCTGGTTACAAGAGTACCAGAGAGAGATTAAACAGTGAAAAGAAGCCTATTTATATCCTACTAGCACTAATAATTGTTCTCGCCTGGATGAGACATTACTCTCATGATATTGGGTTAACTTAAAACCTTAACTACAATTACTTTCAAGGGTCGGGGGGGGGGGGGGGGGGGGGGGGGTGGGTTCCAATTCAAGGGTGGAGGTGGACTCAGGAGAGAGATAGAGGGATTTAGTGGAGAGAGATTTTCAATTAATTGGTGGTGAAAAAGATGGATAAAACTAGACAAATGAAAACGTGCCAAGTGGGGCAGGCCGTGGTAGTTATATATAAAGAGCAGCAGGTGGGGCTAGAAATACTACAATACTATTTACTTTCTAGAAGTCTTTTATATCAATTTTGATAAAAAATAAAAAAGAGTGGTCTAACCCTTTGTCATTTATAACACAAAAACATAATATATTTTTAAACCACGGTTAAGTTAGATGGATAGACAGAGGTAGCCGGACGGGTATATTTATAAAATTTTCAAGTTAATAAAGATATACATGTAAGCTGAAAGATGTAGAGGTATATTTCTAATTAAGGAAGTTTTGAGCGATATAGATCTATAACACCTTCATTTTACTTGGTAAAAGTTTTGTAATCGATTGGCGTTCTATTAGCAGCTTGGCATGGTGACAGCCTTGGAGACTCTATGCGGGCAAACCCATGGGGCAAAAAAACACCAAATGCTCGGAATATACTTGCAGCAATCTTGGATCGTGCTCTTCATGTGCGCAGTCCTCCTCCTTACGACCTACTTCTTCGCGAACCTAATCCTGGAGCTCGTCGGCGAGCCACCAGAGCTCGCGCAGCTGACCGGGAAGGTCTCGATATGGCTGATCCCTTTTCACTTCTCCTTCGTCTTCCTCTTCGCCACCCAGAGGTTCCTGTAATGCCAGCTCAAGAACAACGTGAATGCCGTCGTGAGTGTTGCAGCACTTGTATTGCATGCGGTCATCTCATTGTTGTTTGTGTACAAGCTTCAGCTGGGCTTCTTTGCCGAGTTCTGTTTAGGTACTACCAGGGTTCTGGATACTAACATGCTACCAATGGTGAGGATTTTATCAATCCCATCCAATGGCACAGATTTTGCCAACACATTAGTGCCATTGCTGACTATGAATTGAACCACTTTTAAGCCATGGCTTAGCCGAGCCAATAGCCCCTCTTATTTCCAATCCCTAGCTATTTCGTTCCCCCATCCTCAATCCCGTTACTCACCTCTCTCACAGTCGACCTCCTCGAACGCGCCAACGCCGGAGCTCCTTCGTCACCGGAGCTCTTTCGTCGCCGGAGATCCTCCAACGCCGTTCCCAATCCACATCGTCTCCAATCACCGGATCTCCTCCAATGCCGCCGTCGGATCTCCTCCATCACCGCCACGAGATCTCCGCCATCTCCATTGCCGGATCCCCCCATCGCTAACATCCTCACCAACATCAATGCGAGGATTCCCATCTAATCTCTCTGATCCCTCTCACAATAGTTGAACTCTTCCAACGCCAACGCTGCCCAATGCCCTCCAACGCCAACGCGAACGCCAACTGCATGCACCATCTTTTGGTTGTTGGAGTCGCTTGATTAAGGAAGATGTGATTGGAATTTCTTTTCTCTTCTTTGTTGCTGTTATAGGATGGTTTTGTTATGGCAATTCCATTCCCGGTGATGTTTTTGATTGGAGTTGTTGTGTTGTGAACGATATAATTGCTTTGTTATGGATGCTTTTGGTTGATTGAAAAAAAAGGGATTGTATTTTACATCCTTTGCAGTTCTAACGGCTTGGGTGGTTTTTAGATGGCCCAATTAAAGGTTAAGGACAAGGGTTCACCAGAGGAATGGAGACATGGCTCTTAGACTCTTCTATGACAACAAAAATAGAGCGAAGCTCAAGTGCTTCATGAGCCAGCCAATCTGCATACTAATTGCTCTCGTGGGGAATGTAGGCAACGCAGAACTTAGTGAAATTGTGACTAGTTTGGGTGTTATAAAGCAAGGAGTTTCGAAAGCCATGGAAAGAATTTTAAGTTAATTCAGTTTCCAACTTTTATAAGTTTCTCTCCTAGAAGGAAGGTTGAAACTATTAGCAGTCTCTCTTGGCTATCCTTTTGACTTGCTATTCAATGTCTAGAAGTTCTACTTTTGTACTTTCTTTCTATTATTTTGTATCATTCTAATGTCTTAAGCTCAGTTGTCAATACAATCTTCCTTGTAATCCAAACATATCCCAGGAAGTAGAGAAATGGGTTTTATTTCATGTTTGCTTTATTTTGGAGGTTCTAAAGTGACATTGAAAACTAAGGACAGCCTTCAGTGTAAGACTAGTGGTCTCCATGAGGAAGATAAAAACCCAGGTAATGACTTTCTTTTGTGTTTGTCATCTTTCTTTCTAACTCATTATAAGTGTATACAATGGATTTCTTGGGTTTTTAATGTCCTGATTTTTCATCAGATGTTAGTTCCTTTTCATGTCGTGGACATGCATGTGATATCAATCTATGAAATGAGGCAAGCTAAAGAAAAATTTTGCAAAAATGTGATGCATTGACAACTAACCACCATATACCAGCGACAAAGAAAAGAAAAATCCAATTACACCATTCACGAAAGCATTTCCAAGAGCCAAAAGCATCCACAACAAATAAATTACACCATCCACAACACAACTCCTCCGATATCCAAAAGCATCAATTCCAAGAGCCAAAAGCATCAATCCCAACAACAATTCACCTTACTTGCAATGGCATTGTTGCAACAAAAACCACTCTATACCGGCAACAAGGAAAATAAAAATCCAATTACACCATCCACAAAAGCAATTCCAACAGCCAAGAGCATCCACAAGAAAGAAATTACACCATCCACCACCAACAAAGAAAAAAAACATGCAATTACACAAAAAGATGCTGCCAATCATCCTCTTCTCCAACATCCTTATCTGCTTAAAGGTGCACTGGAGCACTGGGCATGCACCTCATTTAGTGGCCTATATCGCCACCAGTGGGCGTCTCCAGCATCATCAAGTCCATCCTGCATAAAATAGCGAAAATTAGTAGATAATTAAAAATTGTCATAAGTTATTTTGATGTAACAAAGTGATGAATCAAAGCTGTGCAATAGGAGTTCAATGTACATGTGGATCATCGTGTAGTACGAGATGGCGGCGTGCTACTGGCTGTGATGATGGTTGGCTAGGTACTGGTTGTGATGATGGCTGTGGTGGTACACGGGCCTTTCTTCGCTTCCTTCTAACCTTCTCGACAATCCCTTTTAACCTCTTGCTTCCTTTGTTCTTAGCCGTTCTTTGCTTCAGCCTCCTGACGACCACGTCTTCCCCATCCTGAGTTATTAGATTAGAACTAGTTGAAGGAACATCCATTTTGGGTCCTAACTCGACCCCTTTACTAATAGAGATCCGCTGCATAGTATCTACAAGCAAATCTCTAATCCTATCAAACTTGGGCCAAGTCACCTCATCCGAAGAGAACTTTGTAATTATTGAGCCATACTCGGCAAGCAGTCTTCGTTGTCTTAACACAACCCGCCACTTTGCATCTTTCTCAGTGCACACTAATGTGCATGCTGCTGAAACATCTCTAGCAGACCTACTCCACCTTTTGTTAACATACTGCTCTGGAATCTGGCCTACAAAGCCTTTCATTCGCTTGATGCCTATGATGTGACAACAAAGTACCCCAATATATGTTAAGTGTTTGCAACTGCATGAGTAGAGCATCTGGTCAAAACTTACCACATATTTCGTAGCCTAACTGCAACCGTGAGAGCGGTCCCATACCTTCTTGAAGTCTGCATTGCTGAATAAAGCTCCGAGGTTTTTCATGGCATTTTGATTGTTATGTCACACACATAAAAAGTGACGAGACTCTGTGAGAACACTAGGAATAGCAACCATCATAGCAGCATCCCGGTCTGTGAATATCGACCGAGGCATTTTCCCTTTCATGCAATGGAGAAATGTCTTACACAACCACCTAAAAGTATTTGCAATTTCATCATACAACAAGCATGCACCAAAAACCACTTATTGTCTGTGATGGTTCACACCAATGAAAACCCCAAGCGACATTTTTGCGTTATTGGTTCGGAATGTGGTGTCGAACGATACGAAGTCCCCAAAACATTCATAGTCAACTTGCATGGAGGGGTCGCACCAGAATATATTACTGATAAGCCCAAGAGGATCCAGTTGGGTCTTGAAAAAGAAGAGCGAGTTATGCTCACGTTGGTCACCGAAGTAATCCAATATAGCTTGGGCACCTCCATCAACACCCAATGGACCCTTCCTATTCACCAAGTAATTTCGCAAGTCTTGTTTTGTAAAACCTAACAACTCTCTTCCACCAGCTTGTATAGCCATAAGATCATGAGCCTGGTTAGGCCGTAGGCCAACGGCTTCGGCGTTATCACATACGATTTTATGGAACTCGTCTAACCTCCTATGACATGGGATAAAATGATACTTTGTTGGTGTAAACAATGAGTGATTATGCCTTGCTTCCCACTTGTTGGCCCAATAAAACCCATTCATTTGTTGCTTAACACCGAACATAGCCTCACATCCACATCTTGTTTACTACACACCCAAATTTTGTCCTTCCACAATGCATTACCATGTTCCTTATGGCCACAATGAATACGAATACCGAATCCAACATGCTTCGAATATTGGAGGTACCAATCATCTGCATGGTCAACATCTCTCCACTCCAATGACCAAACACTTGCAATTTCCCCATTGTCTGCCTCTACAAATTCATCTGAACATGGAAAATAAACATTAGAAAATAAAGGCATACACATGATAGTAACTTAAAGTCCAAAGTGAGAAAAAGATACCTTCTTGTATTGAACGGGCCGAAGCAAGCCACACTTTCCTGCTAGGGTTGACTCCGTCAAAAGCGGCCATGGTCTGCAACTCTAGATAAAAGCAAACACCATTAGATGCTGACTACAAATGCTGAATAGAAATGATTATGATAATATGTTTGTTAAGCAAATAATTCCACGACATGATTATAATAATATGTTATTAGTATTCACAAAAAACATGATAATAATATGCTTGTGTGAGTATTCACAACTAATACGACATTACAGCTTTTACTATAGTTTACTAATTCCACGGCATGATTAGGACAACCATTAGGTATCTAGTTTCCCTTAAACTAATGAGGGGAATGATTTAGCAACTACGTACTTATATGGTTAAAATAATCTCTTTGACATCACAAGAAATAAGAGCCACCCATATACTTAACCACCCATAGTAAAATATAACATTCAGCTTAGCTAATGATAGTCGACACAAAACATTCTTTATACCCTGATTCAAGATAGATTAAAAGGATGCCACCATCAAAATAACAATGAACAGAGTGTGAAGGATCTATCATTATTGGCAAGTTCAGAGTTCACAAAAATAGTCAGGCATAGCCAAACATTCAGTCAAACTCAATTTGCTCAAAAGCCTCTTATTATAGAAAAATCTCACAACCATACTCCAATCCCAACAAACCATGTATACAAATCCACCACTATCTGTACAAACTTATCTCATCATATATGTATACATCATCACCTTCTCCACCACATCGACGGAGTCGACTGCCCCTATTGAGGCGCGGTGGAAGACATCCGGCGACGGCGGCGGAGGATTTTGACAGTGAGAGCGAGCGAGAGATGGAGATCGGAGACGATATGGATTGGGAATGGAGTTGGAGGATCTCTGGTGACAAAAGAGCTTTGATAACGAAGCAGCTCCGGTGTTGGCGCGTTTGAGGAGGTCGGCTGCGAGAGGGGTAAGTAATGGGATTGGAGATGGGGTAACAAAATAGCTAGGGATTGGAAATAAGAGGGGCTATTGGCTCGGCTAAGCCATGGGTTAAAAGTGGCTCAATTCATAGTCAACAATAGCACTAATGCGTTGGCAAAATCTGGGCCTTTGGATGGGATTGATAAAATCCTCACCATTGGTAGCATGGTAGTATCCAGAACCCTGGTAGTACCTAAACAGAACTCTTCTTCGCTACCGTGCTCGCTTTAATCATCTCCTGGTAGACCGCCGTGCTCGGCCAGTTGATCTATGTTTTCTGCGGAGGCTGTCCTCGATCTTGGAATGGGTTCTCCATGGAAGCCTTCTCAGATCTGGGGGAGTTCATGAAGCTCTCCGCTGCATCCGGTGTGATGCTCTGGTCTCTCTCTCTCTCTCTCATCTTAGTCTAGCAGGCCATTATTATGTTGGAGGGACTGTGCATTGCATATTTGCATGAATGTCACATGCCAATGGTAGCTAGTCAATTGTTGTTGCAGGCACCAAAAAACATAGATATGCAAACAAATGATCTGGCTTGCATTTTGCATGCGTTCACCTATACCTTGATGAGTCAGATATCTTAGATGTCCTTAGTTGGTATCTGTTACCGAAGAAAATACTCGAGTATCAATTGGGGGATATCCGTCGTCGAGACTGACACATGGCACCCATCCAGCAGGCCACAATTAGCATACCCATGACACCGTACAGGTATGACACGTGGACGAATCGATGTCGACGCTAGTGGAACCATCGCATACAGGACCGCATGGAAGCAGAGTCGTCGACCAATAAAGAAAGATATGCATTAAATGCTGCTCGACATTCGAGTTCAAACCTCATCATCATGCCGCCTTTACCATTATGGTGAAGCGATTCGATAGAGTGTTAACCAAGGCATATAGTCACCCTATCACACCACAACAGACAAGTGATGTGTGACACCAATGTCGAACCCGAGCGACCTCGAGAAGGATGTCGAGATCGATATGGAGATCCCGAGGCCGAAGCACAACTAAGTCACATTACCCCGAGATCGAAGCAATATATAGAGTCCCGAAGTCGAGAACTGAGTAACCTCGAGGTCGAAAACTCGAGATGACATATAAACCGAGTAACCCCGAAATCAAGACTCGAGATGATATATAAACCAAGTAACCCTTGGGTCGAGGTGCGAAGCCAAGGATATGAGGAAACTGAGATGTCGAGATGACAAGGAGTCGGATCCTCACCACGATCTACAAAATCTCATAAAACAAAGGCGTGGGAGGCGGAGCGAGAAAAATAGAGAAACGGTTATCTTTGGGCCATGTGGTGAGATGGCAACAGGATCCGACCTATGATGAACCACGAATGATCATGGGTGGTTATCGTGGACGATGGCTAGCAACAACCACGCAGAGGCAGCGGCCCGATCGCTCGCAAACGTCATCGTTAATGGTTGCTAACCTCAATCAAATCTTAAATTTATATCCTTATTCAATCACTAACACTACTAAGTAGACTAGTGATGAAGTCCGGAGTCGAACCACAGAAAATTACCAGGAAAAATCAAAATCAGTTCTCAAAACTCTAGATCTAAGCTAACAAATTCAATGATAGATTGATCTAACAAAAACTATCTAAGACAGCAAAAAAAAATATTAAGGTTTTAATCAAATCGAAAAGATGTCTTAGAAAATACACAATCCACCCTAGTTTCACCCTTAATATTCCCTAGTTATCATCTTGATCACTTCTCTAAGCATTATGAATCGTATGATTACAAGCTAACACGAATCCCTAAAAGAAGGTTTTATGTTTCCTACGGCATAATCTATCTTTACTTGGTATAAATCATCTTTGGTCCTACAATTACCTTAAGTTATTCTACTACTAATGACCTTACTATGATTTATCTTCATGTAGCATAGATTATCTCAAAGAAAAATCACAAACCACATGAAAACTATCTCATGAAAATCTACAATCAAGTACAACCATCATGTAGGACTAAGAATACGTCAACGGAACACTGTTCCTTCAGTTCTATAATCATTAAAAAAATATTCATGAGATTATACATAGAGAAGTTCACAAAAATCCAACTAAGAAAGATCAAAAGTTACACTATGGTTTCATGGTATTCCTAAGAACAATAAATCTAGCCACTCTCTTGTAAATCATCAATCGGTGGAGATGATGAAGCCATTGATCCCCACGGAAAGATCGCCGTCTTCAAAACCCTAGCCTTCTCCTCCAAAAGTGGTCCAAAAGATGATAATTTTCACTAAATTAGGAGTTATAATTTAACTTAAACTCTAATTTCCCTAAATTCCGTGCTGCTAACGTCATCCAAGCGACAGATCAGACTCGAAACCAATCCATCGCTCTAGTCGGTTTGACTGGGTCTCTACTGCCATGTCATTAATTAATTTCAGCCTTTATTTACTTTAAGATTTCAGAGATCCTACTTTGCTTCCAAACAGGCGCCAATTTATAGAGAATCTCACAAAGTGTTCAACATGAAAGTTGTAGAACTTGGCGTCTTCTTTCATATCCTAGAATTTAAGAATATTTGAAGTTCTGTAAAATTTCTGGTGATTTACTTCCAAACAGTAGACGAAGCAGTTTTTTTGCAGAATTTAGTGCTTTTTGGCCGAATTTCTTGTATTTCTTCTCAAATCCTACTTAAATCTGAAATCAAATAATAGGATATCAAATACATATACTCTTAGTCAAACAAAGGTAATTTAAGGGGTTTAATTATGAATAATTAGTGACTCATCACACCCCCAACTTACACTTTGCTAGTCCTCGAGTAAAGAAAAGATAAAATGAAAGTAATAAATCTAACTAGCCACTTTCGTAGGTCTCACGATTGCACTTAGCATGTGCAACAAGCCTTTAAACCCTGGGTTACCCCAGTGGAGGAGTTATAGTTTCCTGTGAGTTTTCAGGGATGACACTCACAAACATCTATACATTCCCTTGAATACACCATTAGAAATAAATCACAATATTCATTAACTCCAATGCATGAAATAGAAATAGTATACATGAATACACCTTTCAACTCATAGTTGCATAAAAACATAGTAAATCAAAACATGTCATAATATATTTCCAATACTTTAACATATTAAATCATGATTAAAAAGAACTTTAACGCTCTTGTGTGAGAATAGGATTCCACATCTTTCAGAGCATGAATTATATCTAAACACTTCAACTATTCAAGATCACAATCACAGCGAAACACATATCTTCCACTTATCACATAGCAATCTCTGTTTTTTTTAATGTTTTTTTCTTTTCCTTTTTTTCTGCAGGAATTTCACCTGTTTTACGTGAACAACACACCTTGTTAGGCACCTTGCTCGGTTACTAAGTATGAAACCCTTGTTTTTTCTCTTTTTTTTTCTAGGAAATTCAACCGTTTTATGCGAACACCATGCTGATCAGTCACACTGCCCGGTTACTAAGTTGAAAGTCCCTTTTTCTTTCGCATACTCAGATAATTGCATGTGTTCATGTATCTTCTGTGTCATGACATAGAATTGTAAATCTATCTTAATATCATACTTAGAATCTAATATCAACCCTTTAACATGTGGAATTGAACATGTGCATTAGGATATGTCAAGCTATCCTTAAATCATAGTAAAAGTGTTAAAATATAGAAATAATATCATGCATAGCAAAAATTTACTATTTCTTATATGCCATACAAGTCTCAGAATAATTCGTAAAATAAATTTAAAAAACATGCACCTTTGTCAAATCATATCATAATTTCATTCTTTTGACATAATTCAAGGGATGTATAATATTTGGTTACCATAAAAAAAATATGAGTATGAAATTTATGAATACTACCCCCAACTTAAATGTAATTGTCCCCAATTACACTAAGTCATAAAAATAAATCAAGAAGTAAAGGGTAGAGATAACCATAATGAACACTTCAAAAATAGATTTCTCTCTCGTCCAATTTAAGTTTAGGCACCACCATCATTGAATAAATACGTCCTTCCTCACCATAACCTGTCACAAAAATATATACCTTTCCAAAAAGATCAATATAACACATAAAAGTTCAAAAAGGTATTAAAATCATAGAAAATTTTGGTAGAGTTGCCTTTGTATTTTCATGATATATTAATCTGTACAAACATTCATCCACAGGATTTAGAATATAAACATGAAAGCATTAAAATACATTAAATCATCCATGCACAACACCCAAAATAGTCAGCATCCATAATATCGTCCTGATTGAAGATCGAGACCATCTGATCTGAAATCTGAGCCATCGGACGGCCGGAAGCTCGCCGGAGGTGGTCGATGGTAAAACAGCTTCGCTGGAGGATAGGGAAGGTACAGGAAGAATCATGGATGTCTGAGGAGTTCTCTGGTGAGCTCCGATCAAAGAATCACAGCCTCTAGGTAGGAGAATAGAGATGGCCGAATCGGAATAAGATGATTGCCGGAATTGGATTCCGACGATCCAAGCTACAATCACGGTTGGAAAAGGTTGAGAAAGGATCGTGGTCGCCCAAAGAACTGTCCTATGGTGTCTGATGGAAGAATTGGGCTCGAAGCTGCGGATTGAAGGTGGTTGGAGAGGTAGAGACCGTCGGAGTTTGAATCCGACGATCCAGGCGGCAAGGAATGGTTTTGATGGTGGTGGAAGGAAGCTTTTGGAGGGGTTTCATGGCGGTGGGTGGCCGTTAATGAAGGTGTCGACGACGGCCGAGGGGCTCACCAGCGTCGGAGGAGAAAGTTTCAAGGGAAGAGGAGGACGGGAATGAAGAGGTGGAAGGTAGGCAGAGGTTATGGTTATGGTTTGGAGGAATGAGGGTGGCCGGAGAAGCTGCAGTGGGCGGCGATGGGTAACGGCTCGGGGATGAGCCGCGACCAAGGAGCAAAGCGGGAGGAGAGAGGAAAAAACAAGGAAAAACAAGAAAAAGCAAGGAAAAAATGGAAAACAATCATGGAAAAATCCTAAAAATTAAGGAAAATACTAAAACTAAGGAAAAAAAATCTAAAGTTATTGGGTTGCCTTTTAGCAAGCGCGCAATTTTATGTCTTTCGCTAGACGTCCCTAAAAAGTCAGTTATCTCCTGGATCCGCCAATATAACTGACTCAATAATGTCTCCATGTTGAATCTCCTCAACATAAGGTTTCAATCTGTGCCCATTAAATTTAGTGATCTCATTGGTGTTTGGGTCCTGAATTTCTACGGCACCATGTGAGAATACTTGCGTGATAATATAGGGTCCAGTCCACCTTGACCGCAATTTACCCGGGAAAAGACGCAATTTTGCATTAAACAACCAAACTTTCTATCCGACGGCAAGGGTTTCCTTGAAATGTGTTTTTCATGGAAAACCTTTGTCCTATCTTTGTAATTTTTGCAATTTATGTAAGCATCATTGTGAATTTCCTTGAGCTATATTATGCTCAACTTTCTGTGTGTCGTTATCTCATTTGAATCAAAGTTTAATTTTTTGATAGCCCACAAAACACGATGTTCCCACTCCACCGGTAGATGACAAGCTTTACCAAACACTAATCGATACGGTGACGTACCAATCGGTGTTTTATAAGCCGTTCTATATGCCAAAGTGCATCATCAAGCTTGTTTGCCCAATCCTTTCGGTTTAGACGGACAATTTTTTCCAGAATACACTTAATTTCCCTATTAGAAAGTTCTACCTGGCCACTAGTTTGCGGGTGATATGGGGTGGCTACCTTATGAGTGATAGAGTACTTTTTAAAAAAAGGACTTAAAGTGTTGATTTGAGGAATGAGAGCCGCTATCACTTATGATCGCACGAGGAAAACCAAATCGAGAAAAATTGTTACGTTCAAGGAATTGAATCACAACCTTATGGTCATTCGATTTGGTTGCTATGGCTTCAACCCATTTTGAAACATAGTCAACAACAACTAAACTGTATTGAAAGCCAAATGAAGTTGGAAAGGGAACCATGAAGTCAATACCCCAGACATCAAAAATTTCGGCAACTAAAATCGGAGGTTGTGGCATTTGATCACGGCGTGATAGGTTTCTAGTTTGTTGGCATCGAAGACTGGATTTACAGAAGGTATAGAAATTTTTGAATATAGAAGGCTAATCAAAGCCGTATTGTAAAACTTTTGCAACAGTTTTCCTTGCAGAGAAGTGACCACCACACGCGAGTGTGTGACAAAATGTTAAAATATCATGGATTTTGGATTTTGGGACACATCGTCGAAAAATCTGATCTGAACAATATTTAACGAGCTTAGGGTCTTCCAAAATATAGTATCGAATCTGAGAAAAGAATCGATCTTTATTGTGGTTAGACCAAGAGTCTGGAATTTTATCAGAAAAAAGATAATTGACTATGTGTGCATACCAGGGCTGTGAGATGCGAGTTATCTGAAAAAGGTCCTTGTCTGGAAAGGAAGCACTAACAGGGATCCTATCAGTGATGTGTTCCAAAGAAAGGCATGAAAGGTGATCAACAACAATATTCTCAGAACCCTTCTTATCCCCTATCTCTATGTCAAACTCTTGCAAAAGCAAGATCCATCTAATCAATCTAGGTTTCACATCCTTTTTAGCTAGAAGGTACCGCAAAGCGGCGTGATCAGTGTAAATCAAGATTTTGGAACCTAAGAGATAGGGTTTAAACTTCTCTAATGCGAATATTACAGCTAATAATTCCTTTTCCATTGTAGTGTAATTCAATTGTGATTCAGAAGAAGTCTTACTAGCATAATAAATCACACGAGGACTTTTATTCACCCGATGTCCAAGGACTTTTATTCCTTTTTCGCTGTCCACTTGCTAGGGTAGAGTCCTTACCGCAATAGTTGAGAATATTCATGACTATATTATAGTCACTATGTAATGTGGCAATCTTCTAAGTGAAATGTCCAGTTTCACTCATAGTTTTGAAATTATAGAAACAAGAACTTGGTTAGGCAGTTCTCTTCGTGATAACTTAAAGTTCATCACCTAGCTTTCTTTTTAATGATCCCGTGGATTATTACATAGTATCAAATACCCTCTAACATCATATGTAGAAAAGAAGTAATAATAAATGTAATTATTATTTAATTAATGTCTAAAAATAGACTTATAAGGACACAAACACTAACAGGGCCTTTCATCTTGGTGTTCTAGCTAGTGTTCTTCTCTCTTTTGCTCTCTATATTCAGTCCATGATTTTTAGTTTTCTTCAATTTAAGGTTGTGATCAATGCTGATGTATATATTGTTTCCTGCAAATGGCCATAGTGAGCAGTTATTGATTTATGAAAAAATGGTTTTTAAAATATTCAAAGCTGTCAGACAATATACTTGGAGATTGTATAGATTTTAACAACGATTTTGGTAGATTCTTCCTATTACCAGCAAGTATGAAAACTTTTCATTAATTTGTTTCCCTTCTTTTTGTCGTAATATCCCCCTAAAAACTCCAAAATATCACATAAACCCCTAGCTTCTTTCAAATATCATAGACTACCATGAATTGTGATGATTACATCATATTACCCTTCTATTAGTTGTTAGGAAATATTCTGTTAATGATTGACATACTTCCACCATTAGCTATCATTAGAGGAAAACTTCCTTGAATGCCCTCAGTATAAATAATTTGCATAAAAATCCTACCCTCAAATTTCTTTTAAGACCGTTCTAGTCTATTTAATCTCTTTATCTCTTTCATGATTGTTAGCCAAAATAATGACTAAATTATTAAATGACGGACACGTAAGCAAAAGACAATGACTAAATGGACGATGACTATATAATCTTATCGACCAGATGATACTTATCGACCAAATGAACGATAGAATCTATCGACCAAATGGACGATAAAATATCGACCAAATGAACGATGGAATATATCAACCAAATGGACGATAGAATGTTAACCAAATGGACGATATCGTCCATATGGCACCATCATTTAAAGACTAAGGACGATAATCGCCCAAAAGTCACAATTGGACATGTTATCCAATATTATCGTCCAAAAGCAATTAACACGTGTGCCAAATATGGTTAAAAAACACATGCAGGTATGACGTGGACAAGAAACGATAAGTAAGCCAGCGTAATCATGATGTATGCAACGAACGAGCATCGACCACGTGTACTCTCCAAACCAGACACGAACATGGGAGAAGCTGTTACGGAGCAGTTCGCACACGATCTCCTCCTTCCACGCCATCAACCCTCAAGGCGGGAGCAGTTATTCAGTTCCTTAGTATAAATAGCTTCTCTTCTCCACTGTAATCCCCCCCGACAACTTGTAACCTGCTCTTAAGCATGGCTTTCGTTTCTTATGTACCTGTAAGTTGATTAATAAAGCTTTTAGTTTAATTAATGTCTTTTACTGCTTTCTTAGCATAATCTCGATAATGTAGTCGTTTTAATCGTCTTCTCCTCTTTTTGTTTCTGTTTTATAGTTCTAGATTAATGGGTTTCTTTCCGTTTCCGCTTTCTGTCCATTTCATTTTCATAGTTTAATTAAGTTAAATTAGTTTACTGTTTATTGTTTCTTTTCATTATGATCATAGGAGTATTGTAAGATTAATTTAGGTTTTATCCGTCTTCTTTTACGCTTTCTGTTCTTTAAGATTTCTTTACTGTTTTCCATTAAAATAAGTTGCTGCTTTCTTAGATTAAGTTAATTAAATAGGGTTTAATTGCATTTTCTGGATTTAGGAATTTAGGTTGATCTTTATGTTTTATCTAATTCCGTAATCTTAGACAATTTAAAGCTTTTCTTAGGTTAATCTTGATAATTAGATTATTTAATTAGGTCTAATCTAGATTTCCATATTACTTGACGTCTCTGGTTCGTTAATTCGAAAGAGCAGAACTCAACTACAATCATCTGATACTTAAGTGTGGAATAGAATTTTGACTTTGACTATTTGACCGGTCAACGGTCGGATTTCTTCTCTAACATTTTTTGGCACGCCCGGTGGGACCTGTGTCAAGTCTTTATGGAAGTCGGTCGAGTTGGACCAGACGGAATGGTCATTACTATGACTGGTTTGGACACTAATAGTGGTAGTAGAAACGCCGCCAATCAAGGCGATGGCCAACAAAGTCCAATTGTGGTCGAGGAAGAGCCTGTTATTTTTCCATCTCTCGACCGACAACATATTCCTCCACCTGTTCCCCCACCACACATAGAATATCGAGATAGGGTGGTTTATCGCTCTGTAGAGCGAGGGAACTCATCGGCCAGAGTTGGCATAGATCTAGGAAACATAACGTCAAATACAACCCAAAATATGGTCGATGAAGCTTTACATGTTAACAATCAGCAGATGGCTAGCCATATCGCAACTGCTCTAAGGCCTTTTATTGATACTATGCAAACTTTTATCAACGCAACTTTGTCTCAGGTAAACCCTGGATCAAATGTTGCTAGGCCTACTATGTCAGCAATCCCTATCGGCCAAAACACCACCCAAAACAATCGTCCATTTCCGCCCAATACGGTCATGGGACCTGGTGGTAATAACGGTTTTGTTCTTTTACAAAATCCAATGCATAGCCAAAACCGTATCGGCCAAAATAGCCAAGTTGGCCAAACTAGTACAACCCATCATCGGCCATCGATGAACCATGACAACAATCCAAGACCAAACTTAATCGGTCAAGCGTCTGGGTTGTTTTCATCACCAACGCAAATACCTCATAATAATGAGGTGTTAACTCCTGGAGGAATACCAAACAATGGTGTCCCTCCTCTTCAAGGGATGCAAGGTGGTGTTGTGCCTCCTGCACAGGGAGCGCCAAATAATGGCGTTCCTTTAGGTCAGGGTATACCAGTAGGTGGAATGCCTTTGGTTATGGGCGAGAACAATCTTCAAAACATTCCTCAAAACATTCCTCAGAACATTCCTCCTAATGGCCAGAACCTTGTTTACCCAAACAATGGCCAAAATTTTATTTACCCAAACAATGGCCAAAACTTTGTTTACCCAAACAACGGCCAGAACATTGTTTATCCAAACAATGGCCAAAACTTTGTTTACCCAAACAACGGCCAGAACATTGTTTACCCAAACAATGGCCAAAATGTTTTCCAAAATAATGGCCAAAATATCGGCCAAAATAATAACTTGGATACTCAAGGCCAAGGTTTTCCACAGAATAACTATGGGCAACTAGGTGGCCAAGCTAATCGGCCAGCAGGAAATAATTATTATAACCAAAGAATGGTCGATGGTCAACGCATGGGTGATATCCCCTATCAGAATAATTATCGACCATATGAGGCACCTATGTATTATGCTCGACCACCAAACGAGCAGTATGACCAAGTGTACAACAACCCTCTTTACAATCAGGCCGATACTCTACGTGAACAAGTCGCTGAGATTCTACAAGAGCAAATAGGTTTAGGACGACCAGCTACTCGTCCAACTTATAGGAAACCTTATCCTGATTGGGTTGACCAAATGTACCCTCTCCCTAGGAACTATAAAGTTCCATAGTTTACTATGTTCTCTGGGGTAGATGAGATATCGACCATTGAATACATAGGGAAGTTCTCCATGCAATGTGAAGAAGTGAACGATTTCGTCAAACTTAGACTATTCCCTAATTCTTTGTCTGGGGTAGCTTATTCATGGTTCATTAAATTATCGTCCAACTCCATTCAAAGTTGGCAGCAAATGGAACATGCGTTCCATTCTCAATTTTATAAATCAGAACCAGAAATAACAATGGCCGATTTGGCTCAACTTAGACAAAGGCCAGAGGAGAAAGCAGAGTCGTTCCTACAAAGATTTAAACGAGCGAGAAGTAGGTGCTTTATTCCCTTGCCTGAAAGGGAATTTGTAAAAATCGCTCAAAGTGGATTAGCCTTTAAACTTAAGAAGAAGTTCCAAGATAGGGATTTTATTGACCTATTCCAACTGCAGACTAGCGCTATACGTTATGAACAGTTGTTAAGAGAAGAAGATCATATGAAATCATCTTCTAAGGAACTTACTATAGAGATACTAACTATGAAATAAACCAAGTTAGTGACGTCGATGAAGAAAACTACAATATGAACGATGTTTGTTTGGCCGAGCTGCTTAAGGCAAAACTTTATATATGTAAAGCTCTTGCCAAACTTGAGCGAGAACTTAAGGGTAAAGAAGTAATTAGAGACGGTAAACGTCCAATGCAAAAGTTTTCTTTTGATATTTCAAAGGCTGATCAAATCTTTGATCAATTAGTGAAAGATAAATAAGTCAAATTGAAAGATGGACATGCTATGCCAAGCCTTGATGAAATCAAGGACAAAAGATATTGTAAGTGGCATAATGCTTGGTCACATCACACTAACCAATGTTTGGCTTTCCGTAATGTTTTGCAGGATGCGATTGACTCCGGTAGGATTGGTTTCCCAGCCAAACACATGGGAGTTGATGCAAATCCTTTCCCCAAGGCTGCTCCAGTGGGGATGGTGCTGACCGACGTGGCGAACTTCAAGTTGCCAAAGTTCAAAATCGTCATTGACGAGTCTCAGGACGATGGTCGTCCAGATGTATTCACAAGACTTGGTCAAGACAAAGGGAAGGAACCTTTGATCCCACATGTTTGCCCAAGATGCCATTGGGATCTCAGTCGCCCAATGACACCGTTTTATGGGACCAAGTTTCATCGTCCACAGTCTAAGCAGTGGAACAGAGTTCAGCCTCATGTGTACCCGAAGAGCTTTATGCCTCAACCTTATAAACCAGAGCGATGGTACAACTACAACTGCTATACTCGTCGATCAGTTCCTGTAGAGGAGATGACGAGGACTCAGTACCGCCGCCACCAGAAGAAGTATGGCCAAATGATGAAGGCCAAGCAAGCCCAGGAAACTAACCCAAGTCAGGATGAGAAGGCTGAAGATATTGAAGAGGATGTTGTTGTCTCTAACGCAACAGAGTCTTCAAAGAGCAAGTTCCATCGTTCAAACAACGATGATGACGATGAAACTGGAGCAAACCAAGTGATCAGATTCGGAACACTCCCGTCAGTCATCGTGAACAACTACATCCTGCCAAGTCGCCTTGGACAACAATGTCCAACTGAAAGCAACTCAGACATATCCGATATGGCCGATGATGGATCGTCAGCCACACTGGTCGAGGAAGACGGAGACACATCGGCCACCTTGGTCGATGAAATGGAAAATTCACCCTCAGTAAACATGATATCAGACCAGGAAGATGAGTACGTCAAGATCGAGGAAAAAATCGACGTTACTGAAGATGCTTGGAGGAGGAACATATCTACAGAACAGCTGTTGAGACAGTTGTGTGAACAAGGGAATCCAGCAGTTGGACCAGGTGGCCAGCCAAGTGGCCGATATGATTATCTCTGGGTTGATGGAGACGTCAAGGTGAAGCGTCTTGTAAAAAAAGACGGAAGTTGTCGCCCAAATCATACCATCAACATCAACAACAATTGTTCCGACTGGTTGGGGAGATGAAGAACAAGAACCCATGGTCGAGGATGTGGAATGGGTGGAAATAGAAGTACACATTAAAGTTAATGAGGAGGCAGCGAGAAGAAACATCTCCCAAAAGAAGCTATTGATGGATCTCTACAAGGCAGGTAATCCAGCTATCAGCACTCAGGGCCAGCCAAGCGGTAAATTTGATTATCTGGTTTACTATGGCGATCCCATTGTGAAGAAGTGGGTTCCCAAAAGTGAAGTGGCAAAGTACAGTCTGCCAGCCAATGAGGAGCCAATCATCCCAACTGGTTAGGATATGGAAGAAGCAGAGTCACAGCAGGAACAACCCCAGAAGGATCAACAGTGGCCATCATGGGATGGTCAAGAGAATCCAGAAGTCGTTCAGGTCGCAGCTAAGGCAAAAGGGAAAGCAGTTGCCCATCAACTTCAGTCATCGACCATTTCACACAAAGAAGCTCCTCAAGATCGGAACAAAGCAGTGTTCGAACAACCTCCAGCAGCAATGATGCGCCATTTACGGCCTCTTCATATCAAGGCCGAGATCAATGGTGTCCCAGTAAGCAGAGTCCTAATTGACACCGGAGCAGCAGTAAACGTCATCCCCGCGAAGATGATGAAAAAATTGCACAAAACCAACAACGACCTTATCCCCACAGATATCACGCTAACGGGATTTAGCGGAGTTCCGGCCCCAGCAAAGGGAATCCTTCCATTGGACATCAAAGTTCGGAGTGTCACAAGAACGACAGCGTTCTTTGTCATGGACTCATCGACCAGTTATAATGTGCTGCTTAGTCGAGACTGGATCCATGCCAGCCAGTGTGTTCCTTCGTCTCTCCACCAATGTTTGTTCTTATGGAACGACAAAGGGAAAGTGGAATCAGTTATGGCCGATAATATGTCGTATAGTATGGATACTCATGCCTTGGAGGCCTCTTTCTATGACTGCAATTATGGCCCCTTACAGTTCCTTCAGTTTGATGATACGCTCAAGGTAGTTTCTGAGAACGGAGTTATGCTAAAGGAGCGCGTAGCGGAACTGTTTGATCCAGCAAGACCAACTTCAGTGGTCTTTGCACCTACATCTGGCCGATCATCGGCCACAAATCAAAAGTGATGAGTTCAAACTCTGAGAGAAATCAGGCCGCTGTAACGGCCTTAAAAGCCAAACTAATGACTTATCAAGTGGAAGTGTTCGCTGCACAAGAAGTGAACGACCTAGATTGTCTAAAAGAGATCCCCCAAGAAGACGAGGAAGAAGTCCCCTACGGCAAACGTGGAAATATGCAAGCTCAAGACCCCTTGGAAGAAATCAACCTTGGTGATGGCGAGGAGGATCGTCCAACATTCATCAGTAAGTTTATCGACCAAGATGTAAGGTACGAACTCATTGCTATTTTACGTTCATATAAAGATTGCTTTGCATGGGATTATAAAGAAATGCCTGATTTAGATAGAACTATTGTAGAGCATGAACTTCCTACTCGACCAAATTTTAAACCATATAAGCAAGCGTCTAGACGCTTTGCTCCAAACATAATCCCAGAAGTAAAGAAAGAAATTGAACGATTATTGAATGCTAACTTTATTAGAACGGCCAGATATGTAGAATGGCTCTCTAATATAGTGCCAGTTAAAAAGAAAAATGGCAAACTTAGAGTTTGTATAGACTTTAGAAATTTAAACTTAGCTACACCCAAAGATGAGTATCCTATGCCTCGGTCGATAATTTGGTCGATTCTACCGCTGGGCATGAAGTATACTCATTTATGGATGGGTATTCTAGATATAACCAAATTTATATCGCTGATGATGATGTTCATAAAACGGCATTTAGATGTCCAAGATCACTTGGAAGTTATGAGTGGGTTGGTATGCCCTTTGGTCTAAAAACGCTGGTGCTACTTATCAGCGAGCGATGAATTTGATTTTTCATGACATGATTGGCCATTTTATTGAGGTGTATGTTTAAAGCTTTTGAGCGGATGAGAGAGTATAATTTAAAACTAAATCCCTTGAAATGTGCCTTTGGTGTACAAGCGGGAAACTTTCTTGGCTTTCTCGTCCATCAACGAGGAATAGAACTTGACCAAAACAAGGCAAAGTCTATAATCGAGGCTAGTCCTCCAAAGACTAAGAAAGAACTGCAAAATTTTCTTGGTCAAGTGAGTTTTTTAAGAAGGTTTATTGCTAACTGTGCAGGTAAAACTCAAGAGTTTTCATCACTCTTAGGATTAAAGAATGAAGACGACTTCGTCTGGGAAGAGCGACATCAACAAGCCTTTGAGCGCTTGAAGCAATGTTTATCAACGCCACCAGGTATGGCGCCACCAAGGTTGGAACAACCCATGAAGCTTTACATCGCTGCAACAGACCGATCAATAGGCGGTCTCTTGGCGCAAGATTGAAAAGATGGAGCTGAGAGAGCAGTGTACTATC
This sequence comes from Narthecium ossifragum, assembly GCA_963920575.1. Classification (NCBI taxonomy): domain Eukaryota; kingdom Viridiplantae; phylum Streptophyta; class Magnoliopsida; order Dioscoreales; family Nartheciaceae; genus Narthecium; species Narthecium ossifragum. The sequence continues at coordinate 19,120,655 of OY986971.1, read as the reverse complement.
TAAGTAGATAGTTGTTACCTTATGAACAGAAATACTCGGCCATAGAAAAGTTGTGCCTGGCCTTATATTTTATGTGTACCAAGCTTAGGCCTTATTTAAAACCTATAACAGTCTACTTGATATCTAAGTTCAATGTATCGAAATTCTTGTTTTCTCGGCCAATTTTGCACCAACGTATTGGTTATTGGGTTTTAACATTGGCTGAATTTGATATTCAATTTGTATCTCAAAAGGCTGTTAAGGGCCAGGCATTGGCCGATTTTTTAGCTGATTATCTTTGCGTAGATATACCAAAGGAATTAGAGCGAGAAATCAACAACGTATCGCTCACCCCATGGACGATGTACTTTGATGGTTCTAAAACTGTCAATGGAGCTGGCCTTGGGATCACAATCCTATCGCCCATTGGACGCAAATATAAATTTGCGTATGCTCTATCGCAATTATGTACTAACAATCAGGCTGAGTATGAAGCTCTAATCATCGGCCTAGAAATTTTGTTAGACTTAGGAGTGTCCAATGTACAAATCAAAGGTGATTCACAATTAGTAATAAATCACATACTTGGACATTATATGTGCCAGAGCGATATCTTAATTCCATTTCATCAAATCGCTCTAATGCTGTTAAATCATTTTAACGATTTTGAATTACTTTTCGTTCCAAGATTGCAGAACGATGAGGCTAATACCCTCGCCCAAATAGCATCAGGCTATAAAGTGTTAAAGCACTTGGAGGGCATGAACGATTATAGTTCTGGTATGATACACTCTGCACTAGAGCGATATAATCGACCAAACGAGATAAGTCTAATTGATAGCCAACCAGATTGGCGGACCCCAATCGTCGATTTCTTGAAGGACCCATCGCTTAAGGTCGATAGAAAAATCCATCTTAAAGCGATACATTATTTTCTACAAAACGACGTTTTATATAAACGTCGACCAGATGGCGTCTTATTGCGCTGTTTGCACCCTGATGAAGCTAAATTGACGATGGCCGAGATACATAATGGCGTTTGTGGAGCACATCAGTCTGGCATCAAAATGCGCTGGCTAATAATACGCAGTGGCTTTTATTGGCCACGCATGGGGGAGGAGTGTGCTATATATGCCAAAGGATGTGAAGCATGCCAAAGACATGGTCCATTACAACGAGCTCCAGCAAGTGAATTATCGATCATTATCAAACCTTGGCCATTCAGTTGTTGGGCAATAGACATTATAGGGAAAATTTATCCTCCATCGTCCATGTTGCACAAGTTTGTAATTGTGGCGACAGATTACTTTACTAAATGGGTGGAAGCGATTCCATTAAAAAATGTTTCTGATGATCAAGTGATAAATTTCATTTGGGAAAACATCATATGTAGATTTGGCATTCCACAAACAATTGTGTCCGATCAAGGGACAATGTTTGTAAGTTCTAAGGTAAAGAATTTTTTGGCTGAATATAAAATCAATATGGCCAATTCTACACCCTATTAAGCCCAATCTAATGGACAAGCTGAATCGTCCAATAAAACCATCAAGTCAATCATAAGAAAGATGATGGACGATAACCCAAGGCAATGGCATGAAGGTTTACTACGAGCGTTATGGGCACATAGAACTACACCTAAGTCTAGTACTAAGGTTATGCCTTACCAATTGGTCTATGGTCAAGAAGCGGTGCTACCGGTTGAGATAAATGTTCTATCGCCCAGAGTTATGGAACAAGATCGCTCAACTATTGAAGAATATGAAGATGCATTAATGTATAATCTTTTACAGCTTGATGAGCAACGAGCTATTGCCTTAGAAAATATTGAGGCACAAAAGTTGAAAATGGCCGATATCTATAATAAAAGGGTAGTTTCAAAAGAATTTCAAGAAGGAGATCTAGTTTGGAAAACGATCCTACCTATAGATCGTAACGATCCCAAATATGGAAAGTGGTCGCCCAACTGGGAAGGACCATACTTGGTCGATCAAGTATTTCCAAATAGATCATATCAACTGAGGAATATTGACGGTGGGTTGCATCGATCAATGATAAATGGTCGATACATTAAGAAGTATTACCCATCAATGGAATAAAAGGCATAGAAGAAAAACGTCCTTAAAATATGGACGATAGCAATTAACAAAATACGTCCTTGAGATTTGGACGAGAACAATTGACAAATATTGTTCATTACAAAATTGTCGGCCAAAAGCTTTACATTACAAGACTTTATCGCCCATGACAGACAAGAAAAATTATCTCTTCAAAGAGAGATTTTGAGATAAGAGAGCAATTTTTTCACGGACTGCCCTAAAGCGTTGCTTGTTTTTCACAAGCTCACCCTTCAACTCGACTTGGCGATCTTTTGAGGAATTCGCCTCCAAAGCGACGTACTCTTGCATCATTTGGTTGCCCTCCTCAGCCAATTGAGTAGTCTCGCGAAGGAGATAGTTCTTTTGAATGGTACACTGGGCGATTTTTTCCTCTAATTCTTTTATTTGGTTTTGGTAACCAAGAATCTCTGACTCCTTTTCGCCAATATCATCAGTGTTTTTCTGAAGTTATTTGACACGATTGCTTATGACATCTTTGATATGGGTACGCCGCTCTTGACGTTCCCCTATAAGAACTATCTCATTCATCAAGTTATTTCTCTCAGCAGTCAGACTCTCAACTTTGATTTTAATGCTGTGAATATCGTCTATATCACTGGACGAAAACCCTAGGACTGTAGGATCCACGGAGAGAAAAGGTGTTATAGCTTTGTCCAGTGCTTCACTATCTGATCTGGTGAAGTCTTCTTCAGGCAGTTTGTCCAAAACTACAAGACATTGAGATAAGGCACGCCTGACTTCTTCATGTTGACTCCCTTGTGCAACTTCAGGGTCAACAGTCGTTTTTTTGGCAGTCACTATAGAATGCCAAGAATCCGAGAAGGCCTGGACAATATTCATTAAATGGGCGAGATCGCCCTGAAAAGAACAAGAATTCAGTAAGAATTAACACTAAATGGTCGATAGAATCAAATTGAACGATGGATACCTGTAAAGAGGTAGAACTGGATGGATGAGCAATGGGTGTAACAAATGATGGAGTTGAAGTCCTAATTACAGAAGGAGCAGCTGCAGGGCCTTTAGTAGTCGCCCTTGTTTGAACATCAGTAGTTGATGTCAAAACATGAGAAGTTGCCGATAAAATATCGACCATTACTTGTTCAAGGACACCGCGGCGGAGCGTTGGAGATGCAGTTATTGCTTTTGTTGATGAGACAACTGGAGAAGCAGCGATGCCCGGCTTAACAGTTTTGGCCGATGGATCTTCAACCAGAGGTGGAGCAACTGGGATGTTAGGAGAAGCTGATACAGAAGATAAACTCCCATTACCAAGGTCTCGTAGAAAACTATACGGACCATGAACGAGTTTTCTACCAGTTAATGACAAACCTGGTTTAGATAGAGTTGTATTTAAGACGTCAAAGATGTTGTTATCGTCTTCATCCTCATCTTCTCGACCAGAGTCTTGACCACCAGCCTTTTGTTTCCTCGATTCCTAAAAGAGTTAAAAATCAGAGAATGGTCGATGGATCGATCATCAATAAAATAAACTTATCTATACTTTTAAATTCCTTTGGGCGAGACGTTTGATTCTACCACCAGAACGTACATGCGCCTTTGCCTTTGAAGAAGATTTGGGCGAGGAAGTTGGAGGCACACTCTCATCAACATGATCAGGAGAAGTTAGAGGATGTTCCTCGACCATTTGTGATGGAGATGTAACAACCATAACTTCAGGAACTTTGGTTGTAGGTCGAGAAGGAGACAAAGAATACAAAGAGCTCGGAGTACTGGAGCCAATTTCTACAGCAGTCCTGAAGATGCAAAAGTTTAAGTATCAAAAGAAGAATGCAAACATAACAAGAAAGAAAATGTTATGATACTCACGTGGCATGAGCAAATTGACTGCTTCGAGGACTGCTGCTGGGAGAATCAACCTTTTCCTCTACAACTGGCCGAGAAGATGATTGATCTTTTGTAGAGGAAGATGGTTGAGGTTGGACAGTGGTTTTTCCTTTATCACGTCTCTTTGTAAGCGGTTCATCATCCTCATCGTTGGAATTCATCGATCGAGGAGATGATTTATTTTTTGGAGAAGAAGATGGTTGAGGTTGGACGATAGCTTTTCCTTTGCCACACTTCTTTTTGGGCAGTGCATCGCCCTCATCGTCTGAACCTATCGATCATATAGTATTAAATGAAGAAAGGATATCAAAAAATCAAGGAGAATGACAAAGATATACCTTTTGTCTTTCGTTTGCTTGGTCGATGACTAGCAGCCACTTGCTTTTGTCTTTTCTTCTCCTTTGGAGAAATGAACTTTTCAAAAACTAGGTCCTTGTCAGCAAAGAAAAGACGTTCATCGACCATTTCTTTCCAGCTATCAGTGATACTAGCTTCAATCTCGCTAGTAGGCTCAAAAGGTCTAAGCCTAAACCTCTTAATGAGGAGCAATTCTCTCTTATCCACATAAATTACTCGCTCAATGTCTGAGAAGACACATCGCCCTCTAGCGACGATATTGAACCTGAAGTATGGTGGCATAGGCCAAGATTGTTTAAGGCCAAATTAGCGAGCAGCAAAATTGGGAGCATAAACTTCTACTCCACATTTATTATTCGCCTTGCCCCAAGCCGTATCAAAATGAAGGTCACGGCCGATGAGAAAACGGGCCCAAGCCAGTATTTTTTCATCAGACTCTAAGTCTGAGGAAAGATCAAGTAAAGGCTTAATGGACGACGGGTGAGACTCAGAGTTGAATGGACGATAGGAAGAAAAATTGGACAGAGTATAGAAACTATTGAACGTCTGTCGAAAGGACTTGGGAATAGAAGATGAAGAAAGATACAAATGGCCTTGTGTTCTGGCCGATGACGATGAAGGCGGCATATGAAGATCAGGGAAATAAGCTCTAAGCCATAATTGGACGAGCCACAAAGGACCAAATCCTGTCAGGCTACCACCTTCCCTCAACTGTTCAAGGACGAGATACATTCCTCGATAAATGGCCGATAAAACAAAAGGAGCAAGAGAAAAAACTTGTTTACCTGAAGAAAGATCCCGAGCCAGTGGGATATACCCCTTGACAGGTTTTTTGGCAGGAAGGCAAAGGACATATTTACAAAGCCAATAGTAAATGAACGCTAATCGTTCATGAGAGTTTGGAGGGCCATCGCTCTCAGACAACTTGGCATAGTAATTAATGAAAAGCCTGTAATTCTTATCGGCCTCAAAAACGATTTCTTTCTTGGGTACGTCCATATTGGCCGATACAGAAGTACCCAGTGGGGTCAAACCGGTTAAGAGCGATATGTCCAATACAGTAATAGTGAGCGAACCAAAGGGAAAGACAAAATTGTTATATTCTGTCGACCAAAAATGGAGCGACGAAATAAGCAAGTTAGAATCTTGAAGAGGAACCCTGGTGCTCAAGTCCAAGAAATTTAAGATACCCGCATTAGAAAAAATTGACCTAGTCTCAGAATGGCCAATCATCCTATTATACCATTTGATAAATTTGTCATCAACTAATGGCCATGAGATGATGGGGTTTTTTGAAGAAAGGGAAGAGAGATTTAGGGTTCCAGAAAAGGGCAAATCGCCAGAAGTAGGAAAAGAATGCACAAGAAAAGCCTCCTCGGAACCAAGAGAAGGAATACTTTCAGGAATGAAGCAAGGACCCAAAGTAAATAACTGAGAGTTAAGGTCACCTTCCCGGACCAGATAACCGCTCCTTATATCATCCGACTTTATGTTTTCATTGAAATCTCCCACGGTGGACGTCACTTCTTTCTGCACATCATTATCAGCCTTGATCTCACGAACCATGATGACGAATGGGTGTAAACGGCGGAGTTAAGAGGAAAAGAACAAAGAACCGCCGCGGAGGTAGGTAAAGAGCAGTAAAACCCTAGGAGATTTGAAGAAGAAGACAAGCGAAGAAAGTTCTTTCCTGGCTGAAGGAAGGGATTTAAATAAAGGGTTTTTTGTCGTTACTTGCCAGAAGGTTTAAATGCCGGATCCCAAAAGATTTGGATAGAGAAAAGAAACGGCGCAGCGGTTCATTTTCCTAAACATCCGCCATGATTAAATTTGAAAACCTAGGCAAAATGGTCAAATCCCGGATGATGCGGTCACCTCGTCATTAAAGTGTCTCCTCGATTACCGCATGGGGGGCAAAATGTTAGCCAAAATAATGGCTAAATCATTAAATGACGGACACGTAAGCAAAAGGCAATGACTAAATGGACGATGACTATATAATCTTATCGACCAGATGATACTTATCGACCAAATGAACGATAGAATCTATCGACCAAATGAACGATAGAATATATCGACCAAATGAACGATGGAATATATCAACCAAATGGACGATAGAATGTTAACCAAATGGACGATATCGTCCCTATGGCACCATCATTTAAAGACTAAGGACGATAATCGCCCAAAAGTCACAATTGGACATGTTATCCAATATTATCGTCCAAAAGCAATTAACACATGTGCCAAATATGGTTAAAAAACACATGCATGTATGACGTGGACAAGAAATGATAAGTAAGCCAGCGTAATCGTGACGTATGCAACGAACGAGCATCGACGTCGTGTACTCTCCAAACCAGACACGAACGTGGGAGAAGCTGTTACGGAGCAGTTCGCACACGATCTCCTCCTTCCACGCCATCAACCTTCAAGACGGGAGCAGTTATTCATTTCCTTAGTATAAATAGCTTCTCTTCTCCACTGTAATCCCCCCGACAACTTGTAACCTGCTCTTAAGCATGGCTTTCGTTTCTTATGTACCTGTAAGTTGATTAATAAAGCTTTTAGTTTGATTAATGTCTTTTACTGCTTTCTTAGCATAATCTCGATAATGTAGTCGTTTTAATCGTCTTCTCCTCTTTTTGTTTCTGTTTTATAGTTCTAGATTAATGGGTTTCTTTCCGTTTCCGCTTTCTGTCCATTTCATTTTCATAGTTTAATTAAGTTAAATTAGTTTACTGTTTATTGTTTCTTTTCATTATGATCATAGGAGTATTGTAAGATTAATTTAGGTTTTATCCGTCTTCTTTTACGCTTTCTGTTCTTTAAGATTTCTTTACTGTTTTCCATTAGAATAAGTTACTACTTTCTTAGATTAAGTTAATTAAATAGGTTTAATTGCATTTTCTGGATTTAGTAATTTAGGTTGATCTTTATGTTTTATCTAATTCCGTAATCTTAGACAATTTAAAGCTTTTCTTAGGTTAATCTTGATAATTAGATTATTTAATTAGGTCTAATCTAGATTTCTATATTACTTGACGTCTCTGGTTCGTTAATTCGAAAGAGCAGAACTCAACTACAATCATCTGATACTTAAGTGTGAAATATGATTTTGACTTTGACTATTTGACCGGTCAACGGTCGGATTTCCTCTCTAACAATGATCATTAGATGTAATCTTTCATCTAAGATTAAAGATCATGAAAAAATCCTGATCATTTTCAAACCTATCGCATTAGGTTTCAATTTCCCCCCGTTCTGTACCATGTTTAATGACCACGGGTATTTTAGGTACTTTTCCAATTAGATTGAATTTTAATTAATCTTTGATTGATTAATCAAATAAAGAAAGACTGAAGGGGTAATATGATATAATCACTACGATTTATGGGGTTTTTGTTTTATATTTTGAAGAATCTAGGGGGGATGTGTGACATTTGGGACTTTTGAGAGAGTATTATGATATTATCGCTTATAATTTTCAAGTTGAATTCTAATTCTTTTATTTTAAGTACCTACCCGAATGATAATTAAAGGGTATTTGGGCTGAAATGATTGGTGGCACCGCCATACAAACACTTATTTTGGCATTTCTAACTATCAGATGTGATTGGGAGAAGGAGGTGAGGCCTTAGAATCTCTCCCAATATTTGTATGTTCATGTTTTCATATTATATGTCTCATATCACTAATTCATATCTATATTTATATGCAGGCAAAGATAGCCAGTGCTCGCATGGATATTTCGGCTCTATGTAGGAAAACATAGAGCATAATTTCTCTAGGTGTGAATATATCAGCTCAATTTGTCTTCTTTTTGGCATTTTTTATTTTGGTAATCAAATTGCCAAACTATTTTAGCTCTGAAATATAGTAGGAAAGTCGAAGAGGGGGTTGAATTGGACATTTTTTCAATAAATTGATAAATAGAAAACTTAGGTAGGAGGGGTCTAAAATTCTTAAATGCTTGTAAATGAAATGAGAAGTAAATTAACCAACCAAAAAAAGGATGATAGGAGAGTTAGAGAGAGTGCACCAAGATAATAATGGTTCGACCGTAGTTTTGGTCTACATCCACTTCATCTAATTAAGGTCTTCTTTAAGATTCCACTAATTGTAAAAACTCTAATAACGTTTTTCACCAAGCTTCCAGACGCTTGACAACCTTACAATCCTCTCCCAAGATCTCTTGGTTATAGGTCTCGGGGATCTTCCAAGTCTCTCTCGGATTCTCTAAAAATCTACTTTATTACTTGAAGTAGTTTTACAAATATTAAATTTCTTAAAAATGAGGAAAATGAAAAATAAAATTGTTTAAATGTACACAAATAATCCCCTTAGTTGTTACACAATTTTACAACATCTTCCCTCTTATAGTTGAGTTTGCAAGCCTCAAAAAATAGCTCCCAACAACTATTTTACTTTTCTCCAACGATTATATTTTTTGACTCTGCGTAGGCTGACGGTTGATCCACGGATAGATCGTCGCATCATCCATCGCGCTCAAAAATAACATAGATCATTCATTCCATCAACCGTCCAGTTTTCATAGTCGACCGTAGCATCATCCGTCGCGCTCAAAAAAAGCATGGATCCTCCATTACATCAATTGTCCAGTCTTCACAGTCGACCATAGCATCGACCGTCAACCTCTATAAGCAAATGATGCATCCAGGGTAGATGTTTGGATAGACCACCAGGATCACTCCAAAATGGCCATGTCTTGACCATCAACCGTGTCATCTCACGGTCGATCCTGACATCGTCCGTTAGTACAAAAACATTTAAAAATTGAATTTAAAGAGTTTCAAATTAAGGGATATAGATGTCAAATCATTATTTTCTGATCATGCACATATTGACATCATCAAAACAAAATTATAACCAACAATCTCCACCTTTTTGATGATGGCAACACTTTTAATTGTGATAATAAACATCAAAGGCTCCACCTTAATCTATGAATCCATTTTTCACATGAAATGTATTTTAAAATGAAATCCTCTAATGCATACATGTCATATGTCACTATGAGGATATAATAAGCTTGATTAGAAGTCTAAAAGTATGGAAATCAAAATTTGACATATCCACATCTTTGTATATAAACAATAAATATGACATTTGAGCATTGAATAACTTTCATACAACTTTCAATTATATAGATATATATATCATTCAATTCGGAAAAGAAAGTTTTCATTAAAGATCCAAAGGTAAGTCTCGTTTTTTCACATCACAATATTTCTCCCCCTTTGACATCATCAAAAAGCAATATAGGAGTAAGTACAAAAAAGGTTAGGATCATAGCCAACCATTGAATTTAAAAAGGACTTCTAAATCAGATTAAAATCATGTTAAAACCGAAAAGTTATTAAATTTCACAAGCACTTGAAAGTTGTGCACAAAACCAAGTCATAATATAAGGATATGCTAATTCAATCAAAATTTATGTGCTAGAGGTATGATGTGTATTTAGTAGACTTTGATAGTAAACATACATTTTCCTCTTAGCATTTTTATTTTGGGAGTCATTTAACGTACCAAATTCTCTTTTAATAATATTTCGACATTTCTTTCATCTACTGGCTTACCATTCCTCATGCCAAATCTCTTAAGTAGTTTCTTGATGTATATGAAGATGCCATCATTGATTGCTTGATTTGAAGTTCAAGAAAATAGTTTTCTTCTCCGATCATGCGCAACTCGAATTCACTTTACATCGACTTAGAAAACTCCATACAAAATTGTATGATGGTATAGATTTGAAGACAAGTTTTAACAAATAGAGTAGCATCTACCTTCTCCTATTAAAACCATTATAGAGAGGAAAAATTATTCACTTTATAATATACCTTGTGTTATGTGTTTATTTCAAATCATACAATACCTTATAAAATTTAAAAACATGATTCAAACTTCATATCACATTGAATTATAATGACCTATGACCAAAAACATGGGATTCAGGTTCTCAAATGTTTAAGCATCATTCAACTCTATGATTGGACAAAGTATACCATTAATTAAGTAAAATAATAAAACTTAGTTATCTCATCACATTACCTTGGAGCAAATAGATATAAACCTTTCAAGTTGAGGCTCAATACTTCACCATTGTTTCATAAATAATTTCAAAATACATGATGCTTGAGCACAAGTGATTTAAGAGTTCACATGTATAAACCATTCAATTGAGTTATAGAAGTCAAAATATAAGATAACTAAATTGCATCATATGAGTCAGATAGCAATATTATACATTAAACATAACAATATTATATATTTGATCGATCTCACCAGTCCAGCTAAATACGCCCACCAAGATCAATTCCAGCAAAACTATATTCTGAGTGCTTCTTATCTACACGTAGATAGTCAAATATATGGCACAACACGGTTTGAGCATCTCCACCACATATGTCCAACTCTATCAGCTAGATGTGCTTGCGGACTTTCTGTCGAGGAGTTTTTGTCACCTTTTACATACCACGTCATGATTTCATATCATCTGAGTTTTATTCCATCCTACTTATGTGACATGTCCTCCCAGTTCAAAAAGGGCCAACTCCAGCAGACAAAAAGTTGATGCATGGTCTGATGGCTGTTATCCTTTTCATCTTCATTGATTCCAGCCGCTCATCTCCACAATTATTCGTAAGGCCTGACGTCTACTGTAATCCCACGTAAGCCCCTATCGGGCCTATCATCGTTCTCTGGGTCGTTATATATACACCACTAAAATATATAAATGCATCATATTTTTTTTAAAATACTGAAAATACCTTTTCTTCTTTCTTCCTCTGGTGGTGGTGGTGGTGGTGGTGGTGGTGCTGCTGGCCACCGACGGTGGGGTGGCCGACAGGGGCGGATCCAGCCCCTCTAGTTAGGAGGGGCCTAGGGAGGAAGGGTCAGGGTGTAGGGCCTCAGGGGGGGTCAGGGGCACTTGGGTGGGGGGTGTGAAGGCGCGGGGCCCACGAGAGTTAAGCTAACAAAAGAAATTTCAGGGGCAGCATGGCCCCCCCTGATTTGTGAATAGGTCCGCCCCTCGTGGCCGGGGTGGGCGCGACGGTCGGCGAGGTCGAGCGGGAGTTCACCGGAGAGAGAGAGAGAGAGAGAGAGCGGATGTGAGAGAGAGAGAGCGGACGAGAGAAGAGAGCGAACGAGAGAGAGGGAAGAGAGAACACGAGAGAGAGGGAGAGGCCAAGCGGTGGCGTGGTGAGACCGAGCGCCGTCTTCTTCCTTGGCCACGACCACTGCGGCGCCACCCGCAGAGAGGGCGTTGGGTGGTGGATCTTGATTGTGGCAGCGCTGGGATGCAAGAGGAGTTCATCGGAGAAGAAGGGGGAAATAGGAGGCGTCGGGATCCGGAAGAAGAGAGGGATATGGGAGGAGCTCTGGAGATGTGGCGCAGGGTAAAACGTGGAAGATGGAACCTCTCAACGGGAGAGACAACCGTCCTCTCTATGGGAGAGAAAACCAGAATCCTCAAGAGGAGAAAACTAACTCAATTTTATTCATCCAAAAACTAAACTCCACAAACCCTAAGGCCTCCTTTTATATGTTTAAGGAAAGACCAACTCAACTCAAACATGGACTCAAACATCATTAACCTAATCCAAGTATCAAATCCGAAATTAAACTGGAACTCAAAATCCTACTAGAAATAGGAAATTTGCCAAAAATAGAAACCAATAAAACTGCCTAAAAAGGAAAGTTTTCACTAAAACTGAGTTTTGAGACCAAAGGAAAAGGAATTTGACGATTTGACGATCAGTCATGGAGAGATCGAAGATCTTCGATGATTAATGACGGGCTCGTCGATCCGGTCGTTTCGACTGGTCGCACGCCCCGATCGGACACCCGGATCAAAAGTTATGGCCATCCGAAGATCTCAGTCGGACGGATGGGGTCCGACTGCGTCCGGATCGCCTCGGGAGCTGCTCCGGATCAGACTCGGTTGGGTTCGCCCTTGGTCCTGCATCAAGATGTCACGGGGACGCCGGATCTGGGTCTGGATAGAGGTTTGGAGATCAGGGGTGGTGGTATTGGTAAGTGGCGGCGCCGGAGTCCGGAGAAGGATGCAGGCCGTCGGGGTTCGTCGGAAAGAGAAGAGGAGGGTTCCGAGGTCGGGATGGTGTGAGGGGCTCAGATCCGGTCGCTGCGACGGGCCTCGGCGGTGGTGGATCTTATGGGGTGGCGCGCGCCGAGATCCGGGAGGAGTTCAACTGTCACGCCCCGACCCGCGAAAGCCCAACCGGGCCGGGCGACGCGAACCGGAACCTAACCAACGCGGAAAAAGAACGACGAGGGTTCCCTCTAACCTATTGGTCTCCCTAGCAGTTCACCAAAAAGCACCCTCAAGAAAATACAATATTATATTCAAGCCTCGAACCACAGATTTAAAACTCAAGAGTATTTAATATATACAAATCCTCGGAGAGGGGAATATTTAAAGTACAATATCACTCCCGTAGGAGACTAACTAACATAAGGGTAAAAGCAGTAAATATTGCCACCTCTCAAAAGCCACCAGGCGCCGCCGCACCGCCGTCCAACTGCCCGGTAGGGGCCACACAGGAAGAACTGACGCCTGCACCTGCAAAACGCAGCCCGGGTAGGTGTGAGCACTAAGCTCAGTAGGGATCTACACTACGACACACAGAAGGAAGAGGGAAACGCAACAGTGTCGCCTTCAAGTGGAATCTGGGTGTATACAGGGGTCCCATAACTCCACCGCGTGTCCCTGAGGCCCACGATCATGGTCTTCCAGCCGAGCTGGTCACATGTCAGGTCACACTCAGTAGCAGGAAACGACATTGCTAACTCTCAACAGGACACTGAACACTGTTTGGTGGGAAGAGACACCATTGAGTAGGCAAATCCTCTACTCAAGAGTTTTAAGAAGAACCGGACACCGGCTACACCTCACATCCAACTCGAGGCCGACACGACCTCTACAATCATCAAGCCATAAGTGTACCAGTCATCTAAGCCTATCATCGAATCGACTGGACATCACAATTCAACCGGGTCCTAACAGCCCAACCCCGGTCCTAGGGCTAAGTCCGAGCTTCCAGCCTCGGGATGGCGACCCAAGGATCACCCACGCCCTAACCAATGCAACTAATGCACACAACAACAATGCATGCTATGACATACACAGATAATAGAAAAGGCATGCAACAGTATGTCAAGTATCATTTAGTTCTACTGGATCGCTGCAGCGGTACCACCAACCGCTGCCAGCCGATCCGCAGCGGGTCCCGGCATTATGACGGTACCGCGACCGTCAACCGCGGACTCCTGCAACGGGAAGCAACCCCGAAAACGATGATGAACAAAACACAATATAATATTATATTCCGAAATATAATATTATATTCAAAAACACCCAAAGCCTCTACTTAGGGGCTAACTGATCCCGTCGATCCGACACTCAAACGATGTCGGATTCAAGATCCAACTTAGCCACTAGTAGGTGTATAAAGCATGATCAACGTATCCAAAATTCATCATCATCCAACGGTTGGATTAACGGGAAAACGCTAAACAAAATCGTTAATCAAACTAACTTACCCATTAATTCCTGCAACGCAGCCCTTCAGAAAACAATTCATAAGAAATCGTACATAAATCGGACAAATACAAAACAAGATAGAATAGAAAGCTAACGAGTAGTTCTACAACTCTTATGTTTATGAAAAGCCAAGATCATGTACTCGCCGGCCGGAAAACTCGCCGCAAGCCGGCTGTTTCTCAAGAACAGCAGAAAACCAGAAATCCGAGACTAATCATCCATAAAACCTACTCAAATCTCAACTGATTAACATGAAACTTAAATAAGTTATTCTATAAGGCATAAGGAATCCAACAAAGCAAGGATCAACAAGATCCAACGGCTAGATCTCAAGAAAACCCGAAAAGAACATAGTAGGTATAACCCTACCTAGCTGCTCTTTCCTCGGCTGATTCCCCGCGATTTGATCGCTAACAAGCTGCCAAACCACACCAGAAGCCTTCCTCTCGTTGTCACGAATCCAACGAGCCAAAGAACACCCAATTTGGTGGCCGGAGGAGGGAGAATGGAGGGAAAGAAGCTCGCCGGCGGTAAAGGGAAGAAACAGAGCACCGCGGGAAAGAGAGGAGGGAAGAAGAAGAGAAGGAGAAGGAGGAAGAGGAGGGGAAGAAAGGAGGGGAAAGGGGGAGGGGAAAGCCGGGAAAGAGGGGAAAAAGCTGGGGGAAAAGGGAGGGGAAGACTTCCCTCCCTGACAGGGGAGAGCGACGGCCGACGGCCGTCCTCGCGAAAGAGAAAACCCACCGACTCGAGCATGATCGATCTCCAAGGCATGTGAGATCGATCTCCTTTGCAATCGAGATCGATCTCCTTTGCAATCGAGATCGATCTCCTTGAAATCCAGATCGATCTTCTTTGCAAAAAAGGCCATATCGATCTCCCTAGCCATCCAGATCGATCTCCTTTACTCAGAAAGGCAAACTTGGGCTAAAACACAAGCCCAAGCTCAGATCTTCCGATCTCGGGTTCACCTAGCCATTCTAAACAAACACGAACACAGACAAGGCCAGTGTGTGCACACGCGGGTGTGAAACAAACCAACAAGGCGCAATTTACCAAATTGCCCTTGCGGTCTATAGCGAGCCACAGGGGTAGAGGGGCAGGTCCTCACATCACCGAAGAAGAAGAGGGAAATGGGAGGCGTCGTCGAAGTCCGATCGGGGTCGTGGTACTGGTAAGTGGCGGCGTCGGAGACCGGAGGAGGATGAAGGACATCGGGGCTCGCCGGAGAAGAGAAGTAATGCAACCGTAGAAGAGAAGGGCAATTTAGACATTTCATATAAAAGGTGGGTGCACTTATACTTTGCAGGGGTGCATATAAAATCACCCTCCTTTGTCATCCTTGAGAATTTTTTTGACGTTTTTATCCCACTGAATTGATCAAAATACCCCCACTTATTCTATGTTTTCATACATCCAATACCTTCTTACACGATGTGACACGATATATATAATAAAATAATCACTTATCACATACCTTCATATATCCCATACATCCATCTCCATCTCCACAACCGCCAGTGCTACTACTATTCGACAGCACCCCTCCATCTCTGCCACAGCCATGCTCCACCGCCTCCATTTCTCTCTCTGTCTCTCTCTCCTTTTTCCGAGAATTGTTTTTTTTTTATGGTGGCTGTAGAGAGAGAGAGAGAGTCTGTGGGGGAGAGGAGATGGTTTAGCTGAGCCGGGGAAAAAAGACAAGCCAAAAATAAAGAAAGAAGGAGAGATGGAGGCGGCAGAGCGTGGTGGTGGCGCCAAAAAAAAATCCTCGACAGAGAGAGAGAGAGAGGCCACTCGTGGGGCCTCGGAATGGATGCTAGAAATAGACTTATTACGCCGCACTGGTAACCCTCTCTCTTTCTTCTTCTCAACACACGTATAAACTCACACAACCACACATAAAAGTTTCTACCCGTGGTTGTGAGTTTCTACGCGTGGTTAGTATAGAATTATACTCGTATTATACACGTAATATACTCTTGTATAGAGTATAACCCTATACACGAGTAGAAACTCACACAACCACGCGTACAAACTTTTTGTATGAGTGGTTGTGGGAGTTTATACGTGTGCCAAGAAGAAGGAAGAGCCGGGACAAGTTTATGTCCTTATCTAATCGAATAAATGGACTGTACCGATTGTTAGGTCTCGCGTAGTTGATGAACAACTCGACATCGGTTGGGGATAGCTCACAGAGCATATAAAAGTGAGTCTTCAATTGAGTATAAGATAAGTCCGGGATTATGGGTGCAACACCGGAACCAAATATGCCACACGGGGCCCGCATAATGGTTGCGATTCGTCGCGAGGCGGGCCACGGGTTTCTAATAAGAGGAATGACGGTGAGAAGGATATCGGGTGCGATCATACCAGCACTAAAGCACCGGATCTCATCAGAACTCCGCAGTTAAGTGTGCTTGGGCGAGAGTAGTACTAGGATGGGTGACCTCCTGGGAAGTCCTCGTGTTGTACCCCTCCTTTTTGCAAGTCCGTAATCGCGTCATGCAAGCGGTTTTTGTCGGAACAATGACATCCTTACGCCCGGAGCATGCGCGCCGTGCTATTCGAGATCCGGGCGGTCTTCATTTCGCCGGCTCCGCGGCGACCCGGATCCTGGGGCGGTGATTTCAGAAGCGCAGACGCATAGTAATTCCCGAACGGCGAGAAATGGGCCCCACGCGCGAATGGGAGGGAGGCTCGGGGGGTTTCGAATCCCGTCCGGGATCATGGGTGCAGCACCGGAACCAAATGTGCTACACGGGGTCCGCGGAAAGGACGCGATTCGTCCCGAGATGGGCCGCGGAGTTCAAATAAGAGGAATGGCGATGAGATGGATATCAATTGCGATCATACCAGCACTAATGCACCAGATCCCATCAGAACTCCACAGTTAAGCGTGCTTGGGCTAGAGTAGTACTAGGATGGTTGACCTCCTGGGAAGTCCTCGTGTTGCACCCCTCCTTTTTGCATGTAAGTGGTTTTTGTCGGAACAACGACATCCTTACGCCCGGAGCGTGTGCGCTGCGCTATTCGAGATCCGGGCGGGCTTCATTTCGCCGGCTCCGCGGCGACTCGGATCCTGGGGCGGTGATTTCAGAAGCGCGGGCGCGTAGTAATTCCTGAACGGCGAGAAAGGGGCCCCACGCGCAAAGGGGAGGGAGGCTCGGGGGGTTTCGAGTCCCGTCCGGGATCATGGGTGCAGCACTAGAACCAAATATGCCACACGGGGCCCACATAATGGTTGCGATTCGTCGCGAGGTGGGCCACGGGTTTCGAATAAGAGGAATGGCGGTGAGAAGGATATCGGGTGCGATCATACCAGCACTAATGCACCGGATCCCATCAGAACTCCACAGTTAAGCGTGCTTGGGCGAGAGTAGTATTAGGATGGGTGATCTCCTGGAAAGTCCTCATGTTGCACCCCTTCTTTTTGCAAGTCCGCAATCGCGTTATGCAAGCGGTTTTTGTCGGAAGAACGACATATAAGCTCACTCGAAGTTTTTCCTTGATCTCCACTTCCAACCCTCAAACCCTAGGGTTTTTCGCCGATTGCGCTTCGGCTCTCCAGCCCTATTCACCCCCGATCTCACTCAATTTTCGGCTCTCCACCCACCATTATCCTCCCGGTCTCCACCGTTCTTCTTCATCCACGTTAGTCTCTCACTCCTTGTGGTAGATCTGACAGTCGGCTGGGCCAGGAACCCTCCCTTCTCCTCTATGGTGGTAGATTGAACGTCGGCGAGAAATGAGCCACTACAATGGTTGATCCGAGGCAGGATCCTCTCTCTTTCTACACCAACACCTGATCCCCTTCACCAATGCAGGATCCCCTTGATTTCAAGGTCTGAGCACAACTTACTTCTATACCTCTTTATTTTGTGCCTTTTGTCCTTAGTTTGCCTCTCAATGTCACTAGAGGTTGGATTTTACGCCTGATCCCCTCTATCTTGAATGTTTTCAATAGATTTATCTGTGATTTCATGATTTAGTGATGTTTTTTGTGTGTTGTTTGCCTCTCTAGGAACCCTCTCCTTTCCTCTGTGGTGGTAGATCTGAAAGACGGTAAGAAATGAGCTACTCCAGTGGTAGATCCGAGGCTCGATGACCCTCTCTCTCCATACACCAACACCTGATCCCCTTTATCAACGCTGGATCCCCTTGATTTCGAGGTCTGAGCATAGCTTTTCTCCGTACCTCTTTATTGTGTGATTTTTGTGCTTAGTTTGCCTCGTAATGTCATGAGAGGTTGGATTTAACGCCTGATCCCCTCCATCTTGAATGTTTTGAACAGATTTATCCGTGATTCTGTGGTTTAGTGATGTTTTTATGCTTTGTTTGCCTCTCCATGTCACGAGATGTTGTATTTTATGTCTGATCCCATCGATTTTGAATTTTTTTCACCATATATTACCTATATTTCTCTTTTTATTTTGATTTTTTTGGGCTTTTTTGCCTCTCCATGTCACGAT